>JAVJGI010000014.1:70076675-70162384 GCA_035590275.1 Ibycter americanus
CCCGGGCCGCCGCCGCTGCGAGCTGTGGGGAAGGTGTGAGCGGGGCCGAGCCAGGGGCCCTGCTGCCGCCGGCCGCTTTTCTGGCCCCGAGGGGCCGTGGCGCTCCCTCTGCCCTTCCTCGGGGTCTCGCAAAATGCTGACTGACCCCGTGGCCCGACACCCCCCTCCCACGCTGTGACTTCTTCCCCTCCTTAATACGCTTTTGGACCTGAGTCCTGAAATACCGCGAGTCAGTTATTCTCAGCATTGTATTAGCTTCTATTGACAAACTTTACTGTCAATAGTATATTTAGTGTATTGGTTTTTCGTTGCCACTGATAGATCTTAGGGCGCTGTACAGGAATCTCTTCAATTAAAAAATGTTTAAGAGTGCAATGAAGTTCTACTTGTGAAAACATCATCCTGCCAGTTTTGCCATACAACTAACTGGAAAAAACACCCATGTTTTACACCAATATAAACACTACTTCATATTTTATATACTATTAAAAAAGTATATTTTATATACTTTATATACTATATACTTCACGTTTATAAAATGTGTATTTTCGTGCTAGTTAGAAACCTACATTTTTTTTATAGTTAGTTTAATTGTCTTTAATTTGCATAAAATCATGCATGTCTTAGGCTTTATATGTATGTAAATACCAAAGCAATATAAATATCAGCTTGAAGTGTGCAGTGGACTATACATTACATCCTTTGTCTGAAAGTAAATTGTTACTCCAGGTTGACACACACAAGATCTTCCAGAAGTTTTACCTGTTCTCCTATTTTTTCCATTATAAATCTAACATACCGTAATTAGTTCCCATAAATCTTTCTTCAGTTGGACGTCATGTTCTCAGTGCTGTATATTCTCCTGTATTTGTCATCATTAAAAAGTTCATTTGCTTTATCACACACATATCATTAGCTTCCAAAAATAGGTACCATGCATCAAAGCCTGTTTGATACTGATAAAAGGCTGTATATCATTTTTGCATCAGAGTAATTTCTCATTCCTTGTATCACCTGCCAATAAACACTGGGGCACCAGTGCTTTTCTATGCAACATGATATGGATTGTTTTTATGTAAATTTTAAGTGGAAGTGAGCTCTCATCAGCAGTTTCTACAGGGCAAAGATTAGATTACAGGAGGAAAAAAATGTAACGTTATAACTGGCACTTGCCTTGTATCTCTTTAATCATTGAAAGGAGGCAGTTTCGTGGTAGGAGTTGGCTTATCATTAAAGGAAAGGGAGCAGGTGCGTTTAGCTTCATCCAGTGATGAAGCAGGAACTTTCTGTCATTGTAGTGATTGGTAATTAATTTGTCTATGTACAGACTTCAGAGTTTATAGACAGTAGAAGGTCTTGTTTCTTTACTTTCACAGTGACCTTGTGAACTTTACTTCTACTGTGTTTTTAATTAAAAATGTTTTCTTTAGCATAAAGTATTCTTGTGGATATACAGAGTCTGATTCTTCTTTTGGGAAAAAAAAAAAAGTAACCTGTGCAGTAGTGGCTGCAGTGTTGCTTCTAAGGTTGCTTTATAGGAATATGTGCGTCTTCTGCCTACCACTGAACTCTCCAGAGAAAAGGGCTGACCTGAAGCAGTACTGACATCCTCTGCTCTCCCTTTATGCAGGGCATTAACAGCTGTAAGTTAAGTTACTTGGCTGGCAGGTTGAGTGTTTATAGTCATGGTGGAAGAGTACCAGCGGAGGAAAGAAAGAGCTCTGTAACAGCAGGGACTGGCACGGAACTGTTACCGAGGAACTGTAAATATGATTAAATTTTGGAAGTGTGTCAGGCAAGTATTTATTGCAGTAGCAAAGCTGCATTTCAGATTCAGCAGGACTAAAGTGAAATCATCGATGTCTAATGGCACAGGGACAAGTTCTCTCTGTGTTTGTGTGAAGATTTAATAAATGGCCGTTGCCTCGTAAGGCGTCCGGCCATTCCACTCTTGGTTTCAGATGTGTGTTGCCAGCACAACCAGTCTCTGACTGGGGCATGATAACCAAACCACGTTGTGGTTAGGGACCCTGCAGAGCACTCGCTGTGCAGAAAGTGAAGGTGTCTCCTAAGTCTGTTTTTACTAGTATCACGGATCTCTTGTACAGTGCCTTGCACAGCTGGAGTGCATCAGTTCTCTTGCCCTCTGAGGTCTTGCTTCTTAACAGCAAGGACTGGCTTTGGGTCATTAAATATAGTATATATCCAGCAATGCACAATTGATTTATCTTTCAGTTTTCAGATGCCTAGAAGTGCCTTTCTGAGTCTGTAGGTGCTGATGAACTTAATGTGTCTGGTTTGTATCAGTCCAAAATATTAAAGGACATCCATTTGAACATGGAAATCTTTGCTGGAAGGCAGTAGAACAAAGATTGTACATGCCAGGATTGTAACATACTTGTATTGAAAAAGCTACTTCATTTCCCAGCTTTAGATACTCTGAAAGAGAGTTAACAGTCACAGGAGAGGTGGAAATTAAATCATGAACCACTAAAATGTAATGTGTCCAAGGTATTAAATATACAGTTTTCTCTTACTGAGAGATCTATTGTTCTGTATTATTAAAGAGAAAAGAGAGGCTATGGAAAAAGGTCAGGGAAGGAGACCATTTAGTTACCCATTTTGTTATAGTGAAATATCCATTCATGGACAAAACTGTCCCTTAAGGAGGATGGCTTTATCTGTACCAAAGCATTTCTGTGGATTACTACTCATCCTAAAGTTAGCAAAACTCCCTCAAAATTGTGTTTCTCCAACTTTCAGCTTTGGGTTTGATAAGGTTGGGTCCTCTCACTTTATGTTTTTGAATTGGCCAGTACTGGCACAAGTCCCTGCCCAGTGCCTTCTCAGTGTAGTACTGCAGCCTCTCTCACTCCATCACATCACTTGAAGAGGGCTAAGCTAAGATGTGCTCATTAAATGTGTGTCATCTCTTGTAGTCATTAATGAAAAGATCTTTCTAATTCAGTATCAAATTAGATTAACATTTTGCAGGTAGATGTGGATAAAACAAAGTGCAATGTAAGAGGCAAGGGGGTCTTTGGCTGCTCTGAAATACATTTAAAATGGAAGGTCTTAAAATTAAATATAAAAGTGAACAATGCAATCAGTACAGTAATTCTGGAGTACTTTAATTTTTGGTGTCTATAAAGTGTGAACATTGTGCATTGTAGAATTCTGAGTGTAAAATGCATACATCTGTTTGATGAGTTATAACAGAGTGAAACTAAAAATCTTGGCTGTTCGAAAACAAGCAATTGGGTCTCCCCACACCTGGAAAAATACAGACAGCAGTCTGGGAGTATAGCATAAATGTATCAGTAGGTGTTTCTGCAAAAACAATCAGCAGCGGTGTTTCTAATGAAGCTGAGACTTAAATACTCATTGTCTTGATTTCAAGGGTAACATTTTACTGTCTTCATGCCTCTTGCAAGTCCCATTACTCCTGGTGCCTGTACTGTGTAGCCTCAGCTGGAGCCAAGAAAATTCCTCTTGGCAGTAGTAGCTTATCCAGTAGCTGCAGGAACTTAACTAACAGGAAACTGTCTTAGAGCCCTTTAGACAGCAGATGGTGCATCTACTGTTGTAGAGCGTGTTTGAAATGTGCCTTGGGAGCAAGTTTCACGGTGTGCATTGGTAATGCCTTAAATTCTGACAATTTTTGAAATGATTCTAGAGGAAAATTAAATCAATGACTTGGAGAAATATGTGTCAAAACAGGTATAAGAGACACAGTGGGATTTTTTAGCAGTTTGTCACCATTGAGTCTTCATGATCTTGAAAGAGTCTAGCGAAGTGTAATTACAAGAGTATTTACTTAGGGCAAACAGTTTTTTAGCCTGTCTGTTGGTGTACAAAGAGAATGAGATAAAACAGGACACTGATTTCTTTGGTATTTCTTCCAGTACGTTTTGTTTATCAGAATTCCTAGGCCTGTCGTTCTCCGTGCTCCCAGCTGCTTTAGAGCAGGTTCATCAGTCAGCCCTGGCAGCGTGGAAAGCTCATGTGTATATGAGCTGGTGTGTACCTTCACTGGTGTCCTCTACCATCTGGTTTTCTGATGAAGTCTGTGGCTAAGCTAAGACAGAAGTAGCTTTAAAAAAAATCCTTCAAGGAAAATACCTTCACTGTTCTGAAGTACAACTTTTTCTTTTATGGATACATTTATGGGTTTAGGTATGATGTGCAAGTCAGAGTTTACAAGGGAGACATGCTCTTGAGAGTACACAGTTATAAAAAACTGCTTCAGCTTGCACTGCTAAACTACGGTCTCCATAAATGGTTTACTTACTCTGTGGATAAAAATACACAATAGCTCTGCTTTTTTAAACAGCAAAGGAGTTTATTTTTTTGAAAGTCAATTTATTTTGAATGGCGTTTAATATTGCCTCCCTGAAAAGCTGAAAACTCGGTGTGCTTTGTTTTTTTATCTGTAGCACATGAAGATACTGGGTAGGGGAAACAACTTGCAGTTTTACGCCTTTGTATCTGAAAGTGCTAAGTGAGATGGGAAGATTACCCAGTTTCTCTTTCTCCATGTCATTCTTCTTTTATCACATCAGCTTTGGCAACTTTGCTATTTAAAGAAAAATAGAATAACAAAGGAACAGCTTCATCTTCTAACTCATTGTCTAATATAATGCTATCAGCTGCCTGTATTTTAGAATTATGGGTTTTATTTGATTCTACACATGATTAGCTGTCTTTCCTTCCTAAAATGGGAAATATTCTAGAACTGAAGAAAGAAGCTATAAATACAATTTAACACGGAACTTAAAGGAGTCAGATGTGTAGATAAAAAGGCGCTGTTTGCCATCAAAATTAATAGCTTCTGAAATCTTACAATTGTGACATTCTTTCCTTAACATGGGAATCAGTATTGCTAAGCTTTTTGCAAGGTGTTAGGAATTTGGGCAGAAGCAGGGGCTGCACTCACCAGCTGACCATAGAAACATGCAAGAGTTAATTAACATAGGTACTTGGACAAATTGGAGGTTAAGGAGAGACAGATACTCTGGCTGTCCTTCTAACTACTTCCACTCCTAGAAGAAGAGCGAACTTCTAATTTCTGTGGCCATGGGCCTTCTGAGTTGGTACAGTGTTTAGTGCATCACCACTGAGTTGACAGTTTCATAGCTGGGAACGCTGTGCAAAACATCCATATGGCTTAGATCTCTGCTTGTAAGACTACTAAACAGAGAGATTCTGAATTTACATCACTTTGTGTGCTGATCTGCAGCAAAAAGGTGTGCAAGTGGTCTCATCAAGATCTGTTTTTTACTTAATGATATGTTAGCTTAAAAAAACCCTATTGTACAGAAAAACATTGGGAGAGGAAGAGAATGCCACTGCTTCATGGTACTAATCAGTGTACAGAAGTAGAGCACAAATGAAGTGTATATAGGAGTAGGTGGTGAGACTTCTCCATCTGGTCTCACAGAAACTTCAGATTTGGTTTCCATCACTGTCTTTTGCACTCTAGGCTGGTCATGTAGTGTGCTCAGGCATGCTCTCTGTTGTTTTGAAGGAACCACTCATGCTAGTTTGGTAAGCATGCACCTCGGGTTGTCTGTTCTTCTCAGACCTGCTGACAGCAGAGTCTTCATTGGAGAACATCAGAGCAGGCAAAACTGTAAAGATCTTTGGGGTTGGAAATCACAGAGGAAAGATGACAAAAGATTGTCCCCCCAAACATTTTATTTCACATTTTTCTTGGGAGTTGTGTGGTGTTGAAGGTTTTATGAAAGGATGAACAATGTAATTTTTATAAATTTAAGTGAAAATTGAAACCGTGCAGGGGTAGTGTGTTGTTCAGAAAGACTACAGGTGGCAGCATCATAATAAAATAGAGTTTACTTGATGTCTTTGGCCAGAGATGAGTCTTTAGTTCCTTCAATAGCACGCTGTGAACAAATATACAGAAGAGTATGAATCAAAAAGAGCAGATGGAAACTTGCTGGAGTTGATCACTGTTTAAGCAAACAGTTAAAATAGGTCAATCAGTCTCTTAAATCTGTGTGTTCTCAGTTTTGTAAGCATGAATGAACATGCAGAGATCCTCCTTGGTATCTTGCTTGGTCTATTCAGGCCAGCAATGGTAGCTGGATTTTGCTATGCTGGCACATAATCCAAGCATGAAAAAGAAAATACTACCCTCATCAGTACTATTTCTCAGGCTTTTGAAAAGGAGCTTTTGAACAAAGACAAGTAAGTGTATTTCAGTGAAGTGTTCTGAATTTTCCTAGGTGGCTAGTGTCTTTGGGACATGGAAGGTAGATGGACTCTGAAGACTGATATATTTTTTTTCTGAGAGGTGTGCTCAACAGTTTATGAAAATGGAGCCTTTTCAGGTATTTTATATGTGGCTTCCAAACATGAACACATCCAAGTTAATTTTGAAAAAAGACAGCCTTTTTTACAGTAAGGAGGATAATATTTTTCGCTTGCGTCCCTCCTACTTACCGTTAAGGTTTATGGGAACAGTTAATGTGGTGTTCTGTCTTGTGTCAGTGTGTGCTATCATTTTTTCCTAGTGTGCTAATTGCTTTACAGCAGAAATGAGATATTTTTTTTTTCCACAGCCCAGGGAGAACTATCAGACCCATTTGTCAGGGCACAGATTCACTTTCTTTCTTGTCCAGATGCATCCCCCCCCCGCAAATCACTCAGCCTCAAAGTACCAAAGTGAAGTCACAGACTGTATCTGGTCCATGGGTTTCTTGTTCTTCACCAGCCTGCTTTACAAGAAGATACTGTCCAGTTTACTGCTCTCAAATATTCACTTTGAATATGTACTTATCTCAAAAGTTATTTGATTCAAAATATTGGGACCTATGGTAGACAATGTGTATGGTTTTTTATCTTACAGGCTAGCTCTTTCTTACGGTGTTCTGTGATATGAAAGTTGGGAGAAAGTATGCTGTAGACTGTAAAGCCAGCTTATCTAATTGCTGCTGAGCTGACTGATGAAGAGTCCTGTGATTCTTTACTAGTTCAGTTTTTTAAAGTGAGGTGGTAACTGCATATGGGTGTTTTAAATTGATTGTGCAGATTACAGAGTTCTGGATAACATGCATCAGTGAAAGGATGCTGGGGAAAAAGTAAAGTGTCGCTGTGAAAATTATTTGTTCTTTCTAATGACTTCAGGTTCCTTGTTTTTTAATTACTTCCACAAAAACCCTTTGACAGAATGCCAAACCAGCGTGAATTAAACTACTTAACTATTTCTGCCTGTCTTCTGTCTTGCGCTACGACGCAATCTTGAACTTTACCTCAGCAGTTTCCATGGGACTTCCATTTATTTGCTTAGAGATAGACTTGAAGCAGGATCTCAAAGCTGAAATATGCAGGTAATATTTTTTTATTTATCCAGGAGGAGGAGGAAGACGCTTGTAGTATTACTTCTGTATTTCTTTCTTTTATAAGCCAGCAAAATGGATTAGAGACATTGTACTTGGGTCCTGAGGGGTAACGGAGGCATCTCTTTTAACACAGAAGCTTTTAACATCTTTAGGGATATAATTCCAGTCAACTGCAATAGGATTGAGGCACCTAACCTGAAAATCCAATTGTACATCTTATCAGCTGATGATTCCTATTCAGTGCAAGAGGTGATGGCTCCCATCTCTATCTTTAAGCATTCAATGACTCTGCAGACTTGATTCTCTAGAACTATATATGTAAACAGTGGATGCTCAGAGTGAATACTTTTGAACTTCGGAGCACTGGGTGTGCCATGTCTGTATCATAGCTCTGTCTGGGTAGTAGCTGTATGTGTGTTATTTTCACCCTCTTTCCTTGTTCACCTGCCTTGGTTTCAAGGAAAGGAAATTTGGTTCTGCAAGCCAAGAGGCAGCTGTCATGCACCTTGGACATACCCCAGGTCTGAACAGTTTGGGTAGCTGACAGGGAAGATGCATCTATACTATTGAACAGCGCAGGGAACGTTCCTGAGTCAGGCTGTCACTGATCACCTATCCTTTTGGGTTATTGGAACAGCCCTGGACATGGTCCTGGTTTAGAAAGCCTCATGATGGTTTTCAGCAAACAGTGTGGATATAGTCACCCTCTTCTGAGGACCATGAGAGTTTAGCAGTCTGTTTTCAAGCCGTTGGCTCCAGTGCCATAGAACAGCTCTGAGAGCATTTCATTTACAAGAACAGATGCATCCTGAGCTGTACCACAGAGGCTCCTAAGTATGGGCTAGGCTGTGTCGACCATACCAAGCAAAGTGATTTTATCCTTACCCTGAGAGATGTCAGTAGGTGAGGGTTTAGTTATATTGAGGGGGAGGGGAAATTGCCTTTTCTGTTTTGATGTGCTTTTTTAAAAGCACAGTTTTATTTTCTGTGCCAGCCTGTAGTGTATTTTTGTAGCACAATATGAATGATTTGTGTTTGATCCCACAGCTAGAGAGAGCACTTCCAGTTTGTAGGGCAGGAGAGGTCATTTATATGTTGCTGTGAAGGGCTGTGGGAGCAAATGCCGAGCTTCTCACAGTCACAGCTGACACTTCTCTTAACACTTCTGAGCTAGAGGTAAGGTCAGCAGGCAGCAGGGTGCTGATAAGGGTAGGAGTTCACTGGAAGAAATAATATGCACCCAATTAACGCTTATTACTGTCTTCCCCCCCACCCCCCCGTAAGATTATAGCCCCTCACCCAAAGATGATCTAGCACAATGCTGTTCCAACAGCTGCTGTAAGCAGAAGACATTCAGGGTATAATTGGCCTCTGTACACTGATGACTGATCACATGAATCTGATAAATTCTTATGACAGGGTTTGTGGCTTTGAGGTTCACTGTAGAAGCCAGATTGTGCCTTATTTGCTGTTAAGGCTTAATAGAACTGCCCATTGATTTCTCTGCAGCCAGGTCCCCCAAGGGATTTATTCATTCAGGGATTAAAATTGTTCCACGGTTGTCTGATTTGTTTAAAGATCATGCATTACTCTTATTTGGAGACAGTGACCTCAAAAATAGCTGAAACCTTCTATTATCCTTATGTGGAAGAAAAAGGTATACAAAAAAATCATATTCTAGCTAATGAAGGCTTTTATGCCTCTGCTTTTGTACCTCCCTGCTTCTGCTTGCTTGAGTCAAAAATGAGTCGAAATATCCGCCTGATGAATTTGGAGTGGAAGGAAGCCAAGAATTATTTAAACAAATGTTTTAGCTTGACACTGAGTATGGAGGCTTAGTTTACCAAGCTGGAAAAGTGAGTAACTAGGCAGTTTTTGTGAGGCTTATATAGGGTGTGGGTCATCTTAAATGTCAGTTCCAATCTGTGTTGCATATTTGTAGAGGAGCATATATTGTGAATGAATTGACACATTCTCCTCATAAGTTTCATGTTTCCCTGAAACAACTGATTAGTTTTGAGAAACCGTGGCACACACTGCAATCAGCGGGGAAGCCTAAGGACTTCAGGAAATCTGCTTTTCTATCTGCTGGACGGAATTTCACAGGTACCTGCTTCCCCTGTACATGTGTTCGAGCACTGTGTTGGGTGCCATGATGGCATGAAGGTAACGTGTCTGGTAAGCTGGGCTGCAGAATACGGTGAGGATCATTACTGGCTCCTGTGGAAGATTGATGGAGTTCAGCACAGGAGAAGGGGGCCTTCTAGCACAGCCACTGTGAGTGTTGGGTCCCACTGGTTGGTGTGATGCGTAGCTGTCCTCCTGTCTGTGGCCTCATGGCTGTAGAACAGGCTCACTAGCTTCTTTTGGTAGGTTTGCTGTTATTAATTCTTGCCACAACTGTGAAAGAAAACAACAAAACCCACCTGAAAGTGGATCTGCTACTGTTTCTTCTATTTTTGCACAGGCGTTTGGGAACACAGTAGCATGTACAAATAAAACCATACTTGGACAAGACAGAACAAGGAACTGCCGCAGGGTCAGAATTGGGGTTGTGACCCTGGATTTGCTTGAGTTTAGGCTGTCAAAACTTAGGTCAAAGCCAGGCAATTTTTAATAAGTTTTGGCTAATGTTAATCTGGTGATGAAGCCAGATCCAATCCTGATAATTAAAAAACAACCCAAACCTTGATTCCATGGATAAAGTAGAATTCAGCTAAGAGGAGGGAGGCTTCTCTGAGCATCACTCCCTACTTTGTTCCACCACCAGTGAGGTGGTGCTCTGTTGTTAGACCTATTCAGGGAAGTTTTCCCAACGATTATTCTTGCACTCTCTCAGACTGTCTGCTGCCTTTCCTGTATTGTTTTTCCTACAGAGTCTCTCCTTTCTTTCTTTCTTTCCCACAGAAACATCTCTGCCATACAAATAACCTGAATTTGTGACAGCAATCTCAAGGGACATATCTGGCCCACAATATCTGTTGCTTCTTGCCATGCATCTATAGAGGATGGTTCTGTTAGTCTCATTATCTTCTTGGATAAAGAAGCTCTGTTGCATTTTACTCTTGCTCTGAATTATAACCATTGCTTCAGTAATGCTTAACCCAGTCACAACAATAACTTGAGTTATTAGTTTTCCCTTCGAGTTTTAGCATGAAATTTAAGGAAAGGAAGATGATAAGAGAAAAAGAGAGACATTTCTTTCCTGGAAGAAGGTTGAAATCATGGGTGTGTAATAATTTAATATTACATATCTGATATTCCAGGGTCCCCAAGTGGGCTTCAGCCCTTGAACAGGCAAAGCTCAAAGTTTTTATGGGCCTGAAGGCTGGTCCACTTCAGAGATATCTGAACCAAGTAAACAGTCTGGCTCCTCTCTGACATTTGCAGTGAGTCTATAGTATATGGAAGGATAATGCTAGCTGGCCTGCTGTTTTGACAAAATTATGCTCTTTCAGCTGGTTACCATCTCTTGTGTAACTCAGCACTGTTAGCACAAGCATATGAGGGTTTATATTTGGACTCTGGTGGAGTGCTTTAAGGAAATGCTATCTGCTCTAGAGTAAAGAGGTTGTTTCCACAACGTTTCTTATGGTGAGAGGATTTTTTAGTAAAAGCTAGTCCTGTGAATCCAATGCCAAATGACTCTGTGAGCAGAGAGCACTGTAAATTGTTTGTCGTGTGTACACAAAAGATTTGTGGTCAGTTTTCTTGAAACTGCAGAAATTTTCTCTGCAACTCTTTCAGTGAGCCTGATGTAGCAAGTTTCTTGGTCAAAGCAAAATAAGTAAATGGGTTTACTGGCAATTAGACTGTAAGGTTTAAGTCTGTAATTCTGTAATTTTTATTCACGTTGCTTCAACTATCTGGTTTAATAACTAGCTCAGCTGCTTTGCGGTCTTATTCTGAATGAAAGCCACAAGCTGTAGCTCAATCACAACAATAATTTGGGTTATGAAAGAGGACCGTGTGTGCAGATAGGAACATATCAGAATGAACCTTCCTGTTGGACTCATGAGGACTTTGGATCTGTGGGTGATGGTGGTGGGACCCTCCAGCAGGGACTTCCTGGCTCCATCTCCACAAAATGAGCTTGCAAATTCTGCTGAAAAGTATTTCGTTATTTTCCCAACCACATCTGCTCCTACAGCACTAAATTTTGTCAGCTGTATCTCTACAATATAAAGCCTCATTTCCTATTAGCTTTCCTTATCTGACTACTTATTTTAATAGCCTCATTTCTGAAGCATAAGACAAAATAAAACTGACCAATGTACAGTTTTCATCATAATAAGTTTTCATTATAATATTTCTAAGTGATTAAACCATGTTATTTTCTTCATCCACTCTTCAGGATGGAATTAGGCTGGAGTTTGCAATAGCACTCAGCATCATCCTGTTTACTTTGCTATCAGATTTGGACTAAAGCTGAGAGCTTGTATTAGCTCAGCCCAAGAGTCTGCTGTGGTGTCATTAAAATATTATATTTCACAACAGGTCTGTACAGTGTGTAGTCATCTGGAGACAATATCTGCTTTAATAGGTTAGGGTAAGGAAGCGAAAGCCATTTGCTAATATAGGTAAGCGAGCTACTGTGATAGGAACGTGCAAGTGGTCTACTTACGTGAGAAGGTTCTTAATCAAAATTAACTTCAATTTTTAACAAGTCTTCCTGACGTTTCTTATTAAACTCTCAGCCACTTTGCTTAGGAACAGCAGATTGTCAAATACCAGGGGAAACCACTTCAGTTTTTAAATGTTTTAATTAATTATGTTGGATGCGTAATGTCTGATAACGTGCTGTGTGTCAAACCAGAACGCCCTGACAACTTTGTGCAGACTGCTTGAAAAGAGCATTATTTACTTCGCTAAGTCAAAGCGCAGATCTGAATGCGTCAGAACCAAGGTTCATTGTGCAGCTGTAGCCTGCCTCTTGCATGTGGGGTGGACTTCAGTTACACCATCACAAGCTATTCATCCTTTTGCCCTCCTACTCGAATGACCTAAAAGTTACACTACCTGCCAAAGTTACAAGCAACTGAATATAATGAAGGAAATCAATACAAGTATCACTGTTATCTCATCTCTAATAAAATAACACTGGCTTACAGTGAAAGCGCGAAGGGAAGTTAATCAAGAAATAAAGACATTGTGTGCTGCATAAATCAATGCTGATTTCATGTAATTGTAAAAGTGAAGGTACAAATTGTTTACATATAACTGCCAATTCCAAGACTTTCAAAACCAACTAAAATAGAGAGAAAATTACTTTTTCCTGGGCTTATATGTCATTGGAGAAATAGAAGGTACTTAAGCCCCATTTTCTTAAAAGCACTGTAGAATTTAAGAACTTATTACAGATCAGGAAAGTAGTTCGCTCTGCTGTATGATTATCAAATCATACAATATTTAGTAACAAGACCATGCCCAACTTCTTTTAGAACAGGCTATTGAAAAAATACCCTGTAGATAGTGTAGTATTGCATGGAAATAAAAGATATTTAAAAAAAGAAGGAGCTCTTCTGCTTCTGTTTGGATGTTCAGATGACTTTTCAAGTATGTTAAGGCTTTATTACCTCAGTTATCTTTCTCTCCCCTTTTCTTTTTGCTGTCACTGTTTCTTGCCTTTAGTGAAGCCCAGGGAGAATCTGCACCAGGAACGAGCCAGAGGAGTGGGCCATGTGCAGAGGGCTGTCAGGCTCACAAATGGAATAAACTGTTTGTGGCAGAGGCAGGAGAGTAAGAAAAGGAGATTATTAAAAGTAACTGTATTTGTAATAGTTTTTCATCCTACTACTTCGAAGGTTATGTACAGCAACAGGGCAGATGGTGCCTATATTTTTTGTTCTGTTCGGCTTCCTGCCTGGCAGCTCCGCACACAGGTACCCAGCAGCCAGTCCGCATGGGCTCAGCTCCGTGTTGCCTGTGGCGCTGCCGCCTTGCCGCAATGATAACTGGAAGGAAATGGATGGAGATGGTGGTTCTGCGAGGGTTAGTTTTGGGTAGACAGAGGAGCGGGAGCTCAAGGGATTGCCCTTTGAATCGTTAAGAGTAATGCAGTAGGCACATACGGGAGGAGACTGGTATCGCTGTGCGTTGTATGGAGATCCCTGTCATTTCATTGCTTATGCAATAGCTCATTCTTTCTCTCTATGTTGTCCTTCTAATGTCTAGAAGTAATAAATATCCTTTATGTCTGAAAGTAATAGAACTTTTATGACTAGTTATAAAACAGTAAAGATTGTTAAACCTTGCCTAGAGCAGATGCAATTGCATCATGATGAATGTATTCAGAACATACCCATATACACAAAGAGAAATGAGCTATACTGGTACTTTGTACCTAAATACTGTATACTGATAGCTGCATAGCAGGCCATTGTTTCTTTCTTTAGCTTGCACGCCCCAACCGACCAGTGTATGTCTTGGGTACTATACTGTATTGTGTATATTATAATGGTTGTTTGTAATATGACTGGGTGTGTTTGCATCAACGTCAGCCTAGGTGGAACAACACCTATGAACATGCAGAGACATGGACCACAGTGCAAGCTAGACAAGCCCTTTGAGGACTGAAGATGCCATATTGTTCTTTTTCCTCATTGCTCTTGTTATCCAGGGGTGAACATGGCCCCAGCCTAAATGATCTCACTGTATAGTGTGAAAGCTAATTAGGCCTAATGCAAAGGGGAAAAAAATGAAGCTCCTTTGTTCCCCATCTCATCACTTTTCCCCAGGAGATCCTCTCTTGGTTACCATGGATATGCAGACTGGTGGTACAGTCTTCCTGCCCTTTATTCAGTACACCTACTAACATCTGTACCAGTGCAGCTTTCAAATATAGACCTGGCTTGTGCTGGATCTGGCTAGATCTGGTGCAGTTTTACACATTTCTGTGACACATTGTTTTTGGCTGGTTGTCCTACCTTCTCGAGCAGATGTAACATTTCATAACTTGTCACTGAATTTTTATCCTTCCATTCATGATGGTCGACAACCAGAAATCTGATTGTGAACCACTAATGTGAAGTACATAAATCAGCTTGAGAATTTCAAGAAAGCTGTTTCTCAGCACCACTCCCTTGAACACAGGGTGGTGTAGGAAGCAACCGATTACACAAAGACCTGGAGCAGGTGGGTCAATGCAGTACAGTTCGGTAGCGAAGGAATTTGCATTGCAAAAGAATTTATACATCTTGTTCTTCAGTTGCACTTGAGTCTAATTGCGCTTGATTTGACACTTACTGGGTAATTAAGGAAGCTTTCTTTTGGCTTCAATGGGCGTTGGATCAGGGCTGCTGAGACCAAGGACACTGCACAGCTGGGATAGGTTTATTAGTTTCATAACTGCAGTTGGAAGCTCTGGAAAACTAGGACCAGCTCTGTAGTGTCAGCATTTATCTAAACGTTAAGAGATCTAGATGCTGCAGACCTCACACTGTTCCCACTTACTTCACCATGTGATGTAAACCTGAGAGCAGGCAGGCTATTCAGATGTCAGCTGAGCCACCAAAACCACAGGAGAAACAGAAAAAGGCATGTGTATATGCACATTTAAGCATACGGGGAAGCATTGAACTAGGAGTTCTCAAGCTTTTGTTCACCTAGACTATTTGGATAAACTGTTGGTCTTTTGTGGCATTGAAATATGAAATGAAATGAATACTTTTGCATGAAGGGGTTGGTTTTTTCTGTCTTGAAAATACCTTTAAGAGAGAGCAACAATAATAATGAGAGGATTAGAAAAAGTATTTGTTGAGAATGTTGTTGTGGCTATGATTCTGTGTCCAGAGCACTGCGCGATCTTCTCAAGTATGAATAGCACCAAGCTTTTTACTGCTCTTATTATTTAATTGCGTTCTCCTAGCGTTCAAAGGACTCAGCCAGCACAAGGAGCTATTGTGCTTGGAACTGTGCAAACACTCAAGAGACAGAATCATCTCTAAAAAATTCTGAGTTTAAAGTAACAAGATGGGTAAAACATGCGCGTTCAGGCAACTCAGTAATACCTTGCTGTTAGGTATTTATGGGGTCATAGCAAGACTTTTTGGCACTTTTCCCTTCCTCCTCCCTCCTCCCTCTGTGCTGCCTCTGTCCTCTTCCTCACACCTTTCCCAGCCAGCTGCTGTTGCAGTTCTGCAGGCCCCTGTCCTGGCCTTTCCTTCTCCCCTGGAGTGCTGCCCAGGCTGGGTACCCTGCGGGGCACGGGCTGGGTACCCTTATTGGTGTCAGTTATTTCACAAGAGTCCTTGTACATTGTCACTGAAGAGTAAGACAGTTGCTGAAGACTCTGGAAAATGATTCGGAGGATCTAAATCAAGTTTTTTCCCACACAGCGTTTGTTTCTTTTGGAGGTGCACATGCAATTCTCTGCCATTAGCTGCTGCACAACATGATGTCTTCTCTTTGTACGAGGCCACACGATGCCAGCTTCTGGGGCTGCAAATCCTGCTTCCAGGCAATAGCCATGACACAGACCACTTTCCATCATTGAGAAAACATGGTTCACTTCCTCTCGGTACTTGTCTTTTGCTCTGGCTTTGTGCTTTGTTTCCTCTTACAACTTTGCTCCTGCAGTAATGGCTCTCAAAGGCACAAGGAGAAGATTCCTGTTGGTGGAGCGAGGCCTTACCCAGACCTGCTGGTCTGCCTGATATACTATTTTGGATGCCAAGTTGACAGCAAGAATGTATCAATGCCATGAGATTGAAAAGCAAGTGCATCATTTAGCTGTTTGGACCAGCAGATGGCAAATGTAGAGGAAAAAAAATCAATCTAAGAGTCAATCCAGGGAGCAGACATTAAATAAAGCCATCTGGCAAGCATACGAGGGGAAAGAAGATGAGACCAAGTTCTGCTTTAAGTATCTGCTCACAACCAAGAGGAAGTTGCTGGGAGCTCATGCCTTGGGAGAGCAGACTTTGACCCTGTAAGAAATTCTGTGGAGTTGTCAAAACCTTTGGCAGTGTTTGAGGACCTATAAGAAAGATGATAAACTGCCAAGCAGAGAGCGCCTAAGCAGCAGCAGGATTTCTGCCTGCGCGAGATCCTTGTGATACTCCACGTAGAACAGTGAATACAGGACTGCTTGATCCCCACAATGGGATTGAGAAGACCACATCTAGGAACGTGGTTTGTAAAAAAGGACTAAAAAGAAAAGCAGGGAGTAAGCAAAGAGGGTGATCTAATATATCCCAAATTCTGAAAGGCATTGATAAATCTGTTTTTATGCCAATGCCATGGCAGTTTGTTACTTTGCCCTACTGCTTTTATGCCCAGAGAAGAAAGATATATGTGGTTTTGTACTCAGGCTTTTAAGTAATGTTTCAAAAGAGAAGCATAATTCATTGAAAAAGGAAGTGGTATCTTACATAAGTGCCCAGCCTTTCTTTTGGAAACTTGCTCTCAGGGAATGTGATTTCAAAGCCCAGAAGTCTAGCAGATGTTATTACTATTTCTGTTTTACAGGTCAGTGCTTTGGTTTTTTATACTCTTGAGAAATGCGCACAGCTGCTAGCTTGTCTTTTACATTATAAGAACAAGTCGATTCTGTATCTTAACTTACAAATGTGGTTGGGGTTTTTTCCTGATAAAATGGGAGGACTGTGGCACATCTTGAAAATTCAGGTTCTCTAGTAACCAACAGTTTTTTTGGCAGAACATGTCATCTTATTCCCGTAAAGAGCAACGGTGGATCATTTTACAATGAATTTTGGTCTTGATGTCCAGACCTGCGTTATTAAACAGAAAAAGTAATCCCACCACTCAGACTTAACTGCAATAAAAAGAAAAAAATTGGTATTGTAATGTCATTTTTTAATGCTGCTGTTGGTAATAAGGTTCATGTCAATAATGATGTAGTAGCTCTATTTTGTGTGTTAACTGTCGGTTTCAGACACTTACTTGGAAAAAACTCTCACTGAGCAAATTTTTCAAGTATCTACTTCCTTTCCATCTCATCTGTGTTGTTACTGATTAGTTATTGTATCTGAGAAAGTTGTCTTTAGTTTCCCTCAGCATCTAATAGCCAGACTAACAAAAAGGCAGTATTTCTGTCTCTCTGCTCAGATGAATAATTCATTGCCCTGCACTTTTTGTGTAAAGTAAACTTGAACTGTTTCTTTTGTGAAGATTATTTACAAGAGAGTCGTGGACACACAGAAATTTATTTGCTGCCTTCAAGCATGTCATTATCTTTTTACTGAGAGGGAAGTAACAGTTTATCTCCGTTAAATTTTGGTTAAAGGATTTGCTATATCTAGTATTAGAGGGATGGTATCCTTTAATTGGGGAAGTCAGAGTCTGGCAGGTTTTCAGTTCTGTTCTGCTGTTATTCTCCCCAGCTCAGATGAACAATGGGCTGGAGGGATGCTGGCAGTGTTGCTTAGTTACAATTCATCAGTGTGAATCAGTGCTTCAGGCAGCTCCTTCTGCATCTGAACAACCGGGAGACTTCTTGGTACTGTATTACTGATGTATGCGGAGATGTGACCAGATTACGTACTGTCTCAATTACTGTAAAACTATACCTTTGCAGAGAGATTTGGACAGCAGAATTTGATTTTCAGTGGCTGAAGTCAGGCAATTTCGAACTGTCTGTTTCACATGGCTTTACAAATACATAGCTGAGTAAAGCGAATTTTTAACAACATATTTTGTTGCAAGGTGTGTTTGATGAGTTTGGTACATCAGCATCCTTCTGTATTCATCAGGAAGATTAAATCCTTCATTAAGTATCTTCCCCTGGAATAGACATGTGCCTTGCTGAAACCTGCCTGCAGGCAAAGTGAAGCATGGAAGAGGAACTGCCACCTTCCTCTTACTCAGTGCGTTTGGTCATATCTTAAGCTGGCATAAAATGAAGCTGGTGGAGTTATGCCAGTTTAGACAATAGGAAGATGTGACAGGTTGTTTTTAACACTGTGGAATGGCTTTTCTGTACCCTACCCAGGTCCATTTTACTACTCATCCATTCTTGCTGTTCAAGACATGACCAGAGGAAATGTTAAGAGGGTGGAAAGGTGCCCTGTTTGGGCTTTCCTTTGCATCAGCAGCATTGTTCCCATCTACATCTTTTGTCTAACTTTTATATAAAACTGCTTTATTGTTTTGCAGTTCTCACTGTTTTATTGCCTGTTATCACTCTGCTCCACGTACCATTCACATCCTCTTTTTCACACAGAAGTTTAAAACTTCCAATGAGTCTTCACAGCATTTTGTTTATGCTTGAAAACACCTGAAGAAGTCAATGGCCATATGATAATTGGCAGCTTTGCCGAGAGTGTCAGTGACAAATCACTGACTGAGCTATTTGCTCATCTGTGGCCAGAAGATTACCAGATTCTGGAACCTACCTCAAGCACTGTTGTCTTCACCCAGTATCTCCTGTGGTTCTCTACCCACATGACAGTCCTTGTCTTCAAGCCTGTATACAGAAAAATCCAGAAATATTTTTCTCATCTTCTTCCTCTCCTTTCACATCGGAAATTCTTGTCCCTGAGAAGATTTCCCTCTCCCTCTTTCTTTTAGACTCAGCAATTCTCCATTTCTTCTTAAATCTTCCATACTTGTGTCTTTAAATTTCTCTTTGCCTCTACTAAGGGCCTCATTATTACAAGCTTATATTTGCTGTGCCTTTCTTTTTGCCAGGCTTCCTCTGTTTTCTCTAATTTCTGCTATTTAGCGTCAGCTTGTTTCATCACTGAATATTAAGGACATTTGGAAGAATCTGCAGAAAAAAATGCACTGAAGCGACAGCCACTCCACTTGGTTTGCAGAAGAAGAATCTATAGTAAAAAGATGAATCTAGCACTATCTAAAATACAAGTATTTCTATGAGTAGGTTCTCTGCATCATTGTGCCTTCTGGTGATGGTATCTTTAAGATGGCCTTTCATAAAGAAAATTGTTTCAGAATACCTGCACTACTTAAAATACAGTTGCACTGCACCAAGCTATGATTTCTCACTTGCACTCAGTATTTTGTTACATGATCAGCTTTTCTTTAGCAGCAGGTGAATATATATTTAACATCTTAAATTTTCAGTTTGTTTCCTCCAAATGCTGCTTGGTTATCTATGAAGATTTTTTTATTGTGACTCTCTTTAAAACCTGCATTAATTCAGCTTTGCTGCTCCCCAGGTCATGACATCCGTAACTATTTTGTCTGGAAATTTAAGTGCTTTTGCAATAGAACTTAACACTGAGCTCTTCCTATTTCTGCAAGATGAAAGAAGGGAAATGAACAAAAGAACTGTAATTTTCCTACCAATGTGATGGGCTTTTGCTCTTGTTCAGAAAGGAACTGGAAGCACCATAATACTCATCTGCTTTTGGGCAGTTTTAATTGTTGCAGGGATAGACTGATTTCCTGGGGAAATACAGATGTTTATGGGGCAAGGAGAGATTTCAAGCATAAAGACTGTTGCCTGACCTGGAGCCTGTGTTGAACACAGCTGTATTGGGCCGCTGAACCTGGCTGTATGTTACAATGAAAGGAGAGCCTTTTTGGGGTTGCACAGCTGAGATGGTCTGGAATTTCTGCAAAGACACTTGTGCTTTTCTTTTCCATTAAAACATTGCTTTGTTTGTAACAGATAAAAGGCTGTCATAGGTTGTGGAGTAATTCCCTTTTAAGGTTGTAGCTGGATTTCTCTAGACATGACAGGCAAGCCCTCCTGTGCTTGAGACCCCTCTTTAAAAGAGCTTTTACTCCTGTGGTGGCTGCGTAGTAGCTATACCCACTGCAAATCTCTCATGCAGAGAGTACGCCCTACAAAGATGATACTGGAGCTACTGCCCTGGTTGGGCTGCAGGTCCTCACAGATATTCGTGTCCAGGACTGGCAGCATGCACCCGAATAAGGAGGGAACTGCTCACATGTGAGAATGTGCCCAGATACGATGGGGAAGTGTCTAGCCAGAATGAAAGGACTTAGTTCTGCACTGACACCTCTTGTGCCTCCTGGCCTCGCCGCCCCGGGAGCCATGCCATGCATGGTGTACGCAGCATCGCTTTCTTGACATTTTTGCCAGGAGGATGGATGTTCCTTGGAGTCAGTAGAAAGCAAACAGGCATTTTTCTCAGGTAATCGGGTCTGTGTGAGACATGTATGTTATGTTGCGTTTGAGTAGTCATTATTTCCTTCCACTATACAGGATAACTAGGGTGAGGTGTACCCCATTCAAGGGACCCGGAGGTGCTTTAGCTCTTCAGGTCTAGTTCAGCTTTTCTAGAAAATGTATGCTGAGGAGGTTGCAAGCTAAATAGAGTAATTAATACAATGGCATGGCAGTAACTTAAAATATTTAAAAGATCAGGAAATGCAGAGTTCTTGTGTCGTTATTAACTTTCCTGATTTGCTTCACTTCAGTTTTCTATTTTATGAGTTTGGCTTTAGATTATGCTTTGTAGCGAAAGTGTCTGGGATAACCTAAATTTCTTGATTTTCGTATCTTTAATATTCTGTCATTGCATTTGTTAATGTAGAGGCTGTGTGCATGGTGGGTGGTTTCTTCCATTTTATCTAATGACCAAATCTGAAATGCAAAGATCTTATTTTAAGGTAAAAACTTTCTAGTTCCATTGGCATGAAGAACAGAAAAGTCACTCTCCATTTTTGCCCGTGTGCTTCCCGTTTTCACAGCAGGTGCCTTTTGTTGTAAAAATAGTTCAGCTGCTGTCCCGTTGTCCTGGGTGGTGCTATGTGGTGGCCTTTGCAAAGCCAGAAGTAACTTTTCGGCATGTCCCTGCTTTTCCAGGAAGGACCCAGCTAAGCTTCCCGAGCAATGTACGCCTCCGCTAAGAATTCAGGTCAGGATCTCCCTGCTTGTCTCCTAGCAACTCAGGGATACTGGTGCTTTCTTCTCTGACTGACTCCTTCAGCGTTAGATACAGGGATCACTTGGTGAAGGGATTGGGGCAGTGCTAATAACTCACACTTGGTAAGGCAGTGTAGCCCAGTGCTGGGTAACTGATGAGACATAGGGTGCGCTATCCAAGTCAAACTGAATCAAGACTTTCAGAATCCTCCGTGCAAATTCGAAAGTGCCTCTGCTGGTTTTGCTACCACTTAAATGTCTGGCGAGATGACAGATTCCTTTTGAAATGCCAGTAGCCTTCTGCGTTACCTTGAATCTGGCAAACAGGAACATACGCAGGTAAGCAGCTGAAGGAAGTTTATGTCTGAGGTGCTTTAAAGGTTGTTTTCCTGCAGGTATAATATGTTTCTTGGTTACACAGATGCACAACATTCACTTGTGGGAGTATTGACCTGCCTTTGTACTTATTAAAGTTTTATCGGGTGGTAAGTAAAAAAAGTTAAGGGGAAAGATGAACTGTCTTCCCTAGTTCCTTCTGGTGTCTGTTTATAAAGTGTTGAAAACAACCTTTAAACCTCTCTAGTTAATTTATTGTAGAATTGGCTAATGAAAAATCCTTAAGTGATGAAGTGTTGTCAGTTGCCACGCTCTCACTGCAACAGGCTCTTTGTAGCACATTTACAAAATGGAAAGCAGCAAGTCCCTCTAACTATGTATTGTTTGCAGAGGTTGGCAGCCATTGCCTCTGGTTGGTAATACAATGGGATTTGTTAATGCTTTTTCTCTTCCTTTGATAGATTACAAGTAGAAACCCTTTGACAAATATAAAAATTTAAGCGATGTGCTGTTCTAAAAAAAAGTTTAGGAAAAAGAAATTGTCTTCCTTATGCTGTAGCCTTTCTTCTCTACTCACAGATAGCAGAGATGGTAGGAATTAAACCAGAGTATATTCGCATCTAGTGCTGGTACAGGGCTGGTGTGATAATTTTCTGAAGGACCACTCCTCACAGAAAATACGGGTTTTGTATTTTGAAAAATGTGGAAATTAATGTCTCCAGGTGCATACAAGCTATTTAACTTGCCTTTTTCAGAAGTCTATAAAGAGTATGTTCCAGCTCTTCAGCGATGTGATTTGGTACAGCTCAAATTAACTTCAGCAGAGGCCTGCCAAGTGACATCAGCCAAAGATCTGGCTGCACATCTCTGGGACAGGTACACTGCAAGTGGATTCATAGGTTTTTTTGCACAGGAGGCTGTGGTGGTGGATTCTGAATAGGGACATAAAAGACTGGATTATTTTTAAGCCATATATTTTAATTGTTTCTAATGTGAAGCTGTTTAATTTGAGTGCTGACTCTAAGGCATTCAGGAGCTGATTTCTTCAGAGAGACTGAGTAAGTGCAGTTTCATTTAATATTTTCCACACTTAGTATTCAGAAAAACAATTCCCAGAGTCTCACATTGCATACCTGGATACAGCGGCTGCTTTTCAAAGTGTGCGTGTTTGGTTTGGTATCCCAAGCTTTTGGTCTTTATTGTGCATGTGGGAGAGCTCATATATCCATATCTAGGACCCACAGTGTATGTGTCCACTTAAGAAGAGAGAAAAAATCTATACCAGGGCAGGATCTTCGTGCAGTTCAGGATGTTCCTTACTACAAAAGGCTCTCCCAAGTGTGTAACTTCACACTACTGTGTGTTTAAGTGATGCAGGACAGAGAAAGGGAAATATCTGAGGAGGTGCTTCACATTTCATTTAATTGTTCTGGTCTCAAGGTCAACAGCTTTCAGGAGACAGTTAACAGCAGAAACCTCTTTAGTCACTTTGATCTAGCTGTTTTAGTACAGCAGCACCCTCAGAGGAGAGCGTGAGACCTGAGAGATTAAGTCGTCCAACACTGCCTTATCTTTCCTCTGTTCACAAAACCTTATAGTGTCCTTTAGTAATGCTCTTCTGCCAAAGCTGGGAGCTCTGCTAGACATCTCATTCCCTCCTCATTGCCATGACTCACAACTGGTTTTAAAGTGCCTGAAAAAATGTTGGAAGGAGGCTCCTAAGCAAAGAGGGTCAGATTTTCCTCAGTCTTGAACTAGTACATTTGCCAACTGCATGTAAAAGGCTAAATATTTTCCTGTTACACCTACACCAGACACACTGTGCAGATACACAGATGGCCGGGCCCTTGCAAGTCCAGCCAAGGGAGCATACGCTGATGCTCTGGGGTTTGAAAAGAAGCTGGAATGGGTCCTATAGTCTGGTATTGGCAGCCAGCATCAGTGATCTGGATGGCTGGACGCAGGAAAGAGCCAAGTCTGGAGAGGTTATTGGAACACAGACCTTGCACAGAATGGCATTTCTTGGTAGTAGATGGCTCAAACATGTCCTTGGACTCTGCAGTAGAGAGCAGGCTAGAGGTGGAAGGTGAATGCTTTCCTCTCTGCCTGTCTGCCAACCTGTCCAAGTCTAACCAGGAGCTGGGCAGCTTAAATTCAAGAGTGACCTTTGTGTCACCTAGCTATAGAGGCCACCTGGGATCCACTGTCCAGGTTTGGGCATCTGGCTGCCAGAAGAGGTGAGCTTGGAGTGGGATGGGTGCAGAGAGGGTTAGTAAGATGGCCAGGGGAATGGAGAGCTTATCTCTGGGAGGAAATTAAGGTGCCATGGCTTGTTTGACTTTGCAGATGAAGGCTGAAATGGGAAATGGCCGTCTTCTCTACCTATTGCAGGAGAGAAAAGCTGATTCAAGGAAAGTATTGCATTGGCACAAAAATAAACAAATATAGACTGGCCATCTAGTCTGGGAATTTCTAACCATCAGTTACACAGTTCTGGAATAACATTTCAGTCAAAGGGATGGGGAAAATGGAATAGTTTTAAAAATAAGAGTTTAATCAGCTTGTGGAAGGATTATATGGAGTATTTGCCAGCAACAAGAGGGAACTGAATGCTCAGAAGTCCCCTCTGGTAGTATGTTCCCAAGTTTTATCCTGACACACCTATGTGAAGCTCAAAGATTTAAGTGTACCAAAACATGACATTCCTCAGGAGACTTTACCATATGAGAGAACTGAAAAAGTCGAGGCAGTGCATGGAGCCTGTGCACTGGGAAGGGGCTGATAGGTGGGATCCATCTAATAGGGATACATCTCGCAAAAACACAGAGCTGAAGAGCCTTGGTGGGCAAAACGATTTATCATTGACTTTGGGATCAGAGAAAGCCAAGAAGTGCTGGGATCTGTCAAAAGTGCCATGAGACTGGTTGGTTTGGACATGAGTTTTGAATTGTTGCTGTAAGAAGCTCTGTACACAGATTTTTCTCCTGCCTCTCTGGCAAAGCAAGCGAAACACAGCAGTCTGTGGTGGGGAATTTCCTCCCCAGGAGTGGTGAAATAGCCCTGGAGGTCTGTGCCATCCCTGAGAGACAGGTTGTGCCTGAACGAAACCACTTCAGTGATTTTACTCTGCACCACCTGACTTGGTTGGGATCATGGCAGACCCACAGGAGGTGGGAGGAAAGCCCACACAAGCAGCTTCTGCTTTCTGAGCTTTGATAAGGAATGCTGCTCTGCCACCCTCTTTCCCAATGATGTCCCTTTTGCTCCCCATGGGGAGGTTGTGTGTTTCTCTGCTCCTCTTCCTATGTCTAAAAGAGCATACTCTTGAGTTAGGTTTTCCTAGAGCCTGAATGCCAATGCCATTTGATTTATGAATACTTCAGTACATTTTGTTGTGCTTGTTTAAATCAGGCAGAGCTCAAGTATTGTACAGTCATGTGTAAAGGTGATGGCAGATGAGAGCTCTTTATGTCATGCTGGATTTCTGCAGCTCACTTGTGCTATCTCTGCCAAATTGCAGGCAGGAAATTTTTGAATTAATGACAAATATTTCCCAACAGTAGTTAGTTAAGTGCCTGCACATGTTAAATTAACAATAATAATCTTGTCATAGTCATAAATTAATAACCTGCATCTCATCGGGTTTTTGAGTATTGAAGTAAAACATTTGTGGTGTATTCAAAGAAAGGAGCCTGGGGACAAGTGGGATAAGTCTTCGAATGGGTCTTTTCCTTTCTGCCCCTTTTAAACATCATTTTCAGGTTCCTGTGTCGCTTTTGGGGCTTTTGGCGCGGGGTGTAGGACGGTGGGGATGGGAATGCAGAGTACCTAACCATGAGCTGCTGGGTAACCCTGGCTTCCCTCTATCCGCTGCAGAGAAGCTTCTCCTTGGAGGAAGGTGATTTAGACCTATTGATATCTGAAGTGTCTTCTTTTCTCCATTGCCTAGAGGGAGATACAGCCAGGGACAAATGTGCAGGAGAGCTTTCTGCCAAAGAGATCTTAAACCAGCGAGGAGTTTCACAAGGGGAGTGCTCCTCAGGTCAGAGGAGGATAGGGAGAATTTCTGCCCGGGTGGCAGAAATGAGAAGAGACTGAGGACAAGTGAAAGGGTGGGAAAAGGGGGACATTTCTCTCAGTGTATTCCCCACCAGTAGTCCATGAGACCACTTCCAAGGGAAACCCAGGGAGCAGGATCCAGTTCCCTTTGCCTCCTGCTTTTCCCTATGCCAACGGGTGCCATAGGGAGCTGGGCCCTGGACCAGAGAGGTCACCTCAGTCTCCACCATGGGCTCCAGCAGAGCTGGACCAAGGAGCAGGCCTGGAGCTGAGCACCGCTTCTGCATGACAGACTCACTCTGGTCCCTACTCTGAGAGGTGCTTCTTGAAGGACATTGGCAAAAGCATTTAATCTCTCCGTACTTTTGTACCTGTCTGTAAAATGCAGGTGCCAACAGTTCTTTTCCCCCCTCAGAGAGCCTTTTCAAGTTGTAGGCTGATTGTCATCCCAACATTCTGTATGTATGGACTGGTTCAGCATAAATTCGTCACGGTAGGCTTTGTAGTCATAAATGGAAACAACCATATCTTTGTAGCACAGTATCTTGAAACGCCATGATGTTCTCCAGAAAGTCCTACGTGGCTTGAGGTCGGGGACAGGTCTGAATCTCAGGTCTTCCAGAGAGCTGCAAGAGCTGGCAGCTGCCTCTTCCGCTCTCTTGTTCTCTCCACCTCCAAGTAAAGTGGCAGCATCGTGATAACATCAGCGTTGTTCTCTAAATAGCAGCTGGCTTCTGCCAGGCCAGTAATGCTCCCCTGCTGCAATGTGCATCCCCAGCATGCACTCTCTGCAGGACTTCACTTCTCAGTCCCTCCCTCCTGACCCTCCACCATACCCTGCTGTCTGTATCCTGTAATGGCCAGCCTAGAGGCTCATCAGGGCTGTGCCTGGGCTACGGGTGTACTGGCTGCTCAGCTGGCTTGCAAGAAAAACAGGCAAGTGCTTTCCTACTGGTTTCGGCTTTTCTGCAGTGGGGACTCTGCACGATCACAAGTTTTTACAAAACTGGTAGGAACTTGATAGCTTTGAGATGTGCCTCTCCATCAAACTCAGCTGGAAAGGACCGATGACTTTGAAAGCAATGGGGAAACAGGAAAATGGAGAAGGATAGACAGTGCAGTCACATAAGTGTTGTTTCCTTAGGAAATCAAACCTCAGTAGCATCGTCATATAGTGATGTTTGTCACCTGTCCTTCTGCACTGGTTTAAGATGAAAGTGATGTCAGGGATCCATCTGTTTTGCAGATGAGAGGGGACGCACAGTTGGTGTGACACTGTTACTGGTAGTGTGTTCTTCCACTGCTCTGCATAGATAAGGAGCAGGAGCTTTCCCAGTGACTATGTCCCTTACTGTTATAAACACTGTCAGGGAAGGTTTGAACTCTTCACTGCTGTCCTTTCTTGTACTTTCTCGAGTCCGCTCTCCTCATTTTTTTCTGAATGTAACATTTTTGCATGTAACCTTCTGAGTATACGAGCACACATACTCACTGTTACTTGTCCTGGACAAACTGGCACGTACAAATGCTTTCTGCTTTCTAATTCAAGGGAATGAGTGGGCTTGTGCTGGTGGTGTAGGGTGTGCTAGAGACTTCTGGACTTCTGACAAGGCAGCAGTAAAAATTATTAAGCTTCATTCAGGGGAATGACTTCCAAAAGTCTGCAAGTCTGAAATGGCAACTGGAGGTGAAACGTGCAGAGTGACTTGCTAGAGGTTATTTTCACTGAGGTTATTGCTGCAGGGAAGAAGTGAAGAGGAAAATGAGAATCTGAGCAAGTGGTAGTTATTTCCGTTTGCTCATATCCTTGTTTTGGAGCACAGAGTGTGGTTTGGATCACAGACCTGCAAGTATGTGGGGAGAGAAGAGCTACAGGAAAATACTTCCTCTCTTTCAAACACAAAATAGCAAATATGGCCTGAATGGATAGTAAGAATGAAAAGTTTGCAAGTACGTGTCTTGAGGTAGTAAATGACAAAAAATTAGGGGTCTTGCTTTTGTGAAATCTTGTGTTTTTCATATAGAGTGAAGGGACATTCAGAGCAAAGATGAAAGGACTCAGCAATGTTGTTTATTGTGGTGTGGTCAGAAAGCAACCTTCCAGACTATTCACATAAGAAATTGGTTGCATTAGGAAGACTGCCCAACTTAACTGGACTCCTACCTGAAACTCGTGTGGTAGTCATGTGTTGCTGTGAACTTGCATTAAAAATCTCATGCTCTTTTTTTTTCTGGAAGTGATCTGAGTATTAATTGGGTGGAGGAAAGAGAAAGGAGGCCGTGGCTCGTCTGTCTCCCACCTAAGCTCAAGAAAATTATCATCAATTGAACGCCAAGAAGGGACTAAGTTAGGAAGGGTCAAAAGAGGCCAAGTAAGGTCCTTCCCAATTAAAAACCTGCCACATGTATCACTTCAGAGCGAACCTCGGACAACAGTTAGACAAGAGGCCATTCAGCTTTGCATTTGGCCTGTGGGGTTTAATGCAACAGGAATGTGGAATGTGTTTACAAGGTAGCAGTTATGCTGAGATATGTGAGTGCTGTTGCCTGGGGAAATTTCGGAGGATTGAGATTGCGCTGACAGTGGCTGTACCTCTTGGATGGTCCGTGTGGATGCTGGGAAGAAAACTGGCCTCTGAGTCTGCAGTCAGAGCCCTGCAGAGGGAATGCAGGGGAAGATGCTCCCCTTCCCCACTGCCTCCCGCTGCCCTCCCGTGGCTCCAGTTGGATCTCACTCCGTCCTCGCTGCTTCTTTGTGCTAGGATGACCCAGGAGGGCAAACAGGTCCTTGGGCTGGAGACATGGCTTCTTGTTATCCCTGCATCCGAGGTGACTCCAGGTTAGCACACGACTGCAGCTGGTTCGGCACAGCGGTGTGGGCTGAAACAAGGCAAAGCTGAGGGAGTGCTGAGGACAGAGAGCCCCTGACGGCACCTTTCATGGGCAGCTCCTGGAAATCAACCTGCTTATGTTCTGGCTAGTCTCAGCTGGTAGGCTGCTGAATCTATGCCTGGAAGGGCTCGGGCATCTCTTAGAAATTCATTCTCTTTGCATTCCCTACTTTCTTGCTTGTTTCTTTACTTTAAATATCCGTTATTAAAACTATTTTGCACGTGGTTCATAGATGATCCCAGTGATTATTTCATCATTCCAGCATAGGAATTCCCAAGGAACCCAGTAAAGCCCAGTCTAGTCTTTTTATTTAATGTACTTTTGTCATTACTTGTGTTTGGCCAAACTGGACTGTATTTTTCATCACACTAATGGCAAAATATTTGGAAGTAGGCCTGGGATATAGCTATATTCTGTGTTCAGATGAACCTGACATTTGAAAAGATTTGTCAGTAACTTTTAAATAAACTTAATTATACTGCTGAAATGACACTGTTGTCTACACCACATGTTATGGACCTGAGAGTAAATACTCCATGCAGTATAGATGGGCGCAGAAAGGATGAAAATTGGACCACATTCAGCTGTGATGCTAGTAATTGCCTTCATTGTCTGGTTAACGTGGCCCACTGAGTTTTCTTCAGAATAGCAGATAAAGCTGAATAAGGATCTCATTCTGGGTAGTGCTAAACGCTTTCTGCATCTTAAACTTCCATTAACCTCTGCACTGTACGAGAACACGCTTACATTAGGCTAATTGATGGGGCAGCAGGTGTAAGTGCACTGTACCTCAGGGCTTGCTGTGGTTCCAGGTGAGTCTTATTCTTTCTTTGACACAAAGTAAGTGTGTGTGTGTGTGCATGTGCATACACAGGTATATAGTCAATTTTTTGTATTCATGGTTCCAAAAAGCAAGGAAGGATCAATGAAAGCTCTGTTATGCTTCCTTGAATTCAAAGGCACTGAGACCTTATAACAACATTGATATTTCTACTCATTCTGAATACCAAAAGACCTGATGTAATTATTTTTGTGAAATAGCTTCAGGAACGTTCCCAGTGCTGAATTCAAGAATAATTGCAATTGCGACATGTAGAATCAAATGTAATTTTGTTCTAACTAAAGCAAGACATTTTACTTTCTTTTCTATTGCTTTTCAAGGAGAGACACAGTAAATTTTTAATACTTCACTGACCCTTGACTCTGAGTGACGTTAACCTGCTATTGTACAAAAAAGATTAACTTCTTCAGAACATTATTAGTCAAAGTGCCCTGTGTGAACACTCAATATTATTTAAGTTAAAAATACAGATTGTGCTTCTATCAGTAAAGATGGCTGATACAAGCCTAAAACTCTGGTAGTATGTTGAGCTGTTTGTGCTCCTAAATATAGTGGGGGATCTCTGTAGGGAGCTTGCTGGGGGAGGTCTTGTGTCTTTGTGTAAAACAGCTATGCCTTTATTATCCCTGTGTGCTGAGAAAGAAGGAGAGCCAATGTGGCTTTATTGCTTTAACAGGTCTTTTAATAATAATGCTTTCTATGTTGGTAGAATAGATCTCCTGACCCCTCTATTAAATCACAAAAAATAGAGAACTGAAAGCAAGAAGGAAAGCGTTATTCCATAGGAATAAGACATTTGACATGAGTTGCTTTATTCTTTTGCCAATGCAAACTCCACCCCCCCCCTTCTAATTCTTTTATACAGTTGTTTGCTTTGTTTTGTTGTTGTGGTTTTTTTTGTTTAAAGAAAGTATGCAAGTTAAGGCTTTTTCCATGAACAAAATACAACCTTTGACAAGGTGTATACCCTTGAATTACTGAGTTCTGCCAGGGAAGCAGAGTTCCCTTCACCCTTCCGGGGGACAGCCTAGTCCCTGCACTGTCCAGGACATCAGACTGGGCAATCCCAGTGGTGTCTTCTGACTTTTGCAATACAGTTTTTTAAAAACAAAAAGCTTGCTCTTCAAAAGAGCAAGGAAGGGGAGGAGGAGAAAAGTTTATTTTATGGAGTGTTTTTCACTCTCAGAAATGCTGGGGGAAGGAAGGTCTATCAATTCTTGGAAAAAAACAGGTGGAGATAGCAGAATTCCCCCCACTCTCCCCCCATCCCTTAGAAATGTATTGTGCTTCTAATAGAGAAAGGAATGTGCCGTTGGCAGGGGCACAGCAGAAGGGCTGGTGAGGATCTGACACAAGAATCTGCAACAGCCTTTGGAATAACAGGGACAGATGCGCTGGAGAGGAGTTTGGGCTGGTTAGGCAAAGGAAAACACACACTGCCCAACAGTAGTGAAAGAAGCAGTTGAAAACAATTGAACACCCAGAAAACCCACTGAAAGGCTTGGGAAGATGTACCTGCTGCCTCTTCAGTTTTTCCTGTCATAGCCCATGAAGTCTGACACACTGGTCATGGCATGTCTCACTCTATTTGCACAAAGGCTTGGAAGGGGAGCCCATGCAGTGAGCTATATCCTATCTCCCCTCTCCCATCTTCTTTTTAGCAGGTATTTTATTACTTGGCATCCCTTGGTGTCTCTTCTAGCAGTGATCAGGGACGCTGGGCACCACCTTAAGTTTACACAGTACGCAACGGGATTTGAGTGATAGATGTGAGTACTGCAAGGGAAAGGGCTGGTGCGGAGACAGTAGCATGTCAGTAGTTACATTTAGCTGGTCCATGTGCCACAGCTTCTGATGATGGAGGCGGAGAAATAGCAAACTGGCCCAAGGAGCAGCATTGGAAGAGATTATGTGTTGGTGCAACTAACTTTTACTAGTAATTTCTGAGAGAAAAGGCAAATCACTCATAGCTAGCTCTATTCATTTTGACAGTGACTGGGAAGAGGATGGGAGGATCCCTAAAAGGCAGAGATTTAAAGAGGAGGGTATTGGCTTCGTGTTCAGGCTGGGTGCTCTCTCCTGGATGCTGGTGTAGGACCCACGCAGCCAGGGAGAGGGTGCTGGTAGCAAAGCTGCTTGCAGCCAGCCTTGCTGTGAGCATGAGCAGTGGCACATAGGCTCTCACCACACCATTGTGTTTGCAAAATACACAGATTTTCTAATAACATGAGAGCATGCTGCAAGGGTAGCAGTAGCTAGAGAAAAATGTCAGCCTTAAGCAAAGAAACAAAACGTTTTATTAACCAATGATGCAGATAAGTAAAGATGGGGAAGGTGTACCAGGTTCAGTGCGAGAATAATGAAGATGAATAATGAACTATCATGTTTTAGACAGCGAACAATTTGTGAAAATACCACATTTTGAAGATGGTGTCCCCATAGACATTAGTCAGTGTAAACAAGTAGGTGCTGACAGCACCCACACTAAATTATTAAAACAAGCAGAGAACATGTGAAGTCAGAGACTTTGTAAAGTAATATTTTTTGTTTACTGATTCAAAACATTTGAAGAAAATGGAAGGACATGATCATCTGCCCGACTTTGAAAACAAAAGGCAAAGTTGTATACAAAAAGTGACAGGGAGTTTTTCTTGGTTTGGCATGAAGCTGATATTTTGTATAGATTTGGTAGAGGAAAACTGTCATTTTCTAAGAAAATATGTCTTCTATGGGTAAATTATTTTTAATAATTCAGAAAGAATGGGAATGCAGCTAGAATATATACAGATCCTGTATAGATGCTGACATATGGTGGAAAGGCAGGGTGGCCCTTCAGTCACTGTGCTGTGACTCCCGATAAAGCTCCTAGGATGGCTGTGTGTGGGTAAGCATGCACTCAGGTGCATTTGTTCATTTGATTTAAAAACTGGAGGCCAAATAAAAAGTGAAATCTGTATTCCTTTGACTGGAGCAGGAAGATATATGGCTTTGGAAATGGTGTTGCAGTTGTTATCAAGTTCTCCTGTCCCTTTATGTGAGCTTTTTGGATGTGCTTATACAAACTAATTGGATTCCCAGAGACCTGCATCTCACTTGTGTGGACACTCCTAATACCTAGGCTCATACATGCTGTGTTAGCTCAGGGGGAGCGCTTCACTATGCTTCCTAGACCTCCTGTTTCAGAAGGGAGGTAGAGAAGAGAGGTTTATCTTATACATAAGCTCAAGATGATGGATGACTTCTGGAAAGGATTTTATAATTGGGCACACTGTGAGAGATTTAGTTTTGGCTAGGCTCAAATGTTATCACTTGGGAGCACTAAAAGCAGTTTGAAAGCTTGAAAGGGGGAGATGATTTTGGGATCTTTGTTACTAGGAGAAGGTCTGAGCAGAGAGGCGTGTGGAACAGCTGGGTTTCTTGTGCTGTGTGAATACCTCCTCATGACAAGGTCCTTACCCTGCTCTCCTACACTTCCTTCTACCACATCCCATTGCACAATGTCTTCGGCACACGGTCTCCCCTAGTTGCAGGGGTAAACCTTTGCTTGGGAGGCAGGTGATCATAACATGCTTTTGGACCTGTGCTATGCCAAAGTGTGGTGTCCTGGGGCTGTGTCTGAATTGTGCTCTCGCTAATGCATGTGCTGGAGAGCTGGAGCTTCTTTAGAGGTGTGAAAGCTCTGCTGATGCACCTGCTGCTGGCAGGAGATCACAGTGGGCACCCTGGGCTTGCTCCTTCCAAAAACTTAGAGTTGTCCCTTTTTTGCAGTCCATCTGACAGGATAAGGGGCTGTATGGCCCATGGATGGTACCTTCGTTTCAAGTCTGAGCCCTCAGAGAGGAGATGGATGAGGAAAAGCTGCCTCAGTCTTTGCCCCTGGTATTTAGGATGTTTTCAGTTTGGTTAATACTTCAGCTAGAGGAGTCTTTCTGAGCGTTTGGGTTTTCTTTATATCCCCAGGATCCCTGCATTTTCTTTCCCAAATCCACAAGGCTGTGTAATACCAGTGGGAATTTTACTGCATATCGTGATATTGGAGAGAGAAAAGGGCAGGTCTTCCTCTCATGTGAAATAATTTCCATAAATTCAGATTTTTTAAAATCACTTTTCATTCCTGGTGTTTCTTTGTCTACTAGAAATAGAATATTCTTATACAACACAGGAATAAAAGGTATAAATTGCTGTTGTTTGCTTCAGCTGTGATTTTTTGGATACACATTTTTGAATGTCCTGACATTTGGGAGGGATAGGAAGGGGAATAAGAACCCATTGTGTTGCCATATTCCCTCTCTATTCTCTGCACTGACATAGTCTCAGCTGTATTTCTTGTATCTTGGCTCATCTAGAAAGGGCACGGGAAGGAAGAAGGAAAGTGGAAAAAGTCTCTGCTGGGAAAAGTCCAATATAGAAAAAAACACTGTTACAAGCTTGGGTAATATTTAGCGATTTATCATCAGACATTTTGGGCTTATAAAATCTCATAATAAATTGATAAACCAGGTATCTCTAGTATTCCGCTGTGAAAAGAACCACACATAAAATGCAAAGAAAAAAAAATCAGAAGAGAAAAAGAGTATGACTGTCAGCGGTGTGGTAAATCTTGCCCTTGCTAACAGGGGAGAAGCAGTGATGCAGGCTGCTCCTCTAGGATGTGAATCCTGCTGAGTCTTCAGATCACAGGATGATTTAATTTAGTGGTGGACTTCGGTAAGTCCTTGGGGAAACTGGAAATGAGAAAGCTCAGCAGCCCCGCTCCACAGCCAAGACTCCAGATCCAAGCATAAGGGCACACTGAATACCACCTGTGCCGATTCAAAGCTGCTGGATTTTGTCAGCATTTCATTGCACAGCTATCTATTAAACTTGTAGGCTGTCATAGATTTTAAGCAAAGCTTTGAGAAAGATAAAATTTAGCTCCAGAGCAAACAATCAAATCTTTGTTTACATCAGGGAGGTGACAAGCAGTTACAGTCATACCAAGGGTAAACTTTGGCCTGTGGGTTTTTTTGTTTCTCCTCTTAAGTATCATGTTTTAATTGAATCTTTCCTATGATATATGTATTAATACCAGAGGGTTTGTTACAGACACTGAGGAAAAAGCTTGAAAGATTGAAAACTTGCCTAAAGATACTGTTAACATAGGCTATATTGAAGGAAGAAAGGAGAGATATAGATAGAACAGTTCTCTGAGTTTATATATTTGGGAAAGAAAATACGGTTATCTCATGGTGGACGAACCATGGGTGAAAACCAATGTTTCTCTAACAGCGTTCAGCAAAGGAAGCATTTAAAAGGAAAAACAACTTTCCTCCATGTCGATAATTAATCTCATCGTAAATTTTAAGGTAGACATGAATGTGATTGCCTACAGCTAGGTTTGGTGAGATGCTAAGCCAGGCAGCTCCCTGCTGGTGGAGCAGCGCAGAGGGATCTCTGGCAGCTGTCAGATGCTCAGCGGGGGGCTAGTATCTCTTTGCACTGTGTTGGGATATTGCTCCAGTTGAAACCATCACTTGGCAAAACACTCAAGCAAGTGGCTAAGTCTCAGCTAAAAACCAGTCTGTTGACTTTTGAGCATATTTCTGAAAACCTGGCCAGCAGTGCACTGCCCACCAAGCGCTGCACAACTCCTGCAGCCCCTTTTGCTACCTGCTGGCCTCCACCTCCCGCCATCCTCAGGTTAAGGAAGCGGGTACCCATTTGTCCCTTGACAGAAACAAATCTCCCCTTGGTAACAGCAGCCATAAAACTCCTCCTGCACCCTTGGCGCTGGCTGGGCAGCTGCGCCTCGCAGTCTTCCTCGCAGTGTGTGTTTGTGCAAGGCAGTGACTGTAGCGAGGGCTGCCGCTGCCGCCTCCTGCACATCAGCCAGCGTGGGCCTGGGAGAGTCACATCAAGCCCTGGGTTCAGGCTGGAAACTTGCCCTTGAACTGAAAACCTGAGGTATGTCCACTAGCAAGCTCTCAGCAGTGAAAGGTCCTCACAGTTCCCCAATCCTTGTAATTGCATGCCAAGTTGAGATAGTTTTTATAACAGCCTTACAGTTCTCCCGCTGCAAAACAATGCTTCCCATCTGACCCAAACTTCTAGGATTTATTTACCATAATTTAAAATAACCATGTCCCTGCTGGGGACATCAGAGTCTCTGGTTTCCTGTGCAGAGGCAGAGGCTGTTGGTACTTGTGCCTGGTGTGTCCTCCACCCTGGGTGCCTCTGACCCATACCTCAGGTCACTTTCTGCTTCACTCCAAAGTCATCATACCTGGATGGCCTTCCTTCCCGCACACCGCCTGGATCTCTTTGGCAGCTCTCCCACAGTGAAGCAGCCAGATCTTCCCCCAGGTGATACTGGGGAGCCATCCAGGGATGACTGGCAGCAGTGATGGCACCTGGTCTTATAGTATGGACATTACGCATGCCAGCCACCACAACAGGATTGGACTCTAGGTTTCCACTGAATCAATAAGCTGAAAGATAGATTCCTCCATAAGAGTACTTTTTACGAATAGCGCTACAGCTCGAGCTGAGTGCCTCCGAAGAGGAACCTTGAACAAAGACATCCCTGGGCAATTATAATTGCCACATATAATAAGTATAAAGGCTATAAGATTAGAGCTAAATAGGCAGTGCACAGCAAATGTGTGTATTTTGCCTGGATGTTATTCCCAAATTATCAATACTTTGTATTGTTGCAAAGTGCTTCTAACTTTTAGTAGCTGGCGTAGCCTGCACACACAGCACCAGTTTATGTGGCCAGAGGCACCTTCCTTAGTTATACTTCCCTGACTCCAGCCCTGTTGACAGTGTTCCCAATGATCTTTAGAACTGTTATTAGTACACTTTCTAGGCTGACGTGGACCACAATTGTCACAGGATAAGCAAAACCAACAGTACTGCAGAACTGGTGGAGTTCTGCATGGGTGGTGGTTATTCATTTAACTGATAATCCTTAGAAATTCATTTAACATGTGAGTGATGAATCCAACTCTCTTTCCTTGTAACTTTTACATAAATGGGAAGTTAGTAGCACAGTATATGGACTTTCCCACTTATGGTCCAACTGTGTTTTGTGAGAGTGGACTTTTCCCATTACTGTATCCCCAGGCTGGATATCATGTACTTGCATTCCTGCTAGTACTGGTTGAAACCATTGGGCTTGTGTCCTGTTTTCTTGCAGATGTTTTTGTATTCCCAATACAAATTTGGTAACCTGTTCATCCCCATCTAAGAGGCTGGTCCTAGTGGGGACGAGGGTCGTGGGTATAAGGGTATAATTGTCTGCCAACACTGTTGCTGTTGATGACAACCCTAGAGGTTGGCCAGGGGTATTTCCAATATCCCATAGTACTATTCCCAGAACTTCAGGCCATTTTAAACCTATCTGACTACAAGTTTGAGTAATTTTATTGTTTCTTTTAATTTTCTTGGAGTCTTTGGTATGAGCTGGACAGTGTACTACAGTGATTTCCCTTGGAAGCTTAATAGCTTCCAACAGCATTTGGGCTTCAGTTCCATTAGAAATATTCTTTTCCACCAAGGTGAGGAACTTTCATTCTTTCCATAGCATAGCCGTTGTATGACACACTCCAAAACCATATTTAGAAGCAGTATAGTCACTCCCTGATTACATACCCACCAGGCTGCTCTTGCTAATTGAGTTAATTCAGCCCCTTGGGCACTCACCAAGGGTTGTAGAGGTTCTGTTTCAAGTACCTCTAAGTTTCTCACCACTGCATAGCCCATGTGCCATTTTCCATTTGTGTAGTATGAAGATCCATTGGTGAAAAGGGTTATATCCAATTTCTGTAGAGGCTGGTCTCCCAGATCTTCCTGTAGTGGGCTGGAGTGAAACACCACCTCAGCATAATCATGATGTGGCTCACCATCGGAGGGAACAGGCAGTAAAGTTGCTGAATTCAAAACATCAGATCTTTTCAGAGCAATATTATCTGCCTTTAAAATCGTCAGTTCATTATGATGTGCTCTTTGTGGGAACAATGTTTGTGTAGCAAGTCCTTTAAGAATCAGTTCTACTTCATGTGTGGGACACACACAGTTGTTGAGTGGCCCACAACCAATGGTCTGCTCCTTTTTACGGTAGTTGCTGTTGCCGCTCTTGCTTTAACACAGGAATTATTCCTTGCTGCTACAGGATCCAGTTGAGTTGAGTAATAAGCCACAGGGAAGCAGCGTGGGCCTAGCTTTTGAGTAAGGACTCCACTGGCTACTTCTTTGTTCTCATGCACATGTAGTTCAAAGGACTTGCAGTAATCCAGAAATGCCAGTGCTGGAGCAGGAGCTATAAAGCACTTTTTATAGCTTGGAAAATCTTTTCTTTCTCTGGACACCAGCATATAGGCTCCACTTCCTCTGCCTTGGTAGCTTTTGTCAATAGTTTACTTAAACTCCCCTAGCCCCATTATCCAGGGTCTGCAGTATCCTACTGCACCTAAAAAATCTCACCATTTTTGTTACCAGTTGAAGTATTTCTTCCGTAGCCTGGACCTGTTCTGGGTCTACTAATTTTTGTCCTTTTGTTAATATAAATCCTAAATATTTTACTTTCTGGTGATGCAGCTGAAGCTTGCAAAGAGATGCATGGTGACCTTTTTTCAGCTAAAGCAGTACATAGAAAAATAGTATCTTTAGAACAATCTTCATACGTCTTGCTGGCAAGTAACAGATCATTTATATATTGTACAAATCTAGAACCTCCAGGTAATACAGTATCTTTCATATTTTCTCTTGCCATTCTGGCATGGAGTCCTTAAAATAGTTGCACATGTCGGAGGTGGCTTGGCCCACAAACACACCTGCTGCCAATTCATTATTAAAATTCTGGAGAGTCATTCCCCCATATGTCAATAAAGCCTGTTGCAATCTTCCCCAGTAGTTGCTGGGGTGTTTCTCTGGCCTCTGTCTACATTCCTGTACTTTAATTCAATTTACTGTTATCTCCTCACAAGCCGTAATCACATATATGAGATCTCCAGCCACTGTTCAGCAATTATCTCTGATTATTAGAATCCCAACCAGGATCAATCTGAGGCCAGGCAGTCTGACTTCCCCCTGCCTGTATGGTCAACTCCAGTTTCTTTTCAGCTATCTTACCCTGCTCACCTGGATGGAACAACTTCCTCAACAACAGGTCAACAATGGCCTAGGATGGATCATATCCTGAACAAATAATAGAAAATAATGATGCACATCGACCTGCATCTTCCCTCAACCTAGGCATTTGATTTCCCCACATTAACAAATCACTGGGAATCCAGGAGTGATGTGTGTATACATATAACACTGGAGGTGGGGAAAAAACATTTCACACACATACACCCACACGCAGCCACCACTGGCTGCATTGTAGGAGGATTAGGGATGACATTAGAAAACCACAGGCTGAAGCCCAGCAGAAGCAATAGGGACAGCAGAGGCAATTGTGGGGGGAATCAAGTCATACAGAGGGAGGAGTATAGGGCGGTGTGGAGACCTGCTCTGCAGGCACCTTGGTTAAATTAATCACAATTGCTGCAGCTGAAGTTTTTCCTTGAGGTTTTCATACTTGTTTTCAAGCATCCTATGGTGGTCATACAGCCAATGATCCCATACATACCAATAATCCATTTGCTGAGGTTTTTTCATTTTTCAAAATTTTCCAGAGCATAGCCACTTTTTTAAATTCAAAGGATCCTTTTGGGGCTGTACCCCTGCTCCTCTAAGTGCTGGCCAGTCTTCCTTACACAATGCTATTGCTCATTTGTTCAATAGACCTGCAGTGCCATCTATTTTCCTCCAATGTTCTAGTACTTTGTCTTGCTGGCTCCATTCTCCATATCTCTGTGGCAAATTTGTGCACTTTACGCTGATTGGGCCATGCATACTTCTCCTAGCACACTTCTGAGATGGAAATCAAACCCATTTGGACCCAAAATACTTACAGCATCCTTCTGAGGTGGGACTCCAACCCACTTGGGACCAGAATACCTGGAATTTAGTAGCGGAATTTTAACACTCACCAGTTGGTGCCTTCTGTCCCCAGAGTTCCCAGGTGAATGCACATGATGCTGACAGTTTGATGTTTGGAGCCAAGAAGGTCCAGTGGTGGTTGCCTAGGGTCCCATCTGGGTCACCAAACCGTTATGGAAGTTACACATGCCAGCCACCGTACAGGGCTGGACTCTAGGTTTCTGCTGAATCGATAAGCCAAAAGAAAGATTCCTCCATAAAAGTACTTTTTATGAATAGCCACTAAAGCTCAAGCTGAGCGCCTCTGAAGAGGGACCTCGAACAAAGACACCCCTGCGCGATTATACCCTTACGATCTAGATTCCTCACCCCTCATGCGGTAGTTCGGACCAGGAATAATGTTCAGGTCTGGGGTCTTCCCGTTCTTCATTGGGCCTTTCCGTTGTCTCTCTTTTCTTTTCTTGTCCTTTCTTTTCTTGTCTCTAAGGTTGCAGCTTCTGTTAACAAATGCAGCTTCTTTACTTCTGGCTTGAACTGACTCTGGGGCCTCCTTTTACTTGACTAGGTAAAAGTTCAACATACCTAGGTGAAAGTGGCCTAAGCCTTCAGCAAATGTAGCTACTAACATTAAGCAAGTTACGCTAAACAAGTTCTATGTAAGTAGTATACCAAGTCATACAACACTGGCCAGGGACCTGGCTCGTTCTCACAAGCTGGTGCTCCAGCCCTGCGCCCTGGCAAAAGACATCTCCAAAAGCACAGCAGTGGTGGGCTACCTTCCCCAGGGCTTGGGCACTTTTTGGAAAGACACACTACTTCTTAAAATAACCTTAGAAAATAGCAAGAATGTTCCAGACCTGTAGAATGGCTGTGTGAGGTCAGAAGGGGAGTGAGAACCTTGCTTCAAGATGCACAGCTGGCAAGGAGAGAACTCGCTGGGGTTCAGTGTCCTTCTGTTTCCCCTAAGTGAGGAGATGTGTGCTGCACCCCTGGTCACATATTGCTGTCCCCAAATGTGTGACACACCCAGTGGAAACACTTTTTGTGACCTCAGATGTCACAAATCAGTCACACAAATTTTTCTCTGACATTATGGCGGGGCTAAATTTGTTTTAATTGCTTTTATTCTCTAGAAAATTGGCTGCTAAGGCTTGGGATGGGACAACAACACTGTTCTAGTTTGTCAGAAATACTATATATCATCTGCTTGAATTTTGCCAGAGGGAATGTGTTTATACTTGCTTGCATGTTTCAGACTAACATTTCCATTATGTGGGTATTTATCCCTCAGTGGCTTTGAACTTCAGAACTAGTGAAGTATGGCATATAAACATTTGGATCAAAAAAACACTCTCACCTGAGTGCAGCTGGATGCAGCGGAGCTATGCCGGTGAGCCACAGCTGGGGATCTGAGTTATGGCATCCGTAATTTATATAGAGACTGTAGGATCCCACCTCTGGATGCGTGTAGCTGGTAGATGCTACAGGGCATGCATATAACAGCTGAGGCTTTAAAGGTATTGATCTGCACTCCTGCCACTGCTATTGCAACACAACGGTCTGAATCTGAGACATGTCGAGCCTGTTTAATAATTGACTAGATATGCCACAGCTCACAATGCATATTTATCTGTCACCTCCCAGTGGGCATTTGCTTTAAAAATATATGTATCATCCATGTCTGTTCTTTTCTAGGGCCTGTTCCTTACTAAATCTCCCTATGTAAGGCAAATGCCCTTGACCAGAAGTCGCTCACCCTTGTGTTTGTGTTTAATTCTGATTTATTTTCCCAATGGATGGTGGCAGGGGGTGTTTTACAACCAGCCTGCGGGTCCAGCTGGCGGGGGAGCCCCAGAGCTGCTGGGCAGCAGAGGTGCCTTTGCTGCAGCTCTCACGCAGCCGCTCGCCATGGCCCGGCTCAAGCGCTTGCTGATGGTTCAGGAGATGTGTTTTGTTTTAGACTTGAGTAATAAATGTTTCATTTCCATTTTGCTAACTCTTGGAAATCACAAGCCTCATTACTTTAGTCTGCTGGTATTTCAGGGGATCAAAATAGCCACAGTGTACTCACCCTCCCATCCGGGTTGTGATGTGAGCATCTGTCACCTTCACAGCCCAAATTGTTACTCTGCAGCATTTAACTCACTATCCAGTCAATGGCATCCATGACTTTATTCTACCTTGACTGTGAAATTATCGTTCTCCAGATGAAGAAAAGAGAGCACAGACTACTGCTCTGGAAATGCATTTTAAATTATAGATATTCTGTCCTCAGGCTTGGGATATATACAATTTTGGAAATGTTTTTTAATTTAGGAACCTTAATAAGCAAAGTGATATTTTGCTTCCAAAAAGCAGAGAAGAGAAGAAGAAAATAAATTATTTTATTTTTACTTTTTATTTTTCTGTTGTCTATATGAACAAAGGAATAAGAAGAGTTGTTACCTTTTCACAAGTTGCTTAAAAAAGAAGAAAAACTACAATCTGTAGAATACTTCAAATTGGAGATAAATAAAGGAAAAAATATGTGTGGTTCTCTACTAATACTACTTGTACATGTTACCCAAGTGCTGTAATTATCACAAAGACATTTTGTCTGTGGTCCTGAGTAGGGACAGAGAGGGAGAGCCAAAGAAGCCCACCTCCTCCGATACATGCTTTTAGAAGCATTTGAGAATCTTGTCAAACTCAGTTTTCAGTCAGGAGAGGCTAGTTGGTCAACTAAACCAGAACACAGTATTGCCTTACGAAAGTGGAAATATTCTACGGAACGTATTATATCTTAGCCTAATAAGCTTCATCCTATGGGATATTTTTTTTATTTTATGTATATTTATTTATAGATACAATACATATATTTAGACATATATTGTCTATGTATTTATATATAAAAGCATACACATAATATTTTATATTTTTATTTTTATATACATACAGGTAACTTGCCTGTATGTACGTATACACATATATAGTGAAGTACTGTTATTTTGTTGGTATAACTGACACTTTTTATACCTCCTTTAGTGATTGTCACATGAGTTCCTCAAGGATAATGGACCCTAAGGTGCGAGAGACTGAAGGAGATGGAGAGGACAATTCAGGTAGAATTGCTCCCTTTCCCAGTGAATGAAAAGTGCTGTGACTTCTTGGGCTTCAGTGTCTTAGCTGTATCATAGAAGTGAATCTGTTTGTTTCCCCTTCCTCTTCCTCTCTCCAAGAGCTGTTATATTTAGACATTTTCAGAGGCTTGAAATAAGATTTTTTGTGGCATCTTGTGACCAGTTAACTTTTTTACCCAACAAGATCCAATGGTAAGTGAAATGCTGACAGGGATGCCTTGCAGTGGTGCCATGCCAACTTGTATGGGACAGGTACAAGTTGTTGGGATGTCTTGTGCAAAACACTGATTTCATTTTAAGAACTTCCCTTCACAGAGCTTGCAACTGATCCTAATTCAGGTCTTTCCTCTCTGAGCAGACTAGCATTGCTTTTCAAGATTATTGCTTGATTTCTGGTTTAATACTTTGTGATCCATCACATCTTGTAATTAGCATTCAGAATATTCTGGGATGTATTATAAAACTCACATTTTAAAGCATTAGCCTCCTAACACTGTGTATTCCACCTATGTAAGCCTTTTCTACATTTAAATTGGTTTTGGAAACATGGTCCTTATCATCACTGTTTAGTTTGCTGAACAAAGGCAGTGGGTTTCCAAGCTGTAATTTCTTCTCTGTGTCCCAGGCTGTTAATACCAAAGTTTTTCTTCACAGTCTAATTATCTCAAGAGGCAAGTAGAAACTCTATTAGGAAAGATTTTACACTGTAGGTTATTTCTTATGTATCATAAACATTGCAATCCATTCTCCAAGGTAATAGTAATTTCATGCTATCAATATAGTCTTGAAAGACATTAATGCAAGAGCAGACTGTGTGGCATTTTCCAGGAAAAAAAAATCCACTTATGCAGAAATTATAAAAGAACTACTATTGTTCAAAAATTCACACATGCTGCTGGTTGCATCTTTTTTATGTTTCTTCACTTAGGAAAGAAAAAATCAAAGTTCAAATCTTTCAAAAAGTTTTTTGGTAAAAAGAAAAGGAAAGAGACATCATCTTCTGGGAGCAGCAGTCTGAAGTTATTCCAGTCAACAAGTGACGTTGCAGCCTCTCACAACATGCACGTTAATTATGATTCTGAAGATGAACTTGAGTAAGTCTTTGGACTCTGGCTGGTAAACAAATACAGAACTGTTACAATGTTTGTAGATTAAAGATACCCCAAAATTGCCTCCTCCTTTTGTTCACGATGCTGCATTCTCAAACAGTTGCCTTTTTCAGAAAAGTACAGATTAAAATGGCAGATGCAAGGGAATTGGATGGGGTGCAGCAAGAAATAATAACTAAAAAAGCTTTCATTTAATCATAAATAAGCCTTGGGTTATTGTTTCAAAACAATGTAATTCCCATCTTCAAGAATGGATTAGGTACTCAGCTTGTATCTTACCAGGATTGTCTTATGCCCCTAAGATGTAACTCCTAAGGATTGTTAAAGAAATTTAGATGCCTAACCATTTACACCAGGTTTTGAAAGCAAGCAAGGAATAAGGGGATGTGACTGCAACTGAAATCAGTAGGAACCAGAGGCTGTGAAGCCTTTATTTCCTCTGTATACATGGGATTCATCTGACCAAAGGACAAATGTCTGCATCTGAGTTAGTCACCAGCTGCCTTTTATAATCAGCAGAGAAGTCAGCTTTACTAAGAAAGCTTATATCATTCTTGTGTAGATGCCTGAAGTTGTTCAGATGAACCAGGCTCTAGAAGTGCTTATTTCTCTGCGTGGAATGTAAACAGGAGCCAGGGGTGACCAGCTCTGATGCAGATACCTGTGGTTTAATGTCTGAAGCTAGACCAGGTGAATCCCAGCCTGTGTTATCTGTCTGCCTCTGAAAATCCTGTCTTCCTTCAGGCATTGCCAAAAATGTTACCCACTACTGAAAGGTAACCATGAGAAACCCAGTCTAAAGTTCAAATGTGTTCCTGGATGGAGAGGTGGGCTGCTGAGCCCCTTGGCTGCCTAAAAAGCAAGTCCTTGCATGGTGGAATGTTGTGCCTGCCAGAACGAGCCTCCTGGTCCTCAAGCCAGAGATGCTGCTGAGCCCCGGAACGGGAAAGGCAAACCATCCCGGCCGTTTGAAACGACATTATACAACGCGGCCACCAGGCAGCGCCAAACCACCAAAAGAAATTATCAATAGTTTTTTGTGTGTCTTTTCTGGCATTGGCAACATTAATACTAGTCCGGCTTGAAGCCCCAGGAGTTCCAGGCTGCCAGCACCAGGTCTAACAGTGGCCTATAATGTTATTGTTGTTCGACAACATATTTTCAAGACATGGACAGTCAGATTTTCTTTCCCTTGTGTACAACTCAACAAGGCCATATCCAAGTGGGTACAATCTTTGGCTGTTTTGGCCATGTGCCTGTGCCATGACTTGCAGGGTTGTTACATTATTGTTTCATAATATTTGTTCAGACAGAGACCAGGATATTCCTTGAAAAGAAGGAAAATTAATTTGAGCACTCATAATCTGAGGAGACATCTAGGGTACCTCCACTACGCATTTGGGAGGTATGCGTCTGCTAGAAAGAGAAAGCAAGAGCAGCATGCTGGGATAAATGTGCACGTGTGACACCACCGCTTATCTAGCTGCCGTTGCAGTCTTTGTAAAATGTTGGTGTGTTGAGCAGCCATCGCAGCCCTGACTGGCAGTCACTTTGCAAATTGGTATAGATCTGTCTGACCTTGGATGCATTGCAGAGATCACATTTTCACTTAGATAAATTATTCTTCTAATGTCTCTAATGCATTAAGCAGAAGCAGCAGGCTTTCCTTCCTTCTGCAGCAGAAATACAGATCAACTTTTTCCTGTTATTGTTTTATCAAATATATTTATAGCAGCCATTATGAGGAAAATCTTACTTTCTGCAATGTTTGTTTATGTTCCTGAATGTGCCTATGACAGTATCTTAAGAGCCAAAAATACACAGTTCTCCACCTTTTTTTTCTTTTCTTTTTTTTTTTTTCCCCCTCTAGAATGTCTGCTAACTTGATAGTTACATGAGCCCAAGCAATTCTGCACTCTGTACTCGGCTTGACATTTCATAGCTGTCTTATTTAAAAAATTTAAAAGGAGAGAATCCTAGAAGAAATGCCATGTACACGCATTTCTGGTCCCTTTGTGTGACAGGCTATGAGCTGAGCTGAGGGATATGCTGAGGAAAATGAGCACAAGAGACCTCCTAGCCACTAGCTGTCTATCCATGGGTCTCCTGTACCACCCACATGAGGAAACAAGATGTTCATGCCCCATGTGTAACATTTGGAAAGAAAGTTACATACTGCATGCATCAAAAGTAGGAAACAGAGTATGAGAGAAGCTACCCATAAAGCATCACCTGCTGCCTTTCACTAACCCACAAAGAGTGTCCATGAAAAATGTGTCCCCCAGGCTCATAAGAGAAACCCCCAGGGATCTTGATATACAGCACAGGACCTTGTAAGGATTTATGCAAATGATTCTGTGAGAGAACTATATTGCCTGAAATTTTATTGTACCTGGCAGAAATACATTAAATGCTGTACCCTGCTTAAATAGTAAAAGGTACTTATTCTTCATATGGTAATGGCCAGTCATTTGCAAGACACATTCTTACATTAGCAAGAAGTTAGTGTCCATCTCAGGTACAGGCTCTTTTATGTGAACTGCCTTCATTTTGCATGTGGGCTTGCCTGCGGCACTGTCATACCACCCAGCTGCTGGCTTCCAGCCAAGGGGCAGTAGCTTTTCTGTAAGATATAACTCAGTTCCTGGGCTTAAAGTGTCTTTAACCTTGATTCAGTTTGTTAACGTGACAGATAACAGCATCTGCAAATTTTTGTTTGGTTTTAGAAGGTGTTACCTAGATTAGCCTGTATGACTGTATTGTATTCATGGAGAAACCTGGAATCTCATGTGTAATATATGTTGTGCAAACCTATGTCACGCTCCATGTTCAACACACTACCTGAGTTAAGAGTAAGAGAACTGGCAAAAAAATCTGTATATTTTCACTCATTCATTATATTATTCTAGGATACATAAAGGCGTTATGGGAAGCAGAGCTTTGTCACATGATAGCATTTTCATCCCTGAGACTGGACAAGAGCCTGCAAGGGCAGTAAGAGTGTTTTCTCAAGAAAATGTTTCTGATCGGATTAGAGCTTTACAGGTAATTTACACAACAATTTTTTCAAATGCAAGAGGTGGAATGTCTTTCCAGGCTTGATTTTTTGGGATAATACTTGCAGTTGAACATTTGATTAGTAAGTAGTGTCTGTCTGCAGCTTACGTTAAATGTTGCATTTGTTAATTAGACAGCAGTGTCATATCTTGGTTCTACTTAAATCATAGTTGAAAAATGGGTAGTTTGTTTGGCTCCCTAAGAGAACATCTAAAGTGAGATGTCCTGTGCTCTGGATCATTCAATTGTGAATTTAAAATAAAGGTAACTCATTGACCTGAGCTAAAAGATGTACTGGGGAAACCTCCATCACTATCACATGCTAATGTATTCTATGCCACACTGAAGTTGAAACTCCAGCCTACCATGAAATTGGGACCTCCACCTCCATTTGGATTTCATGCAAAGCGAACAGAGGATGCTGGGACTAGTTCTGAAGATGATGGATTACCCAGGAGCCCTCCAGAAATGTCTTTGCTCCATGAAAACTTAAATTCAGGCACAACAACAAGAGTGAGTTGTTCTAGTGTTGACAAAAATCAGTGTTTAATGACTTATTTTACCTATGTGTGGAAGGTAGAATAAATTATTTGGTTTGCTGTATGTATCACTACTTCATCTTTGAACGGTTCAGAAATACTTTACTCAAAATGGGAAAATGCTATCTCTCTGTGTAAACAGCTACTTAGAATCTCTGTTCCTGTTAAAATATAACACACCAGAAAATGCAGAACTAGGAAGGAGAGATTGTGCTTGTGTGCATGCCTGGGAATGTTGGGGTGGTTTTAGGGACTACAGAGAGCTGCCAGGCACTAAAAAAGGCTGAAAAATCTGTATTCCCCCTTGAATGTGCTGATAAGAGCGCTCCCTTCTTTAATGTTTTTCTAGGCTGTCACTGGAAAAAGAAACATAGAAGAATTTAGAACGGTTTTTTTCTTTTTAAATTATAGTTTTGTTACACGTTATTTCATTCTTTATCTGCATGTCTTACACTTTATGTTTGCAGTGTCCTTGCTAATCTTTAAGACTATAGAGAAAAACAACTTGCATTGTCAGTATCTGTGTGCACTTTGTGTAGATCGTTTCTGTGAGTATATCCACCTCGTTTGTCATCTTTTACTGAATCTCTTCCTCATTCCATCCCACAGTTCTCTGACTCTCACAAGCACCTTAGCTCTTTGAGTTTAGCTGGAACAGGCAGTGAAGAAGAAGAACAGGTAACTTCTGCCAAATGTGTTAAGGGCCAAGCAATTATGCATAGCAGTTTTTTAAAGAAATGTAAGACATAAATATTATTTTGTTGCCCGTCTGCTGCAAAAAACAACCTTGTATGTATGTAATTGCATGCCTGTCTGCTGTGCTTTTTTAATGCCTGTCCGTCTAACAAAAAAGTTATTATTATTTATCAACATAATTCTGATGCCACGTAATCTCCTGGTGATAATAATTAAGCCCTCTAGAATAGCTCATATCCTTTAGCAAACTTTATAGACATGATTTAATCTCCAAGCACGACCAACCAGATTTTGACACTGAAACAGTATCCCTTTTTTTTTAAAAGATGGGAAATTGCAGTAAAGGCTGCTTGGGTTACATGCATAGGGTAAGGGAGGAAGCTTGTTGAGGAGCTGTGAACAAAATCTAGATCCTCTGAAATCTGCCCAGACCCTTGCTTTAAGTACAAGGTTACCTCGCACTGATACAGAAAGTGTTTGCCTGATGATAGTGGCTGGCATTGCTGCTTGGGAGTCTGAGGTTCAGCCTTCAGTCGGATTCTGTCTGTGAATTTTGCTGAAGTGATGTTTTCAGGACTCGAGTACAGGCAAATAGATGGCTTTCTTCAATCAGCAGCCAGCAGTTCTGGCTGATTAAAGGGCGGTTTTGAAGGGCTCTGAAGAGGCCCTTTTAGTTGTCCGCAGCTGGAGTCATGGTGGAAACAACACAGGGGGTAAAGGGAAAAGCGTTTTCTAGAACTAGGAGGAGGGGTGGAGGGGAATTGCAGAAAGGAAATAGAGAAGCTAGTCCTGAGCTGACTCTTCCTTGGTAATTATGCAAAACGTATTTCAAGACCAGCTGCAGCAGGGCTCAGCAAAGATTTTTGGCCACACTTGCTAGATTCCACATGAAGCTGTTTGAAAAACTGCTTCTATGCAGTGAAATTTTTAGTATTTTTCAAGAAAAACAACACGACACATGAAGAAGGTATTTCTTGAAAACAGACTTGCTGTAAATTTGTTCAGTCCAGATGCATATTTGCTAAAGGAGGATTTATGTCTCCCGGTTGTTCCATTAACATCACTGTCTGACTCACTTGCTGACTCCTGAGACGTGGTGGTGACTGTGCGGTTGCTCAGCTTTTTCCATGTGCCCCATCATTTAGCTCAGAGCTCTCTTCATCCCAGTCCAGCTTCAGAGCACAGCCAGGAAGTATCCCCATCAGAAGGCTTTCCACCCGGACTGCAGGGTCTACTGCCTGGCATTTTGGAGAGATTAGCCCTGCTTCTAGAAGTCAGAGGAGACTAGCTCACAGGGCTGAGGAGTTTTGCACAATGCAACCCTGATGTTTTGGGCAGCAGTGACACCTTGCTGTGTCTTGGAAGCTTTCCTGGATCAAAGAAGGGAAAAAGGGATTGCAGCTATCCTACCTGGGCTTTGGGGATGGGGCTCCCCTCACGGTGCCACTCCTTGTGCCGCCCAGCACAACCAGCTGAAGGACAACTGAGCCATGTGTGCGTGAGATTTGGAGAAAGGGATCTGCCAGCCGTCCCCTCCTCCAGCAGGCTTTGCCAGAGCCAGACTTCGCGGGACAGGCAACTTCTGCAGGCGGCTCAGAGCTGGCATTCACTCAGGCTGCTGAAATTTAAGTAACAAACCAGATTCTTGATTTTCCAGTGTAATGGCCAACACTGAGCATTGCCAATGAGAAGACATGCAAAGTTCTCGAGGAAAAGCAGAAGCCAGAAGAAAGGCAGGCAAATAATGACGTGCCTTGAAAGAGAACATGTGCTGTGTCTTTATCATGGAGCTGAAATGTCAATGTATTCACTGTTAGCTGCTAATGTATAATGCAGCCACGTATCGTTTGTTGAATATTAGTCATGTTTAAGTACTAGAACGCAGATATTGTAGAGTGAAAATTAATGACAGCATCCATTATTCAGCATGGCTAAGGTACTTCTTTTTTTTTCTTAAATAGAAAGCATGATTGGAAGCTGTGGATCCAGCCTCCACTAAAATCAATGGGAGTTTTCCCCTGGCCATTGAGGAAGCCGTAGCAGGCCCTCACTACGCTACGGAGTATCTTTTGGCTGCAGTGCATAATGCAGAATTCTACTTGCAAAAAATGCTGATGCTGTTTCCCTCCCTAAATAAAACAAACACTACCCCACTTTCCCATCCAATCCCCTCAGTAAAATACCACTTCCAGAGAAAGAAGCAGAAAGAAGAAGAAGGCATGCCAAAGGAGGAAAGGTCCTCTAATGAAATGAACTGGAATTTCAAGCCTACAAAGGGAGTGCTGTCACAAGTTGTCAGGGGTGATGTTAATGCCATGACAGATAATTTGGAAATATTACTTTGTCTGTGTACAAAAACTGAATCTGAAAGAAATGAAGAACCCTTTTTAGAGTAATTTTTCATAATTTTTTCAGTCTCCTTTTTGCATCAGACCTGGGACTAGGGTAGTTTCTGGTGAAGTGCACAGGCAAGCTGGATTTCAGCTTCAAGAAAGTATTGCACCCTTTGCAGCATTCAGAAGTTGTTTCTGGATCGGCTGTTGGCCTCTAGTAGGAATTGTGCATAATTTCCTTCCCCAGAGTAGTCTACAAATGAAATTTTACATTTCAGGTAAACTCCCTAGTTATTCTGCAGATACAAATACATGAAGAAAAAACACAAGCTAACTTAAGTGTCAATGCCACTGATGTTTGATTCTCTTGTCTTTAGGAGGGTATTGTAGAGTTGGAAGGGACCTGATGACATGTAGGAAGCTAGAGGTGCTGCCGTCCAGCCTAACTGTGGGTAGGAGCCTAGACACAGATGCTGGAGGACAGACCCAGAAAGGACATTGGCCCTTTAGGTTCTGTAACTGAGTACTCTTTGTAAATCTTTCTTCTAAAACACGCTGGCCATGTATTTGTGTGCTTTAGATCTTCTAGTTAAATGTGGCTTAGTCCTTCCCATTGGGCAGTATACCATGATATACAAGCAGCTAAAAATGCAGAATTGCCAACACCGGTAGTCCACATGCAGCATTAGGAAATGCAATGTATTTTAAAGAGATGTGAAAAAGAAAAAGAGGCAACCTTAAAATGCCAATAAACATGGCCTTTTATTTGTAGAATTGTTATTTTTGTGTCTTTATTTCTTTGTTTGATTCTTTGTTTGGGGATATTTTTTTTCCAGGTTACATTGGGTCCTTCTTCTAGATCTCAGTCTACAGATGGTCAGCTGTTCCCTAGGCATGGAAGTGCCAAAAATGGAGCTCTCCAGATATCTGACAGTACCATCTCACCTGGAGTCGATTTTGACACTCCACCTGAGCTTTCCTCTTGCCTGGATAATTCTGCTGCTAAACATAAGCTTTTAATAAAACCCCGGAACCAGAGATCCAGTAAAATAAGAAGATTTTCTCAGGTACTTGTGAAAATAAACAGTGTCACCTTTGACACAAAACTAGGAATTTCTTACTTCATATTTCAAACTCAGATATGATAAGGAAAGTCAGATTGTGACATGGATATTTCATTGGGTTTTAATAGCTGTTATTCGATGAGGCTACATATCTGGAGTAGACACTAGGAACAGATTAAATATTACGAGTTTACTTGTGAATTTTTGATGCAGCAGTTTATGTAACAATTTCTTCTTAAATTTACCGTGCAATACAATTTAGTGTCTTGTTTGTGATGCAGAAGTTGAGGCTGACTGCTTCATTTCTTACTTAAAAAATCTTGTTAGAAAGTGTGATGATCAACTTGTGTACTTTTCCTAGTCTGAAGGATCCTGTAAAATCTTGAGTCTTTGAGAGACAGTTCATGGAGGAGCTGTTTTAACTTTCCAAATATAATTGAACTTGTATTTTCAAAAAGTACAGAAGAATAAGCTGTGACCTATTAATTGGAGCCAAATTCTGTACATTAGGACTATTCTGAATTCAGTCTTCTCCCTGCCCCAAAACTCGTAAACCCTTTATGTGCACTACAGAGACTTAAAATAGTCTCCACAGAAAACAAAAAGGTGTACACTATTAAAAAAAACTATTAAAAATTGTATACTATTAAAAAAGCAATTGTTTTTTAGACCATCCTTTAAAAACACCATTTATCTGATTCATTGTCATATCTTATGAAGGGCATGGCTTATTTTTTCTTCTTTCTCTCCTCTTTTTAGAACTAAAGTTTGCAGCTCTTCCTACAGTATTTGCACTTTATTGTTCATGGTTTATTTCAATTTTTTAAATACATTAAAGCCGTTAAATTGGCTTGCTTATCACCAGGAATATTATTCTGTCTCTAAATATTATTTAGCTGATGTTCTGTATTTTCAAAAATCATTGAGTGATCTTTGAGCTCAGTAGAGCACCACTGTGAGCAACACAATGGTGAGGCCAGTTATTTAGAAGAGCATATAAAGCAATAACTTACGGATCAAACCTCCTCTTCCATTGTAACATAGTTACCGAAATACAATTGCTTTGTCCAGTCTGCCTGTAAACTGCCAGGTGACTGGGCTCTCCGGTTGTTCCATGCAGAGCATTCACATCTTTTGATAATACAATTTTTAATGTTTTCCTCCTCGACTCTGCCTGTGCACTTTGCTTCTGGCTAAATGATGTCTTCTGCTTTTATGTTCCTGTGTATGTGCATTGTGAACACAGGAGGCATTGCAACTCTGTCTTTGCAACTGCACTTGCAAAACAAGAAGTTGGAGGAACCCTGAAAATGTCTTCAGAGTGCAAGTTTTGTGTTCTTAGAATTAGGGCCTACCTCCAAAATACGTATTTACCCAACAAACCACAGTGAATCAGTGAGCTAATGCAGGCACCATATGAAAAGGCATATTCAGCAGCTTAATAGCGTGCTTTCAAATAATCCTGTATATTTAGCCAGTCCTTACCTGAAGCTTAATCATAAGACCTCACAGATAACTACATAAGCATTTATAAAGATTTATCAAATCGTCTAGCTCTTGAGAGAAACAGAAGACTTTTACACAAAGGAGGCAAGGCTGTAATGCTGTATGGCAGTGGGATTAGACAGAAGACTGCCATATGGAGGTAAATACTCAGCTGGCATAGAGTGTCATAACCGGATGGATTTGTTAGGCTTTTGCCCTTCCTTCCATGTACCGTTCCTTCTTCAGAGTCATGCTTTCGGAAGAATGGGTTGTTTTATTTTTAATGCTAGTATGGAGTAGCAAAATACAAAGGGACAGATTTTTCTCTTTCAAGTGCTGCTTTTTGCCGAAGAGCAACACAACATAGCCAGTATGCTCTGGGGAATCAAGTGCCAAGCACAATCCAATGGCCATTGTTTTGATGAACTTCCCATCTACAAAGACATGAAAGCACTAGTTGTGCAGAAAGAAGCATCACTCGTTGCTTTTATGTTCATTAAATACATTATTCCAGGATCTGCTTAGATAAAAAAGCGTTCAGTATGTAGGTTAAGAATACAGCAAGCTCAGCATTGATGGCAAGTATTGCTTTCCTCTGTAACATTTCAGTTGTAAATGTAATGATGAATAAGAAAAAAAGTGAATCTGTACATGGTGATGGGGCTTTCTGAATTTCTTTCCTGCAGCGGACCCAGTCTGAATCTCTGACTGATTTGAGCTGTACCCCAGAAGAAGAAGAGGATGATGAAAAGGAGATACAGATAGACTTGCCAGATGCTGTATTCAAACCCAGCAATCAAGAACTGCCATGTGGCACAGCTGCAGGGCAGGATGTGGCTTCCTGGCCAAAGCCCAGAATGCCTGAGGACCTTCCCCCTGCTTTGAGACCAGTGATGACTCAGCCTACTTCTGAGTCTGCTGTTGTACAGGAAGCGCTGCTACCAGAGAATGAACCGGAGGGCTGCCAGCCAACACTGGAAACAACGTGTGTGAGGTCTGAGTCCTCGATGCTGTTCGAAGGCAAAGACTCCACAACTTCTTCTTACTCCAGTCCAGACAGAGAAGTACAAAAGCAAAAAGATTCCTCAGAAACACTGGTTCCGTTGCCTGGGGATATGAGCAATGTGTCAATCAATATTTTAAATGAAGAAAGTAAGGAGCCTCCTACCGTGTTATCAGTACATAAAATACCATCCGAAGAAGATATTTCGATTAGTAAGAATAGTATTGTTTGCTTGGAAGGGTCAGGAGAAAATATACAGATGGACGATCAAATACCTGTGGAAATGCCCTGTAATAAAGAGGCAAAGAAAGAGGTTGCTCTGTTGTCAGAGTCCAGCAAGCAACTTTCCATAGGTTCTTTTAAGCGCACAGACTCGTTCCATGTTTCACATCCTGCTTCCCCAACGCAGATGGGATCATCTGCTTCCTGCTTTCTAGAGAAAACAAAGACTGCACAAGAAGCAGCTGCTTCTGGTAAGGAGAACAGTCAGTCACTGATCCACAAGGAGGAACTTTTGGGGAAGAAAGCTGAAAAAGCAGCCAGTGAACTCCATGCCCTGAGAAAATTTTCTGTTTCCCCTGCACGGGAGAGACCAAGGACCAGAAGCCTACACTTTCCAGAAAGATCAGAGCTGGAAAGCCCTTTAAATACCAGATTCCTCCTGTCCAAAGAAAAGATCTCCTCGAAAAATGAGAAGTGGAAAGAAGACTTACAGAAGGGATCAGATCTGGAGGAGGAAAAAAGTAGCAACAAAAAGCAGACTTTGCTGCCAGAGTCTGACTCTGAGAACGCAGGACGACCTACAGAAATTTTGGCTGGCTTTGTTTCTCTGGCTGTTGATGCAGTGCCAGTGCCAGGCGATTCTTTGGTGGTATCTCAGAGTCAGCCAAGCTGTGAAGATACAAGTCCTTTTCAAGTGAAACTTAGATCCACCTCACTGTCTTTGAAATATAGAGAGAACTTGTCACCAGAATCAAAAGCGATTAAAAGATACAGTGCAGAGTTTAATTTAGAAAACGAACGACTGGCTTCCTTTCTAAAAGGTGATAAGGCACAGATCAAAAAAACAACCGATATAAATATTGGTGGTTCTTTAAATGAAAAGATCAAACCCAAAGCGAAGTCGTCTGAACAGCTTAGTAGCAAACCTCCATTGCCCAGAAAGCCAGCCTTGCAAAACATAACCATTCCAAATACTGCTGCAAACAAGGAGAAGCAGGACAAAGATATTCACTCTCCTGAATCCAGGAATGAAGATAGAGACTTGGAGAAAAAGTCACATCCTTGTAAAGTGCCTGGTAAGACTCCCAATACTTTATAAAGTTACCTTCACTCGCAAGGAATGACCTTCTGAGAGAGCGTGAGGGAGGCCTGTCGTGTCATCACAACACTGGTGAGCGTGAGCTGATGGCTCTGCCTTCAGTCATGTGGCTCCCTGATTCTCCCTTGCTGAAAATATTATCAGAAGGACAGCAGGGAAGAAGCAGCAGACAGAATAAGATATTTTTGCCTGCGATTTTTGCATTTCAGGGCATTGTTTAAAGGATGTTCAAAGTGACACTCAGAAAATAAAGTGCATTAGCAAGCATTGCGAAACAGACATATCAAGCCACTAAACATCCCGATTTAGAGCTGCTGTATGGCAATTCAAAAGCCAGGAGCACATATTAAGTGCAGTGTCCTGCTGACTCAGACCTCTAGACCTTCTTTTTCACCATAGCATTGAGGCAGAAATACCAATAACTGCCTGGCATGATCAACGTGCCATTTATTTATTATCTCCTGTGAGCTTTACTTATTCATTCATCCATCTTTATCGTTACTCATTCCTTGTTTAAAAACAAAAATTAACTACCCTGCAGATTCTTGGGAGTTTAAAGCCAGGAGAGACTGTAAGATCATGTCTACTGAAGATTGTTAAGTTTCACCATGTTGTCTGGATCATATAATTGGGCTGGAGTTAAAAAAAATATCAGTGCTCTGGAGACTAATATATTTTGGGCTACAGGCAGAGAACAGAAAGTGGCACCACTGTCTGAGGTCTTTGCAATGATAGTAAACAAGTTAGATGAGGCATGCTCAAGCAATTCTAGAAGGAAACGTCTGCTCTTCACTTCAGAGAACAGCCAAGAAGGGGTAAAATAATCTTTAGGTCTTCTGATATGTGGAAGAAACTTCTTCCCTGCCCTGAATCTGTCTGGTCGTGGGTTTGATGTTAAGAATGTGAGGAGGGGATGCTGGCCAAGCAAATGAAAAGGTTGCTTTGTGCCATTGCAGAGCTCCCCCCTCTGTGGTTGCTATTCTCCAGTTGGGGTCAGTCTTTGAGTTTCTGAGTGGGGAAACACCAAGCCAGAAGAAGACCTCAAGACACAGCGGGCTGCTTGTCCTGTAGGGTGACAAAAGCCTCTTCCTGGCCCCAGGGGCAACCTGCTGATCCCCTGAGTGACAGAAGTTTCCATTTGTCATCTGCTGCAGCACTGCACATGTTTTTGCAAGGCTCTGGCCATTTTTACTGTTTCCTGCTCTCCCAGCAGCCATGTGGGAGGGAATTCACCAGGTCCTGGCCTCCATGGCCGGACGAGGCCCCCGTGGCCATCCAGCCAGGGCCTCTCCACACCCCACGGGCAAGAAACCCTCCCTTTGTATAATCCCAACACTCCCTTTAAAGGCATTTTCCCCTCTGCCCTGCCCTGAGGAGTAGCTGATTATTTGTAGTGACGCCCAAATCTCTGACTGATTGAGATTTTGGGGAGGGTCATACTGGGAACAAGTGAGGAGGATACCTAGCATGGTAGGGTTGGTCTGGCAGAGGACAGAGGAAAGCAGCCAGAGTACCAGTGCTCCTGCACACAGCCTTTTTTCCCATCCCTTTTGCTGAGTCCCAGGGTCCCTGCAGCGACAGCAGGGTGGGAAACAGTGAGTGCTGGAGAAGGGAGAAGGGGTAGAAATGGAGCCAGGGAGCATGTTTCTCCTCCAGGCTTCTCTGGCTCCTAAGCCCTAGGATGAAGGAGACTCCTGCCCCCAGGCTCAGGACTGTCCTCTGCAAAATAGGGTCTGCGGGTGAGAGCCATGCCCCGATCCCCCTGGCAGGGATGCACACACCTGGAATTTGAACTTGGGGCTGCAGGTCGAGGAGCGCTGTTTGGAGATGTTCCTATCCACGTGACAGTATTACACCAAATCTGTATGGCCTGGGGTTGTTTAACATGGTGGTTGAGATTGGTCTGTGATGGTAATTAGTCTTCATCCTTATCTGCTGCCCCGCTGATCTTATTGTATCACCTTAAGCAAAGCTGCTACGGTTTTCCATGTATTTCCAGCTTTGAGTTGCTTGGTAATGGGTTCTGATATGTAAGCATGCCAAGACTCAGAAAGAGTTTAATTCTAAATACAAAGCAGTCTGCTCCAAACTGACCTGAGGTCCTTCCTACCCCACTGCAGACCTTTCTCCTTAGACATCTGACCAAGCACCTCCTTGTGCTAAGCTGCCACATCAGCCTGAGCTGACCACTTGAAGTCGCAGGTGAACAAGTTGTGCCCATCTCCTCTGATTGCCCTGGCACCACACCAGCCTTGCTGGGGGAATTTGCACAGGGACCCCAGAAGTGACACCCCTCCACGAGACACAGGAGAGCCGTGGGATACAATGAGGGCTTAGCAGGGCAGTACCCCTGCCCAAGCATCATTTTAAGCTCTTTGAAATGTTTGCCTCAGCCCAGTGAGTCAGGAGAATGGGTTGCAACTACAAGCAAGAGAAATCTGACAAGGATGATCAGCACGGCCCTTCGTGGATTGCGTGGCTTACCAGCCATCTCTGGCCTCCTGATCTGCTGGGACACCCACTTCTTTTTTCATCCAACTGCCCTTAATGCTTGCACCCAACCCTCTTCTAGTCCCTGAGTATATCAGCCCTTTTGAAGAGCTGTGGTCACTGTCGGGAGACACTTTATGCTGTCAGGGAGTTTATTCCCACTGCATGTTAGGAAATCCCTGTGCTGAACATGACGACAAGCTGTGAAATGGTGATGTAAGGAGGTGCAGTTCCCCTCTCATGTACACTCATCTCAAAAAAGTGGTTTGCTGCGTCATGGGGTGAGCAGGAGCAATTTAGTTCATTCAGTTCCATTTTTAGCTTTTCAGCTCTCCCAGTACCAAAGGCAACAGGAGGGCTGGTGGGATGCTGGCTTACCACCCTGGGCAAAAGCAGCACTCCTGCTCTCCACAGTTTTCTGGGGAACTAGCAGGGGATTGCTTGGCCTCTGTCAGGCTGCAAGGTGGGTCTTTAATGGCTGTGTGAAATTAGTCACCCCAGGAGGAGTAATTTTTAAGTTTCTGGAGCTAAAGGCACAAACCTTTGCAAGAACTAGAAGTTTAAGCTGTGTTGTTTGGGGTTGATAGACTTTGCTATAAATTCTGTAAAGGGCAGGAACAATTAATATATGCTAACAGGTTATTACAAGGGCAAAACCATAAGCAATACCTGTGTGAATGTGCATATTAGGATATAGAAAAATCAGTGACTGAGGAGCTGTAGCAGTGAGACATGCTCTAACAGACAAAAGGAGCTCAGGGAGGGATGGTGAACATAACAGTGAATGAAATTGGTGTGTATTGTCTGGCAAATATAGGCTCTGAAATGACAAGAAAAATGTTTCTCTGTACATAAAAAAAGACATTGCTTTAATGCTGCCCTGGCTACAGCTGAAAAGAAAGCTGTCTATCCCCACCCCACCCCCAAAAGAAGTTGCTTTTTGGGTTATGTCAGGCTATTTCGCGATATGGCTCTTTTCTAGCAGCAAAATAGACATTGATGCAAACATAGCAGTTTCTTGTGTAAAAAGACTCTCCTGGCATCGGTGGTATAGATCCAGCCAAAAGTCAAATGCCTCGCAGAGCGCCTTAGGGAAGAAAGAAATTTTGGAAATACCTAGTAAATCTTTTAGAATAGCTTTGTCTGAGATTAAGGAATTGGGTGTGTACACTGACACGAATGCATGTCGTGTTTTAATAAACAAAGGGAAATATGTAGGCCAGGATATACTAAATGCCATATGCATTTGTAAAGCCCTTCTTAAAATAACTGGTGTTCTATAAATGAGCAAAGATACAACAGTGTGGAATTAAATACACATGCATAAGCTGTGTTATAAAACAATGACACTGTTGTATATAGGAGGTGTTATCTCCCTGTGTAAAGTTGTTTGGATTAGTTTTGAGTATGTTTGCTTTTAAAACACAGAGGGAATTCACAAGTTAGCTTTGCTTGCTGTTAGAGGTATGACTTTTGAAAAGCTTTAACGTTCTGCCTCTGACCTTTCACGTGCACAGATATACGGCAAGAGTAACCATTCTTTGCAGTCCTTGCAGGCATAAGATGTTCATTTTCAGGTGTGAGATTTAAATGTTACAAACAGCCTCTGCTATATGTTGTGCACACGAAGGATTTTAGATTTAAAGAAAACGGGTACAATATCTGAGGCCATCTCTATAAAGCACAAAATCAGTCCCTAAATCTCAGGGTTATGTTTAAATATGTCTTTGCTGTGGTTATTCATATAAGCAGCACACACACACAGAGGTAAGCTTGAATACACTGAGTATATCTGTCTGTCAATAGACAAAAATAGGTGTGTATTTCTCTTTCACTTTCTCTGTGTGTGTATAAAGCAATGCACAATAACAAGTAAATCATAGATCTCCTTTTGTACATTAAGATTGATCTTTTATCTTCATCTTATTGTTCACATAACCAATCTGACACACATTACAGGATAATTTCAAACTATCAATGAGAAGTGTACACATTCATTTGCACAATATTTAGGCAGAAGAAATTTAATCTCTGAGAAAAATAAAAGAAAGCTGCTTTAGTAAGATACTGAAGGAAACATATACCAGCATACCCCCTAACAGGGCTCCAGCAGGGAAGCTCCCCTCCTTGGGGACCACTGAGGCAGGCAGCCCTGCCGCTGTCAGAGCCAGTGGAGGAGAGCTCAGGTGGTTCTGATCTGTGGGAGGGAATTGAGAAGGTGGCTGTGGTTCACTTGGCTTCAGGGCTTGCCCTCAGTGGCCTGTCGGGAAGCTGTGGAAGTGACGAAGAATGCAGACAGGGCAGCCGGTCTTGTGACTGTCCGTGTGTGTTTGGTGGCTGTGGGAAAGGCATGAAGGGAGGGCTTCAGCAGCCTCTGGGTGTGGTTTCAAGCGGCAGCAGAACACCTCAGCAGCCTACATTAAATGCTAGTTTTAATACTCGGTGACATTATGCACAGAGCGGTTTGACGGCTTGACAAGTTCTGACCTGGTATCTTCCCGTTGTTGGTGACTTATCCCAAGGGGAAGAAGGGGCTCACTTGTCTTTCAAAAAGCCTGAGGCCAAGCCAGCTCCCAGGAAACCAGGGAAAGATGCAATCACGAGGTTAAAACTGTGAGCGAACAAGAGACAAATCGCTGCCAGCAATATCCTTTATTAGCTCGTGAAGTTATTAAGTAATGAGTTGAACAGCATATTGTTTAAAATAACATGTTGTAATAGAACCTGAACAATATGATTCATATTTTAGTTTTATTCAGAAAATCTCCTGAGTGTAATGTGGAAGCAAGAGGGTTAGCCCTGCTTCACTGGAGAAGTGAAATATGGGGCATTCGTGGTGGCTGTGGCCAGTCGAACTCACACATCTTCCGGCAGAGAATGCCGCTGCTTGCATTTTGTATTGCGTTGTCTCCCTAAAAGTGGCATTCACCAGCGGGGAACTGTTGTGCTAGCTGCTGTGCACGTGACCTGCAGCAGAAGCAGGAATTAGATTGTGCTTTTGAGTACTTCTGGTTCCACTCTGGCTATCCGGTTCCTTAAACATGCTGTGCTTTGCCATGTGGTGAACCATAAAAGCATACAGAGTACCTCATGACCGGATGAGATAAGACAGGGAGGGCTTGTTCAAGGTGATCAGTCAGTCACTGAACTGAGAGATGTGCAGGCAGCACTTCTCTTGTGAACAGTTGCTTCCTGAGAAAGCTTTTGGCCTGTTGGTGCCCCTCAGAGTCTCAGATCACCTTAAACTGCCAACTCACTTCATTGTACTATCTCCTGGATTACTTCACCACCTTTCATCCTTTTGGTTGGAACCACGGTGCATGTATAGTGCCAAGAAACCAACTCTAGTTGGAGGTGGGAGGATGGAAAAGACCTCTGGGCAATGGGAAAGATAATTAATAGTGAATAAGCCTCTTCTTACCCCCTACAGTAATTCTGGCTGACAGAGGAGGTACCAAATCCTGCACGAGTTGCATCTGAAGTTGTTTTTGCTGAAGAGAAGGCATTTCCCCTGCCTTGCCTGCCTGCCTGGCCTCTCCAGCAAAGGCTCTCACAGGAACAAGGGCAGAACGTAATTGCTTCAAGAAACAGGAAAGCCCCTCCCAGAAGCAGATCAGCTCTTGATCCTCTGTAGGTGATACTATTCTGCTGCCCTAAGTCAGGCCCGTACAGATACTTATAAAATCTTTAAGATGATGATAAAGGGCTTTTGTTCCTTACTATCACAGGGGCATTTTGATACTGTCTTATGGGATGATACTTGGCTGTAATTTGGCTGCCTTCTAATTGACATGACTAGGATGTCTGGTGTTTCATCAGGGAGAATTGTCTGAAGAGCAAAAGTGCTTGATGCCTTCATTGGAGTATCTGCCTTGTGAAAACGTTGTTATAATAGCAGCCTCCAGACATATCACTGCAGGACTAGGAACCCTGTTGTGCTTGGCAATGCACATCGAAATAACAGAAAGATGAATCTGCAGTCCATGAGGGTGACAGAGAAACAGCAGCACAGGTAGCAGTAAGACCATTACATGTAGTGCAGTAAATAGAGCTTGGCCATAGCAGTCATTTTGTCAGTATTGATTGCATGGGGGAGCAGAGGAAGAACAACGTGCAGTTCAGTTGGTGTTTACAGAAAGCTCCTGCAGTGTGACAGGGAAAATGAGACAAAACACAATGGGACAAAACACAAAGGGTGATTTTGAATCACAGAGACTAAGATGTACATCACTAGCAGCATCACGGCAGAAGCCAGGTTCCCAGTATCATCAGAAAGTTTGTGGGTGGATTGAAAAGGGCCTTCACGGTGAAGACATGTGTGGTTTTGAGCACTGAGACATTACAGGCAGTGAAGGAAGGTAAAAAGGTGGTGGAAAAGAATGCGTGTGGTGGTGTGTCTGGTGGTGTGTCTATAGCTGTACAGTCAGAGAAGAGGCCCAGTCTCCCCTGGACTGAGAAGAGGCCGGTACGTGGCGGAGAAGGGGAATGTTTCATGGGATGGAGCTACAGGATGAGTCCAGCAGGGCACGGGGAGGCTTCAGTGTTGAATTATCTTCATAATATTGAGTGTAACTGTTGGGTGGTTGTTCATTACAGGATGCTAGGAAAATGAGTTCACTAATTTGGATAGAAAGTAACTAAAGTAAAAAGCTACTTTATGTACTCATCTCTGAGGAACACGAGACATCACCGTCACCTTCAGTAGTGGCAGTCCATCTGTTTACCACAGTAGTGCTTTGGGAACTGATGAAGCATGGCACCTGGTTTTACTGGGCAACACACTAATAAGTTCTGCCCAAATTGCTCACAACCTAGAAAAGGTGCAGATGGGTTCAAGGGCATGGCCTACAGGCAAAGGAGGGAATGTGATGGCAGATACATTAGCAGGCATCACATCAATTCAACTGTGTGGGTTTACTTATGAAGATCCTAATGAAGTTTGTCATAAGGTACTCCAGAAAAGCTGGGCTAGTAGTCCTTGAGCTGCTAGTGGTTATCTTGACGAACTGTTGGAGACAAGGGGCACTCCAAAAGTGGCACATCTTGAAAAGGGGCATGAGATGGAGAAGAGAGAGAGATGAAGAAAGGGTGTTATATACCTCTTAATATGAAATACTGAAAGGAATACTTGAGCTGTTTCTAAATGTCTACAAAATAACACAGATAAAAGTTTCAACCAACATGGCTTGGTCAAGAGCAGTCAAACCACACAATAACTGGTATCATAGGGCATTCCTACAAATACAGTGATATTCCTATAAATACAGTCTTGGTGAAGCTATTCATTGGGTTGATGCGAAGCTACTGTGGGTTGATGCAAAGCTACTGTGTGCCAACTAATGATTCACTGTCATATTAGGTGGTGGCTATCTTAGGTCTGACACTATTCAATATATTTAAGGACATGGGTGACAGAACTAAGTGTGTGCTTATTCTATTTGCGAGTATTACTGAGCTGGAAAGGCTCTGGAAACACTGGAGGACAGTAATAGAAATCGGGGTTATCTTGAGAAAGTGGAACCACAGTTTGAAAAGAGTATTTTCTTTACAGACAAGTAGAAGGTTCTGTTATGTGTGCAAAAACAATCTGATGCACAGATACAAATGGGGGATGGAAGACGGGAAATAGAACCTGGAGCTCACAAACTAAATACAAAACAAGAATAATGTAATTCTGCAAGAAACTCATCATACTGACTGATGTGTACAGGAGACCATCTCAGGTGAAGTGGAGTAGTCCTTCACCTCAAGTGCTACGTGCCAGTTTTGAGCACTGTATTTTGAAGAAGATTTGGACCAAATTAGGACAATTCCTACAAAAGCAAGAGTGATCTAAAGAATATGATTAATCAGAAAAGTTTAAAAAAAAAAAAGAAAAAGGGAAAACATGGTCTAAATCTTCAAATGCATAAAAGGCTGCCACAAGGAGGCTATGAGTAATCTGCTCATGTCCATGGTGTGTAGGAGAAGAAGTTGAAGTTAAGGATTTAAATCAGGGCAAGGAATATTTAACTTACCCAATAGGGAAAAAATCAAGTAGAAAAAGAAGAGCCAAGCCCTAGGATAGGTTGTCTAGGGAGGACTGAGATCTGTCCCATCTTCAGAGGGTTTTAAGAACAAGTTAGGTGATACATATTTGTCAGGAAACAATTTATGTGAAATTGATCTTGCAACTGATCTTGCCTTACAGATGAAGGATAGACTGCATGACATCTTGAGATCTCTCCCAGCCTTGTTCTCTATGATTCTGTAAAATGAGACAAAAATGAAGCGAGGGGAGCCAGTGAAGAGAAGGGAAGAAGATTATGGGAGGAACAGCTGCTGGCATGCAAAGATGGGGTGTAGGTGGGGTGCAGAGAATTGGAGTAACTTGCTGTGCAAGAGGGAAGGAAGCTCCTTCAGTGTTCAGGGGCCCTGCTTTATCTGTGCTGCATTTGCACAGCTGGGCTTTCTGGATTGTTTCTTTCAGAGGTTTCCCTACAAGATCACATGGGGTGAATGTGAAGGGAAATTCAGGCATCAGCTGGCAAAATGTCTTGCTTTGGCCTTAGAGCAAAACTTGTTCTTTCTCTTTTTGTGGTTTTTAGCTGACATAGGCTTAACAGTGTTTTCTAGCTGAAATAACTAGTCTGTCTCTGGTGAGGCACAACAGTTACTTGAGAAAATCCCTGAGCAAAGAATGTTTGTGGGCTTTCATAATGTGCCCGAGTTTGCAGGCTCCAGCTCTTGGGAGAGCTTCATCCCTTTCATCTCCCATGCCTTCAGGAGGCATCTCAAACATGCGTTCAGAGACATTTGCCTGCTTTCCTGACTGGGGCTGTGTTCCTCTAAACTAGACCACAGTGGTCCAGAAACGTGTCCAACAGCTCCAAAGGGTCCTGTGGTTGGGTGGCCCAGCTCTACGCCAGCACAGCAGCTGAGCCCTAAGGGTCTCGGGGGCATTAATCCTTCCTGCCTGGGTGTGCCTCCTCCTGGCTCCCTGAGCAGGATGCTGAGTAGGTAACAAACTTTTCCTAGGGGCAGGGCCATGTGTGGTTTGAGGATGAAAAGCTTACCTTCTGTTCTGAAATACCTTCCTTAAATTTGGGTACATTACTGGCCAGAAATGGCTTGGAAAGGTTAAATTATTTTTCCTTATGGCTCTATCATGGCTCTAAGCATGTTACTACTGTTCTTGGTCCTCTTTTAAACCATGCGGAGCCTCCACATTAGTTGGAAAACTGAGTTTTGGGAGCAGCGTGAGCCAGTGAAGAAGTGGAGAGTCTGGGGGCTGGAGCCAATAGAGGAGCTGAGTCTCTTCTCTTGATCCAGTTCTGTTCAGCATATAGACAGGGTTTCCCTTCACAGAATATTTGAATAGAGGGTATTTCACTTCCCCGTACCTCTGGATGCTGCTTATCCCTGGGTAGCAGTTGTGAATGCTTTTTTTTTTCTTGTTTCACTGAAATCTCAGTTCTGGAGGAGGACGGTGGAAGTGACTGGCCCCAGAGGAGAGCACGGCCAGTGTCAGCAGGGCTGAGTCAAAGCAAACCTCACGTCAAAAGGCTGTGAATTAATCCTATGGTTTTAGCAGTATTTCTGTGTGATCGAACACCACAGACTGTTGTGGTCAGTCACTCACAGCACCTGCAGGCGCCCGGGGGCTGTGTGAGGGGGGCTGCTCCTACAGGGGTGGAAGGAAGGCAGAAACCAGGCTAAGGCATCAGCTGCTGCTGCCTGGGCACGGGAAGAGCGGGGGCCGGGGGCAGCTGCAGCGGGGAGGGGGTTGCCTTTGCAACACCAGAGTCCAGCTGTGTCCAGCTTTGAATCATCTGCGCTTGTCTCTAAGAGGCCACAAAGCAGATGGGAGAAGGGAGCAGAAGGGGAGGCCCTGGAAAATGGGTAGATTAATGAAGATTCCTCTTTCTGCATCTCCTTCACGTGAGGGCAGTGACACTGTGAGTAGCCAAAGAAAGATGCAAAGCATTTTTCACCAGTAGACTGGTAACTTAAAACAGTGACTACAGGAAGATTGCTCTCTGGAGACCAAACTAAACAGAATTCCTATTTGCACAGGCTGGTCACACGTCCTGGGACCAGTCAGCGTATTGAGCAAGTGTGAGCTGAAGCTAATTACAACTCTGTTTCATATAACCATGTACATAAATAATCTGTCAACAGAGAGAAGCGTGCCTTCCCCCGTGGCTGCTGGAGACTGCAGAAGAGATCCCGACACTCCTGCAGAGCCAGCCTGGATTTCCATAGCAAGGCAAAAGCAGAGGGGCATGCAGCAGGAGCAGGAACTCAACACAGAAAAACTTGTGGCTCCGGATATTAAGTCAGAGACAGAGAAACAGAATAAAGAGAAGGAACGAACAGAGGTACTTACAGTACAAATTTCTGATGCTTTTGTATCACCTTCCTGTAGTATTCTTTGGATCTACTGCTATATTACCAGTCATACCATAATGATTACAGTTACTTAATGAGTATAAGCCTAAGTAACAAACACACTGCTCTCAGTAATGTATTACAGATGCAGAATTCTCTGATTGTTCAGATATGTAATTTTATATTTCCAACAAATCCTGGAACTATGCAAGATGTGTAAAATTTCTTGGGGCCCCAGTACACACTTACCAGATCTAATGTGTGTATTGCATGCTAAAATTCCCCAAATGAGGTGCTAAATTGTACAGTCTCAGATCTCTTCTCAATACAGAGGGAATACATTCTCTTTAACTATCCTTCTAAGCACAGCATTTCATTGAATCTCCTGACTGATTTAACACTGAATGAACAGCTCGGTCCCAGAAGCTCCTAGGTAACAATTTTTAGAGCCTTGAGAAGTAAAATAGGATAAAAATAACTTTTGCACTTGCAGACAGTGCCAGGATATAAATTCTGGTTCTCTGTATATGGATAACTCAGACGCCCATGTGGTGCCATGCAATGTGGGCTGACGCTGCCTCTTCAAAGATCCCATGCAAAACAGGGTGATACCCTGGGTGATCTTCCCAGATGACAAAGCTTTGCCAGCAGAAGGACTTGGCATTAATCCAGAGTACTAACAAGGCTTCCCTGGTACTGAGCTAGCTCAGGGAGGCAGCAGCGTGCGAGTGCTGCCTGTGTTGCCTCCTGCACAGTAAGAACCCTGTGCTGATGCAGGAGCATGTGTGTCCTATGCCAGTATAGCATTCCCAGTGCAAATGGCCTACTTTCTTGTTTCAGATGGTACTGTTAGAAACCCAGATAGCTGTGTTATATCCTGGAATAAGAGAAGATTTCTAGATGATGAGAAATAGCAGTGGTTAGATTAACAAGAAATAATACCTAATAAAATGTCTAGGCAAGATTATGAACTGCAATAATGCTCAACCTTGTCATAGCACTTAAAACACCAAGGGTTTAAATGATCCCAAAATACAGTTTCTGTGTCAGAATAGGAAACTCCAGATTTTAGCTGGCAATGTTGCCTAAAATTCATGCCATGCATTTTTCCCCCTATATCAGCTAACAAAAAACATGCCAAGATGATCCTGACTGCAGCATGTGAGACTTGGTGCCACTGTACTACTCCCACTTTCTCCTTCTCCCACATGGCACCAGGCACTATCACTTCGGGGTAGTTTTTGATACTGGCAAGAAAATCCACAGGAGGATGTGCTCGATTTCTTTTTTATGGAAAATCCATTTACTGTCAACTGTCCAAAAATACAGTGCCCTAACCCACAAAATTTGGGAGGTGGAAGGGAAACATGAGAGAACAAGGCTGTTTCCAAATCCTTTATATGTTAGTAGAGGTGTGCAAAGGATTTGGAATACATTTTGCATTGAAGACTACAATAACCTACTCATAGGTACCATTATAAATAAAAGATACAGAAGGATAGTCTTAATTTGTAAGGCTGAGTATCATGGATGCGAACATGAAACCAGTGGAGCTTTTTGAACAGGTATCTGCTCAGGTGAGAGGATGGGGACCAATGTGTGATGAGCGCGTGTGGTCTTTGGACTGTCCCAGGCACCACATCCACTCCCTTTGCTCGTGTTCTTCCAAACTGGTCTCATTTTCTCTGCATTACTTGGATTTTATCCCTCTCTGTGCCTAGGGGTCAGTGAAGCAGCAATGGAGCAAACCTTCACACTTGGCACCTAAAACCACTTCTGAAGAACAGAGGAGAGAAACAAAGTCTGAAGTGAAGGAGCCCCTGCTGAGAACCAGTTCATTGTCACACTGTGTCCCTGGTAGGAAACCGAAAGTTTAAAATGTAGGCTGTTATCTCACAACCCTGTCAGAAGAAATCCAGCTTGAGTATGCTGGAAAACTAGTAGGGGCTAGATCCTAATCTCTTCCCCAGTCCCACATCAGCAAGTGCAAACTTTTCTGAGCATTCATAGCTGGGGTTTGATTTGGTGACATGTTCTTTTGGCCGCATTGATTACAGAGTAGTCAAAACTCGTGTTGAAAGAAACGTGAATTGAGAGCGCTAGACCATTTCAGAGGACAGGGTCCCAAACGCACTATCCCAGTGTAAAATGTAAAATCCATGCAAAAATTCTTTTCAGTAGCATTCAGTTTTAATGTGGTTTTCTCAGCAAGCTGGAATGATGTGATCACAAACTGTCTGCCATTCAGTCCTCCCACAATAACTTTGAATCTCTTTGATAAATTGAAATTTGAAAGAAGAGCAGAAGTGTGGAAGGTGATGAAATTCCTGTGAGTTGGGGGCTGGGTGAAGGAGAAATTCACAAATGGAAAGACTCCTTCTTCTTTGGCCTGGGTGTTAACACAGGGCATGGCAAGGAATCCAGGTCATCCTGATGGTTTGGGTAAATTTAGGGACCAAAAATGATTATTGATGAGAAAAACATTGTATTCTTTAGAGCACAGAATGGTTATTTCCTCAATAACGTATTGCAGAAGAAGCTTCCACGTGAAATGTAAAGATTTTCTAGCATGGGAAGTTTTTAATGAAAGAGCTAGGGTGTATAGCTGCACAGCAAACAAATGTAAAACATCCATGTGTTTTATTCACAGTAGCTCCATCACCAGCACTGGTGGATAAAGAGGAAATAAGCCACTTGAAGAAAGCCAGTAATGCTGCTCCAGATCAGCCATCATGGATGGAACTGGCCAAAAAGAAATCGCAAGCTTGGAGTGATATGCCACAGATTATAAAATAGAATGATGCAAACAAATAGCATCTTCTGTAATTAAGTCAACTACTTAACTGAACTTCTACAGACCAGCTAATCACAGGGAAGAATCTCTTGATACAGGAGAAGGGGTTTATTATACAGCTGTGGAGAAAGCGTGCAATAGGTGCAGTCAACAAGTTTACCTTCAACTTTGTAGCAATCAGGATGCAATGGCAATGGATTACTTAAATTATGCTAAGGACATACTTACACTTTGGAAAATAAAACTTTTGCCTTACAAATTTCCTGCATTTTATGCTTTTAATGATGTTTGCATCATTGCAGGATCTTTGCTAAACTTTGCTGAACTTCTGCTGAACCGTAGAAAACTACGGTTTTCTCTGTTTACATTTATAAATTGTGCACTAACATCGTGATTCTGTTGGTGTGTGTCACTGCAATCATCTGACACTCTTTCTATCAAAGCTGTTCGGCCCATGGAGGTATTCATGAATAGCTGCTAGTGAGCACTCCATTAAAATGTGTTGCTTGAGCTGCGTGTTTGCCTAGTTGAGACAAGTGGTCCAGTTTCTGGGCTTAGGTTCCGTTTCATGAGGCAAAAATACACACATTTATGTGTGACCACAAATAAAAATTCCTCAGCTCCTTCTGTGAGCAATTTTGGTTGCACAGTGTTTGCAAGCAGGTGAACAGTAAGGAGACTGAACAGCAGTTGGAAGCTCATCAATGCATTCGCATCAGTGCTTTCCTGCCTGAATTTATCTGGTTGCAACTGGCTTTCCTTTGTGTGAAATCATCACTCACAATTAGGAGGATACTATTAGTAGCAATGGACAATATGAATTTGGTTAAAAAATGAAAACTGAAAAGTCTTGAGCTAGAGTCCAAACTGAAATGCTGGGAAAAACTGTGAACTTCATTGCGGTGTCAACTTCACGTGTCACCCCCTACATAATCTTAATTATTCTCATTAAAAAACAGTAACATAAGCATCTCTGTACTTTACTACCTTTGTATAAAATTCTCATGCTCATCGGCCTCAGTCTTCCCCACCAGTCTGAGACTCCAGCTCATGAAGTTTCCTAGGTTTTCCACCTTCACCTGTTTAACAAGAATGACAAGAGAAATCATTGTTGCTCATTAACCAAAACCACTCTGAATATATTTTAAGACCTCCCTGTGAGTTAGAGAAGCAAACAACAAACCCCGTTAGGGAATTTCTTTGAAACTAAATGCCCCACCGCTAGGGCAAGCATTTCACTTTGCGTATGTTTGTGTGAAGTACTACCTTAGTTTATATTTGTGATTTTGTTTTTCTTGTCACATTAACATTCTTTTTTGGAAAAATGTAGGGGGACTTTAGGAAGCCTAGGATTTCCTAACACCTGCATTTGCTGTTTCAAAACCTTGTCTTCTTCAAGGAGGTGGGGAGGAAAACCTGGGCTCCCTCAGTAATGGCAACTGCGTTTTGCAATGAATAAAGAAAAAAGGCATTGGAACATGCGAATATCTAAGACACTGATAATGGTTTTGAGACAGGTTGTCTTTCATCATCGAAAACAGGAGGAGGAAAAACAAGTTTTATATTTGTCAAAGCCTTTGGATAAAGCCTGTCAGCCTGCGTGGCTGCTGAAATCAGCCTGCGTGGCTACTGAAATCAGCCTGCGTGGCTGCATCAGGCCTGATGCAGCTGCTGCACAGACCCGCTCCAGCCCATCACAGCAGCTGTCAGCGGTCCCAATGCAAACAGGCTTCTGCTAGCTGTCCCAGGGTTTTCTCCTTTACGCAGATCACAACCAGCAGTGTGGGCATACCTGCTGACATCAGAAGCGGCAAGACAGCTCGCTGTTAAACGGATACACGGCAGAAATAGTAACTTGATTACAGGACATGCAGCCTTGGGCTCAGTTGCCCAAAGGTTGGTTGTGCAAACAACTTTCACATTGCTCCCCGTGAGCAAATATGCACAGCCCTTAATCTCAAGTGGGTTTTTTTTGGTATTTAAATTGTACTCTAGGGCCTACGGTAGAAATAGGTACACTTTTCAGATACAGTAAAAAGCATCTTAACTCCCTCTCTCTCCAAAACACCCTTTCTGTAATAAAATTAGCATGAAGTGTAGCTTTACGATACGCTATTACCTTTTGTAGCCATCTTGAGAAAAACCCAGTTTCTTTATTAAAGGAATATAATATATAAAAAAAGACCAAATTTGTATTCTCTAATTATTGCCACCCCTGGCAAAGAGCACAGTGTTTGCAGGAAATATAGTTAAAAGTACAGTCTGTCTCCTTACAGTTCTCTCCCTGTTTAAAATGATCAAAACCCTGTTGAATCATGACTGAATTCCTGCAGCGTGACCTGTGCAGCTGTATGGGGAAGAGTGCAAATCTCTCGGACTATCTCCTGTTTTCATAGATGGATGCTCAGGAATGACAGAGACAAAAGGCGGAGGTATCGTGGCAAGACCTGCGCAATCTCAAGGAAAGCAAGCCTCATGCCCCCCCCTGCTTGGAGACACGTCAAGGAGAGGAGGTGGTGGGGTGACCAGCTCTGCACGGAGCGCAGCCCTATAGCCCTATTCCTCATGCGGCATTTGGGAGCTGAATTTGGGAGCATGCTGAGGCGAGAAGCATGGGGTGGACATCAGCCTGTGTTTTGCCATTGACTGTCATGGTTTAGGGTTTCCACTGGCTCAACTCACTTTTGGGTTTTAGTGCTGAATGGGTATGAATGACCGCCGTGAGCGGTGAGTGACAGCCGGCTTTGTGGAGCCCTACGAGCCCATGAACAACCTTCACCCAACCTCCAAGGGAATGGGACTGCAGCCCTGCAGGCTGCTCAGGACTACGTGAAACAAACTCAGGATCTTGACCAATTCTGCCGTAATTACAGAGGAATTTAAGTATCTCAAAATATGCTTCAGAGGAGCGGTAACATGATGTGCTTTTCACGCAATGCGTAATTACACTGAAACTGATTGTCATGGGAGGCTGTAGACACCACAGGTTTAGTTGACTTCAAAAAGCAGCTAGACACATCAGCGGAACACAAAGGCCATCAAGTGCTTTTCAACATGAAAGCCAGGGCCTTGGCTTGGCAGACGGTGAAAGGCTTTGGGAGGTGGTGTGACTGGTGGACTTGTCTTCTTCATAATCTCCCATCGCTGCCGACGGCCTGGCCTTTGTGCAAGAGAAGAAACTTGGCTATGGGGACCTCTGCTCTGGCAGCTAGGGGAATTTTGATTTTCTCACAGCGTTGCTCTGTACCAAGATTTCTTCATTCTAAATCAAGGGGTCATGCAAGTAGGTCTTGCTATAGCTGTCTTGTCAACAGGTAGGCAGAAAATAGTTTTAGAGCCCATGTATTCTTCTTTGGTCAAATGGCTTATTTGTGGCAATGGAAAGACGCAAATACAAATATATTTTTCTCCTCTGTATGAACAGTGATTTATATGTCACACTCAGTACCACCAGAAGAGCCTTTCAGATCTGATCAGCTTTCCTAAGGACGTCATTGTACTTTTCCAGCTGAGAAGCAATACGACTGACTCAGGCCGATCCATTTTGCTCAGGCAGCTGCAATATATATTGTTGACGTATAACATCTAACAGGGAAATAAAATGTAAAAATTCACCTTTTGTTCATGACTCATGCACATAAACTAACACAGTTTGAATTACAGTCAAAGAACAACAACAAAATGGACTTGAAAAATAGAAGTTTCCTCTCTCAGAAGTGCTGCATGAGACATCTTTGGCTTTCCATTTAATGAGCAAGGTGATAGTCTGCAAGCAGTTGTCCTTCCCAGTGCTGAAGGACCGCACACAATGCGAACAAAATCATGTACTGGGCATCTTTCAGTGCAAAACCTCCGGATTCTATGACTTATGTAGTTTACTAGTTGGAGTATCTAAATTAGCTACCTCCTAATGTTTAATAATTTTGAGTAAAAAATTACAAGTAAATGATTTTTAGTGTACAGCAAAGTGTAATAAATTTTTAAGGCCAAAATATCCCTCTGGCCTTTACTTTGATATGGTGTTCTGCACTGTGTTGCCTTTGACAGTAAAAACATGTACTAAATCTGTTGTATTTTTTTTTCAAGATGAGAGGAATATAAAATCTTGTTGCCAGTGAAAATATCCAGCAGCAGCACAGCAAGCAGCTTGCTGTGATTTTGCAATGTCATTAATTCCCTCTTAGTCTCAAGGAGCAGCATAAACTTGCCAAAATGCTTGTTTTGTATACATGATGAGCACTCTGCTGTGGGTAACAAAGGTTTAATTACAGGATTTCGTGTTTGCGGTTAGAAGGTAACTTTTGAACTGTTATAGAATCCCCCACCAAAAAAGCTATTTGTGAGCACTGGGCAGTGGTGCGTGTCTCATAAAACCCCAGGGGGGAATGTAACCCTGTGTGATCCCGCACAGAGTGGCTGCGTGGGATTAACTCTTGTAGGAGAAGGCATCTCAGTTCAAAGTGAGCACAGGTCAAAGTGGGCTCACATACTCCCGAAGTTCACCAAGATGCTCAACAAGTGACAGGAACTGTTGAGTTTTTATAGTGTGGGATCTTTTATTGTCTGACTTCCCAAAATAAATACCATGTGAAGATTTTTATGGATTATTACTCCCAGATAATTCTCTGCATCATGTTGCACTTTGAAGCTGGCGACTGATGGGACACATATTCATAGTCCATTCAGATCTTCTTCCTTTGCAGTATCTTGCAGCACCTTTGCTGCAGATTCTAATTCTCTGTGTGCACTGGCTGTATTACCAGGAGAAAACCTCTCTAGCTCACCTAAGGCAGCTTAAACGAAGGTCGTTCAGGAAAATGTTGAACTATCTCCCTCTCTGGGATTCCAAATCACTCTCTTAAGAACTGTTAGGAATGCAGTTAAGAGCATGTAAGAGGTTACTGAAGCAAAGTGATAGGGGACAATTTTCCTTCCTTCTTCCCATCTCACACACCTTCACACTGAGTACTTCCATTGTTGATTTGATCTTGCTTTGTTTATTTACTTACTTGCATATGAAATGGTGTATGTTGCAGGTTCATAATTTCACTGAAGCCTATTGCAGGATGCTGAGCCAGGTACCATGTGGTATCTTAACCCACTTCAGCAAGCAGTCCCCATTTTTTCCCGAATATGGTTTGATTTCATGTCATGGTTGACATATAATTTGTTACCCTCCCTTTGAAAGTCAGCTCTGCCTGAGAAACACTTCAATAAAGAAAGGAAAGAGAAAGAAATCTCTGTTCACTGTCTACTGGAAAATGGCACCATGTACCAATGGGTCCTGTGACAATTACCAGCCCGTGGCTTCCATGCTGTCACCTGTCAGCCATGCCAGCTGCTCCAGGGTGACAAGGCAACCGTGCCGCCCGTGCTGCTCATGGGCCAGACGGTGGAAAACCATGGCCCCATCAGAGATGGTGAGGAGGCAGAGGAATCCGGCAAGACCCTCCTATTGCCACCCACCACCCGTGCTGCCCTCCCCAGCCAGCAGCTGGTACCAGACCACGCTGGGGTGAGGCAATGGCATTTACACAGTCTGGGCTCCGGCTTCTGTCACGGGACTGTGCGGGTGGCAGCCCAAGGTGCTCTAAAGATTTCAACGCTGTATCAGAAACTAGAAGTTGCTGAACTGCAGTCAAGTTTGTCCCAAAGTCACACTCTGGTGGTCATGTCTCCCAAAGGAATCCCACTCCCACATTATTTTTATTACTCCTTCCTTGAATTTAACAAGACTACCAGTAAACCCCTGCAAACCATTGCCTACATCGAAGAACCAAGGAGAACTGTCTGGAAAGAGCAGAGGAAAACACCCAGAGTTGTGACAAGAGGAGAATTCAGCTAATAACCCTTCAGCAAAACAAAAGCCACCTTTCTCAGCAGAAATAACAGAGGCTCCTTAATAAGCTGTTGGCTCATCCTCTCTGCTCTCAGCACCGGAGATAATTTTGATGGGCAGGCTGCCTGCAAACAGGGCAGAGTAATAAGGCCCTCAGCCTGTCCAGACAAAACAGACATCATCTTCCCCATCTGGCCACTCCTTTAAACAAGGGTTGACTTCTTTTAACTCCTTTGCCTCTTCCTGCAGCGCTCGCCTTGAGTATGCGAAAGGGATTACTTTTTGCTTAATGAAGCCTTTTGTTTGGTTCATGCCTTTCTTTTGAAGCATAAAAAAAAAAAAAAGGGACTCCCAAGTAAGAGGAGCCATGGTGCAAGTCACCCCCCACACCCCAGCTCTGTGGCACTGCAAAGCTTGCAGGTCCGCTCTTTCGAGCCCCCGGGGTTCCTGGCGGTTCGATGGCGCCGCGTGTCCAGCTCCGGCCCTCACAGGACCTGCGGCAAAACACCACGACACGGCACGGCGTCGCACGAGCCCCGGCTGGCGCGAGTCACGCTGACCTCCTGTTGTCAGGCCTCAGCGTAAAGCCGGTGTAGAAGTATGAGGTGAGCCTAAATTCCCTTTCCTAACGGGCATGTGACATGCACGTGAGTGTGCGCTCACCATGCGCTAGAGGTGCTGGATGTGCTGCTGCGCGGCGCGGTGATCTGGCGGGCACAGCCTGCGTGCTGCGGTGTTACAATCCCGAAAGGAAGAAAAACAAAGTGAAGAAAAGAAGTTGGAGCTAGAGATAACAGAGGCAACCTTTCCTGCTCAGCGCAGGATCCCCACGGCCCCGTTTCTTTGCCGCGTCCTCCCCCCCCTGTGATTTTCCATTTGTTTTCCTGGTGCGCGGAGGCAGCCCGCAGCGGGCTGCCTGCCACCGGAGCCTGGCTGCGTTTTTCCACATCAGACCCAGCTACTGAGCTGAGTCTGCCAGCGGAGAGCGGGACACGAGCAGCCTGGGGCAGCGGGCTGCAACGCGCTTTTGATGGTGGATCGTGCTGTCAGCTGCTCTCCAGAGAGACACGGAGCTTTTCAATTGCCTTTGCACGCCACAATTTCCCTGATTAATGTGAAGATGTAATTTATCTTACCTTGCGATCGTGGACAGGAGATTGGGGGAGGCAGATTTTCATGTGACCTACTTCCCTAAAGCAGGATGGGAAGGAAGGTTTTGCGTTGGCTTAGGAAAAAGGCAGCGTTCGCTGTCAGAGCCTGTTTTCATGCGGGGAAAGCAGAAGGTGGTTATTCGAACAGGTGGGCTTGTGCTGGTTTCCCTGTTTGCTTTACCCCGTGGCACAAGCAGCTCCTCAAACCCACCCGCCGAAGCAAGCCGTACCCTCAGCAGCCCCCCCCCGACCTGGCCGCCGGCACCCTGCTGCAAAGCAGCAATGCTCAGGCTGAGTCTTACAAGTTATGCCAAAGATATGGCAGGAGAAGAGGTGGCTTCCTTGGCTGCTTTCATGTAATCGATGGACAAAAAGGGAGCCTCTTAACTCTGTGCATGTCTTAGAAATGGGCTTGAATAATTTGGAAACCTTGTTAGCAAGTAACAGATGAGTTTCAGAGAGGGCAGAAGGACACAAGCTTAATTTCTTGTGTAACATTGTTGAAATACAACTGAAGTATAAAGCCAAATTTAAAAGAGAAAACAAAAATCTCCATCTTGCCTAAATAAAAGAACTTTTTAATTTTGTGCTTCTCTTATATATAAGCTAATAAATTCAAATTATTAAAATATTGTATTTTAGAGGCGAATGCTTGTTGTCAGGACATAAAACATACTTCCTTCTAATTTAATAGGTGATTACTCCTTTAACAAGAAACGATTTCTGGTCCTGAATTCTGCCTTCCCTTCAAACAACTTAATACAATTTGAAGCTTTTACACTTGGGCACAGAAATCCTTTTGATCAAATTGGACTCCAGTATGTGACAGCCAGTGTCCGTCTCTCCCTTTGCAGCATGTGAGTTTTGTTTGCTTACACGAACCTCTGGCTTTTGCCTGGTGCTGGGACATCCTCAACACGTTCAGCAACTTCAGCTCAGGCTCTGACCATTCATTTCAGGAGAATTTTTCTATTTACACACCAAAATAACCGAGGTTGGAGCTGGCGCCTCTTCCCTATCAGCAAGCGATGGTGCAGAAATGCTGCAGAAGGAACAACTTTCCTGTGCTGTCAAGGCAGATATTTTTATTACGTGCCTCTGGCTCCTTTCCTAGATCCTGTTTCACTTCTTTTCAGCCTGTTAGGCAATTGCCTAGAGGAACCCCATGAAGAACCCCTCTCTGCTAACAGGTCCCACACCAGGGATGCAAACGTGGTCCTGTCACCTGGCGCACGGGTCCTGCCGCCTTCCAACAGGCAACGTGCCACAGCAGGAGCCTGCAGATGCCTTTCCCAGGCTGCGGCACTGTGCACGAGCCCCCAGCTGACCCCAAATTTCACCTTTCATAAACACAGGGCTCACTTAGCTGACTCAATGTAATTGAACTGGTCTTCTCAAAATTATATATATTGATTAATGAGTGAATTAAGCCATTGAATTTTGGCTCCTTGACCCCTCCAAGGTACAGCCACTGAACTGTTATGCTTTTAATCATATTCTGCTACGCTTTTAATCATATTCTGCTTGGTTGCCTGTAGGAGTTCACACTGGTGTTTGCAGTGCTTGGGGACCTACTTCGGAGCAGCGTATTTTGATTACTGTAGCAAGATGTACTTACTTGCTTGGTTCTGACTAATACACTTTATGAATCTTCCCTGCTGTTAATAAACATAGTGGTGTTTAATTATTGAGACATTTCATAGAAATGTTTTTGAGAGGAAGATAAATTTTATGTTCTGACTAAATAATTAAACATTATGCAAATGTTCACAACGCCAGCATTCTGGTTACACAAAACAATACTTGGATGATGGCCTTGTTTGCACACTGAGTTAGTATTGTTGGGCTCTAATTAGCAGCAGATATGGTATTACTGTGATTTAAAAATACAAACAGGTTCTGATGAAACAGGACGAGCACGAGTGTAAGGCTGAGGGCCAGGCTGCAGACACAGTCTGCGAGGAGAAGGTGGGATGTCTTCCCCTAAAGAATCACCTACCATCCCAGTTGTGCTCCCTGGGGAGCCAGGCCAGCCCTGGGTTCACCCTCCTGCAGCTGGCAACCTCACCTAAATACGGAGGGAAGAGGTAGGGCTGTGGGCTGCGACACAGCCTGCAGCATGCGAGAGATGGGGAGGAAAGCCATTGCTTTCCATGCAAGCCCACTTCACCTGTGTGCAATGTGATAACTCTCCGCCTCACCCTTGCCTTTTTCCTCCTTCAGCCCTGGCAGTCAGGGACAAAATCCAGCCCTTGATGGTTTTAGGGTTTAATTTTCCATAAACAGAAGCTGCCATGAGGCCTGACTTTGAACACGTTAGTGCACATGTGCCATAACTCTGTAACCTAGGGTTAAAGTGTAATCATCTTAAAAAGCAAAGGACTCGGCATGTGTCAGCCTTGTAATTTGTTACAGCTCTGCTTCTGTCAGGATAGGAATAATAGTAATAGCGTACATGCCATGCAATATGCTAGTGATGCAGCTATTGCGGTTATCAAACTCATCATCACTGACTGACATGTTACAAACTTCAGAAAGAGTTTATTAATTGCTCAGTGTGCTCCGGCTGCTGGTGATACTTAACAGCTTTGATAGGTGTCTGCTCCTGACCCCTGTCCCGTTCACTCTCATTACCGGCGTGTTTGGTGGGTGGAATTAGCATTTGCCCACGTGGTTGCAAAGCATGTGGGATCATACTAGGAGCTGTCATTCTGAAAAGTACTTTTTGGGAATAAAATACAATATCAACATACTGCTCTTGAACTGCTGGTTTCCCTTTGTGTGCCAGGAAAGTAATCTGCATGCAATTGAGAGCAGGCAGAACACCTAGTTTACATGTGGAGATGGGAACCTAAAGCTTCTTCTGAATGTGTGAAGAAAGGAATACACTGTTTCATTTAAAATTCATTTATGTCTTTGGTGGTGTTCCTGGGGGATGGAGCTATCCCAAAGCTCTTATGTTATTACTATCATTTTTGTTGCCTGTTGGAGCTGCAGCAGTGCTTTTCTTGTTGCTACTTACACATTATTCCAATATACAGTAGGGCTCCTGTCTGACTAAGGTTAATTTCTCTTTTTACTAAAATCTTGGTCTAAAAAGTCCTAAGACATGGGAAATTGCACTCATTATTTCTAAATGCCACGAAGAATGCTCCTGTCCTATCTATGTTTCCTCATCATCTACCATCCTCCCACTGCTGCTTGGATAACTAAAAGTTTGCTTTGTGGGGAGGAGATGGGATTGTAAATTGGCAGAAAGATAACGCTCAAATGAAAAAAACATCACTAAAGCCTTTAAGGTCGGTCAGAATGACTTAATACAGCCTGGATCCCTGCTGCCGTAGGGCAAAGCATGAGATCTTTTCATTACAGCACAGCAACATCTCTGCTAGTTTAAATGAAGAGTGGCTTTGATAATTATTTTCAGCGTTGCAGAGTTCACACACTCACAGGGACTGTGTTGACACTTGCCGTGTCTTGGAGTAACACAAGTTAAAGTTAAAGATATGTACTATAGGTAAGTTGAGCAAGGGGGTCTAAAGATGTCATTCCCTTATTCCTTCTCTCTCCCACCCTGCTCCAAATGAGGTGCTGACAGAATCACTTTGGCACATACCTTGAGTTCAAACAGCAGCTCTCAGTCCTCCTGGGGCTGGATTTGAGCCCACTCGTCTGTGGTCCTGCTGTGGTATGGAATGACATGCACAGTGAATATGCTGTTCAGGGTGAAGTATAGACCGAGCAGGTTGATGGGGAGACCAAAAACCCCTTACCAGTGATTAGGGATGCACTTACGATTTGAACTTCTTACCCATATCAGACGTGATGGGGCTGGACATGATTAGAAGGATGCATGTTGCAGGGTTATGCTTTGTCAAGGCATTCATGAATCTGTCTCCCCTTCACCCCAGTGTAAACAAGTTTAACAATTTCTGGCTGTTTTCGCAATATTGGTATGGAATTATGAAAGCAAAGCAGTTGGGGAAGACAGGAGAGTGGCACAGGATCAGAGCAGAAGGTGGGGTAAGGAAGATACAAGAGTGCCTCTTTACCCATTGAGGCAATGCTGACTCGAGTATTGGTAGGCCACAGGTGATGACTGCGGTCAGTGCAAATTCTCACCCAAACATCATCTCCAGCATCACGTTCCACATATGCAGTTTTGGCTGGTACTTAGGTTGCCAAGAATGAATGCAGAGGGGTCATACAGCTAGTGTAATTCACGGAGGTGCAGCCTGCTCCATCCTTGTAACCAACCCCATCTCTTTAACTTGTTGCTACCATCCCGCCCTGTTCATCTTTTGCTGGGAGAAGGAATTTTCATCCCCTGCCCCGTGCTGCCTCTAGTGGCAGAAAACGTGTGCCAAGTTCATTCTCCACCTAGTGCTCCCCCTCTATGAAGAAAGAGGTCAGGTTGGTGCAAGAAACTACAGGAAGCTTTCCCCACCGCTCCTCCATCTACAGAGCTCTTGTCGTAGCACGGCTCTTTGCAAGCTATCGACCCCCACCAGAAACAGAGCATAAAGTGAAAGGGTGTGGCAGCAATTGCTTTATTCCGGTTTGGTCTGCCAGAGATGTCCAGTCTGCCCTTCAGTCAGCAGTGAAAGAAAGAGACACTCGCGGACCAGACATCTCCTGGGTGACATGGCAAGAGTAGGAGGGAGCTACTTGCCCCAAAGCTGGGTTTTAGTCAACAGTTTGGTGTCTGGTTTTGACTCTTTAACATCTGGTCCTAACAAAGTGGACTGAACTACATCCTGCACGAGTCTGCCTTCCTGTGGGAAAGAGGACTGATGAGGAAGAGGTGGGCTGGGTTAGACAAGAACACAGGTGAGACGAAGAATGTGATGCAAAGACTAATATGTGGCCAGCCCACTCTTTGGCAGGGGAGCTTGTGCCAGAAATCTCAAGTATAAAGTTTTAGTCCATGTTTCTTGGCAGTCAGAAGTTTAGATTTGCATTGTTTTTGCAGATTTTAGCTCAGGTTTTACAAATCTCCGCATCTTTGGAAAACATGCCAGAGCATTAACTGCATTGTTCAAGTAGGTATTGGGGCATTTGCAGTGGGTGGAGCTAGAAAACCTTTATAGTTTGTAAAAGTTCGGCACAAAATAATTGAGTCGTACAGGAGTCACAGTCTCTCAAAGTTTCATCTACCAATGAGACTTTGTGCTGGATTTTGACAGACTCTTCTGAAATATCTTACTTTTGCCTGTGCAAGTTGACTCGGATTCTTTCCCCATGCTGTCTGGACCTATATTTAGTTTTGCTTAGGCAAGTGTGAAACAGACCTTCAGAAGAAGACGACCTTCAGAAACCTGTACTTGCTGAGGACCTGACTCAGACTTCCCTTTAACGGCACCCTTCCCTGCTGTTGGTGGACCAACCACCAAATCATCCCAAGGTAAGTTAAAGGAGACATAATCTCAGTGTGTTTTGCTTACGATGAAGATGTCCAATGCACAAAATCTAGTTCTCAAAATTCCCCTGAAAAAACTTCTGTCTTTTAAAATTAGGAGAGAGAGTACCATGAAGCAGCCATGTCGAAAATGAGCTGGCAATCAAAACCTTAATTCTTAACATGATTTCCTTCTGCTTGGACTATCTCTTCAATAGTAACTTTATCTGACTGCTCTTTACCCAGGCATTGGACCTCAGCTACTGTCAGCAATATTGGCACAATATGAACTTCAGTTTCCAGGTTTATGTTTATGTAATAGTAGGAATGCCTTTAAAAGCCTCTGCCTTCAGGAGATGAATAAATATAAATGTTCATCACCTCTGAGCATATGGCAGAGGCATTTGCGGCTCAGACAGAACTTCCACAGTGAGTGAAATGACAGTAATGTGGGGGTGAGGGTAGAAAAACATGAGTCTGGAGATCGAGCTCTGTTCCTACCTCCCCGAGAGACTTCTTGGACAGATTATTCGCTCTCTCCCACCTCAGGTTTTATCTTGTTAAAGTGGACCAACAATTTACCTACTGGAAAGGATGGCACTGTCCCATCTGACTTCTGAGTGAGACACAGCTGTGTGTGGAGAAGCGGCATTACGATATCTAACAGAAGATTATTTCATAATGTAGTTACAGAAAAGGCAGAATAAAGATTACCCAAATGCGGCATTTTTTGGCTACTAGGCATTTGTATCCACAATCATATTTTAATGTAATTCTCTACATCCCTTTATTTGTTGAGTATTAGCACTACAATAGGTGCTACACAAGTTACACATGTATACATGAACTGTATACATCCAGCAGCTTTGTGTATAAAATAAGTTTACAATACTACGAAACCAAAATTCTCTTTTGCAAACTAGCTCAGCCACTGAAGCATTTGTTTCAGTTTATGTCTATAAAACAGTAGTGGGATCGAATTTGCATGAGCATCAAACCTGTCTCTGAGATAGGAAAACCTTCTGTATTGTTATGCATGCACTGTTTTACCTAGTCATCGGGAGGGGATGAGAAAGCTTCCCTTCCTTTTTTCCTCCCCTCGGTCTCCTACTGCCCTGCCATGGTGCCAGGTGAGGGCCTCAAGTCTCGGCCATGCTGCACCATGACTCAAAGCCCAGCTCCTCAACACACAACTCCTTTAAGAAGGTGGTTGATGGGGAGTTTGCTTTTCTTTTCACCAGCCGCCTGCTGTAGGGATGGCAGATGACCTTATGTTGAAGACAGCCTGGGGCACAGACGGGTTGCAGAGGCAGCAGGCAACCATCGCCAATCCTTCTGCAATACACACTCGGTGTATTTGTGCCCCTCTATTTTTATTGTTGATATGGGAGTGTAGCAAAGGCCCAGCAGAAACACAGCCTCACAGAGCAAGGTGCTCAGCTAGCATATAGCAAAAACGATTCAGTCATGAAAGGCTTACAGCTGAAAAAAGCAAAACAAAGGTGAAATGGAGGTAGAAACACTGAAAGTTCCGAACTGCTCTGTTAAAAAACAGGGTTAGTGGCAGGCTAAGAATAAATCCTGACTCTCAGAGAGGACTCAATTCTCAGCCAGGAGACACAGACACTTTTCAGCTGGCCATTTTTCAGCCAAGCAGCCATTAAGACTTATGCTGCCATTGACAAGCACCTCTACCTTCTTGCATCTTTCCTAGTGCCTCCGAAAGCCAGAACATAAGCATGCTGAAACGCAAGGACAACACCCATGTTTTTCTTCTGAAGGAGTTGGGAAAAGGGCCTGGATAAAACAAGCTCCGAATCTGATAAATGGCAACAACGGTGCAGCCCTATAGAAGTCAGCTGCCCAGGTGTGCCAGAAACAGTCACTGCAGCATATGTGAAATTATGGCAGGCCTGGAGCATCTTTTGAGACTTTGCCTTTACTCTGACATTTAGGCAATACCTTAGCAAAAAACAAAAAAAAACCCAAAAAAACACCAAAAACAAAAAAAAGCATGACATCCTCCCCCCGTCAAAATATAATTACGCATCGCTCTCTTGTGTTTTGGCTCCTGCTGCTATACAATAGCAAGCTCCCTGGTCTTTTTTTTCAGCAAGAAAGCTGGAACACTAAGGATTTAAACTTCCCATATTTTTAAAACAATTTCTCCCCCCAAGTCTCCCTCATTATGGTTGTTATAGCATTTGCACCTTAACACTTCCATTTAAACACAAAGCGTTTGGAAGTGCTTCATCTTCTCCAGTTTCAAGCTGATACTCCAGTTGAACAGCAGTGGCTGCAGGATGGAAGAATAACTCAGCAGGAAGAAAGAATTCAGAAATTTGCGGGCATTAAATATTGTTCGGGCCTAAAAGGGAGCTGCCACTCTCACCAGAAGCAAGCGACATTTAGGTGTGTCAGCCAAACAGCCCCAACTCCTTTCCTCTGGCAGCTGCAGCTCTTTCCTTCACCATGCACTTTTTCCACACATCAAGCAGCCAAGAGACATTTGACTATTGCTGTAGTAGGTCAGATGAGGGCAATGTTGAATTTTTTGTTTCTGTCTTGAACTTTGCCTTCCTTCTCAGGAAACGAACTTCAGGGGAAGATATCACAGAAACTGAGAAACAACCACATTGCGCTTACTGTATTGTTTGGGGAAGTTAATAGTTAATTGGATACTGTCAAGGTCCAGTCTGTAAAACTTCCTAATGCAAATGTTCAATCGGTGAAAGAACAAAAAGTAGGAAAGCTCAGACAGTTCTTGTAAAATAACTGTCATTAAACTCATCTTGTAACAGAGCCTTTTCTTCACCAGACTAAGCTCTCCTGACAAAAGGACTTTTATGTGAAAATGTCTCCACCAGGTTCTTTTTCCAGCACAGAAATGCAAAACTTCACACCCCTAAGCAACACTAATCTGAGGCAAACAATGGTGGCTCTAATGTTTTTAGCTTGTTGGGATCTCTACAGAAAATTTTGCCATAGATGTCTGTCTGTGAGGACACGCACACACTATTTTTGGTTTGAAAGTTATTGTGCTGAATTTGTTTTTCAATACAAAATCCACCTCATTCCGCTTCTTTATAAAAGGAAGGATTGAAGCACACATTTACATAATAAATTCTCACCACTCAACGAATAAAATTGCAGAACAGCCTGGATGTCAAGACCTTGCAAAATTCTCCTGAGCTGCTTTTTTGCGCTCTGTCTGAGTTGCCACTGGCCCCTCTCTGCAAGCTTTGAAAAAGCTTGAAAAAATCACTGAGGGCTACTGTGCAGGTACCCACATGTGTGAAAATACTGTGATGTGTTTAAGCATCAGTTAAAATAATCTATGGAGACTTGTTAAATGTCACTCTTCAGACAGAATAACTAGTGAGATTTTTTCCCACAGTTTCTAAATTTCTAGTGGGAACTATCCCACTACATCTAGCGTAAGAGCCTTAACAGAGTGTAAAAATGTATACTATAGATTAGGTGGAAGATGAGAAAAAAAAAAAAAGAGAAGCCATTGAGTGAATGAAAAAGACTGAACACTGCTAACCAGTTAGCACTATACAGTAAGAGCATGGCTCTTGTGAGGTGGATAGGACGCTACCCTAAGCTAAAGGTGCTATTTGATTTTATCAGGCACTTTCAGACCCCAAAACACGCATGAAATCCCTGGAACCCATGAAACAAACCACTGAAGATAGGGGATTACTTCCAGAACAGAAACGCCACAACCCTAAATAACAAACCCATAGAGTAAAGCAGCCACTGACTTTTTCTTTCACTGGTTGCAAAATGCAGCAGTAACAACCCTCTGGGGGAAAGTGAGTTCATTTTCACACCTCCGAGGCTGTACCTGTTTAACAGCCTTGTGGGCAGCACACATGCCCTCCCCAGAACCGCACTTGTGAACAGTACAAAGGACAGAGGGTTCATTTAACTGGTGTGAAGCAACAAGCTGCTCTTTAATGCAAAGAGCTCGTGATTGAAGCTCTAGGAGATGATTAGCACCGCACAAACCCAAAATTCATGACTGCAGCTTCTTAGCACTGAACAAGCACATTGTACAGGGTACCAAAGCATGTGATTTGCTTGGCACTTCAGAGGCATTTCGAGAAATCTTCTGCTGACCTCAACTTCCTTTCAGGAGTACAGACACACCCTCGTGCAGCAGGCCCTGAGCTCGGCCCTTTAGTGACCAGAGCCAAGATGGAACTCCTGCAGCTGACCATGGGGCAACAAGTAACTAAGTTGTGGGGCAGCCAAATCTTTCTTGGGCCTCTTCCAGGACAATAACCCCTAAACCACAGACTAACAAGGGGGCACACTGCGCAAAGAAGAGCGCTACCAACCCTGCCCCCCACCTCGCCTCCCGCCGCAGCTTCTGAAGGAGGCCTCGCGAGACGGCACTATTTATAGCCGCGGCCAAGAGAGCGACAGGCCACCCAGCCAATGAGTGGCGCTACCCGGCGCGGCACCCATTGGCTGTCTGCGGGGATGGTGCCCGGCCGGTGGGCGGGGTTTCCGCGCCGGTGGGCGGGGCGCAGCTCCGTGCGGTTGCACGGCGCTCGGGGCGGGGGGCGGTTGCGCGAGTCGGGTACGGCGCTGCCGAGGGAAGGGCGGGGGGCGGGTGAGGGGAGCGAGAGCCCCGGCGCGAGCCGACACAGTCGCTG
>JAVJGI010000014.1:70163359-70198834 GCA_035590275.1 Ibycter americanus
CGGGCTTGCTGAAGCGTTTCAATGGAAATAAGGTGGGAAAGCCCCCGTCCGGCGCGTCTCCCGCACCTTTTCCTGCTTGTTGCCTTGTAATCGCGGACCGTTCTGCCGCGCCTTAGGGAGCCACCGGGTCAGTGCAGCGCTGCCGCCGCCGCCGCAGGTGCCCTGCGCCTCCCGGCGGAATGGGGTGCGGGCTCATCCCCTCAGAAGCCGGGCGCTCCTGCTCGGATCCTGCAGCGCCCAGCCCTTCGGCAGCTGTGCTCAAGAGCCTTTCCAGGGGCGCCGGGTTGTGTCGGGTTTGCAGTTGGAAATGTGCTTTGTCTGTATTTTGAGAGTGTCGGGATACGTACAGAAACTTCTTGGCTTATGGAAGGCGTGATTCGGTGGCGTGGTGCTCAGCACCTGCGAGGTGCCAGGTGCCTTCAGGACCCCTGGCCCTCCGCCTCTCGCCGGGCCGTTCCCGCCAGTCTGCAGTGGGAAAGCTTCAGGTCAGGTCATAACAGTGCTAGAAATTCTCACAGGTTTCATCTATCTAGTTGGCTCCAACGGGATTACCCCTCAGTTAGATTTCTTTAGGTTAGGTTGTAAATTATTGAACAAACCTAAAAAGTGACTACCTGGGGGTGAAATAATTTATGTGCATCTACACATGGGTTTCTGCTGGTTTAACTACGTGCATTTTTAAAAGCTGGAGCGCTTCTGGTTCATGCATGGCCTTGATCTATGCAGTCTGATTCAGTGAAATGCTTGAATAAACATATAAGTACGGCTGAGCTGATGCCTATGCTGAGAGGAGTGGTTACAACACCAGAAGAGAAGGATAAAAGCAGAACCAGCCAACTCTGAACCATGATAATTATTAATTTGACACAATTTTGTGCATACTTACTGCTAATTGAATCATGTTGCTACTGGTTTTTTGTTTATTTTTTGGGTTTTGTTTTCTGAATTCTTTCAGACTGTAATTTTTGTGCATTCAAATAGCACAGTGAGGAGCCCTGATCTTGATTTTTATTGCAGCAAATATAAAAATGATGCCCACATTTTCTGGCAAGGCAGGCAGCTTTCTTTCCTTGTATTATCTGATGATATTTTTACTCTCTTGGTTGCCCTCTCTTGTTTGTATGTTGGACCAGCTGTCTGTTGCCCCCACTGGGATAATCCATCTAGCTTGCAGCCTGGTCCTTTGTGCGCACCTGAGCTGCTCCAGAGATATCTGACTGCTGCTAAAATAGAGGTAAAGGTAGATTACAGTTTAGGCATCCTTACTTCAGAGACACTTCAGCCGTGTTAAACTGGTAGTGTCATTGACCTTATCCGTATCCTAGTCACTTTTTCTATTAAAGTTCGCCCAGACTTTTATCATCTCTACAAATTGCTGTTGCCAGCCCTCCTGGCTTTTATTATGTGCATCTCCTATTCAAAGTGCTGGTGCTGATGATACTTCCTGGCATGTGATGCTCTCCATGTTAGCTTTTTATAGGCCTCTCAGTTGTCTCTATCTTTCATTGTGTTGAGTTCAGGTTCCTTGTATCATAAGGCCTTTCACAGTTCTTTCTCTTCCTGCTCATTGTTTTGTTTCTTACTGAATTTTATAATCTACTTTGTTTTTGCATTTGTTCCCTTCCTTATACGTACCGTGTGGTTTCTGAGTTAATGTTTAAAGCTACAAACCTATCGTGCATAAAGCAAAGCACATAACTAGCATTATGTGTGAGGTAATTGTAGTCCAAAGGTAAACACTTTCTGTAACCTGGATGTTGTGACCAAGATTTGAACGCAAGAGCATGTAGTTCCACAGCTCTGTTGTTCTCTTGAATGCATTTGTTAACCATGCCTGTTGGGTTATGTCCTGTTTTGCAAACTCTTTGGTAAAGGTAGTGTGTGCTGCAGTACAAGCTTGGGAAGTGTAGTTCAGATTTGATGGGAAACTCTTGGTACTGTAGTAGTATAAAGTATTTTTTCCCTGTTGTTCTAAATGCACCCAGGCAAGAGAGTGATAAGAGATTGCTTCCAAGGAAAATTCAAAGCAAGTTATTTATTGCTGGGTAGCATACTTGTATCAGATGTAGTTTATAATGGGGAAAAACTGGCAGTACCTTTAAAGAATGTTAAATATTAATGTTTGAACTACTGTAAAGGATGATTTAGCACTTGAAAAACAAATCTGCCCTCCCCCCCATCTTTTAAAGTTGGTTAATTTATTGCTCTATTCTCTTTGTCTTGCTCAGTTAGGACAATGTGGTTAGATGCTGGCCGTGTTTGGCCAGTTGAGGATTTTCTAATCCCAGGATATGGAACCTTCCTCTGGGATAAAACTGAACTGTAGGTAATTTCTGTGTTTTGTCCTTGTGCCTGTGTGGTGGAGAAAGAGGAGTGATATGCTCATATCATGGCATTTTGTGGGGCTTTTGGGTTGTTGCCAGTTGATATAGATTGAGCAGTCTCTGCATGTGTGACTGTAGTCTGTGCTCTAGCTGCAGCTAAGCTAGAAAAAAAATGTTATTGTGGATGGATCAAATAGTCTTGCACTGAACAGACAGACAGAGAAAGATGAGTGACGTAGGTTTGTAAATGCTCTTTAAAGCTCCAATCTCTCTGTTTGCTGGGGGTGGTTCTGCTGCTGCAGTTACATTAGGCATCACTGATTTCAGAGGGGTTTTGTTGAAGTGAGCACTGAGGAGCACGGTCTTGAGTTGCTGGCTTCCTGAAATCAATTCGTATCAGTTCATCAGCTGCCAGGTGACACGTGATCTTGCCTTTAGTTTGATAAAATTGTGATGTTGGTGATGTGTATGTTTGTCTTTTAACGACCAAATTAATGTGAAATAGAGCTTCTCCAGATACTAGCAGTTCTGACGGAAAAAGGACGAATTAACAAGTTCTGTTCTCTGAGCTGAGGCAGTGCGAGGGAGGTGCATGTAAGCCCCAGTAATGAGCGTATAGTAGTATTTCTTTACTGTATTTTGGTACGTGGGGGACTCTTGTAAGTATTTTTGGCATAATTTGTTAAATTTCTGTTTCCTTTAAACAGGACTAGAAGAATAAAGAGAAGCTTAATTTATGAGAACTATAAGAAAGCTTACAACAGTTTGGAATGGATTGATTTATGATACCTTTGATATGTGAGAGCTATATTTTGTGTCACTATTGGACAGCTGCTGGTGGTGGACTTCAGCTGACTTCATTGCAGCAAGCCCAACAGATACGTCCTCATCGCTAATAGAACATAAACAAGTGTGATGCTGAAATGAGATGAGGCTCCGAAATGGAACTGTGGCCACCGTGTTAGTTTTCATCACTACTTTCCTCAGTTTGTCCTGGTATACTGCATGGCAAAATGGGAAAGGTAAGTAAAAGGCTCCAAAACCAAACTGACCTTCACATAGCTGTATGGCTATGCGCTGCTGCTGCATGTTAGTGATCTGTAAATTGTTTGTTGACTAGCTCTGCTTCAGAAAGTATTGCCTTAGTGAGGAGTGAACACTTGCTAGTAGATTCAGTAAAATTAACTTGGAGTGATCCTGATTTAAAAAGAAGAAAAAAAAAAATGTACCTGAAGAAAAACAAATACTGCTGTTGGAGGAAGGAGTTGGTCAAGCCTGAATAGTTGTAGGGTTTTTTTTTCCTGGTTTATGGTTGTTGGAAAAACATATGTTCTCTGGTTGTTTTTTTCTCCCCCCCTCCCCCGCCATGTAACATATGGCCAATGGACCCGGCTGGAGAATGTTATTTTTGGTGCCGTTTTCTGTCTTCCCTGATGATTCAGTGATGGCAGTGGCAAACTGCCAATCAACATTGTTGAAAGACTTTTCTTGCTGTCTTTGAATGAAATGTAAAATATTTCAGAGTATGATGTAAGAAACAAAATAATACGAGCAAATTGACCAGGTAATGGGAAATGCATTATAATAACATGAGCGGTCTCATGAAATAATCAAGTAACTGTTGTGTGTAATGGAATTTTATCTTTTTATCTACCTTTGATCTTATTGCACTCTCTGAACCTTGGAAAATTCAGGTTTTTTCTGAGGGTCAGGATTTTTTACTGCAAGTAAAATGTTTTGGTTTTGTCCTTCAGTGAGGCAAATAAACTTGTTCAGCAATGGTTTCTAGAAGAATAAATGGTTTTGGTTTTTTTTTTTTCTTTATAAATGTCTAAATCTCTTGAAAAATAGTAGTCTATGTCCTTCAAAGATCAAGTAATTTTAAAAAACATACTCTGTCTAAAGTGAGATTGCTACATGGTTTGTTCTGCTGAGACTGTTACTGTCGGTTGTGCCTCAGGTCCGGGAAGAGAAGGCTGAGGTTTTCCAGGAATACTGTCTGTTGTAGCATGGCCAACTTGTAAATCCTTCTCTAAGTATAAAAGAAGCAGATGAGTTCTGTGGCATATTGAATTTGTTTGGTTTTTTTTTTCCAGTTGGTTACTTGTAGGTGTGATCTCTGCTGTAGCAGTTGGTAGGCTAGCCTTCTGAACGTAAGCAGCAGGAAAAATCTCAGGTTCTCAAGGTTGTGGTAATATATCGATCTTTTAATTGGACAACAGTAGTGTAGACATGCCAAAGACTGATGATAAAAGGGTATCTTAATACTGCTGTAAGTAGTATTCCCTTCATTTTGACTAATACCATGTTCTCTAGTCACATTTTATGTGACTAGACCTCGTAAGAATTCAGCTTTCACTTTAGTAAAGATATATACTATGAAATTTTTGTTATGTTTTTTTTTTTCTTTCTTAACTTGACATATGATTTACAAATCTTGTTCTCTGTTGTCAAAGCATAACACAAAGAAAAGTCTCCATTAAAAGAAATTATCAAAAAATCTGCTGTTTGGAGAGTACCTAGTATATATGGCACTTGGTGACAATTTAAGCTTGTGTTGGTCAGACTGCTCTATTTTTTTATACTGTTTTTCCCATCTGAATGCTTAGAATCAATACTTTCTTAATGTTGGTATAAAAGTTCTACATTTATCTTCTTCCAGATCTTGCTATTGAGCATTAAGATGGTAATTTGTTAAATAGAAATCAGTGTAACAAGACATCAGTAATGTGCTAATTAATTATAAATCACAGTTATGATTTCTGGATATGATATATTCACAGATATGATAGTCTGGATAACTTGCTTTTAAGGTGTTGCTTCAAGACAAATTTATACACAGAATATTGGTTTTTAAATTTTATTTTCCTTTTTAACTGATGTTTAGCATTTTATTAATTTGCACAAGTAGTCCAGAACCAAACCAGATTTGAGTTAGTTTAGTACCATGTTTTCAGAGACATTTCTGCACCAATGAAAAAGGTTCAGAAACCGATGGTATATATTTATTAAGATTTTTTTTTCCCAGCTTGATACAATTTTATGTTTATTTAGTAAGCCTTACAGAATTGTATCTTAATTAATGTATAACATTTTCATTAGAAATTTGCGAGTGGCTCAATTAGAAGCAAATACAGTGCTTGCTGTTCTCATTCACTGAAAGGCTATGGGGTGTCACATACTCTGATCATCTTTTTTTGTTCATTACATTTATATGGCATGCAGTAGATTCCTGTAGGTATTTGTCTGTCTTTGGACAGCAAAGTAAATCTACACTTGGGAAGAAAATACTATGTACATTTTTAAAAAGAAAAAGTAAACCTCCAAACTGCTAGCTTCTCAGTGAGAACTAAAACAAATTTTCCTTTTTAAAAGCAGAAGCACAGTGCCTTGTTTCTAACAACCCTAACACTATCTTCAAGTGATTAATTTTGAGAAACTAAAATCTTGGATAATTGCCACTTAAAATGCAGAATCATTTGTGGAATAGCAGTTAGACTGGGATTATGTGCTATTTTTATAGATCATGTCTTCCTCTAGTAAATATAGCTAGTCCCAGTCTATGCAGGATAGCATTTAGACACTTCAAAGTGGTACAGACTTTGGTACTAGTTTAAAGTACAAAAATTTGTCTCTGCGGAACAGTGCTTTACAAACTTTAAGAATATGCTGAGAAGTTGTCAGGAGCTGAAGGAAATACTCTGTCTGAAGTTCCAACACCGGAAACAGCATGGTTTTAGCTTGCCTAGTGATCTGATTATGTAAATAACCTTTCACGGGGCAGATATTGCTGTTTGGATGAAATAGCCAATTATGTGGTTTTGCTTTTAAAGTTAACTGGGTCTGAAGAAGGTTGACTGAAGTACCTCTCATTGTTGGAGAGAGTATTAACAATTAGACTAGGATCTTTGTTGCGTTCTGGACCCCATGCAATGTTTAGAAGCACTGGAGTTGTAAGGAAGCAGTGCAAGCCCTGAATACACCTGGGAAGGCCCATGAATCCCACGCGAGTGGTCAAGAGTTGTAAGACTACTTTTTAAGAGTTAAAAATGTGCTGTGGTTAGTACAAATGAAGTAGATGTTGGAAATCAAATCTTACCAAAATGCTGATTGCTTTAGCGCATAGAAGGACCGCTTTTAAAGGATCTGCAGTCACTTCACATTCACAGTTAGTCAGTTCAGCGTAAGATGTCCTTGAATCCTCCTAAGACAGAGCTGTTTTGCAGATGATGACTTTATGCTTAGCACCATCTCTTCTGACTGAATTATGCTTCATGGTACTACTGACCTGCTCAGGGTCACAGGTCTTCACCACCTCATTTGCGAGCTACAGAAATGCAGTGGTGTTTTTATCCTAAACGTACTGCTCTTAAGATCTAACCAGTACACAACACTACTGTGTACCTATTACACCCATCACAAAAATTACGTCAGAGCTGTTCTACACTATGTAGAGAGCGTGGTCTTGATGCTTTGATCTTTAATGTAACAAGTGGTCAGAGTACATAATGTTCCAGGAAGAGCATTATGCTCCATAATGCTCGAGAACCTCCTCTTCTTGCGTCAACAAACTTCCTGATGCCTGTCACCAGCATGGAAGTTGGGAAGGAAGACAGCAGATCGCTGAGCTAGGGCAGGTGCGGAAGGATGAAATTCCTCAGCAAAGCATCCATCAACCTCATCACTTTGCTTCCCATGCTGAAGTCCTACTCTGATCCTGCCATCTTTGATTAAAAAAAAAAAAAGCACACTTTTTTGCTTTAAAGCATGTGTTCTTTGTTCTTGGTGAAAGGCAGTAGTTGGCAGTGTCTTGCATCCCTTTTAGAAGGCATTTGGCTACTTGAAGTGGTGAGGACATGTATGGATTATGTATTGAGAAAATCTGATGCAAGTTAACCCTTCAGGATTGTCTAAACTGTAATTTTCAGAGCAATCTGACACTAGTAGTGTGTGTCATCTTTTTCCCATGTAAAACATTCTTCTTTAATGATGAAGAATTGTTTGAAAAAGCTGCTGTTTCTCAGTTCATCCAAGGGCGTTGTTGTTACTGTAGATCTCCTTGCTGTATGAGGATGGCTTATTTTGATACATAGATTTAAATTCACATGGGAAGTTGTCTAAGAGGACTTTTACTTTTGAGATATCTAATGAGCTTCTTAGTTTGCTGAATATTACTCACACTGAAGTAATGATGGCTGGAGATAGTTTTGTTTTAAGCATGATGTTTTCTTTCATTTGGAGAGAAAATGGCCTGGGCTGTATCATAAAACTGTTGTTTTCTTTCTCCTCTGGCTGTTTTCATCAAATTAGAGTTGCCACAATAATTTTAAGTGCTGAAAAGTATCTAAATTTAACAACAAGCATAGGAAAACCTAACTGAAACTGAAACTAAAACAAAAAGTCTTGGCCAATGGTGGAAAATCTTAGAGTAAGAACCACGGTTCTTAATTCCTGGAGAAAGAATAATCCTACAGAACTGTGGAGAAAACAGGGCAAGGAGGACAGGAGATAGATGTGTATATATATATACACCTCCCCCCGACCTCCACCCCCACACCCCGCCCCAGCAGTGGTTATGCAAATATTCTCTTTAAAAATAGATCAGAGATTTGAGAGATACATATTAGTATTTTGCAACCGTAACCCACCTTAGTTATGCTTTGATCCGAAGAGAAGCTGTTATTCAAGTAAATGCCGATTACAGTCTTCTGGCTGTATCTTCTGATTTTTGTAGTTATGTGCTCATTTCCCACTGGTGTGAATTGAGACCGACCAACCAAAAAAGTTAAATGGACTACAAACTGAGAAGAGTGGAGGCAGGGACAGGAAGGGATGAGATGGGATGCTACATTAGAAAGTGCATATAACAATTTATTCCAATTTGGAGAAAGAGAGGTTGTCTTGTCTTTTCTGTTAAATAGATGGGGAAGTGTTGGTTTCCTTTGGAAATTCTGTTGCAAACATTTTAGGAGCTGAAATTAAAGGAAATAGGACATTTTTTTTTTTAACACCAGCACATGAACATTACTCTGGTCTTTACCTAAAATAGACTTTCAAGTTTGCTTTCCAAAACTGACAAATTAGCGTATAGCTTATTGATATTAAAAATAGGAGTTGAATTTCATTAAAGCCAATCAGGAATGTTGGTTTGGAATGGTTACTGAGAGTCTTGTGCAGGTAGTGAATACGCTTTCCTTCCCAGGTGAATTGAGCAGAAGAGATATATATCCCAGCTGTTCTGGTGAGCAGTGTTTAGATCTGCAGTATCTTTGTGTCTGTCTTGTGCCTGTTGCAGCAGAACTTCTCTGGCACCAGTGATTTTGGTGAGCTGCAGTGGAAGATTGCAACCAAAGGAGCTTTTGCAGCACTACCTTGTCCCTTTGCGTTTTTTGTAACCTGCTAGCTAGGTTAGCTTGACAGCTCATGTGATTCTAAAGCTTGGTTGCTACCAGAATGTTTAATGTGACCAGACTCAGCAAACATCTTGAGATACTGCTTTTGATAGTGGTCCATTCGTCAAGAGTTGTGGAAAGGCAATGCTTGTGCTCAGTGTGGCTTCTCTTAATGCTATTTCAGCCTGAGTCTTCTATGCTTGCACGACTCCTCCAAAATGCTGGTTGCTGTTCCAATGCAGAGACTGTGAGTAGTTTAGCTAACCCAGGAGAGAAAGCTGCATCTGATGCAGCTGCTCATACCCAACTGTAAGCTATGTATCTACTAAGAAACCTTTGCAATTGATTGTAAGTCAGTGTGTATTTCTCTTCTTGCTAGTAACTGTATTCCTAAAGTAGTTTAACAATAGATGTATGGCTGTGTTTTTAACAGTGAGCAAGAAGCATTTTGCAGTGATCTGTCCTGAGTTTGCTGGTGGTTGATATTTTCCTCAGTGAATCTGAGTGATGAGAAGGAGAGATTTATAAGAAACCTCAAGCATCACCAAGCTGGGAGGAGCAGCGAAGGTAGGCAGAGAGATTGAAGTTTAAAATAACTTATGCAAATTGGAGGCCTAGTCAGGAAGGGAGGAGTGGAGGGTTCAAGGTAAGTGAAAGTGCCCCAAACAAAACACGGGGTGCAGTAAAGCATAAGAAAATCAGATGTATACATAAAGAATGGGGAAGAAATTTGGTGTTAGGGTTCTAGTTAGGAATGGCAGTTTACTGTAAATTACATGCTAAGTGTGAGTCATCACATTATTGAAGAAAACAAAAGAAGTCGAACAGAAAAGAGGTGTTAAGAAAGTAAAGAAGTATAAAGTCTGCTACAACAGCAAGACACAGGAAATCTTTCTGCTCTGCTTGATACTGGTCCACTTCTGGATGGTGCATTGCAGAGAAAATAGATCCATTGGATGGGGTTCAAAGGAGCAATAAGTGATCAAAGATCTAGGAAATCTACACCGTAAGGGAAGGATCAGTGTCCTGACATTCTTTAGATTAAAGGAAAGGTGTGAGAAAAGAGACTGGAAGATAATTTTCAAATATTTTTAAAGTTCTTGAGAGGGGGGTGGACAAAATAGATTGTTTGTGGCCATAGTGAATAACAGGATATAAGGGACTGAAATTGAAAGGGAGAACGAAGTAAGGTAGTAGAAAAAGTTTTTGTAATGGCAAGTATAGTTGCATACTGGAGTAGATCATTGGGAGGGATGATGACAAGTAGAAGACACCAATGCCATGTTTGGTACCAATAGAGATTTGAGCTAGCACAAAAAGAGTGAGTTACAGTGGTTTTTAAAGTCAATATGACACTCCAAAAATAAGTCTTAGATAGGGAAGACCTACAGCTGGCAGAAATGATCTGACTTTGAACTAGCTATGTTGTTGAAATTACTTTTGAGTGGGGGGGTTAGACTACATGACCCCTAGAGGTCCCTTCTAACTTAAGTTTATCTAGGTATTCTTGACCTTTGCCAAGTTTCTCTGTTCTTGTGCCAACAGTGACGTGCCAGTGCTTTTCATTACTAAATAATACTGATGTTTGCATGAGATATGTGAAAATTGTCCTTTATTATCATAATATTTGAACCTTAAAATACATTAAATGTTTGCTTATATTTTAGCAGATTCACTTAATCATTTATTGTTAATATCCACAGCTCTTTCTATAGCTGGGAACCATAAAAATACTGTGTTAGAAGAATCTCAAAAAGTTATTTGCTTTATTTTTCAAGTGTGATTTTGTTTTGTGGTTTTTTTTAAACACCCTCCAACCCACCCCACACCCACCCTCGCAGTTTAGAGTGGTACCTTACTCTGTAGCTGAATTCCTGCTGTGTAATCATGACTTTACTTGCCTGCGTAACAAAAAAGCTTTTTCCGTTATTGATACAACCTTTAGGATTAGGATCCTGTAAGTTGCTGCTTTTTAAGATGAGACATTGGTAAGTCTGTAATTTAGTTTTGTTGATAATGCACTATGTTTTGTTTTCCTGAACGTGGCAGAAAGTGAATAGAAAGTGGTTTCCTTGCTCACAGTGCAAGGCTTTATTCCAGCAAGTCTCTGCCTACAAAGCAATTACTCTAAAGTGTTTTAGAGTTGTGCTTCCAGCTGCTTTTCCAGTTATCTCCTTGGTTTGCAACAGAGCTTTCTGTCTATTCTTGTGGATGCTTCCCACAGATGTGCCACCCATCTATCTAACAGTAAACAACAGAAATCCTATTTTTGCTTGTGGCAGTATATAATTTTACTGTCTTACACTCAAAAAGAATATAAAAGTTTCCTATGCTTATCAAGCATAAATGCTGCTGTTGTAGCCCACAGATACATCATGGTCTTACTTATCAAGGCCACAAACGTGAAAGTTTCCTCAGACAGTTCAGAGATGGGCTGAACTAAATCTTTTTTCCATTACAAATTACTAGTAGAGTAGTTGTGCAAATAAACAGCCCTCGTATGTAGTTGCCCCTAGAGACAAACTGTAGAGGTACTGTTGAAGAGAGATTTGAATAAAACAAATGTGATGGGATCACATTTGATTTACAAGGTGGTTGTTAATCTGCAGCAATGTGGGAGCGTGGTGAAGCTTTGATCTTGAGTTGTTTGCGAGGAAGACGAGTTAGAAAGAGTATGTTCTCAGAAACAGAGCTTGTTCAACGCAATTGTCAAGGCACAAAGAAACAAGGAGCATCAGGAACCTCAACCGACTAGCATATGTGGAAACAATAATCAAACTTGTGCAATGGCTTGAATTTTGTGCCCAGGCTAAGAAGAATTTCTAAAAGTTTTAGCTTTTAGAATAGTGTTGTCAATTGTGATGTGGTAGCACTCTCTTGACCGGTTACCTTTTGATAGATGAATTTTCTTCTAATGTATTAAAACATTAAAATTTGGCTGTGGATCTGCCATTACTAATGTCATTTGTAATTTAGGAAGCTAGCTTTTCGTGCTGTAGTTCCTGGCTTGTATGTGTATGTTTTGTTGGTTTCTGAGAGGAGGGAAAGGAATGGTTTAAAGTAAGAGTGTCTTGATTTATATGTACAGAAACTCAGAGTTATTGACAATTCTGTATTAGAAAGAAGTCATGTTAAAGTATTCAGAAGCTTTCAGGTTGTCAGAACTGGATGGTTGCTTTTCATTCTGTGTCATAGTTCTACTTTCCTGTGTGCTTTGTTTCATTGCTACATTGAACGGTAGCTGAGTTAATCTGTCTGAGAACATACAGCATTTTAACTCTCAAAATCTGAGCCCTGAATGTTCGACAGTGTATGAACGTATAATGCGATGATTCTGGGAGAAGGTTTTGGATACATACACGTAGGTTTTCCTGGACATGACTACTTTTCCTTCACGGAAATCTTGTGTGGGCAGAAATCCTGCAGATGCAGAGCCTGTTAGCCCTGGATGGGTGGATGCTGCTGCAGAGGCATCCTGTTACTGACCAGGTTACTGCATGACTGGAAATCCCAAGAGATTAAGTAAGTGACACCTTTGGGAAATTTTATATAAGTGCATGTTTGTGATAAGTAGTTGCTAAGCAATTGCACAATAGTCCATGTACTTTTGGGATGTCTGAGAGGGACCAGCTACTCAGTTACTGCCCAGCTGGTTGGTGTATGTGCCATGAGTCACATTCTAGAGGATGTATAGAGATGCATGTGTTGTAAAGTTTGTGTGGAAGCATCAGGGTTAAACATTTTTGCTTTGCACAAACATATCTGTTGACCAGGGAGGCTCTAGATAGAAATAGGGAAGACCTTTCCAAAACTCCCATGTGTGAACACTTCATGGTAGAATAACTGTTTTCTCTTCTGATGTCAATGGGATACATGCATTCATAGGTATAGATGACCTTTTAAGTTAGGGCTCAGTTTCTGTTGTTCGCCTCCTCCACACTGTTTTACTGAGAGGGCAGTTGATGGAATAAAGGTGCAATTTTACATTATATGGAGACACTGAAAAAGAGACTAATGCTTTGCCGTGTATTTGTAATATGTTGCTTTAAACCTCACTGTATTTAACTTTGATGAAGTTTTTAACTTGGAATGAGCTGTAACTGAATGGAAGACTTTTTCTCTTGTATTTTGGGGATCTAGAGATTAGTTTCATTGGGTTTTGTGGTATTTTAGCTATCTGTAGATAGCAGTGATCAAAGATTTGAATTGGGTGAAGTTGAGAATTTGTTTTCATGTGGAAAAAAATTGATTCTAGAACATTCACAATATGTTTGTATATTCAGTACCGATGACTTTAAGTTGTTCTCCAGTGCAGTTGTAATGATAAACTAATGACTCAGATAATGAATGAAGGATGGCTGTGGTTAACTGTTTTCAAAAGTCAAAATGTCACTGCAGCTTCTTTTGCCTTAAGATGTGCTGCTGTATCCTCTTCTTCCCCTCTGTCACTCCTTTGTAATACTTTAGTCTGTCCTCACTGGGTTCAAATTTGGTGTTGTCAGTAGCACTGTGTTCCTGTAAGTTTGGAGGAAACAGGCTGTTAGGACCAGGACAGAGCCTCCACTCGGCTCCATGGAGGGAAGGGCTGGAGCTCAGCGGCCGTGTTGGGCTTTGCTAGCTGGGCAGCCACTGCTCACATTCCCACTGCCTGCGCAAAGGGTGCAGTGCTCTGCTGCAGCACTGCTGTCTTTTGCTAGTGGTTAAAGGCAGATGCTGTTAATGCATGGAAGAAGTATGCGTATGGGAAGACGTACATGGGGGACAACATGAGGAGTTGTGGGCCACGGGCTGAATGCTGGTTCTGCTGGTTGGGGTTATACTGGCAGAAGACCAGAGCGTCCTGGGGTGTGGACAGGGGTCTTGGGGAAGGGCTGGGGCCACTGGGATAGAAGTTCCTGTAAGTGAGAAGGTGTGGAAACAGCTGTAGGAAAACAAATCTGTGAAGCATGTAGATGCAGTATCTGTGTTCAGGTCTGGGTGTTCCCTTCTTGTCCCACAATCTTGGCTCTCACCAAGCACACAAAATTACCGGAGAGCCAGGTGAGAGAGCTGTTTTAAATAAAACTTAAGCAGACATTTACACATAAATTGTATTTATTATCTGTTCATGGTACTGCTGGTTTAGGCCTACTTTAGAGTGTAGGAAAAACTGCCTGTGATGCTGTTTGCAGGTGTATTTTTGTACTTGGTCCTTTTTTGAATTAATAGAGAATAGTCTTCAGGGTCTGGCAAGAATCTGTGCTTAAGCAGTTTGCTTTTATCTATATATGGTCTTGTGGTGTGACTGAATGCTTGTACGTGTTTACTGTTATCACACGAAATGTGCCAAGAAGAAAAAGGCATTCGTGGCTACTTTGCTATGTTGTTTATTGAAATATTATAGATGCGTTTTTCAAACGGAAAGTGAGTCTAGGAGGCTGATTGTTATGCTAAAGGGGATGTTGCAGTTTGTGGTATTTAAGTGAAACTGTAGAGTTTCAGAGCTGATGCAGTTGACTTTACCCTTCATTCTCAAAAAAAGCTTTATAGCAGATTGATTTATATACTGCAATAATGGCATTAAAGTAATGGGACACTTAATAGAAACTTCTATCTTATGGCTGTATTGATTTGCATCTTTCAAAAGTAAAATGGGATTTTACATACAATTTTTGTAACACAACAATTTTTTTGAACAAATCTTTAGCAAAAACTAAAGCCTTTCCTGTAAGAGAAAATAAAAATATACTTTATTTCAATTAATCTTTATTAAAATGTGGTTTATAGCCACATGAAGCTTCTTGGATCTCCTCTTCTGTGGGAATAAGTCCTACACTGTGCTAGTTCTTCCACAAACTCTGGGATTCCTTGTTACAGAAGGGATCAATGTGAAAGTTATAATTCTATTCAGAAACCTTAACCCATTTGAAATACAAATGGAACCACATTTCCCTGTGGTGTTGTAGCATCACAAACTGATGTTCAATAATATTGATGAAGAGTAGTGTAATGGAAAATAATTAAAAATACGTAATTAACACAGTGATTTGGGAAAGTTAAACCCAAATACTAATTTTCTGCACTATTTTGAAGACTCTGTGCTTCTCGCCAAAAAAATCAGAAGTTTCACCTTCTTATACCATGTGACACATTCAGATGGCCTTAGTCAAGTGTAACTAGAAACCAGGTAGTGGTTTCTCTAACCTTGTGAAAACATGTTTGCTACCTGCTTCTAGACCATTCTTTTCCTGTTTACAGATTCAATTGCCTTGATTGAAATTCTGATCTGTTAAAATATATTACTTGTTCTAGCATTTGCATATGACATAAACAAACATGTCTGTCTGTCCCGTCCCCCCAATTTTTTTTTAACCTTTTACTCATTCTTTTTTTATAGGAAAGTTGTCTGGGAAACAAAATGATGACAAAACAAATATGATACATATAGATCATGTTAGACCTGGGATTAAACTAGTTTCAGGTGTCTAGCTGGGGTTGAATTTTGAATTGGTGTAATGCTGTAATTACAGGCTTGAGATACACCACTGCTCACAACTGCATGTTGATTAGCATGATAGTCATCTCTAAACCATACCTGAATCTGTGGGTTTTTTCAAATGCAGGCCTACCTGTGTGTATTATAATGCTCTAACTAGAATTTAGTCTGTCATCAATAGTCTTATTTAAGACTTTTGGGTGCTTCCAGAACAAAAATGACTAAACTTGCACCTTGTTCAATTTTTAACCAAGAAATTTTATTTTCTCCTTTGAATCAGGAGATCCCTCAACACTAGGCACTATGGGACGCAGTAGCTGGCTTTGGTTCAGCTGTATAGTTAGTTTTGTGTTATGTTAGCAGCACAGTTTACTGGTGTAACAAGAGCTGGAGAAGGGGGAAAAAAAGGAAGTTGATTGCGGATCAGTTTTTTGAACTTTCTTATTACATCATGAGTACAAGGAATAATGTGTGTAACCTTTGACTAAAACTATCTCTTTAATTTTAAAATATAGCTCTAACTAGCAGTTAAAGCAGGAAGCTGATGTGGAGGCATCAGATAAGTAAAAGATTTAAAAAAAAAAAAAGGTGTAGAATGCAGGTTCAATTAATGACCGGCTATTTGCAAGATGTGAGTGAAAGGGTTAGAGGAAGCTTGAATGGTTACCAAATTGATTTGGAAAATTGGTTTACTGTTTGTGCACCCTGGTTTGAATAATAAACATTTTCAACAAAAGTGTTTTTACGGTGAGCTTTTATGGAAACTTGTTTTCTCTTTCAAATCCCTTTTCCAGTTATAACTTACCAAGTCAATAACAGGGAGACTCAAAGATGCTACTTTCATGAATTCTGTTGCAGCAGGGAACACTATTTTAGTAAATTGAATTAGAAGTTCAGTAGGTTATAAAAAGGTGGTGTGCAGAGAAATGTTTTTCATTAGAAAAAAAACCAAACCCCACCACAAAACCCGCCAGGAATTTGAGACCGCTAGATAGCATGAATATTTTGATTTGATATCTTAATAGAGGTGTATGTGCTCATTTGTAGAAAGTAGCAGAAAATATTTTCTGATGGAGTTCTGAGGAGGAACGTGAGATGTCACAGATGACTTGTAGTCAAACTGACTGTAAGGGGTTGAATTACCTAAAGGGTAATTACATTTGTTTACACTGTCAGCAAATCTGCAAGTATTTCAGGTGAAGGGGTCTCTTGTTCTCCCTTAACAGATGTGAAAGAATTGTGTTTACCAGGGTTAGGTTTTGGTATTATTTTTAATGTTGAAATTATGACACCACACAGGGATGCGGATTGTTACATTATAAAGCCACACTCTGCTAGGATCAGCATAAGCAGTTACGGCTTCTTTCATGTGTCTGGTTAGAAATGAGTGTAATTAGCTATTATGTAGGTTTAAGAAGATATTCTTGTTTATTCATAGCAATAAAGTGTATATATACACATACATCTAAACTAAATGATGGAAGCAAACACAATAAATGGATGCAACATGTATGCTTAATATACACATTTCTGCAGAAGTGTAGAATGGAAATGCATATGTTAAAAAAATAATGCAATGGCGATGCTTTCTTTCCGCTAATGTGCTTTAGCGCTTCAGTGTTGCCAAGAATGCAGGCTAGATATTGACCTATCCTATATGTTAAAAGTAAAGTGTGTTTCAATGCTGTGACTGTAATGCTTGCCTAAACTGGAGCTTTGTGCTTGCTTGAGCAGTAGAGTTGTAGTGTGGCTTTTTACTTGGCAGTTAGTTTGAAAAAATAATCATGACATAATGATCTTAGTAAAAGCTGTCCCTGGAAATTGTGTTCCTGTTTTTGAGGTAATAACTGTGATGTTGTAGTCAGTTTCCTAGTTTCATTTACAGTGTTGTACACCTTGAGTCTTGTGCAAGACAAGTAAGAAATAGCAAAGGGGGGAGGAGGGTTTTAGCGAAGGTTGTTTGAAGGTAATTTTTTCGGACACTGTATAGTTTATTGTCCAAATTACATGGATTCACTGGTTTGCATACTCAGCTGAGCTCTTCTTTGATTAATTTCTCAAAGTGAACTCTTTGTGCTATGCATGTCTACAGCTAAAGTTGCAATAATTTTCCTTGTACAGCTTTGTTTTTTGAGAATAGAATCTATGAAGCTTTTACTTACTCCTTAATGTTTCTGTTCAGGGCTAGAGATGTGTTAAATGCTGATTGCTTATTGTGAAACTGATTTAGCATATGATTTAAGTGACCTTTGTATATCACTTGCCCTTTAAAGAGGAAATGCTAGCAGTTGATAGTGCTTCTTAGCACTGGGAATAAAATAAAAACCAAATAGCTGGAACCTAAAAAGCCCCAAGGATTATATTCAGGCATGGAGTCCTGGGCAGTGTTGTTTACTAGGCAAAGAAGCGTGAATGCTAGCTAAGTTAACAGTCAGATCAGGACAAATAAATTGTGAATGTGAGATTTCCTTTTTTTTTTTTTTTTTAATCGTTGTAGCTTGCTGTTCTTTGTTCTATAAGAAGACCTTCAGCTCAAATGCTGCCAATAACTCTTCTCAAACAAATCATGTGTTTAATTATCCTTATTGTCTGATGCCAATGCACAGACAGAACACCATATGCTCCTGTTGACTTGACCTCCTTAGTCGTGGGTGTCTGGATTTTCTGGTGTATGATTATTTTTATTTCTTGTGTCCAAAGGGACTTTAAGACCCTCTGTCAGCCCTCATCAGTGGAGATTTGGGAGTGGTGTCATACTGGGTTTTATAACTGTGCAGGAAATTTTCTAAACTGCGACTTTTCTGTATTGAACAATTTGTATATAGAGGCAGAGGTGAGCAATTGCATCTGGAGACATTTAAAACTGTTCCTGGCTGCTCTATGCAGCTATTAAAATACCCCTTAAGTAAATCATTCATCAGTTGTCACAATTCTAGTTTGGCTTCTTTGGCTTTTTGATTGCTTAAGATTGTTTTTTCTCTAGGAAAATTCTGTGGCTTTTTAGAAAAACAACAACCCCAAAACCCCAAACCTACCAGATGTACTACTTCATGCTTCCATTTTGATTGGTAAGCTGCAGCATTTTTAGTATATTTATATTAAAAACAGAATGAAAGAATGGTGTGGTGAGCAGGTTCTCAGTCTGACCTGTTTTGTACTCCTGTTTTTCTGCTTTGTATATGTGGAATCTCTGAGAAACGTGGGGCTTTTACTTTTTCAAAAGAATTGTTTACAAGTAAATCAATTTCAGAATTTACATTTCAAAATAGGAAGGTTTTACCAGTTGGTATTACAAAAGATCATATTTAGATTGCTTTAAAAAATTTAGCGAAAACAACTTCAGCTCCTGCTGCAAAGGAATGTTCAAACAAAAGTATCTGGACTGAGATTAGATCAGGCCCTGAAAGTTTCAAAGCAAACACTTCAGACTTCTGCTATTGCATTAGAATTGGAGAGAACAAAAAACATTATTTGTTTATATAGAACCTTGAAGTGCAAAATGTGAATGAGATGCAATGAAAAATTAAGTAATTATAATTCTTGAGTTATTTTTTTTAAGTAGGAAAATCTGTAGAACCTTCACTCAAAAATAAGCTGTTCTTCACAGTGATAGCTACTTGAATAAGCATTTTAAAAAATGCTTCAAGTCCTAATAAGTACATTTCTATGTGGAAAACAAGGGTAATAAACATTAATTCAACTAGATTGTTTGGGTAGATTGAAATACTGGATTGCTGAAATGACCCGTCAATTTGAGTAACAAGATTAGGGATAAAAGAATGACTTGACCGCTTGTTTTCCTAAATCTTGATACAAGACCTTTTTTGTTTGTTTCATGAAGCAGAAAATGTTTTTGTCATGATTAGTAGGATGTATTTTTCGTATGTAAATCTTCTACCTTACTTTACTGTCTTTAATTCCACAGAATAATACACTTATAAAACAATCACATATTCTCTAATCCCTTCAAAAGAATAAAACAGATCTATGAATAGGCATAGCTACAAACTCTGTAACTGAAAAGGCCCACAGGATCAAGTGTTTAAAGAGGGCTGATAAAATTTGACCTTGAGCAGTTTTCTTTAAGAGCTTTTATTTATAGCATGTCTATTGTTAGCATTTACAGTATACTGCTTTATTCTGTATTTGCATGGTTGATTACTTTTCTGCTTCAGATTTAAAAACTCATCATAACTTGCTTATAAAAGGTTTTAATTTCACTTAAGAGCAAGGAAGCTGATTAGCTCGTGGGGAGTAGTCATGCATGGTAATATATTGTAACACTTCAAGGATGCCATGTATCAGCTTTTAGGCAGTTTTGTGACAAAATCAGAATCTGATTTCTAAGCACACTTGAGATTTAATTCTTGGGGGCAAATTTTTTTAATACCTTCTTTACTCTTCACTGTTTGACATTGCTGGTTATAAATATGATTTGTGCCTATGTACAGGTTTTTACATTTGATGATTATCTCAGTTTGTTACAATGTTTTACTGTTTCTAAAAGCCTAAATGTCACAGGTAGATTCTGGAACATCTTTTCATCTCTCTTTTAATGTAGACAGAGTTTTTTGGCAATGCCTATGTGATTGGTTTGACAATTCCTCTGCTTGTCTCTCCTCAGTTGGATGTTTGAGAATGCAGTGCTTGATTTGTGCCTTGTGAATATCTTCTGAGCTCTGGAGTCACTTCCAGTGACTGCCAATGGAAGCAATGGTTTTATTTCTTCAGTAAATGCCACTATATATTTCTTGTCTGCGCATCTTTATGTGGATGCCGGATGATTGTACAGGGCAGTGAGAACAGGATTTTGTATCACAGTATTGGGTAATTGTATTTACAGTTATGTTTTCTAAAACCCATGCAAAATAGGAAGTCTAGCCTTTGTCGAAAAAAGTGTCAGGTTTAAGATCAAGTTGAGAATTACTTAAGTGCTAGTTCAGTAAGAATTTCTTTTGATTTACTAGAGTAATTCAGTCTGTCTTTTTTTTGGCTGACATTGGAAATAATGTAGTCTGCCACATATTAGCGTAGCAGGATTTTAATTTAAAAGCATATCTGTGCAGGACAAAGAAGACTATTTGATCAGGTGATACTACAAATGCAGTTACTTGTAAGGTACTATGTAAGGTATTATAGATCAAGTATGGTCTAAAAGAATACATGGTGCATACATCTCTGTGGGAGTAAGTGCAGGTCAGTGCAGGTGTTGTCATGACTTACTGCATACTGGTGTAGTTGATACCATGATTTCATGGATCGCGTGAAGCATCTGAACTGATTTTAGGGAAAGTGCAGAACTTAGTTTTTCACCTTACATAGCTGTTACAAAGAAACGTGCCTGTAAAAGTTTTATGCCAGATTGAATTGACTGGCGTGTTGAAAAATCCCTAATTCATGGAAGACCAACCTGCTCTTGCCACACCCACTGATTTATAAAATGCAGTGTGGAAGCTCTTTGTCCATTAAGATCTCTATTTTGTATCAACCTGTAAATTGATCAACATCCTTGATGCAAGTAGAATGAATATATGAAGTTTGTTACTCTTCTCTGACCCGTGGCATGACGGTAACTACTGTGGGGTTTTTATAATGGGAGTAAATGAGTTGTGGAATAACTAGTCACAAAAGTACCTGAATTAGCGCTTCCTACACTGTATTCTCACAGATTCAAACATTTATTTAATGACATTTTAATAAATCTTCAACAGGGTATACAGAAAAATGAAACACTTGCCGTGGAACCTTGAAGTTGTAGCACAGTTTGCTTCACCTGAAGCCTTTTTTTTGAGAAGGCACATGCTCTGTTGGTTTTGAGAGAGGGTCTAAGGAAGGGGAACCCTGGGGTTGGAAGAAGACTGAAAGGGTTATCACTAGGATGGGCCGTAAACTTAACTGTTACACTGGTGAATTTAGTACCATTGCCAGTGAGACACTGTTCGTTTAAATAATGATTTGAATATCTGAGGATAGGTCCTGTCACATAAGGTATCTGTTCCTGCTCTTACCTGTTTTAGTAATTGAATATTTGTGTGCAATGCTTTGTTGCTGACCAAAACCTATTGTCTGTGTGTGACAGCAGTCAATTCTTCCTGTTCCTATTTAATGAACAAAGAAGGTGAGAGGTTTCAACAGTGGTTTTTTGTTGTGGTTTTGGTTTTTTTGTTTTTTTTTTTGTTAAATACAGTCACCTCAGTTCCATAAGTTCCACTTCCAGTTGTGGAAATGACCTATGATTTAACATATTTGTGAACTTGCTTGGTTGATAAGATAAATAACAGCTTGCAAAGCTTTTGTACTGCTTTTTAAGTTGTAGGTGGTGCTCCTTTTAGTGGACAGTTTAGATGGTTTATGTCCCTTTTTCTTTGTCCGCTGTTTACCCCATTTCTTGAGAGAGGCATTTCTGGAGGGTCACAAAACATCTCTGATTCTGTAGTGCCTGTACCTCCTTTCCCTGGTGCAGCATTAACAAAGATGGGTGTGTAGGCATATCATCTAAATACGTGCTCATCTGCGTTCCTCTTACACTACTGCCTAAGATATGTAAATAAAAACTTCTGAATTCTCATACGTTGGTATATGTACAACTTTGGTCAAGACTGTTGTGTACTTGTATGCTCTCAACAATATTAAATTGCACCTGCAACCTCATTGGTGGATCTAAGTAGTTCTTCAGGCTTCTAAATAATGAACTGAGTATTTTCTGGTGATTGCTTTAATAATACCAGTATCCTGACCAGGAATCCTGTTCAACTGTACTTTCTGTGTTTTAAGGTTAATGGCAGCACACACACACAGATACAGTTTTCAAAAGTGCATTGTGATTGAAAGTTAGGTGCCTAGGTTCTTTCTTCGATACTGACAAAGATGGAATAAGTACTGGGTAGACAAGGGAAAGGTGGTGGATGTTGTCTACCTTGACCTCAGCAAGGCTTTTGACACTGTTTCCCATAACACCCTCACAGGTAAGCTCAGGAAGTGTGGGCTGGATGAGTGGACAGTGAGGTGGATTCAGAACTGGCTGAAAGGCAGAGCTCAGATGGTTGTGATCAGCAGCACAGAGTCTAGTTGGAGGCCTGTAGCTAGCCATGTTCCTCAGGGGTCAGTGCTGGTTCTTGTCTTGTTCAACTTACTCATCAACCACCTGGATGAAGGGGTGGAGTGTACCCTCAGCAAGTTTGCTGATGATACAAAACCAGGAGGAGTGGCTGACATACCAGAGGCTGCGCTGCCATTCAGCGAGACCTGGACAGGCTGGAGAGTTGGGCAGAGAGGAACCTGATGAAGTTCAGCAAAGGCAAGTGTAGGGTCCTGCATCTGGGGAGGAACAACCCCACGCACCAGCACAGGCTGGGGGCTGACCTGCTGGAAGGCAGCTCTGCGGAGAAGGGCCTGGGAGTGCCGGAGGACACCAAGCTGCCCATGAGCCAGCAGTGTGCCCTGGTGGCCAAGAAGGCCAACGGGACCCTGGGGTGCATTAGGAGCAGTGTGGCCAGCAGGTCGAGGGAGGCGATCCTCCCGCTCTGCTCTGCCCTAGTGAGGCTGCATCTGGAGTGCTGGGTCCAGTTCTGGGCTCCCCAGTTCCAGAGGGACAGGGAACTGCTGGAGAGGGTCCAGTGGAGGGCTACGGGGATGATGAGGGGACTGGAGCATCTCCCTTATGAGGAAAGGCTGAGGGAGCTGGGCCTGTTCAGCCTGGAGAAGACTGAGAGGGGATCTTTTAAGTGTCTGCAGATCTTAAGGGCGAGTGTCAAGAGGATGGGGCCAGGTTCTTTTCAGTGGTGCCCAGCGACAGGACAAGGGGCAGTGGGCACAAAGAGTAACACAGGAAGTTCCTTCCAAATGTGAGGAAAAGCATCTTTACTTTGAGGGTGACAGAGCACTGGAACAGGCTGCCCAGAGAGGTTATGCAGTCTCCTTTCTCTGGAGACATTCAAAACCTGTCTGGACATGACTGTGCAATCTGCTCCAGGTGAACCTGCTTTAGCAGGGGGTTGGACTAGATGATCTCCAGAGGTCCCTTCAACCTGGACCTTTCTGTGATTCTGTGACCCATCTCCATTTCCTTTGTGGGTGTTTTATGGTGAAACTTCAAATAGCCAGAGGCAGCAGGATTTTGCTGATTCTATAGATGTCTTTACTCCACTCACTTTAAAAGTGCACCCAAAGTAGTTTCCTCACAGAGTTTTCATATTGGAGTAGACTACACTATTTCACTTGGAAGGGACCTACAACAATCATCTCATCCAACTGCCTGACCAGTTCAGGGCTGACCAAAAGTTAAAGCATATTGTTAAGGGTATTGTCCCAATGCCTGTTAAACACTGACAGGCTTAGAGCATTAAAAATTTTCATTTTGCTAAAAAAGTAACATGAACAAAATCTAAGAGCAGTTGATGATTTTTAGTGGCACTGAAGCTGAATAGCCATAGAATTGCTTTGGGTGTGTTTCCAGGCTATTTTTGCCATTTTGTTGTTCAGTATGTGTTTCATTTGGAATTATGATACAGTGAGTGTTCTGCCAGTGCAGGTAATTTACCTACAATTCAGACTTCTTTTGCTGTTTTAGTTGAGCTGAGATATATCTGCAAAATGCTTTTGTAAGTTCAAACTACAGTGTATTTTCTTGTTCCTTTACTTTGTCCTTTTTTATCTGAAGGGAAAGCTCTTTGTCTTAAAAATCATGGGTTGAGGTACATAAACAGAGTAGACTAGTAGTGCAAAACCCAGAACTAAGAAACTAGATGTATGCCATGATGCTCAGAAGCTCCATGTTGAGCTTAGGAAATTGGCATCTGGTTTAAAACTTCACTTACGAGCTGTCTAAATTTGGAGCAAGAATCAAATGATGTAATCAAAACTGTCTGTCGCTGAGGAGAATGGATTGAGTTTGCAGCTTAGGCTAGTGGTGACTTTTTTGGAATGACTTTATTTTTTTTTAACAGTTGTTTAGTAGGAGAACCGTAAATAACCCAGAGAAGGAAGAGCAGGCTGAGAGCTGAGATTTCCTCTCTGGTGAAAAACTTGCAAACCTTCACAGTTTGATTTAAGTTTTAATTTTCAAAATACTGCATGAACTTTCAAGTGCGCTTGTCTAAATTCTAGGTTCTGCGTATTTAGGAGAACGTCTTGCAACAAGGGGAAAAAAAGTTGATAAAACAAACTACTGAGTGAGTTGACATAGTGTTAACTTTCCGAGAAGTGTGCAGCATCAAGCCAGCTAAAATATTTTGGGTTTAGCTTCTGGAGTTTTGCTGAAACTACTAGACTTTTAAGAGAAAATGATGAAGAATTAACGCCTCCAGTTCTCAAGTAATTTCTTAACAAGATATTTTCATTTGAAGTATGAAAGCTAGTTATTTTTGTTTGATCTTTTTGGCTTCCAGAGCAAAATATGGAAAAGATCACCTTCTCATTTCAACGTAAAATACTATATTGTTCTTAAATAAAAATATGACTGTGTGCTGAAACTACTGGAGACCAAATGTGTTTGATGTTGGCTACAGCTGCTGTTAGAGGGATGTTTTGTTTGTCAGAGAACATATGTTTGGGGTTCTTCCATCAGCTGTATAAGGCCAATAACTTACTGTCTGAATTCCTTCCTCTGTTTTCTGAAACTGCTCTAGGTTTCAGCATAAGAAGAAGAAAAGTAATTTATAATATTGTAGCAACAGAAGCTTTTTTTCATTATGGTGACCACTGATCTCTGTGACTGTTTCCTTTATGGTTTTAGGCTCAGTATTTTTCTTTTTACTGTAATGGCAATGAAAAAAAAGTGGTTTGATAATTTTTTATAAGAAATCAATTCAATTTCTTTAAGGTTTAGAGAAACTTTTGAACAATAAAACACTAAATGGTCAAATGTGTTTTGATAATATTGGCTACATTACTGACTTTTTGTATATACAATGCTTACAAGTGAGCTTGTCATAGAATAGAATATCTCAGTTGAAAGGGACTTAAAACAGTCATCTTGTCCAACTGCCTGACCAATTCAGGGCTGACCAAAAGTTAAAGCATGTTTTAAGGGTATTGTCCAGAAGCTTCTTAAAAACTGACAGGCTTGGGGCATTGACCATCTCTCTAGGAAGGCTGTTCCAGTGTTTGACCACCCTCTCAGTAAAGAAATGCTTCCTAATGTCCAGTCTAAACCTCCCCTGCTGCAGCTTTGAACCATTCCTGCACATTCTGTCACTGGATCCCAGGGAGAAGAGCTCAGCACCTCCCTCTCCATATCTCCTCCTCAGGAAGCTGTAAAGAGCAATGAGGTTGCCCCTCAGCCGCCTTCTCTCCAAACTAGACAAACCCAGAGTCCTTAGCCACTCCTCATAGGAGATGCCTTCCAGCTCTTTCACCAGCTTTGTTGCCCTCCTCTGGACACATTCAGGGACCTTCACATCCTTCTTAGATCATGGGGCCCAGAACTGCCCACAGCACTCCAGGTGAGGCCGCACCAACACTGAACACAGCGGTACAATCACCTCTTCTGGCCGGCTGGTTGTGCCGTGTTCGGGGCACCCCAGGGTGCGGGTTGCCCTGGTGGCTGCCAGGGCCACTGCTGACCCGTATTGAGCCTGTTGCCCACCAGCACCCCCAGAGCCCTTTCCGCAGGGCTGCTCTCCAGCCACTCCTCTCCCCGTTTATTCTTGTGCCTGGTGTTAGTCCCTCCTAGAATCTGGCTTTTGGGCTTGTTAAATTTAATTCCATTAATCATAGCCCAATGCTCCAACCTATCCAGATCCCTCTGCCGAGCATTTTGTACCATGAGAGAGTCGATAGCACCTCCCAGTTTAGTATCATCAGCAAACTTGCTAATGGTGCATTCAGGTCCTGCATCCAGGTATTCACATTGAACTGAACTGGCCCTAGAATTGAGCCTCAAGGAACACCGCTGGTGACCGGTTGCCAGTCAGATGTAGCCCCATTCACCACAACCCTTTGAGCCCTGCCTTTCAGCCAGTTCTTCATCCAGCGCACTGTGCACCTGCTCATGTCACAGCTGGTAACTTGTCCAGAAGGATGCTGTGACAGTATCAAAAGCTTTACTAAATTTAAAAAAAAATAAAAGCACCTACTGCCTTCCCTTCATCCACAAGGCAGGTGACCTTATCGTAGAAGGATACCAAACTAGTTAAACAGGACTTTCCTTTTGTCACCCCGTGTTGACTGCTTGATGATTGCATTGTTCTTTAAATGCCTTTCAGTAATACCCGGTTTAATCTTCTCATAATTTTTCCAGGAACTGAGGTTACACTAACAGGTCTGTAGTTTCTTGGGTCTTCCCTCATGCCCTTTTTGTAAATTGGAATAACGTTGGCTAGCTTCCAGTCAGCGGGGACCTCCCCAGACTTTCCCAACCTTTGGTAGGTGATCGAAGGGGGTCCTGCCATAATATTCACCGGCTCCTTCAGTACTCCGGGATGAATCCCATCAGGTTTCATGGACTTGCGAACATTCAGCTGATAGAGCTGGTCCCTTACAATTTCAGTGTCCACAAATGGAAAGTCACTGTTCCTACAGTCGTGGTCCTCTGACTCAGAGGACTGGGCAGCCCAAGGTCTATCAGTGTTATTAAAGACTGAGGCAAAAAAAGCATTGAATGTATCTGCTTTATCTTTGTCCCTGTTAGTTACATGATCATTATCAACAAGTAATGGTCCAAAGTTTTCTTTAGACCTCCTTTTGCTGTTAATATACTTAACAAAGCCCTTCTTGTTGTCAGATAAAGCGCTGGCCAGTTTCAACTCTAATTGAGCTTTGGCCTTTCATCATACATACACATTTCAGAAAGACTGCCTTGAATTTCTGGAGAAGCTTCTACAGTCACTTGCAAATTTTGATTTCCTCTTCCTTATGAGGAAAGTAGTGAAATTTAAAATCTAAATGGGACTTCTGTGTAATATAATGTTCTCCTCAAAAAGTCATAATTTTTTGATGAAAAGATTTAGCTTTCAAATTCTTTCATATTTTTTGGGGCGAAGCAAATGCGAAACTTGAGGTAAGTTAGATAAGTCAAAGTTTAAATAAAAATAGATCCTTAAATTTAGTCTTGTAGGCTCATTCCTGAGTGCTTAGGAGTCAAGAACTCTGAAAAATCAAAGTAGAGTATTTATAAACTCCTGATGCCTTAAGGGACACTTACTTTTCTAAAGTCAGGGACAGGTGGTGACCACTATTGGTGGTACTGTCAGAGCCTTAAGAAGTATTTTCTCCTTTACAAGTGCCTTTCAGTGTGAAATGAAATTTGATGTTGCTGCTGTTGTGGTTTTTTGTTTGTTTGTAAGTAGTAAGTATGTGAGCAGTTGATCAATGCTTTGCAGTACTGAAAGTATACCAAAGATGTAACTGTTAGAAATTTCAATTTTGTTCGTTTTGTTTCAAAGTACAGGCAGTCATATTGTAAAACAAAGTGCCAAAAGGCCAAATTACACATTAATCTCCAAATACATGAAAAGCGCTAGCTCTGGTAGTGCTAGAGATGTAACTGTTTTAAATGGCTTAAGTTCCTGCAAAGAATGATTTTTACTTTATTTTGCATAAATAACTAGAAAAATACTCATAGGGTAGTGGACTTAAAATATGATTATATTTGTAATGTTAGCATTTTCTAGTTTTACTTGACTGAGTAATATTGGGACCTAATAAAAAAAAGCAGCCGTACATTTCTGAAGAATGGATGTCAGGAATTTACGTGTCTTTTACATCAGCCTCCTTAACCCAGATACATGTGGTTGAAGCACCTGTGAGAAGTTGACTACTTTGAACCAATCAACTAGTATTTCTTAAAGGAATTCATGCTTTCGAGGTCTCCAGTACCATAAATGCAGTACCAATACTGGGCACTGGGAACCTCAAGACTGAAATACTTTGTAATACTTCTGCTGGGAAAAATTTTCCAGTGCCACAGTTGGGAACCTATGTTATTTGCTCAAAAAACTGCTATGGTAAGTTATGAACATAAAAGTTTACTTCTACATACATAATTTAAATTTCTTTTAAAAGAAATTAACTACTTACCTTTTTTATTTTTGACATTTTATAATAATTGTAAATTAAAGGTGTCATAACAGCTACCTTCTCTGAAATGTCATCTTCTCAGTAAGGGATTTTTACTGGTAGTTCTTAGTAAGAAACTACAGGTTTTATTTCGTCATGTGATAAAACTGCCTTTTCAGTTGGGCTCTAAGTTTCTTGTGGTTTTACAACAGAGTTTTAATTTGCTGTGGAATTACAAGGGTCCTGTAATTCCCATTTTTGTGTTGCTTACCTGAATTAGGGAAGTAGAAAAATCTTTATCTCTGCTTAAAAGCTGAGTTTAGCAATCGGATATTTCTGATTTTGCGTTATGGAGTTTGCTAGGCGGAGGTGACACAGAACTACCGTGATTCTCTGCTCTTTGGTGTATTCCTAAGTAAATTATTCACTCTAGGCCTCTGCTATTCCTTGGAGCACCAGAATCATCAGAGTAGTGTGCGTGATGGGCGGCTATCTTGTAGTAAGTGTAGAAAGAGAAATGGTGTCTGCCAGGAATTTGTCTAAATCAGGAGAGGAAGTCCTAAATTCATCCTACTTGAGGTGCTGGTACCTCAACTACAGATTCCATAGAATTCTCACCTTTTTCCCAGGAGAAACGCAGGCTGTGCCACAGACAAGTTTAGCCTTTTTGAAGTAGGAAGAACAGAAGTGCTAAAGTTGTCTGCTGTCTTGTACTGTGAAGGAAGGCGAGAAGGGAGACAGTACTACAGGCTGCTTCTGAGGCTATCCATTGCTATAGAAGCCCTCAATAAAACCTTGCATGCCCTTTGACGGCACACCAGTTCTTCCCTGTTTAGACAGAAATTAACAGGGATCTCTGTAACCTGCCATCACCATTCATTTTGGGGAGGGAATATAATTCGCATACTTGAGTGTGACATCTACACTAATACAACTCCATACTCATTTAGCTGTTAAAATGTTTTGTAACCTTACTGTAACTAGTGGACATGGTTCCAAGCAATCTTTGATTTCTTTGGGTTATCATTGGCAAGTAAGAATGTCCTTCATGGCAGAAAGTCCAGAAAATTTTCCTGGCCTTCTCAATATTGCTGACTAAAGCACCAAGTCCTGTTTCAAATAGCGGTGTGGATTCACTTGTCGGTGTGTAGTGTGCCTAGCACTGAATTGTGGGCCAGCATCTGTGTTCTGGGTTTGTTGGCACAAAAGCAATAACCATTTGATTTTAATGAAAAAAGGAAAATAAGGCTGGCAAGGGAAATGTTTTTTAAGAGGTAGTGAACTGTGTTTTTATTTTTCTGTCTTCAGAGCAGGGGGCATTTTAGCTAATTATGTTTTCTAAACATAATCAGAACAGTACATCCCAATTACAAAAAAGAAAATAAATGTAAATCGAAAGATGTTGAAAGAAATGTAACATTGTTAACAACGGAAAATTGGCTGTAATACTTTCTTTACCCCATGTGTTACTGTAATGTAGCAACAGGAAGAGTTTCAAATTGCTTGCAAAACTGCTTCCCTACCATTGCGATACTAAGAGGCTGTGAAGGGATAGGTAAATAACAAAAAGGATATGTCTATGGATGACAGCTGTGTGGTTGGAATGTTGATTACAAGGTATAAAATCACTTAAGAAACTCCAGTCTGTACCTGTAGTTTGGCTGAAGGAGAGTGATGATGATGAGCAGGAGATTCGAGGAAATGACCAGCAGGAAGAAGATGCAGAAACCGCAGATATGTACTTTGCTGGGTGGAAAAGGCATAGGCAACATATCAGCAAATGAGTTTTGGAGTTTCCCTCTCCATTTTGGTCTCCTTTCAGAGCATACATGTAATGTATCTACCTTAGCAGGATTTTGATCAAAATTTTGTTCTTGCAGGCACTGACAATATCATTAAGTTAAAACTTGGGTTTGAACTTGGTAGGTCTAAAATATTGTCAGATTCCACTCATTCTTGCTAAGTGTTCAGAGGGGGCTTTTCAAAGCCATAACCTGTGCTTTTGTAAGGCACCAGTCCTGCTTCTTAAAGGAAAAGGTTTGTGGGCATCTGTTTCAAGAAAGGATTCAGAATGGCCTTGTGGTGCTGAGTAACAGGGACTCATAGGTTGCCCCTCTCTGTGGCCACAGTGAGGGGTGTACCCCCCTCAATGCCTGTTTTGCATCCCGGTCTGGTGCAGCTCACTCTTTTCTCTGTATGCTGTGCAAATGCTAAGGTGCCTAACTCAGGTGGGATTGTGCTGGGCTGTGCCCTTCTTGGTTGGATTTCAGATGATGCTTACCTGAGCAGTCCCTGACCCTCATTGGCTCTGTCTGTAAGTGTTTGTTTCCAAAAATAACCAGGATCATCTTTTTTCTCTCTAGAAAAGTTGATTGCATATCAACGGGAATTTCATGCTTTGAAGGAACGTCTTCGTATAGCTGAGCATCGCACTCTGCAACGCTCTTCTGAGCTGAATGCTATCTTGGAGCAGTTCAGGCGTGCAGTAGCAGAAACAAATGGGAGTAAGAATGCAATGAATAATTTTTCAGGTACATACTGTGAGCTATTTTTTGTAACTCTGCAATACCAATATCTCTTCTTATTACTATAGGATAAGAAATTAATATGAAGAAAGCCAAATGAAACTGTTCAGCAGTGCAAATAAAGAATGCATAATATGTTGTATTTAGTGGGGATTTTGGGGGGTTTTGTTTTTTTCCAATTTCTATTCTTAGTCATGCACCCACTCTTCATTCTTATGACTTTAGGGACTGAATACTTATTCCACACCTAGCTCCCAAAGTTTGGAATCTCTAATTACTTGTTTAACATATTTAATATATTTTTGGCAATAATTTACATCACTTTTTAAATAGAGCTTGAGGGGAAAGGTGAGTAAAGAGAAGAAATGGATGAACTTGAAGCAGTTAAATTATGTTTAAAAGTCGTCTGGAAGGTGTAAAACCATACAGACTAAGGTATTGGTTATGATTTGTACAGGTAGTGTCCTTTTCAATAGCTGATGATTAACTGGTAAACTGGTAAAATCTTCCCTACAAGTTTTTATGCATTTTGGAGGCTGATGCTGAAGTTTACAAAGAGCTGTGTTAGGCAATATTAGAGAATGCCTTTGCACTACTCACCAAATTATTGAAGTTAAATTTTAAAATCACACTATTACTGCTTTAGTCACTCTGATTTTTCTAGATGGAAAATGAATAGCAAATAAATATAAACTTTCTGGCAAGAGGTCTGATTTGATAGGTTGCAGAAATTTCACTGTATTGGCCTATTGAGGAATATAAACCCAAATAACTTCACAAATCAAAAAACTTGATCAGGCTTTTTGAATCTGTTGTCTACTTGCATTTGTGATATGCGTTACTGTTTTCTATAGAATTTTTTTGGGGGGTGTGTGTGGTGGTAGTGGTGGTTGTTATAGTTATAAACCCTCAGTGCTGATATTAATGATGAATTGCTGTGTCTGACGTGAATGGCTTATCCAGCCTGAGCTTCATAGTTCACTGGATCTCCAGGAATCATATGGGTAAAGGTTACATTTAACATAGTCTGTGACTTTTGTCTTCCTATTCAATGTGTATGTTTTTGCTGTTAAAGCAAACAACTTTAAAGCGAAAAGAGGAAGTCAAGTAATTTTGATACTGGATTTATGATGAAGTTATTGCCATATTTATTTCCAAAAATGAGGGAGTTTGCTTGTACGCAGTATAGTTAGTGGGAGTTCCTCTCTTCCGAAGCAGATGAAATTACTGATTTGCATTTTTAACATTCTATCATGTCTAGATCCCAGCTGGGACATCCTCTTTTTTTCTGTGTGGAGCCATGATGGGAAGTCAGCTGAAGTCTGAATTTCTGAGCTTTTGTGCTCAGAACTTAGTATTAGACAGATTGTTATTAAGTTTAATATACTTAAGCATACAGAATACTGTATAGTATTTGCTATCTTTGAAGCTGAAAGAATTCCAGATTGTTTTATGTAGATCATTATTCATTTATACAAAGAGCTGTCATACTTCAACAGATTTTTTAGTCCAGCTTTTGCAGTTGAAGCTAAAGGAAATATTAGCAGGGAAAGTGAAATATACCTATATTGGAATCTTACCAAGATAAGAATCTCTACTTATGGCATCTATTTACAAAGCTTTTTTCAAAATTTTAAGTGGTTAGGAATTTAGTTTCACCCAAAAATAAATATTAAAAAAAGCCCAAACAAAACCCACAACAAAACCCTTCTATCTTTGTAGAAGCTATACTCCGAATCTGAGAGGAATGACATTTATGGCATTAATTTTCTCACTTCTTCACAATTCAGTTTTCTCGGAAACTTTAAGTACAGTTTTTTACTTAACTTGATATAAACCCCATAAGTTATCAAAGATCCATATGCTGTCATATTTGTCATTTGAAATAAGAGTTGTTTTCACACTTGATGTAAGAAAATCAACACGCACAGCAGGGGAATTTTAAAACCGTTATTTGCAGCTTTGAGAGCCACCTGGACATCCTGAGAGGCAGCTACTCTGGAAAGTGCAAGAATTATTTTAAGTGCTTTAATGTACTAAATTAAATTCATGTTAGCATTTATTTTATTGCAGAAATACTCAAAATCTCAATTGTATATTTAACAAGAGCAGCTTTGCTCTTTTCTGTATAATCTCAATCACACCCCATGCCATATTAAGGTACATACTAAGAAGCTCTTTTTGTTTTGTATCTGTATGTTCAGTGTATTCCAATATGTATTTGTAGCTTTGAAAAGTTATTTGCAGTAGCGTCACTACACGGAAATGGTAAGTGTAAGTAAAAAATAATCTAGTTAAATAAGCCTCCCATTTTGATTCATTGGAAAAATACCAAAACCAAACCCCTAAATAAATGGAGCATTCTGTACTTCTGTGATTACACACTAAGCTTATGTGATCAGGTAAGTATTAACTATATATGTAGCAAGATTACTCAGTGCAAGATAATCATGGCCATAATTTATTTCAAAAATTTAAATAAGGAAAGACTTCCTTTGTACACAAAATATAATGCCTCAGTAAAATGCATCATTTCTTCTGTTTTTCAGTTAGGACCATGCTTGGAATTTTGTACTATTTACCACTGCATAAAACTTCATATTTTTTGTTTTCTGCATTACTGATTTCATATATCTTTGCAGATGAGACGCTGAAATTGTTAAAAGAGCTAACGAGTAGAAAATCTCTGCAAGTGCCAAATATCTATTACCATTTGCCTCATTTATTGAAAAATGAAGGAAGCCTTCAACCTTCTGTGCAGGTTGGCCTTGGAAGGACAGGAGGTACGTTGATACTATGTTTATTTTATGTTTTCTCTCTGGAGGACTTCCTAATTGTAGTAATGTAATTTACTGTATTACTTGGCAGCTCAAGGACACCTCATTTAACTTGTGTGATATTGGTATCTCTTAGAATTAGCACTGAATCCAAGATAAAGGAGTTTGGCTTCAGGTTTGCTCTTTTATGTATAATCTCAATCACACCCCATGCCATATTAAGGTACATACTAAGAAGCATTTAGTTTGGATTAATTTTTTGTAATTAAGTAAAAGGGAACAAAGCTCAAGCTTTACAGATTCTGAACTGCTGATGGACATATATCCGTTTGGCTTTTCAGATCTATGGGGCAGTCATGCATGGATATAATTATTTTAGAGTTGATGTTTCTGGTTTTTTGAACAATATATTTCAATTTCTAACTTTGATTTGGGAGAACTAGGATTATCAGATACCGTTGCATCAATAAAATGTTGACATTCATTGAAGGGGAAAAAAAAAAAATAATCAGTGTTGTGCTATGATGGTGTTGATTCCTCCCCCCCGCCCTACTCCTCACAAATTCTGAGCTTTGGTCAATAGGATAGCTCCATGGAGTCCCACTCTTGGATCTCTAGAAAATAAACACCATAAAGCCTAACCAAGCTGATATACCTAAAAGCATATGTGTGTGTCTATGTCTTCAAGCTTGAAGGCCCCACCAATGAGTCCTTGTTTCTCTGTGTGCCATCTGACTTGAGTGGCTTGTTACTGTCCACTAAACTCTTCTTTTTTTCTGTTGTCTTCCTCCGTACTTTTGAAAGAAGCATTAGTTACTCCTGGCCTGTATTTTTTTCATTACTTGAGTATGACTGCTCCTTCTTTTAACAGAAGGCTTGCCTGTGTGACAAATCTGTTGGCTTAAGCCATAGGGTTATTTTTATGACTGTAGAGACCATTTATTTCAATGTTGTTATTCAGGAAGGAAAAGGCTCATATCCCCTTATTGTTTTAAGTGAAGCCTGTATTATATCCCACTGAGAATATATGACAGAAGTTTGAAATTACAAAACAGAAATTGGAATCGGGTTTATTTAATTAAAAAGAGAGAGGAAATTCTGAGTTAAAATTAATTTCCCATCTTCCCCTTTCCTGGTCACTGTGCTTTGTGAGTGTTTTTTAAAAATTCAGACCTTGTTAATGTGTAGTTGCTAGGCAAAGCAGGAAGGATAAACAACATTTTTAATAGTTGTTTGATTTTATATATTTATGGTATAGTAAATTATTTCACATAGATGGCTCAGAATGCTGGTGCTGACTTCGTGAAGTCTGCTTTGTCCTTTTACTGTGTTCCTGCTGCTGTCGGCTGTGTTCCTAGTAGGTAACCAGCCCGGGGTATGGGGTGGGGTGCAGAAGAAAGACTATGGGAAAGTTAAGGAACACGAGTCAAACGGGGAGCTGAAAGATGATGTTAACGTTGTTGCTGTGGCCAGATTGCTTTGCATTTGAGGTGCTTTTAACGAGGATAAGAGATTTCAATGAGGAATTTCTGGGCAGTGCTGATGACCTGGACTTGTTTTTTCTAAAAGATCCCAAATCGGGTGCAAGGAAAGGACTAGAGTTTTCCAGCAATGTAATTTTAAAAGATGACTTCTGAGAAGTTAAATACTTGAGCTGTGAAGAACAGTTATGTCAGTTTGAAAATAAAACTAAGTTAGGGAGTTTAATCACTCTGTAATTGTGGGCGCACCTTACCTGATTAATACCATCATTGTTGATTATTACCAATTGTATCTGGTTTTGCATGTCAAGGTTTGGTTGGGGGGTGGGGGCTACAGGGGTGGCTTCTGTGAGGAGCTGCCAGAAGCTTCCCCCATGTCCGATGGAGCCGATGCCAGCCGGCTCCGAGATGGACCCGCCACTGGCCAAGGCCGAGCCCAACAGCGATGGTAGCAGCGCCTCTGGGATAACGTATTGACGAAGAGGGAACAAAAAAAACCAACAGC
>JAVJGI010000014.1:70199300-70236392 GCA_035590275.1 Ibycter americanus
GGGTGTGGGGAGCCTCCCCTGAGGGGGAAGGGGCGGCAGGGGCAGCCTGTGAGGGACTGACCCAGCCCCAGCCCCGTTCCCGGCGCCGCTACCGGGGGAGGAGGGAGAGGAACTGGGAGCGAAGCTGAGCCTGGGAAGAAGGGAGGTGTGGGAGGAAGGTGTTTTTAAGACTTGGGTTTTATTTCTCATTACCCTACTCTGATTTGATTGGTAATAAATTGTTAACTTTCCCCAAGTCAAGTCTGTTTTGCCCATGATGGTAATTGGTGAATGATCTCTCCTTGTCCTTATCTCGGCCCATGAGCCTTTCGTTATGTTTTTCTCTCTCCTGTCCAGTTGAGGAGGGGAGTGATAGAGCAGCTTTGGTGGGCACCTGGTGTCCAGCCAGGGTCAGCTCACCACTCCTATGCAATAATCTGGCATGTCTAGGATTAATATTTTTGGTTTGTTTGCTGTGTTTGCTCTGAGTGTTGGTGGTGATTATGTTGATCATGCTCCTGATGATGGGTGGTATATTTTTAAACTATTTTAAATTACTGTTAGCTCTATCATTCAACTCTTTGCATTTCTTAAGCAATGCTTTATTGTGAGGTAAGATTTTTGTTTTCTATCTTGTGTATGAAATCACTGAAAGTACATTTCTGGTTTGTTTGATTTCAGTTTCCATTGTAATGGGAATTCCTACTGTGAAAAGAAAAGTCAAGTCTTACCTTACAGAAACTCTCCACTCCCTTATTGATAAGCTGTCTCCTGAAGAAAAACTGGATTGTGTTATGGTTGTCTTTATAGGAGAGGTAATCGCTTTTTTAAATATTTTTATACAGTTTCTAACCTGCTTTTATTTACAAGTACCGCTCCTTTCAGGAATTGATGAGGATTTACTTTTTCTTCAAGATGTAGACAGGTGATTGTCTTCTCCTTTCATGAAAAGGAGACAGTATCAGTCTTGTGTTTCTGACAGAAACAATCCTGAAGAGCCCAGCTTTTTCTCTTTATCAAGAGAATAGCGGACACAGATTCAGTAGACTGGTTATTTTGCAGATCTTCTCATGCTTATACATAGTGACAGAAATGTGCTAATTACCATATTCCTTCAACGTCAACATAATGGCCAGGGGACTAATGTTGTAGGGAGGATTCTTTCCATTCCCTTCGTGCTACTGCTTAGTGTTTCATCAAATGAGTGCTGCAGTTTGAGATGTTAGGCACAGGCTGTTATTGATTTTATTTTCTGGACAGTGTGGATATTGTAAGTCCAGACCTTTTTCATGGGTTAATTAAAACAGTGTTCAGTCGAACTGTTTGGTCAGTTTGGCTCTGATTTAGTGGAAATCAAATTTAGGAAAATGGAGTACTTTCAGAAATAATTACGTTGGCTGCTGGGACTTGCATATGCGTACTTTAGTCTGTATGTTTTTCTCAAAAGTCTGATTTGGAGAGGGAGAAATTTATGTATGTTTGACCTTCATCCATCTAATCATAGAGTGCTCTACTGAAACAGTGTTTTATGAGTCCCACAGATGAAAATTCGAATAAAACTGAAAACTGTTTTAGTCCTGTGAGCCAGTGTCCATTCAGGGATGAATCAGTGGAAAAATAGATAGCATTTTAATACTTCTAGTTCTATTATCAGCACGTTTTAAAGGTTTTCTTGAAAAGTTGGTAAACTTTTTACCTGTACCTGGGAACTGATTCTTATGGTTTTCTAATGTAAATTGCTCTGTTTTCTTTTTTTTTGACAGTCAGTCAAAAGCTATCTGTCTGGATAGATACTGCTTTTCTGCAGAAATTGCTCTTAAAACACCTGTTGGTTGAAAATATCAAGAGGACAGAATTCGTTCTGAATTACTGGAACACTGGGGTTTTTGTCACTGTATTAGTTGGAGTAATTTTATTGCCTTTTAGTGTGGCTTCTTTTCAAGGTTTAAAAATGGAGTTTTGTTTTGTTTTGTTTTGCTTAAGGAAGTCTGAGCTACGAAGACTCTGTGTTGTCACTGAATTCTCTGTCTTCTACAAAACTTAGAACAGGAATAAAGTGTCCCAGCTGCACAAGTTTCTCTTGTCACCTTAGACAAGCCATATGCTATACCCAAGTTTTCCATAGCTAAATAACTTTCTTCCTTTGCGGTGGTGTGAAATTCTCTTTCATCTTGGGAATGATTCTACAAAAGTAACTGTGAAGGAACTGAACGTTTTAACATGGGAGCTATTGCTTCTGTGCCCAAGGAGGATTGTGTGGTTTGCTCTGGAGTGGGATACTGTTACCCTCTGTATCTTGTCTTTGTATATATGTCTCTGAGAACAGCACTATGTGCTTACTCACATACCTGCTATGGGCACTGCAAGCCATGAACATCTGGGAAAATTTGAAGAACCTAAGTTTAAATTTTTGTCCTGTTATAACTGTTCCTTAGATTTGAATTTTTTTTCATTTACTCCATCAAATTTTATGTCTTCCTTCCTAGCTTTACTATTTCTTTGACCATGTTTTATATTTCCTTCAGTTCAGTATCTTATAGTTTGTTTTGTAATTGCTACAGGGAACTCTTTCAATGATTAATATGGTACAGTAAATACTTCTTCCTGAACTATGCTGTGTTTTCTCTGAGTTATGCTGTATATTTCAGCTTCCTTCTGCAAGATGAAAAACATAGATTTATTAAAGCATTTTCTCTGGTTGTTTGAAGGAAGGCCTATTTCCCTGGTGGACTTCTGTTTCTCCTTAAACAAAAGGAAGGGCTGTAGCTTTTAAAATAGCTTTGTCTGTGGCGTTTCCTAGCCTAAGATGTGTTAGACTATTGCTGTCATTAATATGTGTGCATTACTGAAGGCTTGTTTAAAAATACATTAGAACTTTGACCAACCAGGCTTGTATTAAAAATGATGGCAAAAGTTTCTGAAAAGAGGTATGCCTCTGCTCAGCATCTGTGCAGTTTAAGTACAGCAAGAAATGGTCATAGTGTGACTTAGGTAATTTTGCTAATACGCTTAAAACTATCATCTGTGCTTTGTCTACAGCTTGTACCAACAAAAAAAAGCACAAGACTTTACAAAAATGTTTTTACATGAGACTTATGTGAAAAATCTTATTTTAAAAGGGTTTTCATATTTTCTTGCTGACTTTATTTGAGAAATCAAATTGACAGTGTTTAAGAAGCATTGCTGGGAGCCATAGTCATAGACTGTAATCGCTTTGTGCTAAGCACCCTAAAAAGCTGGTTTAATACTGCTATTTTTTTTAGAAGTTCAATCTCTCTCCTTTCTTATAGATTTGACTTTTTTTACTAGAAAACAAGTTGCAAATTAAGGCTAATGGCTTTCTGCAAACAGCATGAACAGTGTAAACAGATGAGCTATTAAATATAGATGCATTATGGTTGCTAAATAAAGAGATCTGCATATTCATTTACTGTATGGCTATTTGTCAGTAATGTAATTATACATGGTAAATTTCCATACTGGAAGTTCAAGGAATTCTAAAATATTTCAGCTGATGTGATCTCTAATCACCAATTTAAATAATTACTAGAATTGCTTGACAGTAAACTGTGCAATTGTCCCAGTAACTGACATACGTCTGTGTTCTCCAATTTGTTAAAATAACTTTATTGCAGAATAATTTGCAGGTATTAATTAGGATGACTAATACAGAGGCATGATTCATCATACCTCTATACTTAACTTTTTATTCCCCTTCACTACATAGCTAGTTCATAGGCTCATCAGATGAATTGAAACAAGTGAGTCAAATCTCATGAACGTGCTCTGTGTGAGAACTTGCTTCCAGAATAAACTGTAAGCTCTAGGTTTAAGAAACTATCAACTCCAGATCAAAATTGTTGTCTAGTATTTTTATTTAATAGGTTTTGCAATTAGTATGGGAAACACGGTTTTTAAGTACTTTACATAATCATAGTGGAAAACCGTGTATATATGTATACACACACACACTACTGAATATGAGAAATTAAAATAATTTTCTGGTATCTAAGCAATTATTTTTTTTTGCGGCAGGGAGATCTCATTTACCATCTTGGACTTGTTCTAAATATATCGCAAATTATTGTCAGTCCACTTCATTAAGCAGTGACTGTACTTAGCACAGTGTTTTTTACAAACAGTGATCAGTGTATATCTGAAAGATGATAAGCCCTTGATTTGACCAAAAATATCAGAAAGACAAATCATTTCTGTAAGAATCAGGAGACACTACAGGTATGCAAAAGCATTTTGCTAATTCTGTACACTGCTGATTACACACTGGCAATAATTGACCAGCCATTTGTTCTTGGAGCACTAGGCCATATGTTACACTTTCTGGCATATTGCTTATTCAAGTCTTACTCTGTTGTTTCATGTGTATACAGTTCACTTAGGCTAGAAAAACTTGCATATTTTGATTATCTTTTACTGTCACAGTGTCATCTCTTTATGTAAACAGTGGCTGCTAAATTAAAAGTTGCTGATCTTCAGTAGTGTTTTCTCTGTGCTCCTTTTGTAGATAATTGTTTTTTCTTTATTATTTCTTTGGAAAAGTTTCTGTACTCGTTGGGTCAGTGATACAAGCACCCAGCAAGGTACTGTCCTTTGCACTGGTATGAACAAAGCATCAGCAAATTAAGCACCAAATGCACATACTGTGTCAAACCTTGCTGAACCTGTTTTGGATGTATTAACGTTGGAGTGCAATACGGAAGACTTCTCCAGCAAAATAAACAAGCCTGTATTTTCACCTCTTCATGCTCTCAGCCTGAATTATAGACCCCTTTGATCAGCAGATCTTCTGATAGAAAACAAAGGCACATTTTGTCTGTCTTGCTCTCAGCCTGGATGTGTTAGTATCATCGCAGCTACAGAGATGTTCCATGCTTGCTGCTAATTGTGGAAAACTTGAGAGCTGCCTCTTCCTGGAGCTGCCCTGGAGAGTGTGTTTCTAGTCCTCCAAAGATCTGACTGCACATCCTGAGTTGGAGAAAGACCAGTAGATCTTCGCATACGTGCATATATATGTATGAAGTTATATATACACTTTCAAAAAATCAAAGCTAGACAAGGCGGTTGTGCCAAATGGTATGTTGCCTTCATTGGGTAATTTTAAAGGCCTACACAGCTGGTAGCCTTTGTTTTGGACATCCCACTGAAAACTGATCAGGATGAATACAGCTTCTAGATATACTGCCAACTCTTATATCTGAAAGGGTAGTTGGGCCTGTCAGTGAGAATTTGAGTTATATAAGCTGTTGTTACAATCCCCGTTTCTTTGGCACCTCAGCTTTGGTACCCAAAGAGTATGGACTGCTGATACTGGGCACCATCATAGGATTTTACGCTCTTCTTTTCATGGCAGTGACTAGCAAAGGTTTTACGTGGGATTAAACCAGGGGTAAAAATCTTTCTTAGATCTAAGAAAAGATTATTGACAGGATTTGAAGACTTCTATGTACCTGAGACAAATTTAATATCTCAGCACAAAAATAAAGTTCAGAATTGCGCTCTTTTCTCAAGCCCTAGACTTGAATGACTGAAATGCTTCTCTATTTGTAAGATATCTTCTGAGATGCACCTGGGCCACAGTAACTCTGATGCTTCTGGTAAGGGAATGTCACTGTTAACAAGCAGTTGTGTCTGATCTCTTTGGTAATGTCCAGGGTATTTGTGAGATGGAAAGTGACAGCAATAATCTTATTTTAGAAGCATTGTAGCAGGTGACTTCATACCTGGAGGTGATTGAATTGACACTTTCAGTTTTGGACAGCACTCAGATTTTGCTACTGTGGTCTGCCTTGGCCTAAAGATAATGAGGACAAATTCCTTCTGTCCTCCAAATAAAGAACACATACCATAGAAGGGTGCTTTTGACTGTATACAGTAACTGCCTGTCTTCTGGAAAACAAACCATCTAGACCTTTTGAATGATTTACAGGCTCAGCCAAGGACAAGAAGTTTCCCCAGGTTGCCAGGCCACATATGCTGCGTTCTTTCAGACTCTACAAACAAGGCTTCATCTGCAATGTGCAAAAAATTAATAGAAGGCTGTATGACACTAACATAACTTGCATCTGAATGTTCTGTTTTAAATTGTCCCTTCTTTTTCTTTTTTTGTGTTCTGGCTGGCCTTCTTAAAAGCTAAACTTGTTCTCTGATGTGGTGGTGTGGTTCACAGCACAATCCATGTGGACGTATGCCCTCACGATCAAGGAGCTGACATACAGGGCTCAAGGATAGGGAGAAATGAGAATGGAGTGGTACAAGAATATACTTGTTTTTCTGCTCTTGCTGGAGAAGTCTTTGCATTGTGAAACCCTGTCCTGAACTGAATTGGGTTAATCACAGAAATGACTGGAGGGAGAAGGTTATTTCTTACCTGTGTGGTGGCATGTGGACTTTCAGTAAGGGAGGGATGAAGTGATTAGCTCATGCTGGACACACAGGCTACAGTTTACCTATGTAACATTAGATGACTATGTTGTGACAGCATTCTGCATTCCTGGTTTTTGCCTTGCATCTTGTTGCCTGTATTTAACTTGAACTTGCTGCTTCAGATCTGAAAGCAGATACTGCGTTCCTGAAAATACTTTTTTTTCATCTGCATTTGTTGAACTCTGTAACAGATACTAATTACCTTTTTCCACAGGCTTTGTTTATATCTGTACACTACTGCAACCACTGGAAACCACTGCTGCACTTTTATTCCTTAGGGCTTTTCTTTACTGCATAAATACCCCAAAATAGGTCAAATTGCCACTTTGGTGGCTGCTTTTTCCTATATGAATTTTAATGCCTTGTACCTTGGTAATTATATTCATATGTACTTTCACCATTTCAAGGCAAATGAAAAAAAACACAAGTTTGCTTTACCTTTTTTGGAGGCAGTTCAATTTTTCATTGTTTGTTATTATTTAAAACACACTGTAAAATTATTCCACCCCTATTCTACAGGGATGATGAAACATCAAATAAAATTGTAGAAATCAGTAAGCAATGAAATGACCGCACTTTACAGATTAGCGTGGTTGTTTCCCAGGGAATATTTTCTTTTTTTGAAAGATGTTATTGAATAAGTTAAGACTGACTTCTAGTAGATTTCATTTAAGAATTAAGATCTGGATAATCTAACAGCCGAGATAAACCACATTGTTTAGAGTGTACTGTGCAGTTAATGTCTGAATTTCCCCTCTCCTTCTCTGTAGCTTCTCTTCTTGAATTTGTAGTATTTTGGTATTCTGCATTTTAATTTCCTTTCCTACTGACTTGTGAAAAAAAAATCTTTGGAATTTTAGTGCCATCTCTGCTTCTGTTTGCACTTCTCTTCTTAAAACTGACTCTTTTTGACTACTGAAATAGAAATTTAATCTAAACAGAGGTTTGGTCTGTTAAAGCAGTATCTGAGATTCAAAGAATCACTGAGATTGGAAGGGAACTTTAGAAGATCATCTAGTACCACCCCCCTGCTCAAAGCTGATGAAAACTTGTACATTTTGCAGAGCATTTCAATATGCATCTTGAAAATTATAGCTTTAAAAAAAGCTAAGGTTGCAAGTCAAATCTCCAGAACAAGAAAATGCTGCAATTACATTATTTGTGCACTGTATCATGGCATTCCATCGTGTTTTACTTTTTTGTGGTTTTTGGTGGGATTTTGTTTCACTGCATTTGGAGAACCTAATGTGAAAATGAAGTTTTTCACTAGTCAGGTGTCAGTGTTGACTCATACAGTTTAATTTTTCATGGCAGCTGCCATTCTGTAGCAATTTATATCGTCAAAGTCCAGCGTTTAGCACTTGTGAACAAGTCATGGGATTTGAAGAGTAGTGCTTAGTGGCAAACTAAGGACAGCTTAATTTGTCATGTATCCAATATCACTAGATAAGTTGTTACAGGAGGGGTGAGACAGAAATAAAAGTGGGGACAGGAATCCCATGCTCTACAATGGAAAGCAGATGTCTGAAATTCAAGCCTATTTTTGTTTCTCTTAGCAGTACCATGTCTTGTTGGTACTGTTAAAGAGTACAAGGCCATGTCTTGCATGATCTAATGCAAAGTGTTTGTGCACTTGCTCTGCCTGTGTGTCAGTCTGGCTCCAACCTTGTTTGAACTCACTGTTGCACTTGTTTAGGTTATATATATATGGATTATAACTGATTCTCAGTTTGAGATGGTGATACAGGTGCAATCTAGGTGCTGCTAAATGAAATTCGGAGGCAAAATCTGAAGAAAAGACAATATTTTTCACTTGTATGTGGCTAAATTATGGACATTGTTGCTACTGGATATTGTAAAATACAAGTGAGTCAATGAGTTCTGAAATGAATCAGGCAAATTCACAAAGACCAGATCCAGGAGGAGCTATTGAATGTAATGGTATGGATACCAGTCAGGGCTAGGAATGATGAACTGTTGATTACCAAGAACTGGGAGATACATGAAGGCAAGGAAGATTCATTCTCTATGTACCCTGTTTATTGTGCTCTCCACTGCACTGATGTGGCCCCACCTTGAGTACTGTGTGCAATTTTGGGTGCCTCAATATAAGAAGGATGTCAAAGTATTAGAGTGTGTCCAGAGAAAGGTGACGAGATGGTGAGAGGCCTTGAGGGCAAGACTTACGAGGAGTGGATGAGGTCGCTTGGTTTGTTAAGTTTGGAGAGGAGAAGGCTGAGGAGTGACCTCATTGCAGACTATGACTTCCTTAAGGGGATCAGTGCAGGGGGAGATGCTGATCTCTCTCTGGTGACCAGTGACAGGACACAAGGAAATGGAATGAAGCTGCATCAGAGGCAGTTCAGACTGGACATGAGGAAAAGGTTCTTCACAGAGAGGGTGGTCAGTCACTGGAACAGGGTCCCCAAGGAAGTGGTCACAGCACCAAGCCTGTCAGAGTTCAAGGAGCATCTGAATGATACCCTTAATCATATGGTTTATATTTAGGTCATCCTGCAAAGAGGAGGGAGTTGGACTTGATGGTGCTTATGGGTCCTTTCCAACTTGAGATATTCTATGATTGCTTCTTTTATTTTTTTCTATGTGTCTCCTACTGGCTAAGGCAGTAAATAGACCTTTCGTCTAAAATGCCATGGTTTTCCTTACATTTTGAGAAACAGTCCACCCGCCTTCTGTCAATCTTGGAGCTATGAAGTAGGTAGGATTTAACAGTATGAAAAGGTTGATTCTTAAAACTAGAAAAGTTGGTTTTGTGTGACGGTTGGCTAGCTGTTAATCAGAACTTTTTAACCTCATTTTGTCTGCTAGCTAATAGATTCTACTACTTTACACGTGCTCACTCATAAAAATCAATAAAAAAGATTGGAAAGTTCATTGCTGCTCTGGTTCTTTGTGTGTTTATTATGAATAACAATGTTTGTTCAGACAGACCTTAGAATAATTGCAAATTTGAAATGCAGCCTCACCTAAACTAGAGAAAGTACTTTAGAGAATTGTAGTGCAGCATCTTACAAAACCTGAGGAAATTTAAAAACTTACTTTGCTGACAGCCTGAAACTTTAGTTTGTTCCACAACGGACTCTGAGTTTTCTTTGAGAGGGATTCATCAAAGCACTCTGTATGTGCATCTCAGCAAAACTGCTGATGCAAGGAGTTAAACCTTAAGTGTTGCCGTGTTCACAGGCTTGTGAAATTCCATAGATCTCATAAGCTAAAATCTTCTTGCTGAAAGTTTAGATGGGCTCAAGGGGATACTGGTGAGGTACCTTGAAGAGGAGTCTACTGAGGAATATTAAATACACAAAATAACATCTGTCTCAGGAGGTAATCTGAATTGAAGGTAGTTGGAGTGAGGATGGTAGCAAGGGGGAGTATTACGTATGCTTGTCCTGTTCTTATTCTTTGCTGTGTATCTGTGCATGGCTGCCACTGCTGGAAGCAAGATGCTGACCTAGATCAATCTTTGGTCTGATCTGGTATGAATTAAAAAAAGGAAGATGTTCATGCTTTCTCTCAGAGATCAGTAATTTCATATGTTTAGGAAGAAGGAAGAGGTGAAAAGATTTGAACTGCTGATATTGAAATAACCACCCCTACTTATGCTCTTCATTAGTTCCCGGAGATCCACCTAACAGGATAAACTTGTTTGTAAGGCTTCATGTGATTCATTGATAAGATGCATCTTTGTGACTGGTACTGTTAACTCTTTGGTTGTGGCCTATCACAATATTGCATTTAATTGCTTTAAAGGAATTAGTTATTAAAATGTTCATTCTTTGCTGCTTTTTCTTGGGTCCAAAACTCCTAGGGATTATTTAATCTTCAACCTTAAGAGTTTTATGAAGGAAAAATTCTGGTTTTGTTATTGCCTTCTGATTTGGTAGAAAAAAACATTCATAGCTGTGATCTTACAGGTTGTGCTGCTTTGGTTGGATCAGCAGTGACATTTCCTTTCAATAGTTGTGAGCAGCACTGATACTGAAACAGAATTTAAGTTCATCATAGCTGCTCCAAAGTCAACCTAGTATCTACCAGATGATCTTCACTGGAAGCCTAAAGAATAGTTACACTTTGTCTTTTGTGGGTGACTTCCTTTTGCTTCATCTGGATTTGTCTTGTCCTGTTTAATGTTCTTGGAGAAGACAAGGGCATTACTCCTTCATGTTATATACAGTTCATAATTATTTTCAGCAGTCTCATATTCTGCAGGTTGATTAAGTGGACGTTAGGTCTTACTTTGTCAAGGCAGTAATCGTTTTCTTCCTCAAAAATGGAAAATAGATTTTGGTCAATAATAGATATTTTTTTTCCATCACTTTTCAGTGAGTAGGTGAATTTATTAATACTGCTTGGAAGATCCTTAGGTTAGAGCAATTATCTGGCTAGTCCAGATTTCCTTCCATTGCTACCCTGCAAAGTCTTCTTCATAGTTTACTTTTGCGTTGGGTATAGTCACAGCTTGATCAAATTTATTGCATAGTCTCATATTTATTTCATGAGGTTTTGTGAAATAACTTACAAGTGCCACCCTCCTGGGACATGTCCACAGCTGAAGGGATTTGGCGAAGATCCTGCTTAGTGTTAGGTTGGGTAATGAGAGGAGTTGGTTGCCTATGGAAGTTCTGGTATGGAAAGATGACAGTCAGCCTGCTATCCTGCAGCAGTTTGGTGTTGAAATCCTGGTTCTGAATCTCAGATGCTGGTGGTAGATATAAGTACAACTGCTTATTTAGAAATAATGGCAGGATATCAAGTTTTTAAAACATTTGATCATGCAGAAAATGGCATCAACTCCTTTAATCTCAGTGGGTATTTTTTTGTTCTGAAAGTGGCATCTCCTTTTGCACTATGCTGATGCAGTGATTGTTGATTTAGAAGGAAGGTTACCTCCTAAGCCAACAATGGTATTTGCCGTGTCTTGTGTTCAGTGCAGCTAGACCAGACCTTCTTCACTTTGTGTGACAGCAGCACAGATTGCAATATGAGTTTGGAAGACTACAGGCTTCATCTCTTTAAAGACAAAGCTATTGGGATTGCAGCTCTGACAGGGAAACTGCTGACCTTTTGTGTGATGGACACAAACAAATAAGGGGAAGAAGGGAAAAAGTCTCTTATTCCAGACTTTCTTTTTTTTTTTTTTCTGATTGTGGTATGTTGTGTATAAGCATGTAAGGTTTTAAAAGCACTAGCAAAGCTTCATGGTGTATCTGCAAAATAGGTCAAAACTATGTTCACGCTAAGGAGACTTGCACTGAGGCACAGGCTTGTAGCCACATATGTACTTTCAGCTGGGATGAAGTTTGGCATTTTTTGAAATTTCTAGGATAGCGTATAGAAGAAACTAGCTGTATTTCTGCTGTGTGTGTGTGTGTGTATGTGTATCTGTTGCAAGACAGGCAGGTTAGTAGGCGATATCCAGCCCTCACTGTCCGAGCTGTAACTCTTCTCTCCTGGAGCAAGACCACACTACTCCTCCTCCATCCAGCTCCATCTTCCTACAGTCCTCAGTGCTATTTAGCCACTTAGCCTGAACAAGCCACAGCTGTAGATTAGCCACGTCAGCCAACCCATCGCCCCAGAAGCAACTGTATACAATCAATGTTGATTAACCTTCTACAATTCCTCTACATGTATCTATACATAAAAATCTTGCATTTTTCTATGCAGTTACAGTATGGACTTTAACAAGTATTTGAGTTACTAATGCTAGACTAGGTAACTAAGTTTGGCATGACAACTGGAAATTCAAATGTTTGTCTTTCATATGCTGACTAAACCCCAATTTCTGTATTTTCAATATTTAAAAGGTTTAAGAAAAGAAAAAATGTTTCACTTAAAGATGGATATATACTAAAATTATTTTTAGGTAGTCACTAGGTCACTGATTTGCAACTGTTATACACAGCAGAAAAAGTTATGTCTTAAACTCTATTGCAGTAATGTGTGTGAACAATCCATGTATGTGTGGATTGTGACTTAGTGATATATCAAGGTCCATATGGACTTGTGAGTCTCCTTGTGTGGAACTCACTGTAGCATCAGTTTTAAATTGTGAACACCTAATCTGCTTATTAGAACTTCTGTCCAGCATTAGGCATAGCACTTATGAAGAAAACATGTATGAAAAGTTTGTGATAGATGATTTCTACTGACATGTTCTTGTAGTATTTAGAACCTGCTTTTGGAAGAAACCCACTGTTGTCCTTTTTGGAAAAGTATGCATCATGGCATTATGTTGGATCTTATACAAGTAAATCTTTAAAAATATGAATGATGTTTTTTAAGATCAAAGGGTAAGCACCTTTATCAAACAAGATTAGTGGTTCTATAGAAATCCTGGGAGGGATTTATTCTCTGTGTGTATAATCCTTTAATGATAACCTGCATTACAAATGCATCAGAAAAAGTATGAACTGTTCCTTTGTTTCCAGCATTTCAAAGGCAGCTGTTCCTCCAGAATCCTCATGAGCCACCAGAATCTGGGTTGATTTATAGACTGTAAATTTTCTTTTGAAAACTAATAAATAGTGTGTAAAATTATTAGATTAGTGAGTATAACAAAGATTAGGGTGTTCAGTCACATTTATGAATTCACAAACACTTTTCCTGGAATGTATGTGCACAACCAGGTAAATAGGTTGAATAATTTGCCAGTTCTGGCAAGTTAGATGATCTAGACTTTTCTAGAATGTCACGATTTGTATTTTAATCAACAAGTAATTTTTAGAATCTGTGCATCTTTAAGAACCAGGTGATTGATAGGATTGATAATGCTTCAAGTTTAGTCTCTAATGCAAGAAAAGCAGCACTAGTCAGGAAAACAGCATGTTCATTGCTGCCTGTGGTTGGGGCATCCATGCTTTAAATGCAAAGTTTAGGAGATGTATTTTTGAAAGAAGAGTGTGTGTTTAATACTCTGTTTTCCAGAAGCTTTCCTTGCTAGTATTTTAATCTCTTATTACTATAATGTAACAATAATATGAAGTTCTTCCTACATGAATGCTCAGTGATCGTTTTGTCATTAAGAACATGAGAGGTTGCAAGAAAATACCAACAGTTAGATTAGAGCTGTCTGTTAAAGTGCAGATATGAGACAGATATTATTCCCCTCTGTTTACAAAAAAAATTTGTTTCTTCTCCCGTTAGACATAAGACACAGTTACATTTGTGATATGTTCCTATATTACTCAAATATCTTATACGCTGAAATTGATTTTTAAGTACAGCTACCTCCAGTGTTTATTTTACTGAGTTCTTAGAAAATGTAGATCCAAAGCTGTTAAGTATTCTATTTGTTTTTTGTGCTTGTTTTTTCCAGACTGATCTTGATTATGTTAACACTGTTGTTGCAAGCCTGGAAAAAGAGTAAGTAGTAGTTTTAAGGGGGAATTTCTTAACTTATTGGTGGGTTTGCTTTTTTTTTGCTTTTTTTTCCCCTAAATCAGATTGTGATAAGTCATAAAAAGTGTTCTGGAAATATGTGATCATGCATTTTTGTTTCTTGGGGGTTTGGACTTTCAAACAAAAAAGTAGTAGATGACAGATTAAGGGGCAGTGATTCAGTCAGTTAAATTGTAAAACAATAAATGGGATTCAATTATTTGGTGCAACATAAACAGACAGGATTGTTTTAACATGAGTGGAAATTTGTGACATCTGCATTAGGGCCTTTTATTCCATAAGTTCAAAGAGTACTATAGAAAAAAATCACTACGTTCTGAAAAAAGAAAGCCAAAATAAGTGTTTAGACTCTAGTTAGAATTCTGGCTATTGGGCAAGAGGCTATACTGCTCTGAAGAAGTTGCTAAGGAAAACAGTACTTTTTTATATACTACTTTTATTTTACATGCCTTGTTTGAATAAGTCATTGTTGTAACCAAACACAGTAACAGTACCAACAGAAAGCAAGCAGGAAGTCTGCAGAATCTTGTGTGACTTTTTCTATTGACAGGTTTTCTACAGAGATCAATTCTGGCTTGGTGGAAGTAATAGCCCCTCCTGCAACTTACTATCCTGACTTAACAAACTTGAAAGAGACTTTTGGAGACTCAAAAGAGAGAGTGAGGTTAGTTTATTTCCTCAGATCTTTTCCCATCTCCTCCCACACCCACACTTCTGTTGTTTATGAAATAGCAAGTGGGATGTGAATTCTTGAAATGTTTTCTTACTGTAATTCTTGAAAGTATGGAGATGCTAGAAGTGGTCTGTGAATCAATCTCATTCCTATCTGTGTGCTGTTCTGTGCGTTATCAGAGCCTAATGCTATGCTTGGTTGAATTCATTTAATGTTAAATTTTGGGAGAGCTGAGACTTGATACACTTTTTTCATGTATGTAGACTTCTTTGTTTACTGTTTTTGCTTCCTGAAATACAGTGTAAAACCCAGTAATGCGTGCTGAATTACCATTGAAAATGCACATGTGTTTTTAGTGAAATGTCAGGTAGTTTTCACAAAATCAGATTCAAGTTAAACCAGTTTTATGTCTGTATTAAAACATAAGGTGAAGGCTTTGTTCCTTTTTTCAGGAAAGGGAAACATTTTCCTGAGGGAACAGTGTCCTAACATTTCACTAATATGCGTCATTCTTCATAGTGAGATTTACTTTGCATTGCCAGCATGTATTGAAATAACTTCTTTTCATAATCCTTAAGCTTTTAATTTAATTTCAGATGGAGAACAAAACAGAACTTGGATTATTGTTTTCTTATGATGTATGCCCAGAAAAAGGGGGTTTATTACATTCAGGTAAATTTCTCTTCTTTGTTTTGAGACAAATTTTCAAATGAGTCTCTAGAAATTATGCTGTTGTACACATCAGAAAGACCTGCACAGAACAGAGATAACTTGATTCCATAGTTGAAGGAGAGCATTAAGTATAGAGCTTATAGTATATGAGGAAGTAATTTGTGGAGGACACTGTCTCTGCAGTAGAAACTAATTTGTCCTACGTGACTTCTTTTATATTCAGATGCTTAGTAAAAAAAGTGAAGGAATGCAGACAGCTTAACTACTGTTTTTTCCTTGTCCCCCAAATGAGTTTCCTAGGCAAAAACCACCAGCATGGTTTTGAGTGGATATTGAGCTAAAATCCATTTTTACTTTATCTTGAAGGCAGGTGCAGTGTCACTTTAATATGACTGTGTCTATAGATATGTTTTCAATGTGTTGCTAGCCTTGTTCTCTTTTTTTTCTTTTTTGAAGAGCTTTTCAAGAACTGAGTTAAGCAATTCTTTAATTTAGCTCAGAATTGTTCCTATTGTGTCTTGCTGCTTTGAAGTAGAAGCCTTACCTACAGGTATTGCAGATTTAGTGAGTAACTGTGCTTATGATCTTTATTTAGATTTTGGGACTGTGTCCTTTGGGTATAAAGCCCCACTCATCTCAACGGGTTTTAACAAAACTATGCTGACAGCTCTCTGAGAGCTGTTGGAGACTCCGTTCTCCTGGAAGCTGCACAGCCAGTGACATGAGATAGTCCTTTTGAAACTAGGCAGCCACACAGATATTAGTGTCAGCACAAGGGGGAGTCCATGAATGCACTGGGAGAAAGGACAGGAGAAGCAGGATCCTTAGAACAGTGGCCTGCATTTGATATGAATTAAAGGGGTTGTAGCACCCCACCTTGGCAGTCCTGTGCCCAGACTAGGTGATTGGTTTGGACTATGCACCTGTTCTTCTGTTGGACAGCTAAAGCCAGGTGAAATTAATTCCACCTCTGTAGACAACATGTCTCTAAATTTCTCCTCTGAGACAAGAAGCTCCTTTAATGCTCTTAGGTGCGTCAGTAAAGAGAGTCACACGTTTGCATACAAATAATACAGATATTCTGCTTGTTCTACTGATGATGTCATTTAGTCTAACAGTGTTTCATGGATGATTTTTCTCTGAAGAGAGAAGCTAGAAAAGCAATGAAATAATAAGCTGAGATACATTTGTGGATTCTTAGTGCGGAAAGATTCTGGATTAATTCTCTTCAAATAGACAGACTGTGACCCCTACAATAGTTATTCTTGGCTATAGCGTCTGGGTTTTATAGCAGCACTTGCATTAGAAATACATGGCTATGTGTTAGCAAGATATTACAAATCAGTATTTCCTAGCTGTGCTTTCTCCTGTTGTAAAAGGTGGTGCTTTTTTATTATTTATGTTGATATCACTGCTACCTTCCTCTAGCTTGAAGATGACATCGTTGTCAAGCAGAATTATTTCAGCACAATAAAAAATTTTGCACTTCAGCTTGCTTCTGAAGATTGGATGATTCTAGAATTTTCTCAGCTGGGTTTCATTGGTAAGAAAATGTTCACTTCAGTAGTTCGAAAGAACACATTCATCCTCAGACTCTGTGAATTAATAGTGATCTGACTTCAAAGCTATCTTCTTCGTACTGGCAATAGACCAAGAAGTAGGAATTCATTAGCTTTTCTGGGAACTCTGGTTTAACTTGTGGAGTGGTGGTTTTTTTCCCCTGTTGTTTCATACACTTTTTTATGACTGAGGCAAATTCAAACTGTCAGAAAAGAGGGCATTTATATAACCAAAAGTTAGTTAATTTATAAAAATACTAACAGTCAAACTGCAAGGAATGACTTTTTTTGAATTTAGCTGCCATTAAAACAAAAATGTCATTAAAACACACAACTGACTGAAGTAAAAGGTAAAAGCATGAAAACTAACTCTACCTAAAATGTCATTGGTGTTTGTGCCAAAACTTCCAAGAATCAGCAGACATCAGTTTCTCTTCGTTGCAAAACCTGTTCTGTTTCCACCTTTTTACTTCATCAAGAAGTTATGACAGTCTGATCCTTCTTAGGTGTAGTTAGAATCTCTGCCATCTGCAGTGAACAACACTGAGAGAAGCTAATGCAGCATCTTGGGCTGTTGCGGATTGACTGTCAGGGTGCTGTTGAATTTACTTTATGATTCTTTTCTCTTAGACTGATGTGCTTTTATTGAGAGGAACTAAACAGAAGAGCAATGAAAGAAATTTTGAAGGGGTTTTACAAATCAGAAGGTTATTTCATTAATGCAGTGATGTGTCATGATCTGTTTAAAAGTGCTAAGCCAGAGATATGCAAGGAAAAATCAAAAGCTAAGTCAGACTGTGTGTAGTCAACACAAATGATTCCAATGCAAAGGCTGTAAGTTGAGCTCAGAACAGGAACAAAATCCTACATGTAACAGATCAAGTGCAGTCCTGAGTTTTGTCATTCTCTTGGAAATCCTTGCTCTCTTGTTTTTACTTTGGATCTACTTTCCAGGGAGTGGCTTCATTTGTAGGTCAGTGACCCATGATGGTAGCACTGAGAACGTTGGCACTGTGTGAATGGCAAGTGCTAGCCTGTTTCCAGCTCAGCATCTCAGGTGTGCTGCTGAGACACTAGTTCGGGTCTCAGAGATTCACCGAGTAGAAGGGAAAACAGTAGTTACCTCCTAAACATGCTATGTTAGGGTACAAAATGGTACTTGGTACATTTGCCTGTCAGTCTACCCTACAGAAACAACGGAGAGGAGGTGAGGAAATGGGCAGAGGGAGGTCTCCTTATCTAGCTGGCTACCACATAACGGATCTGCTTGATTGCCTTGGGCTAGCAACAGAGATGCACTGTTACTGAAATAGTTATGGGACTGGTTTTGTGGCCTCAAGAGGTAGAAGGGAGAAACAGGAAATGGAGCTGCCTATCATGGAGAAACAAGCATTTATGTAATTTACTGGAGCTTTTGCCCCAAATGGACTTGCCTCTTCTGTTAGAGCCTCTTGCAACTCTCTGTGTTTCTGTTGCTGCAGAGACTGGTTGAATACCAGCATCTGATTAGACTTTGTTTCTGCTTTTGAACAGTTTAAGCCCAACTAACTCCATAATTTGAGTTTTAGCTCCAGTCCTGATTGCACTTTAGATGTAAATTCTGTATGAAGTTCCTGGGCTATAGAAGTAATTTGCATTCATTCTACAATTGCTTAATTTAGCAGCAGAGTGTACTTGCTTAAAAATTGCAGTTTTGTAAGACTGACATATCAAAATGAGTGTAAAACCAGCTTACAAGTTTAGGACATGCACTGTCTACCCCATGCAGATGTATTTCAGCTCACTTATTATTTGTGTATTTCACACCCCTTTCTGTTCTGGGTGCTGCTATAGAGAGTAGTGTCTAAGGCAGAAGGGGTAGGTAGATAGCTGTTAATACTGAGGTTTGGCTTAATCACCTGCTCAACTGTTTAAAAATATTTAAAAGTTGTTTTTCTATACTGTTTGTATACTTTTTTCAGTGTAGACACTGAAAATCGTTGTAGTTAAATTTAGTTGTGAGCTCCTGCTGCTTGCATCCCTGTTCTTTGTTCCTTGTATCGTATTTGCTTGCCTCCTTTTAATTAGATGATATCAGTAGAATTTCAGATGCATTTAGCTATGGCTGTACATCTTAATGTTGCTTTTCTACCTAGAAAATTAAATTAGGTTTTTTTCCTCCCAATTTAGCTACTTATCCTGCTTTTAAGTTTTGAGAGAAAAATTAGTATTCATGAAAGTGACTAAAACTTCTGTCTTTGAGACACATTGGTGTGCTATAACTATATATTGCATAGAAATTTTATGCAAGTAATGTAGATTTGCCTCATCTCTGCTATCCATTTATGGATCTTGATGCAGACTGATAGTATGGTAATTTGGTAATGTGGATAGCTAGGGAGAAGAGCAAAAGTAGTTGTTTGTAACTGGGGATGAGTTTTATGTGTAGATGTCTTAAGAGAGAAAGTAGAGCACTAAATTGCCTAGGTGCTACTGATTTAGAAATAATCTCTAAAGAAGAGAGGTGTGGCTGATTTGCTGTAAGATATTGGAAGCCTTGATCAGCTTGCAAGTTCGCTAGGTGAAAATGTCTTTTGTCATAGTGTGTTTCTGAACTGAAAACCTAATTTATGCAAGTACTACCTGAGGAAGTGGCAAATGTAGCTATTTAGGCTGACAGCAGGATTATAGAATCTGTCACCTCTGCCACAGAGCAGAAGTTGCTTCCTTTGTTTTTTTTAATACTGAAAGCATAGTCTTAAGTGCTGTCAAGTATCTAATAAATAATGGGTGAGACGTATGCTGTTTCCCTAAGAAGCTTTGTGGAAGGAGCTGCTGCATCTTTTGCTCTTCTGGATTCTGGTTTGCACTGCAGTCCCTGACACAACATAGGAAAGTCCTACTAGCTTTTTATGAGAAATATTGATTTGTCTTCCAACTGCCTGTGAGCTGAAGTGTTTTCCAGGGGTTCTGCAATACTCTGCACTGTAGCTGTAATGCCAGCTGTCACAAACTTATAGTGGAGTGGTCTGATACCAGCCTTTTGGTTGTCTTATACAGTTCCTTTGAATCTTACTGTGCCCTGATATTTTAAGGCCTGTTGTTCTAATTATTTTAAGTTGTTCTGATTACGGTTTTGCTGAAGCTGTCCACACAGTTGAAGTTTGGGGAAGAGTAGATCAAGTCAAATATTTGAGATTTAAATAACTTCAAAGAGATTCTGGGTTCAGTGCCAGTAATTTGCATATCATTAACAAGGAAAGCATTGGAAGACTTCAACTATAGTTAGAATATGTGCTTGCAGGTAGAAAACTGCTGTTGGACTGGTTACATTGATGCTTATGTGGGAGAATGAAAATGAATGATTTAGATATTTGCAGTTCAGAGAACTGTAGAAAACATTTTGTGTGTCTTGTTCTTGCCAACTAAATACCAATAGGACCCCAACAGTTCACTAAGGGTAGCATTTAAATGGACTGAAAATCAGATAGAAGTCTTGGCAGGGCACAATAAATACCAGAAAATGTTCCACAATATATATAGTTATTTGTTTTCAGTCCTGGCTCTCACTTTCATCAATATAGAGAAATAATATGGAGAAACTCTTCCACATTTTGTAAATCTCTAGGGATTTATGGAGCAAGACTTTACCTTTGGGTCTTAATTCTTTTGGATTTTGAAGTTTCTTTCCAAGGGTTGTATGCACCCAGAATCTGAAAGCTCTGAAATTTTGTCAGCAGAGTTCCTGGATTTGTGTCTGTTCTCATGCATTGTACCAAGTGCATGAACACAGTGCAAAATGAACCATTGCTTTAATCCTTTCATGTTGTCTTTGTTTTGAGGCAGTGTGTGTTGATTGCAGTTTTTGCTTAGGTCTCTTTGGCTTGATGATTTTGACTGCGTGTAGGGATGGCCAGTAGGCAATCTGTAGGCTGGATTTGGATGGCTTCTCAATGGCTCCATGGGTCACAGCACTTTGCTCACCTGCAGCAGCATGGGAGGCCACAGGACTGCAAGACCTTGGCATATGCTGCTGCTTGTTCTTGGGCTTTTAGGGAAGCCAGGCTGCTGCTGCTACCCTTGCTCAGGAGAGGCTGGGTAAGGGCTTGGCTGGTTTGGATTCAGAAGGGCTGGAGTGTCGGATCTGTGGAGTAGTTGTACTGGGCTGCCTCCCGTCACAAGGAGTAGCTACGGGTAGTCAGGAGTCCAGAGTTCTGAACACCAGTCTCACCTGGGGCTTCACTGCAGAGGACGGGTTTTGAGCTGGTGTAGGGAGGGTGTTGTGGGGTAGCAAAGGGGGACAGCGATCCATGGCAGTACTGTTGTGCAGTGCTGATGGTGTCCTGAGACAGAAATGACAGATGAGGGATGCTGTGTTACATCAAAGGGCAAGGAGCTGGGGCAGAGCTGTGCCAGGCTGGATGTGGAAGGTGGTGACAGCATTTCAGCAGGTAGAGTGTGGATGTCTGTCCTTGGTTACTGAAGGGTTGTGAGGGCTTGTCTTAGGAGCAGGGTGTTGCCTGTTCATCTTTGCTCCAGTGATCATTACAAATTAAAGTGAGAAGGACTTGCCTGTGTTGTTGAACCCTTCCACAGTGCTGGGCAGTGTAATGTAGAGAGGCCAGTTGGGTTTGAAGCTGCTAGTGCAGGTGATGCTTACCTAGCATATTCTGACTAGTAGCAGTTGGATGTACCAGGGATGTGATGTTTTGTTTTCCTGGTGTGTCCTGTGATGTCCCCATGTTAACCAGATTATTCCTCGAGTCAGGGGTGGTTGACAGTTGTATGCCAATCTAGGTCTAGAGGAAAGTGCCTCTGGGCCTAGACAAGTTTGTCATATGGAAGTAAATAATTTGTTTGTTGATATCCTGTTTCTATTTTAGGTAAAATTAGGATAACTTAAATTAGGGAAAAGAGTAAATTCCTACTCTTAACCTTCAGTCTTCTCTACTTATTTAATTGTAGGTAGGGATCCTGTACCTTAACGTTCAGGTTTTATGTGATATGGTCTGTGAGTGTCTTTTCACCACAGATGACCACTGAAGACTGTAATCCTTGTGCTCTTCAGAAGATGAGGTAGTCAAAGGAAAATATGTACAGTGTGGTTCTATTGCTCTGTCCTTGGGTACAAGAAGGAAAGGGTTCCAGAGCAGCATGACTGTGTATCTCCTGGAAGAGGATGAGCTGTGTCTCTTCAGTCAGTCTGCTTCTGTTGAGATTGCAGGAATAATGTGGGGATGTTTTTGTCTTCTGAGTTGCATGGTATTGTGCGTCTCAGACGTGAATGGAAAGGTCCGCTTCCTGTGGAAGCAGGTGTGATTGACAGACTACCTCAGCAGGTGTCATCTAGAAATGATGGTTTCAGTCCCATAAACATCCCAGAAACATCATTAGTCCCATTTTTCAGCTTGTGTTTGATTAGAGTTTCTCATATTTTTCTCTTCTCTTGCCCTATACTATTGAAAACAGTAGGCAGAGATGAATCACCAGGAAAATTGGGAGCCCATTTAGCTGGAAGTGTGACAAGCTGAAAGAGCTGTTACTCTGCATGAATATTTTACACAACATTGTACAAATCATATGATTGTTTCCTACCCATTTTTAAATATTTACTTCCACAAATAATGTTAAACAATGTGATAATATAGTGTGTAAATAGTAACAATATACAAATAAAAAATCATAACATCTTTCTTATGTCTTCAAAGAAGAAAGCTTAGGAGTTGTCCCTTGCTTAGTGGTAGCTTCAGATTTTAGTTACAGAGTAATTGCAAGTGGAGATGTGTGTTTGAGGACCTCATTGCAACAAGCACGTACAAGTCATGTTAATGTGTTTGCTTTATAAACAGCCAAATGAAGGGTTTCTGTAAGGGACAACTTTGATTTAGCAATGTCAGGTCAGTTAATGCCTTACCAGATTTACTGCTCCACCCGACTGTGTGAATGGTCTGCTTTATGAATACAGCATCATTCCAGCAGATGAAATAATTGGGACTTTTGTCAGATGCTTCTTCTGTATTTATTGCACTGCAGCATGATGTAGCCTCACTCAGACCCCTCCAAACTCAACTCAGAATTCCAAAACAAGTATTATTTCATTGACTATGTTTTTATCCAATGTCATACAAATCATAAGGCAATGAGATCACATCAGACCTGTTTTCTGGAAAGGACGAGGTCCTTTAGGTGATCCCTAAGCATGTGTCGTCTTTTTGAGAAAAATAAAGGATCTTGCAATTCGAGATCCTGGCATTCTCAAAGCGAATCTGCGTATGTAAGGGTCTGATACCTGGTAGTGTCAGAGAACACGTAACAGGGCCCCTGCAACTTTGATGCTTTCCCTTAAAAATATCCTTGTTGCTAATATGTGTAAGCTATCAACCTGGCATTCTGTACGTACTCTGGGATACTGTATAATGTGCCAGGCTCAGTCACCTGTTTCAGTAGAGAAATTTTCCATCCCTGTTATAACAGGGATTTGAAATCCCAGCTCCTTGGGGTTTTTTCATTGCTGCTTTGTGATAATCTTCTATGAATTACAGACATCAGTGAGCCTCAAAAGAAAGAGAAGTAATTGAATGTCTGGCTCTGACTGACAGTCCACATGTACATTCATAGTGGAAATGCATGTTCCTAATCACTTAAGACTAGATAACTTTTTACCTTTTGTGTAGTACTGGTTCAGGGTGATACTTCAGGTGTATCCTTTCTTCTGTTTATGTAAATGTGAACATTCTCCTTCATGTCTAAATAAGGTAGACTGCTTGCAGCATTTCTTCATTTTCACTCAGCTGCATGCTCAAGTGGAGTGCTACACTGCTGATGGTTTTTAAGCTTCATACAAAACATTGTTCCCTATTTGTTTGTCATCCAAACTAGCTTATACAGCTCCTTAGTTGCCTTTCCAAAGAATTTTATCCTTTTGTAGATGAGAACCTGTTGTGGTTTAACCCCAGCCAGCAACTAAGCACCACTCAGCTGCTCACTTACTCCCCACCCCCAGTGGGATGGGGGAGAAAATCAGAAGAGTAAAAGTGAGAAAACTCACGGGTTGAGAAGAAAACATTTTACTGGGACAGAAAAGGAAGAAAATAATAATAATGATAAAATAACCAGAATATACAACGCAAGTGATGCACAATGCAACTGCCCACCATGTGCCAACCAATGCCCAGCCAGTTCCTGAGCTGCGGCTGCCAGCCAGCTTTCCCCCCAGTTTATATACTAAACATGACATCCTATGGTATGGAATATCCCTTTGGCCAGTTTGAGTTGGCTGTCCTGGCTGTGTCCCCTCCCAGCTTCTTGTGCCTCCTAGGCTACTTGCTGGCAGGGCATGAGAAGCTGAGAAGTCCTTGACTCAGTATAAACACTACTAGCAACAACTAAAAACATCAGTGTGTTATCGACATTATTCTCATCCTAAATTCAAAACACAGCATTATACCAGCTACTAGGAAGAAAATTAACTCTATCCCAGCTGAAACCAGGACAGAACCAAATCTCATTTTCTGATGAGTGTGGGAAGTGTTTTTGCCACCTCAGAAGGCAACCTGTTCTTAATGTCTTCTCCAGCTGTTCTTCCTAAAAGGAGGAGAAAATACCAAGACCTCTACCACTTGTGGAACTTCTATTTAAAAAGCGTATGAAGGCCTCATAGATTACAAGTGGGGAAAAAACCCAACCATTTCATGTGCCTCATTGCTGTATGTTTGTGTGTTGTACGGAACTCCTAAGTGTGCACAGACAGAGCACTTGCATTGGAGAAAAGTTTCTGTTGGACTCTGATCCATTAATGCACACATGCCCCAAGAGCCCATGGCTGTCTGCACTGCCCACATCTCAGTACCATCTGCAGAACTGAATCAGTTCAGCTGATGTCCTCTTCAGAGATTCATTGTCACGTAATATCTTTCGCCCTTGCCTCCTCCATTGTAGTCTAGAAAAGTAGAGGCAGACTTGATCTGCAAACCTGATGATGTTTTCTGAATCTGCCCTCAAATCTGGAACTGCCTTTGGGATTTTAGTTGGCACTCAGTCCCTGGTACCAAGCACTTGTTGTCAGTCTGTCTTCAGCCTTGCACTGCCCATTCCCAGTTATGTATTGCTTCTGGTAGCAGTGTCTTCATACAAGGCACCTTTCTTAAGTGCTGCATTCAGCTTAACAAAATACCCCAGTGTACTGGCTACCTTTCTCTTCAGACACCTGTACTGGCAGTGAAGTGTATTCCACAACCACATAAATACTTGCTCTTGTTGATAGTAAATACCACAGTAAGTTTCCGTCTTTTGCCAAGGCCTCCTTTAAGCCTCACAGTTTGCAGGGTTCCCAAGAATCCTGTAGCACAGTGCCACCCAGAAGTCTGTCTCTACTGGACCAAGCAGTACGCTGTGTTGTAGGCCCCAGAGTCATGGCAGCACTTGGTGAAGAAGTTCTGCAGTTTTTGTTTGTTGGAGGGACTTAGATTTTCTACTCTGCAGCTGACTGCTTTGAGTGTGGCTAGTGGGAAATGCCCTCAGTGTGAGTTTGCTGATGGCCTGTGCATTTCAGAAAAAACTCTGGCTGGTGCTGTGTGATGTCTCTCTTTTTTTAAGTTGCATTGTCTCTGGTGATGTTCTAGTAGCTCCCTTCTCTCCCTTTGGTTTTCTACGCAAAAGGATCTAGAGTTAGTGGTAGGTGTTCCGTCTTTGCCTTTTGTACCTGCAAAAGCTGAGATGGTGTGACTGGACAGCTAACACCTGCAATGGCTCTGTGTCTCATGCTTGAAGCTTACACATGGCATGGAGAATAATAGACATGAATCCATAAGTCTTCTTTCTCTGTTTTTGCAGACTGACAATTTCTGTTCTTAAGGAGACTGTGTTATAATATATGTTGAATATTTTGATAGCACCAGGGTATGAGTTCTTGCTTGAATAGTTCTTTTATTTAGCTTTGCATAGCTGAAAGGTATGGAGCTTTTAATAACACTGAGATTTCAGATTGTTCATTGCTAACATTTCTTCTTCTTCTTCTTGGCACAAACTTATCATTTATTGCCTCACTGATTTCAAAAGACAATGTTGTCTTCAATCTAAAATAACTCCAGTTATTCTTAATGTCATCACAGGTAAAATGTTCCAGTCTCCAGATATCACTCTTATTGTAGAGTTCATATTTATGTTTTATAAGGAAAAACCTATTGATTGGCTCCTGGACCATATCCTCTGGGTGAAAGTGTGCAACCCTGAGAAAGATGCTGTAAGTTTGTTTTTATTATAAAGCTTCTAAAATGTTTTTGTGATGGTGTATGAGTTGGTTTTGGTGAGCTGGAGGCTAGCATACTGTGTATTATGGTTACTGCATATCCTGAAAGAGTCTTTCTTTCTACCAGGATTTTAATCTCAAAAAGAATTTAGAGAGACAGTTCTCAGAGTAGGATGCAGTGGGATGAAAAGCAAAAGTCTAGTTAGTTTCTCTGTGTAACAGTCCTAAAATAAACTCATTCATGTAACTGCCATTGAGGCTCTGCAGAGGGCCACTGCTTGGATAGCAATCACAGAGAATGGGGAATAAACTTTGGATTTTGGGCCTTCATTTCTCAAGTAGCACTCTTGCTGAAAGACTGAATAAACAGATTCTGTGAAGGAACCTTGAACAGTATTGTATTTGCACAGCAGTCTTGGTAGGTTTCTGGAATGAAAACAAGAACAGGTAGATAAATAGGGCTGGGTTCTTGTTGAGCCTTTTTGGTTCATGTAACATCACGTACTTGCAGTAGAAACTCAGCAACTTTGTGTTCGTTTTACTAATGTGACTTTTTTTTTTTACCCCCCTCTCCCCCCTCATTTTAGAAACATTGTGATCGACAAAAATCTAACCTACGGATACGCTTCAGGCCTTCTCTTTTCCAGCATGTTGGCCTCCACTCCTCTCTAGCAGGGAAGATCCAGAAACTCACAGTTAGTAGCTAAAATTTTCCTTCCTTTCCAGAGCAGGCTGATTAAATGAAAAACTTTGTAGCCTTTGAGGAAAGAGGCATTTTCTTGTTGTCTGGCATTTTGAAGCATGTTATATATTACTCCCGTGGAATGAAATCTGATTTAAACTGGTTACTATCAAGTATAAGAAGTGCTAATCTCATCTTATTTTTGTGGATTTTTGCTAGGGGATATTTTTTCTAATTTTTTTACTTTAATGACATATTCATCTTATTAATCAGTACAAGATCTGATACATCCCAAAATGAGTAATGCATTTATTTTCCATTTTATGCAAGTATTTGTTTTAAGTGTAACCACTTGGGAAAAGAATATAATAAAAGAGGTTATCTGACCAGCATGATGTTTGTCTTTCTTTCAATTAGGATAAAGACTTCCTGAAACCCTTACTGCATAAAATCCACGTGAATCCACCTGCAGAAGTTTCAACATCTTTAAAAGTCTACCAGGGGCATACGCTAGAAAAAACCTATGTAGGGGAAGATTTCTTCTGGGCTGTCACACCAGTTGCTGGGGATTATATTCTATTCAAATTTGACAAGCCAGTCAATGTAGAAAGGTTAGTAATTATTTGCCATTGGTCTCATATCTAAAGCTACTTGTTCATCAAGAATGCTTGAAGATTGAATTTGGCACTGCCATTGTAACCTAAAGAGAAATGACATAGGGTCTTTGGAGTTCAACTGAAACTATGATTGTTAGTGTCTTCCCTCTAATTCTTTTACTACTGTACATTTTGTTTTGCTCTTTTAAATTTTTTTTATTTATTTAATCTGGAGCCTTTTTGATAAATGCAATTCAAAACCAGTGCTTCTCTGGCAGTTCATAAGAGAATTTAAAAGAAGCCAATTTGATTCTATTTGTATTTGGTTGGTCTGCTTCTAATTACAGAGCAATTGTACAGCATGGTGTGTGGTACAGTATGTTGTGCCCTGCAGCCTTGGTCCCTTGATTGTCCAAATCAGAAATCTTGTTGGAGCATATCATGATGTCCCCAGACCTGAAGCTGGGAACTCTGAAGGGTAGTGTTTTTCAGGTGTAGATTTAGGGCTTGAAAAATGTCACTGTGCTAAGAGTCCAAGTTGACCTATTTAAAAAAAAAATTAAAATTTAACAGAAAAAAAAGGGGGGAGGGAAGGGAGTGCCCTGGAAATACAAATATCTGTGATTCGTTAAGAGGACTAAAGGTGACTTCTTTTAGCTGCTAGTCAGATTAAATAAGGATAATAGAGTTTGTGCTTCAGAGTGTAGTCATCCTTTAGTTTTATTGAAACTCATTTGCTGCTTTGATTTTTACTGTCTTGCCAACATAGTAGTCCAAGACTTAAAAACCAGTTTATTTAGTGTCTGTTTAAATGTTGTTATGTTGGTGGATTCCTCTTCTCCGTTCTTCACATGCCTTATGTGTTCTTTTGAGGCCAGTACCTATAGTCTGGTAGATCAAAGTTTCTTTGGATCAGTTTGACTGAATGCTTTACTTGTGAAGCAGCCCTTTTAGCAGTCCTCAGCTGAATCCAATTAGTCAGCTTCAGTGCCTTGGTACATAATCAAAGGCTAAGTCTTCACCTTGGCTTAGTGCAACAGTGAGGATCAATAGTTTCCTTGTTACCATGTTGTTCCAAACTAGTCTGACCTATGAAACTCAAGTTTGTCGTTCGAGATGTGAAATTACTCTTTCAGTTGATTGCTGTGCTTTAAAAGACTCCTGGTTAGCTTTCCAAGATGTGTGTGTTGAAGAATATGACTGCCATACCTCCTTGGATTAAAGGCAGAATCTTTTTTATCCTGTGCCAATAGTTTAAAGAATACGTATTTTTCAGCTCAGATGTATGAATTCATTGATTTCTTTTTGATCAATTTTTTCTTTTCAAAGTTATGAAGTAAATGTCCATTTTGTGTGTTCGTTTTGAGTTTTTTTAAGAAGAATTACATGCATCTATGTTATGAATAGGGTAACTGTAAGCATCAAATGTTGTTCTTGGGTGGATTAGGATGAGCCAGATGCACAATGTCAATTTTGGGAAGCATTGCTAGCAAATGTCATAGGTCAGCAGTGTTATTTTAAAAATGGCATGCACAGGTCTGAAGGAAATATTTTTAGATGTGTATTACCTTAACAGTGAGGGAATTGAGGGAATGAGTAAGTACTAATTATCTGTGCAAAAGGTGGGAAGATAGTGTTCATTATTATGCCCTGGAAAATAGTAACTAGGCCTAAGGTAGTTACATCTACCTGCTGTGTCAAGAACAGTCCCAGCAGTAGGGGACGATATGATTTTTTTTGTTGTTGTTTCTATTTATTGAAGAAATGCATTTTAGTTGCAGAAGGAAGGGAACATCTTATATTCTGTTGCTTCCTCAAAGGAAGTCCACCAATTAGAATGATGCTGTCTATTCAGACTTTACGTTGTTTGAGCTATCATTGTAAGCCATTTCAAAGCTTATTATCATTTTAGCTTCTATTGCCACAGTGTCCTCAAAAATGCAGTGTTTTACCTTTCTGAAGCCAGTGGCTGATTAGGGCTGCAGATACTGTAATTTCAAATTGTTAGGGACTTGTTTTTATTTGTCTTAAGTTCAGCAGCAGCAGCAGATTTTGGTAGGTGAAGGTCAAGCGGAGCAGTGATGTTTCCTGATGTTTCAAGGATGCTTGCTAGGCAGTCAAAAAAACCCCTGTGACTTGCGGGTTGAAACACAGAAAAGGGAAAATGGACCGAGCATTAGGAAGACTTACCTGGTGGGGAGATTCATCTGCTTGTGGGAATTCAGAGTAGAAAATATGCCTTTGAAAGCCATCTTGTGTTTGTAAAGGGTTACAACAGTTTTTTCTTTTTTTCCTTTTTTTTTTTAAGTAATAGAGAAGCTCTTTGAATTTACAGAAAATAGTGTCTGCCAAGTCAGTTTGAGGTGTAGCTGCTTAATAACTCCCATAATAAATTCCTGATAAACATTTTTTTAAATGGAAATATTGACCACAACTCTGACTGAATGAATGGCAGGTCTGTTACACTGTGACAGAGTACTAACTTGTTCCTATAGTTTATTTTTCCATGTCAAACATTTTGCTAACTGAATTTAAATTTTCTGCTGAGTATAGCAGTCAGTAATTAGCTTTCATTAAGTCTTTATGTATTTCATTTTTGAGACCTGAGAATATTGTCGGGGATAACGCTGGCAAGGATCTCTTACTAGTTTAAAGTGAGAACTGAGCTCAATTTGCTGAGCAGAAAGTAACATTTGTGGCTATTTTGTGCAAGACTTGGCTGGAAGATCCCTGCTGAATATTGAACAGTCAAATAGATGATGTTTGTTCTAAACCACACTTGCAGAACAGGAATGTGTAAACTGAAATTGTCTAATGCTCATTTTAGTAACAGCTCTTCTGCTGAACCTTCTTAGGTTTTTTTTTCCAAGCAAATGATTTCCAGCCACAACGCTGAGGTCCCTTAATAGTAAGCTGGGATCTCATTTTTATTTTTGCATTAAGATACATACCTCTCTTTCAGTAGCGTATCCTTGAGAATGAAAGTAGATTCACTGACTTTCCTACTTCCTCTTAAAACCAAATTACGCAGCAGTGTTGAAGGTGTGGTTTGGTTTTGGTTTGTTGTTTTTTTGTTGTTCTGTTTTTTTTTTTAAAATGAATGGATGGACTCTCTTCTAAATGCTCAAAACAGCTGACATTGTAAAGATAAGAAATAATGAATTTCTGTTCCCTTAGGGTGTTATATTATTATTGAAATCTGCTTTGCTATTTTGATATGTACACTGTTGTTCTAAGCACACATTTAATTATTAAAACTGACAGTTATATTTAAATGTTTCTTTATGAAGCATACATTATTACTACTTTAATGGCAGTACTGCGTGTAAATTCATTTTCCTCACTATGAATAACAGATTCAAGATAATTCTTTTCTTTATTAGTTACTCGTTTTCTTCAGAGATGTCAGTGAGGAATGTTGTATCCGAGCAGCTCATTGTTAAGAGCTTGTGAGTTTAGAAGTTGCTTTTGTTGAGGGGTTTTTGTATGTAGGAAGCCCTGAAATACTGGTGGATAAGTAGTGAGTCTTGAACAGAAGTAATAAACTTTGAATGTGATTGTGCTTTTAAAAAAAACGACAAACACATCCCAGAAAGATGTTGCATTGGAGCACTTAGGCGGTGCTGGTGTCCATCATCATCACAACCATCTCTTTCTTGACTGTCTTAAGTTTCAGACTCCTCCCTGTAGATGTGATTGACAAAAATCAGATACTGTTTTCAAAGAACATGTGCACTAATTACATCAAGGAACCCCTTGGAAGCACATAACCTATGGCTGTTTTTATTAGATTATGTTTACACTTGTGAGTTTTTCTTGAATAGGAATTTAGAATGGATATTTATAAAAAGGTCTTCAGGTTTGTTTCAGTGTATATTGCTTTCAAATGCTGATCTTTATTGGAAAAAAAAAAAAAAAAAGCTGCAGGAAACCCCAAGGATATATTTTGTACTGTGGAAAGGAAAAAAATACCAAAACACAAACCCCACCCCAACCTCATCAGTATATATATCTAATTTTGCTTTATATTTTTAAAATATGAGGCTCATCCTTTCTTGTATGTAACTGCTTGGTAGTGTTACTTTGAATATTTTCAAAAGGATTAGCAGAGGTTTTGGGGGGGGGGATATATGATTTTTGGTTTGGTTTTTTTTCCCCCCTCCCTAGCCCTGCTTTTAACTCTTTAGCTGCCCCATAGCTGGGTTCTTCTTTTGGCAAGTTATTGGGTAGTGATCCTAATGTGACATTGATTATTAATAAAAGTGATTTTATGAGGTAGAACTTGCTGACTGGAATTTTAGCTTTAAACTGAAGTCTTAATACTTTGACAAACCAGCTTGTAGATTACATTTACCGCTTTGTGTTCTGATATTGGCATAGATACTGGATGTGCAGTATTTGAGACTAATCATCTAGCTTTCCCTATTGTTGACCCTGGAATTCCAGGGAACATGTGATGTTAACCTCACATACGTGTTTCCCATGGCATCTTCTTACAACGCAGAATTCCCACTCATGCAAGGAATATGTATTTGACTATTTAGGCTAGAAAATAAATGTATTGTGTGACGAGTATCTTGTTGGGCTCCTGGTAACTAAACATATACATTACTTTGTCTGTTTTGAAATTATTGTGACAGTGCTGAAAAAATACCTGCATAACAAGTGACAGTTACTTGCCTGTTATTACTGCCACTTCATTGTAAAGGAAAATAAACGCAGCTTTTAAAACAGGTTCTCTAGCAGTGAAAGCTTAAATGGAATTTAATTTTCTTTTGAGTACAAGAAAGTTACCAAAAAACCCCAACAAGTATCATAGCAGTTGGTTATGTATGTATCTGAAACGTAGTTAATTTTCCATCCTATGGGATGCAAGTCCTCCTGCGGGTAGAGAGATGCAAGATCAAGTGTGTTACAAAGGAAGAAAAGACTTTTTAACAGCTTTCCAAAACTAGCAGTGAAGTGGAACTTTCCCATCATTTGCTCTTGCAGTAACAACCACTTAAAACCTAGGGAATTGCAAAATTGTTTGGGGTTTAGATCAGTACAGCAGTAACTTGACTGATGTATAAGTTGTTCTTTGTTCATTATCACTGTTCAGTGTAGAAACTCCTTCAGCACAATGCAATACATTCAACCTTTCTTGGGCAATTTTAGCTGAAGAACCATATACGTACACACACACAGAGTGTATGGTTGGAAATAATCTTTGTTCTGATTCTAAAGATATAATATAGGTTATTAAAGTTTAAGAGCATCTTTATTTTATTGAGCTTTAATGGTGGTGTTAGTTTTTAAGAAATACTTGGTTTATTATTTTAAATGTTTTGGTGTTTGTCAATATATTTCAGGTGGGATGATATTTTTAGTGTGTATAAAAAAGAGAATTTGAGGACTTAGGTTTCTGTGTTTACAGAAGCTTCTGTGCTAATGAGTAGAACATCCTCAAATGGATGCACTGACAGCGGGGATTTGGCAGGCAGGCTCCCAGCCACTGATGCTGCTTGCTCCAGGCATGGAATTACTCTGCCCATAACAATGAGACAAGAACTTCATATGAAAAGGGGAAAAAACCCCAAAGTATGAATCAGAGACAGAAGAAAAGAGCTGCTTGAGCCAAGGACATGCTGCTTCCTCCTTAATGGCACTAATATTCAAGATCTGTGTATTTGGCAGTGTTCCTGGGTTTACAGTTCTTAGTCAGAAATCTTAGGGGTTTAATGCTGTTGCCTAAATGTTAGATGTCTAATGCCACTTGAGATACCCTAAAATACATCACCTGATTTCTAGAAGGTCTTGAGTCTCTGAGATGTTGTGATTGCACCTTGCCAGCCTGTGACGACATCTCATACCCAGGTGCAGTCTCAAATGGTGGCAAATGCCTGTGTTTAAGAAAACTGAAGTTGTTATTTGTGCTTCTGCAGAATTAAGCTGGGGGTGGGGGAGGAGAAATATGTTTATGTGCACACACACACATATTAAAAAAAACCCCAACCAAACAAAAAAAACCCAAAACAAACCCCAAAGCCTTTCTACATTTCAATGGATTAGCAGAAGTAACCTTGCAAAAGAACATGAGGGCCTTTTAACTAATATTGATGCAGTGGAAAAATGAGTAAATTCCTTGAAGAGATGAGCAGACATTTCAGGACAGAGTAGCCCCTCCCTTAAAAACAACCAACTGACCAAACAACAACAAAAAGCCCAAATAAACAAAAAAACCCCAACCATAAAACACCAAAACCCCCAAACCAACTCCAGAACAAAAAATTAAAGATAGTTAAAATTAATTTAATGCCAAATTCTTTTCTATTATGGTTGATGTATGTATAGAGATCACAGTGCAGGTTTGGAAAGCTGATCTCATAGTCCTCACTGGCAAACAGAAGGCAAGAGTAGATGTGGGAATGAGATTTTCTTACCCAGCTAAATGCCTTCTACACCTACTGTGCAGTTGAAGAAAGTTAGGAAATGGAATGGGTAACCTTATCAAAAGGTTTAGATTGACTTTTAAAGTGGTGTGAGAAAATTAATTTCTTAGGTGTGTGTTGGGTAAAAAAGACTCAGAACACTCCCCCAGATTCCCCCATCACCTCTTCAGTCAGGCTACTTCAAGGCCCTTTGACAAACATGAGAAAGTTCTCTCCTCTTGGTGTGCTGGTTCTGCACTTCTGTAAAAATGGGGAATTCATCACTTGCAGCTGTCAGACATGCAGCCCAGTTTACCTATGGACAGTTAGACTGGCTGGTTTTGGCAGAGGAAATCAAATCTAATCAGGCATTTTGTATAGAACTTAATTGGGTGTTTTTGGTGTAGGGTTTTTGTTGTTTTTTGGTTGGTTTTTTTTCCAAATCAGGAACTTTAGTAGCAAGATGGAAAAGCTCCTATTAGATTGCTTACCTACTGTGAGTACTTGGTGGCTGTATATTTAGACTTGATAAATTTAGCTTTTTTTTTTTTTTTTTTTTTAAGTGTAAGCAGTTTTTGCAAAGAGTGGGTAAAAGGCATAAAGGATAGGAGAAGAAATTGAGCTTGAGAGAGGGAAAAGAAATTATTCGTCTTCTGTTTGTATTTTGCACGAGGAAATAATTCATGGTTAATACAGTTTCCAGTGACAGTAAAATAACATTTCCTAATGAGGATTTTGGGAAGATGACAGAGAGGAGGTAGAGTAGATTACTTTTACCACATTTGCATCCAGTGATCAAAAGTGCTGGATAGAATTGGTGAATAGTGACTCTTGCAGTGGATGACATCGTCTGTAGGGAACCAAAAATTTGCTGGCTGAATGTTGCTTTTATAGAAATGCATGTGCAAAATTAAAAACTGTTATGCTGCATGTTGCTATGGATAAATTGTTTAAACACAGAAGGAAATATTTCCTCTCTACCTTCCTACCTCTTTTTCTCTTCTGAAAATGGGTATACTAATATATATCAAATTGCTGAAAAGAGATGTAAGGAGGATATGTAGAGAAAAGGATTTGATTCCTGATGTTTACAGAGCACAAAAGTCGGCTTTCGTAAATAGATTCTTAGAATATTTGTTCACCATCAAGTGAGGTAAGTCCTTTGTTTCCTTCAAAACAAAATGTAAATATATTGACAATGGGTGTGAATTGTGCTTTTTAAAGAATTTTTGTGTATTATTTCTTTTTATAAAGCTGCCATAATTTACTGATAAAGTTATTGTGTGGTCTATTCTAATTTTTAATTGCTCAACAAAATAGAAAATGCATGGAATCACACTTTATGTATATTAAAAAAAATCATTGGCACTTCTATTTATTTAAATAAAATATAAAAGACGGTAAGACAGATTTTTTTAATGCCTAAAAAAACCCAAATTAAGTAATAGGCAGAGTAACATTTTCCTGGGCTTAAATCGGCTTTGATGTGAAGGGAAGAAGAGAGATACATTCCCTTCATAAGCAAAATAGGAGAAGGGTAGAGTCGTGTGGTAGTTGGGGGGTTTTTGTTTGTTTGTTTGTTTTAAAGTACAGGTGATGAAAAAGCCTTCTTCAAAGAAGAATATTAAAGCTAACAGTGCAGATTAGTAATGCACCTTTTGGGGGATGTTACAAAAGATGAGAATCTTTCCAGGTGCTCACTACTGGTGGAGTTCTGAATCTCAGTGTAGGCTTTTAAAGTACTGTAAGTTAACTGCATTGGCAAACTAATGATGTCTTTTGTCAGTGTATTAATGATAATCATGCTTCTGTCCTCCCCTCCCTTTGTGTGTTAGGATGTGTATGAATATTTGTTTCAGCTTATTGGGTTTTTTTCCCCTCCACTTGGCTTGAGTTTATAGGTGTATCTAGCTCCATGGCAAGAAGTCAAACCCTCAACTTGGGTAAATACACAAGACACTGAATATGAAAACTGAAATTTTCTTTGCAGCTTTGACTTTGTTCCATTTTGGTTTTGTTTTGTTTTTTTTTTTTTAAACCTTCAGTGCTCTTGAAATTTTGTGTAGTTTTTTATGCCACATGAGGTGCTAACGTCTAGCATACTCTATTACTCTCATACTACATTGAGATCATGAAGAGAATGTGTAAGTTAGTTCATACATTTAGTAACTTCTGGCAGAGAGGAGGTTGTCTCTGTTCTTGAATATCTACAGTAGCTAGTTTATTATCTTTGACCTGTGATTCTTTAAAAAGACACTGCCAGAGGAAAAGGTCTGTAAGATTCAGATACATTAGTATTTAATTTACCAGTTAGTTACTTCTCTTTGATGACTTCCATCAGGAATGTCCAAATGTGTCCATGTTTGTGTTTTGTAATAAAAAAAGCTGTGGAGTAATATTCCATAAGGTAATAGTAGTATTTTTTTTTTAACTTTACGTGAATTTGTGTTTGTTTGGGATTACTATATTTAGAGGTCTATGGCTTTCAGAATTTTAATTTGAAAGAATAGTTCAGAAGGTGTTATGTTTAAGCAGCAGGTAGACAAGAATATCTTAGTGATTCCATCCTAAGAAAAATGTCAATTTACTAGAAAGAAAAAAGAATGTTTTTATTGTTTAGATAGACTGTCACATGTAAATCCCAGCACAGATGTCGGAATAATATAGCAGATGAAAGCACAGCTAATTCCGAGTCTTTCAGTGTCTGTGTCAAGAAATACCTGTCGTGGTGTAAAAACCTTGAAAGCCTCTGATTTATCAGCATGTCAGGAAAGCAAGTTTTACAGAAGAATAGCTAATGACACTTACTTTAGGAGATGTAGAGTATCGGTTTGTTTGTAAATAAAATTTTATTTAAAATTAGATTTTCTAATTTGTAAATTTTATTTCTAAGCAAAAGATTCATCATAGATGTGAATCAACTGTGTGTATGTATTCATACTTCTGTTTTTAATCTGTGTAACTTTTTGTGTCTAAGTAGGCGTTATCTGTCAAGTGTTCAAGCAAGGCTCAGATATAAAAATATCCCTTCCTTTCTAAATGTAATGTTAAATAAGATGTGACATATGCATGTGTTATATATGTGTGTGCATATGAGTAGACATATAGTTACAGAAAACATACTAAAAATGTGGGTTGGATTACATGAAAGTCTGGAAATCAGATTTTATTAATTACTTCCATAAATTGCTTTGGCATTCTGCCGACTTTTGAGTGCATCGCCCTAGTGGAGTGATGACTGTTGCAGGGAGGAAACCGCACTTCAGTTTCAGAAGTTGATAGCACAGGAGGAGAAATGGTTGGCTATGGTTGTATAGTTGCAGGGTTGTTTTTAAAAACAAACAAACCCCAAATAAATAAATAGCACAAGACCCCCCCCCCCGGGGGGGGGGGGGGGGGGGGGGGGGGGGGGGGGGGGGGGGGGGGCGGCGG
>JAVJGI010000014.1:70265503-70299069 GCA_035590275.1 Ibycter americanus
CCCATACAATGAGTAAAGCCAACATATGCGGGTCAATGCTCAGCGTGGACTGCATAGACGCTACAGGGGCTTTTGTCTGGACTGTGTTGCCAGTAGCTCTTCCTCTGCAGACCAATATGATTATTTCTGCAGAAGTCTGGAGTATTGAACTTGTCTGTGTTGGCAGTAAAGAGCCAGCTGGGAAGGTGTTGCTGGATTACTTTTCAAGCAACAGAAGCAGAGACTCTTCTGTGTTTGTATGTCCTCAAACTCTAAAGCAAGGGAGATGAGGTAGCAGAATCTTTGTCTTGAAAGCAAAATTATTTGTTTCCCCTCGAGGAACCACCATTTGCTAATGCTTTTTTTTTTTTTTTTTTCAAAAACTCTTCATTTAAAAACTTGCTAAGTTTTTTCCTGCTTCTGAAGATTTTATTACAACGGGCTGCCTTGCTTCTAGGAACTCAGAAAATGCAATATCTTGCCAATTTTTTCACAGGTCTGTCTATCTGACTCTCAGTGCAAATGTTAGACGGGAGCAAATGGGGGTGGGGTGGGGTGCGACACACATGTATGTTTGGCAAGGACTTGAAATTCGGTATTCTTAAATTTAGAAGTTCTGGCACTTCCCAAACTTTGAGGTGGATGTGACCTCTTTTATTCACTGCTCTCTGCTGGCAGTACCAAGCTGTTAGCAGCTCGTGATTTCAGTGCTGTTTTCAAGTATCCGTATCTAGGCTATATGCATTTTTCTTGAAACATGACAACTTTGCCTGTGATTTAATTTATTTTCAATCAGCTAAGTTTGACTTAATTTGTAGTGGGTGATAACTTGTAGGGATCCATGGAGAAACAAACCCTGCCAAAGTGTGGCAGAAGAGCCATGTGATCTTCAGAAGGTGTTTGGCTCTGTTGCTGAAGACAGTGACCTCTGCAGAAATTTACTTCTGTCTTGCTTGCTGTCAGCTGAGACAGAAGGCTGTACCCCTGGTAGGGTAGTAGAATTTTCAGTCTTAAGATCTCAGATATATGGAAGGTTGGACGTCCTCAGCGGTCTCTTAGACCTGTTTAAGTCCAGTCTGGTTGCAGAGGTGCTGTGTTAAATGGAAGAAGTTCTCCCTGTGGAGTGAAATGGCTGCTCTCTTTCCTGTGTGTTTTGGGCTCCTTAATCTCTGTATTATTGTACTGGAATTAGGAAGGAACGTAAGAAAGCCAAGGACCCCTTTTTGGTTTTCGTTTCCTTGTTAAGATTTAATTCAGGCTTCTGGCATGTGCTTTGTTACAGCAGATTTTCATTACCTAATTGCTAGTATGTAAGATACACCTTTAGAATATAAGACTACCTCTTGGACCCCCTTTGTAGATTACTTGTTGGAAAAACTTCCCCGTTTCTTGCCTGGATGTGGAGAGCCATTGCCTTGCTTGGAGATGAATTTTGAAACCTCTACCTGTTGTCCTTGAAGAGGGAGATCAAGTAATGCAGGCAGCGTAGCTCAGAGCTCTCTTACGCGCTCTTTGCTTCTGCTTGTCACTTCCCTTCCTGTTTCTTTTCTGACAAACTGGATTTCCTCTCTATTGTTGGATTATCTACCTAAATCTCAAACAGACATCCTTTGCAGAAACACTGTTGGGAAATGTTGACCTTGGAAGAAGAAAGCTTTGGAGTGTCCACATCTGTCGGATAGATAGGCATAGCCTCAAATGTGTTTAAATCACACCTCTTGCTGCTTAACCTGATATGATAAGCTCTTTACTATAGATGAAGTTGATTCTTCCAGCTTGTGGGTAGAAGGAGGATTTTCCCTTTCCCGCTTCACAGCCACTTCCCGCTGCCGCTGCTCTCTGTCCGTTGCTTCCCACATTGCGTTCTCTGTAGCGCTCTGCTTACTGTAGGGGAAGTGTCGTCACAGATTGGCAGTGTGCGAGGCAAAACCAAAGAAGAAACGTGGCAAAGCAGGTTGAGAATGAAGTGTGGACCAAGTGAAGTAAGGAATGTAACAGGGGCATTTATAAATTAAGGACCTGACAGAGAGGAGGGCATGTGTCTGGGCTGCGCAGGCACGTGGTAAGGTTGTAGCCAGCTTTTGTGGTTTGTATGGCGTGCGGTGAAGGAGAAGATAACAGAAGGCAAACTCCCCAGACTTCCCCGGCAGTTGCTGCTGTATTTTCCCTGTTTCAGAAACTGGGAAAATTCTTATTGCATCTGCCAGGACAGGTGGACGTTGTGCTGCCACTTCTGTCAGCCCGCTGAGCCAGCCACTCTTCTGTCTCTCGCAGAGGAAAGGGAGGTGTCAGCACTGCAGAAATATGTTAGCCCTTCTTGAAAACAACATTTAAAAGCTGTAATAAAGTGTATTCGCTCAGCAAGAAGGCTACCCCTGGCTGATTATGCTTCCACTGAGTGTGAATTTTATGGTATTTCTACTGAATATGCAATAAAGAGTAAACAGGGGGATTGAAGTGCTAAGGTATGTCCTAACTTGGCTAAAACCATCTTGATGAAATACAGGAGGGTAACATAGTTTTTCCCCTAATCTTCAGGCAAGTTCAGATCTTGATCTTGGATGTAGGAGACTTTCTGTGCAGCTTATAGAGTGTGCGTGTGCGTCTGTATTCACTAAAAGTGCTCACGACATACAGCAGTGAGATACCTCTAAGATCTTATATGAAATAATTTCAAAACGGTATTTTGAAAAAAGACATTGACATCCTTGAGCTGTTAGGTGGAGACTTGGCCCACTTGTGGGAGTATAACCCCTTTGATGGTCTTGTATTTTTCGCTAAGGCCTGCATCTTGTTCGTGGCCTGCTGCTCTTGCCATGCTAACGGAGGAGCCTGCTGCGTGAGAGATGTCGCTGTCGAAATACAGCTGTGTTCCTCCAGCTTGTTGCAGACAGAACAGATTTTGTGGAGGAGAGAACTGAGCGAGGTGAAAGGGAGTAAGTGGCATGAGAGAAAAGGAGTGTGGATATAGAGGGGGAACGTGAAGGGAAGACCGGGGAGGATGAGAGAGTAGGTGGCCCATACGGGAAAGAGGAGAGCGATAGAAAAATGCATCCAGTGTGTTTTCCGGTCTATGTTCGTAGCGCTTGCCGGTGGAGCACTTTAAAATGGTACTTTCTGCAAAAAAACAAGGAGTTCTGAACCTGTGCCTCCAGCTGGTGTGTGCCTGGGGAGAATGCAGAAGCAGGGGCTAGGCTTTAGAGCTGGGCTTCCCTGGCGTATGCATCCTGGACCTGAGCATATGGGAAGCGAGTGGGGCCGTGCCGCTGTGGGTGAGAACCTGCAGGCAAGGGCCCGGTACGGGGTTTGTGTGCTTCTGACTGCCATTGCTAGGTGCTTTAGAGAAGCTGGGGTTGTCTGCTCTCACAAGCATGGCTATTTTCATCTTGCTTAAGAAAATAATATGTTTTAACACCCATCTAAACTTTTATAAGAATAGTTATTCTTTCCAACATATGAGTAATTACAGGAAGCGTGTATGTACAGATGTTGCAAATCTTTGGAAACTGCAGACCTCAATTCCTTGGGGCAGTTTATAGCTAAGGTACCCTTACTGCAGTGTAGTAGACTGTACAGAATTCCACAAATATAATCAGTGCCTGCGAATGCCTCACAAATGCTCAGTTCCTTCCTTTTTTGCAAGGCTAAGAAGTCCAGGTTAATTCTGTGCTCGAGTAGCTGTTTTACCAGGCGGTACCCAGCTGTATCACTGAGTTTTCTGAAACTTCCTTGCAGTTACAGAAGCACTTAGAAGCAAAATGAACTGTGCTTAGAAAGAATTTGATGCCTGGAATTTCTCCTTGTGATGAGTAGGACAAGTCTTTAAGGTAAACAGTGGAGGCACAGAGCATACTAGATTTGCTGAGAGTTTGTTCTTCCACTGGTTCTCTGTCACTAAATCTGTTGTGTTGGGAAAGTGCAGTGCTGGGCTTACTGCTAGGGTTAGGCATTGGATCTGTAATTCCGGTTTGTGTTTGTTTCAAGCCTTAACCCTTGCAGTCTGAAGCTTGGTTTCAGGCTTTAGAAGAAATTTTCAAGAATTGTCCATCTTTAAGACTTATAATAAGACTTCAGAATTAAATTGCTTTGTGTAAGGTGTCCTAAAAATACTTGCCTGCTTGGAGTCTCCGCTGTTCTATTTCTAGCTCTTTTTCTACATTTTCTCTGTGATGACCGGTGTTAAGTGAGTAGTTTTTCATAGTTTACTAAGCCTCTAATTGTTCATAGTGCTCTTTAGAAAAACAATTTGAGGTTTTTTTCAGTGTTGCTCAGAATGGAGTAGTTATTGGTAGACCCTCTAATAATATTTTTTTTCTTTTCCTTTTTTTTTTCTCCCCCCCTTATCCACTTGGATTTCTCTGTGCATCTTGCTGTGTTCTGTCTTGCCACCAACATTTCTTTTGATCCTGTAGCTACTTTTAACATTCACTAGGCTGAAAATTGCTGCGCCTCCCACGGCAGGGCAGGTGGAAAGAAATGTGTGCCTGCGCTTCAGCAACTCTAGTGCAAAGTTCAGCGGCTTAATTTAAACTGTTGGTTTGACATTTCTGTAGAGTGGTTCACTCGATCTGGTCCAGTGACTTTGCTTGGGAGGCCATAAACTTGAACAGCAGCATGGTAATATCTTCAGTCACCAGAACTACTTGCCTAGCTCAGTGTGTGCCATTTTTCGGTTATATTTTTACCATAAAGCGATAAGTATTAGAACATTGTTAATTCTGATAGCCGTTCTGAAAATGTCAGAATTTACTGAAGATTACAGCATTTGTTTAAAAAAAGGTGCTTGTGTATTGTCTTGTGGAAGATGCTATGTATAAAATGTAAAATCTGGGATAAGTCTTCCTGTCCAGGTCCAGAAATGTGTAGAGCATTTCTTAGGTGCTTTGTGAGTATGGACATCATCTGCACAAGAAAATTACACGGTGGGTATCTTATCCCTTCCAGTTTTTATGGGTCACTTTTTTAAGTTTAATATGTACGGTATCACACAGACAGATAGAGCAACAACTAATACGAGACCAGTAGATAATGCTATCAGTAGAAAAGTCATGTATGTCTAGCCATGTTTAAAAGTCAGTGCACAGCCGAAAGCTAGGAGGTAGTGTTGTGTGACACTTAACTCCCTGTGGGCTTGTGAACTTGCTCTGCTGTCCAGTTGCATACTTCTAGAAACATGGATGAACATGCTCCTTGAGGTTTTGTAGTGATCATAACTATTGCTCCCAAAGTGTGGGTGAATCATCTCTCATCATTTTTGGGATTGGCAGAAGCGTGGAAGTGTTTGGCATTATTGGTTCCATGCTGAATGGCAAGCAGTGCTGCCCCGGACAAACAAGACGGTTATAGGCAGGAAGACAGTATTTTAAACCACAAATGACCTACACTGCTGACAGAATAGCTGTCTTAAAAGAGCAGTCCATGTAACCATGGTTTGGCCTTGCAGATTCCAATTATGCTGAATCTTTACTTAGGTGATCTACTCCTCTGTGTTGTATTTAATGCACAGGCAAGGCCTAATGTGGGGATGAACTGTGCAGTCAAGGACACCAGTGAGCGTAACAGCTTTATTTGTTGCAGAAATTGGAAGGTGTACAGTGATCAAAACAGGGGGTTGAAGGAAGAGCAGGACAAGGTGGTTTTCTAAGTGAGAGCTGCATCCTTCCAGAGGCCTGGGACACAACCCTACTATTCCCCGCAGTTCCTCTGTGGTGCAAGGCAAGTCTTTAAAAATTGTGCTTTTGCCATTGGTCAATATTTCTCAGTTTTTGGGTGCCTGATTTAAGATCTAGTTTCAGTTTTACAGAACTGCTAAGCCCTCCCAGCTATTTCTTCATATGTTATGTAAAAGACTGTATACTTCCAAAGTTGAATCATGGATGTCTTGAGTCAGACACCCCAAGCTAGCTGATACTTTATTCTGCAGAAGAAGGCTGGTTCTCCCTTGAAGTCCGTGTCCAGTATCTCTCCCATTCCCACAGCTGGTTACCAGCCTCCTTGCATCAGCTTAGGCTGCCCGCCTCGGGTTTCCTGCTTATGCTGCTTGTCCAGTGTCTTTGGTCTGCCCATACCCGTCTGCTCCCCAGCTCTTTATTGCAATGATTCCTCCCAGCCAAGTAATTTCTGACCTTATTTCTACCCCCCGACTTCAGTCCTGGTCTTCTGACACCTTCATTTTTTTTAAGCCAGCTTTGCCAGTATTGCTCTTCAAATCTATTACTTCTTCTCCTACTCCTTTGGTTTGGCTGTTTTTCCCCATGCTTTTGAATTTGATATTTCTTTCTTAGTCCTGAAGGTTTGTCCTAAGATACAAGGTCTGTTGGTCCAGTTCAAGGATCAGCCAAAGTGATGCTGAATGTTTATTAAAAGAAACTGTTTTCTGAACCCCATGGGCTGGAGCAGTGAGCCTGCCTGTAGGGCCGTGCATGTGCAGTTAGGTCACCTATGGAAATAAGTAGTACTCAGGTTTTTGGCATCTTTGGAGACTTTAGTTGTGAGTGAATCTCTATGGGATCTGTGTTTACTGTGATTTTTTAAAGGATTCGGTTAGAAAGGAAAGACTGCCAGGTTTTGTTGTTTTTTAAATTTATGCAAAACATTGTTCCTTTAGCCCTTACTCTTGGCAGCAGCTGAACTGTTTTAGCTGAAACTAGTGATTATTCTTTAAAAATCAATCTGAGGCAAACAGCATGAAAAATTTCTGGGCACACACTTGGGGAAGATGTAAGCAACTGAAAACAGCAGTCTTTTAAGAAGTGGTCTTGAGCAGCCGTAGTTATGGGTAGTGATGCTGCTGGTCCCACCTTCTGATTGCTTCTCTCTGGCTGAAGGATTAGAAAGTGTCTCTCAAAGTGTTAATTCACTTTATGTGAACCTCTGTGTCTCAGCTATTGCGCAGTGACACGACAGCTTAATGTTTGGCATGCAGTGGCATGTAAGAGGTTTTTAAAACAATGTGGGACTAGTGATGACATGTAAATGACTTGTCTGTTAGAAAATGGGGGAAATCTTGCATAGCAAGGAACTGCTTTCAATGTAACTAGAGACTTCGCTACTTTTCCCTTTTTAGTAAGAGTGGTGGAAATGTTGAGGTGCATCTTTGTATATATGATATATACCAAAACTCTTTCTCTCCCCAGGCAATGCACCTTTCCCAAATGACTGTGAGGAAGCGTTTATTGAGCACTAACTCAATGTATGGGTACTGCCATCTAAGTTGTCTACATTACTTAGGGTTTTTTCATCAAGTAATAGACAGACTTCATCTTACAAAGAATATAAGACTTGAGAAAACTACATATGCTCTGACTGAATCTTTTCAACAATATGTTTCTTTTGGCAAGAACAGATTACCCAGGAATAGTTATTTTTTCCTGTTAGTTTGACCCAATCTATATTTTAGTAAAATTACCCTTTCCAAGAAGTATCAGTAAGAACTGTATTTCTGCTAGAAGTACCAGCAGCTACGGGAGCAGTGCCTGAGACACAGGCTTCCAACATGATCTGTAGATTTACTGCTTCTCTTGAGCTAGAGATGGATATGGAACAAGCCTTGTTAATTCTACATCAGGTTCTCACGTAGCTTTCTATCTTTGTGATTTCTGCGTCATGGTGTCTGAAATGTTCTGTACTTAATATATTAATGGTAGGTTACTATTCTGTGTTCTCAAGAGGCTTTCCAGCTGGGAGCAAGTAATCTGTTATAACCAGAAGGTTATAGACTCTATAAAAAGAGAGCACAGCAGAATAGTCAGTCAAGAAATCTATGTAAAAGCTTCTGAAGTGAGTGAATCTGCAATGAGAGTTTTGGATGTGTGTGCTCTATTCAATTTTGAGAACACTTCAGATTAAATATATAGTTAATATATTGAATGAACATGCCTACATGAAATATTTAGCAGTTCTGTTGTATAGCCTAAGTAGCCCAGTTACAGTAGAACAATGGGTGTCCAGGTGCTGTCAGGAACTGGGAACTTCAGCACCCTGCAGGCTTGGATGTGAACTGAGCAATTGTATTAAAATCTCGTAGGTAAAGGAAACATGCTGCTAAAAATGGGCTGGTGAGATGTAAATAAAGCCATTAGAAGTCATCACAGGCTCACTGTTGGCCCTTTGTACGTGAACTGTGCTGCTTTTCAGTGAGTGCATTATGCCTGTTACTTCTCAACAGGATAATACTGCCCTGGGAGAAGAGACGCTGGTGTAGTGGAGGCTTCTGCTCTGTTGTGTAGAAGCAGCTCAGCAATTAGAGTGGCTGCTAAGCACAGGGAGACTTTGAGAGCGGCTCTAAAAACACTGCTCTTCAGTCCTAGCAGAAAGCAGGTAGGTGGGGAGACACTGAGGAATGAATTGTGAGGATCAGTGTTTTTCTAGTGAGATAGCCCTTCTCAGGACGAGCAGTGAAAACTTCTATTGTTTTGTTATGTAAATGTCACGTCTCACCTGGATGTTTCAGGGGCTAAAGACCTGGCATAGGAATAGAAATTCTTTATTTCTGTGGTTCTCTTATGTTGCCTCCTTGTTCTGTTTCCCTTCTGTTGCTCTGAAGGGACAAAAGCACGTTTCACCCCTGGTGTCCCTTACCTCAGAGTTAACTCCGGATACTGCAGCTCGGGAAGTAATATGTTAGTTCTTACTCTTGGAACAGTAGTGTGCTGTTGTATTACCATCTTGCTGTAGCAGTCCAGGGTTGCTTTGAAAATCTCCTGTCTAGTTTTGGAGCGCTGAAATCCCCAAAAGGGTTGCTCCTGGGGTATCTGCTGCTGTGTGAAGAAAGAAGCCAACAACACAATCCTCTCCACTGACGTGTATATGAGCAGGATAGTTCATCCCAGGAGTTACCATTGGAACCTGCTTTCCCTTCCACACCACGTCTGACAGGTAGGGGCTGGAGAGAGTCACAGTGGTACCGTAGTTCTTCTGCAAGAGTGCTCCTGAGGGTGGAAATTTATTTTGCTGTAAGTGCACCTTTTCCCCCCTCCCATTTCCTACTTCTTACTCCAGAAATTTGCCTTTGAGACAGGCAGCTGGGGATAGGAGGGAAGGGGAAACAGTTATTTGAAACAGGTTGTGAGAATCCAGTGAAAGGTTCTTTTAGGAGAAGCCATGGTGGTCACATCTCAAGTAAGTTAAGGTCATGAGTAATTCTCTCTTGAACAAAGGAGGTCATGAAGCCTTTCTTTTACATGCAGCAGTCAAAAAGGGTGTCAGTGAATGTATGTGGCAGTAGTATTATCAACTGTGGATGTTTGGAAATCACAGGAAGCCTTCAGAATTGTGAGGGTTGTAATCCTTGCCATAGACCTCATATTTCTCTCCCAGCTTTGGGAGCTTTTAGGTAGCTCCCAATCTTGATGGTCCCTGTTCACTAATATAGAGTAAAATAGCATGCCGTGTGGTCACGTCATAGTCCAGTCTTCCTGAAAACACTCGTGTCTTTCAATTTTTTTTGCCTGTCAGTGGTGCTGAAGATCTAACATGCATCCTTCGCTCTTTATGAGTTGACTTGTAAGGTATGTTTCCAGGCTCTATTCTGATATCGGTAGGGTGAAAGGTTTTGTCTTTCCTATATGTAATACACGCTTCAGGGACCTGAGACTTTCAGGAAAAGGCTGGGTGTTGTGAGGCTTGGGTAAAATGGTCAGAAGGACCAATGATTCCTGAGGGAATAATTGTTGGAGATTCTTCAAAACATCTGTGTTTCTCTGAGGCCCTTCAGAGTAGTTATGAGGATGGGCAAACCCCACCCTTTCTATAGGCTACTAATTAGGTCTGGATTTGTGTAATTGTATGTGGTTGACTGTCTTAGGGATTCATGGTGCAAAATTATGCACAGGGTGCCAGTTTTTTGCCAGCATCGTTATCTGTATGTATTGTATCTACCTGGAACATCTAGAAAGTGAAAGATCAGTGAAATGCAAATAAGTCCATTTTATGGTGTTTCTGCAGCAGAGCAGTAGCAGGAGCTACACAGTCTCTGAAGTAGAGGTTTTGAGCCAGATGTTTCATGGGAAGCATTTAATTTCAGGCTGCTCCTGTAGCCAGTACTCTGACCCTCCCTGTCATGATGAGTGCCCTCTCAGAAGCATTCTGAGGTTCTGAGAGCACAGTGTACCCCAGTAATTTCCATCTGGGACCTGCTACTGAGATATATAAATTAGAGTTTGCCAACAGTTGGTTTAATTTAAACTCTGGCATCTAAGGACTGGAGGAGGCAAGAAGTGGTAAAAATCCATCTATATTCTTCCCCTTTTTTTAGTTTATTGTTTAGCATCTGGGATGGAGAGCCCATGAAGACATATGCCTCTAGGGAGGGTAATGTTGTGTGGTTCTGGAAGGAGAAGAGCTTCAGTTCACCTAAGAAGTGTTAAGAGCTTGGAGAATAAAGAAGAAAATATGCATTAGTTCTATAAATAGAAGGTAGTGGGGATTTTTTTTTCAATGACCCCTTTTTGCTGCAGTTATGCTTGCAGATTAGGATTAGACTAGAATTGATACTGTGTGAAATGGTGAAGCCATGAAGGTGGCAAGAGATATACCTGAACAGAAAGGGTACTTGCAGAGCACAAGTTGAGAGGCATGGGCTCTCTGAAATTTTGACAGGATTAGGAAGAGCCATATGTATGAGTTGTAGGCAAACAGACTTTAAAATACCTTGACATTTAACTTATGGAGAAGATAGGGAAAATATAATTTATCTGTCATTATTTTTATGATGTAGTTGATGGGGAGGAGGTGATGAAAGACCCTCTAGAATTATGATCAAAGATCATGAGAGCATAATTTAGAGAACTACAAGAAGCAAGACTTGAAAAAACAAAACAAACCCTAAAAAAACCAAGAAAAAAAAAAACAAGGAAGAGGAACAGTGAACTCTGAGGGAACTTTGGTATTACTGAATTAACAGAATTAGCAGTCAGAAACTGAAAGCACCCAAAAGTCTAAAAATTGGAGATTTGCATTTCTCAGAAAGAAAATGAAAGGAGAAGCAGCCCTCTGCACGAATGTTCAAAATACTGAACTAATGCTTGAAAGGAGTACCTTCAAGGCGCTGTGTGAGTTAGAGGGTCTAGTACAGAGGCTGTGTAGAATTCTTAAGTGATAGAATTTCCTGTATTTTCTGAATCAGCTTCCTAAAGCATAACAGGAAAAGAGAAAAGCAGAAAGTGAAACAGGAGGTTCCCATGTTGACTGCTGCAGATAACTAAATCAAAGAAAACTATTAATAGCAGTTGATACAGATAGAAATAACATTTCACTTTGGACGATTATCCTAAAATACGGTGTCTCAGATGCTTTGATCTTAGTGATGATGATTAATATTAAAACTTCTTTAATGGTTACCCTGTGGGTAAAAAGACATATGCAAATGTAGTTAATTTCCAGAGAGGAAGAAAGGTGACTTAAAAATAAAACTATGGTTGCCCAATTGACTAGGTCTTCAACAAGCCATTGACACCAAAGAAATGGCTTGTTATCCTGTTGTCAGTAATCCACAGTCATGATCTCATCTTTCCTGTTTCCATCAGCTGCAAGATACATACCAGTTTCTTCTCTGTTGGCCCAAATGAACAGCTCTTTACTTCTGACTGGACGCGCAATTAGGGTGTTTTTTAAGGTGAGACTCATGTGGCTGTTGTGCGTTGGCGCTGGAACTTTGACACGTTACTAAAATGTTGGTTTGTTGTCCTTTCTGTCTGGTAGCTCTGAGTGCCATGGCATATTGGATGTGAAAGGTTTCTTGTTTCCTACTGAACCCAAATTAAGAGGGTAACATCCCATGAGTAAGAAACTCCTCTATCCTCCAGACTAGGCAGCATGTGGGTTAGTTCTGGTCAGAGGAACAGCGTCTGCCTCTGAGGAGCTGTTGCCTGTCCTTCCTAAAGCGTAAGCCTTCCCAGGCTCTCAAATGGAAGTCAGCCCCCTTCCCTGTCTGGGAGTCTGCCTCCCTGTTTACTTTTGAACAGCTGTTGCACCCCTTTAACAAGGTGAACGGGTGTGTGTTGAGGAACGGTTTGGTTAATAGTATTTAAAAGCATTGTGCAGGTGGGTAACTGTAGGGAAAAGATTTTTTTGTTTGCTTTTTTTAGTGGAGATGCTTTGTAATAGAGCCTTGCATTTGCCTGAGGTTACTGTTTGCAGACAGGAATGAGGTGATACCATGATGCAGGATATATTTGTGCTTTCCTGTTGTGGTATGTGTGGTTGGAAGTAATCTGGGTGTAGACCTGGTTTTCTCCTAAATGACGCATTGCATGGGGCTGAGAGCAGGCATTGTGAGTAAGGTAACGGGGGAGGTAGCTGAAGGTTGAAAAGGAAGATAAAGCTACATATTTCCTTTTTACAGTTGGGTAGTTTTGTTTTGTTGTTTTTTTACATGGTTTTGGGCATTCATTTGAATATTCTTAAATAACATTTAGTGAAGATTTGTGTGAGAAAAGGTGACAGTGCTTGTATGTGTATATAGCATGTGCTCGTTTTTACCGAAATACCAGCAGGGTTGATAACCCTTCTCTTCTTGTGACGACCCAGCTAAAGCCATTTTCCATGTTGCTTTTCAGGCATGTTTCCTGCTCTTGTCCCTCTGATTTTACACTAAGAAACTCTGCCATATGCTGTTCAGACCTGATATTCTGGCTCAGTGTGCTTCAAATGCTCAAAAAAGTCCTTTCCCAGAGACCGCCTCTTCTGTCACATTCACATTTGACAGTGGTATTTTGGTACTGATGCATGTGTATGACATTGCATTTATTGGGTGCTTAATTCCTCCTCAACACTGAGTATTTGGTGCTAGCAAGGGTGGCAATAAGGGCAAAGTGTAGGCTCAAGAGAAGTGTTCCTGGCAGTAATGGCCAGTGTGAAAATCCTTGAAATGACACATGGGATGAGCAAAGTTTGTAAGATGAATAGTAAGGGAGTGGTCTCCTCTGGAGAAAAGGAGGAGTTGGAGGTCTGTGATGTCCCTGTGATTTTTAGTGGAAAATGTGGTGGTCAGGGGAATAATGAGAGGGACATGCAACCCGTTGGCAAGCTTTGGAAATGTGATACTGTCAGGCTGATTGGCCTACTTTTCCTCTGAAAAGGATTTGATAACAACTGTGTGAAAATGCACCAAACGAAAGTGTAGCTCCACATAGCAGCAGCAGTCCCTACCTGTCGGAGCTGGAGTTTCTCTCTTCCATCTGCTTGAATCTGAATCTGTTGCTGGCAGCAGTTCAACCCCCAGACTTTTAACTGAATTTCCATATTCAGAGCACTAGATGTTGGCTTTCAGATGGAAGTAGAGACAAGTTATCTAGTAAAGAGTCACAGAAAATCTGCTGCTGTCTGCACCTTCACTTTGCTGATACCACAGCTTTTAATATTGCACTCTTAATTAACTTTATGCCCTGCTTCCATTTCTTGGTGCCAGGAGAATGCTTGAAGCAATGTGGGTTTGCTCCTGTTGTTGGAGTACTGATTTCAGGCAAAGTTGAAAGGCAAGTGTGGGGGAGAAACATTGTTGCAGTTTGATAACCTGTTTAAATAATTGTTGTTTTGAGGTGTGATGTCTCAAAATCAGTTGTCTGTATTTTTAATAGAAGTCTTTTTTTTTTTTAGTTTGTTGTTAATATAAGAATATTTTGGCTTTATAAAAAGTGTATGCAACACTTGAGATGACATTGCGCAGATTGTCTACTTTTAATGCCGGAGTTTTAGCCTCTCTAGAACAAGATATTTACTTAATCATACTCTGTTGGATCTTATCTTCTTCTTTTCCCAGCCATCTTTTTCACCCACAGTTTAAATGGCTGGCTAAGGATATGTTCTTTAGATGCATTAGCGTGAAATTTTGCAGATGGCCACCAGTCTTAATACATGTGAAGCTGTAATCACAGTTTTCTAAACAGTGCCAGAGATGCTGAATTATGTTTGCAATATTGCCAAATCTCTTTAATCAGTCTTGACTGAAAAAATGATGGCATAAATCCCAGATTAGTAATGGTGCTTCAGTGAGTCATTAGCAGTGGTTGTCTAGATCTGATTGTAAAAGATACTTTTTACAGACATAATGAGCCAGTGCAGGGCAAAAATGGAACTGCTCTGGTGTAGCTTAGGTAGAGCCATTTTTAGGTTCTTGGGCATCTGTGAGAAGAAACTTCTCATATAATTTACTCAACATAGTACTTTGTAGCTGGGATCTAGAATGGCATGCTCTCTGCTGAAAATAATTTATAACTCACTACAGGTGACGTTTCTCTGTTGTTGCATCAGCCCTTTGAGCTGAGACTAGAGCTGAGTGGAGAAATGTGGCTTAGCCCAACATCCTGGTGAGGTGGTGATTGCACAAGCAACCATAGGGTCTCGCTAACATCAGCTAAACAAGCCAACCCGCATGGCGGGGAGGGAGCACGGGGGCCTGGATTGTGTGTGCACGTACGTTTTAGTGGTAGGGGTCAGTACCGGGGACCTTCATCTTCCCTGTCCCTGCTTTGCTGAGAATAGGAGGGGAAGGGGAAGGGCTGTTTGTGTGTTGAGGCAGTGCAGAATACTGCCTGCCCTGAGTGGGGAACCCCTCTCTGCCACTCACAGTGGTACGCACAGGTACCAGGGCAGTGCCGGGCCAAAGTGCATGGTAGAAATGTTTGACGCTAAACCAAAATGTAAATGCTCATCTGCAAGGACTTTCAAGCTTGCAGTGTTGTCTCCGTAGTGAGTGTGTTGGGGGACATTGGCGATGGTGTTTTTAGGCTGGCTATCAGCTGTGTAAGAGAATTGTCCATTGCAAAAGGATTTGGTGCCAGCTCTGATACAAACCGGGTCTCCTCTTGTGAGGCCAAAGGTGTTTGTGGATGTGGTTGGTTGGGGTTTTTTTATGGTTGAAGGTTTGAACTGCTGAAAGGTTATGTTTTGACAGCTCAGAGGGATTAAGTCTTAAACAAATAGTGTGTAAAGTTTGAGCAACAACAGCATATTTTCCTTCGCACTACAGATCTTGAACCAGAGGGCCGGTTTTTAATGAAAAAAGACATCTACACAGAAAAAAGGCCTCTTTGTTTAGATCACCTTAGTTTCATACAAGCATTAAAAAGATCATTTGCAAAGCTCCTGTCCAGAAATATTTCTTAATTATGCAGGCTTAAGCAAGCAATGGGATTAAACTTTTTCCTTTATTCAGACTAATAGCTTTGTTTGAAGAACATGAAACACTTGTCTTCTGCTTGGATTGAACGCTTCTGCTTTTAAAGCAGTCTTATTTCTGCTCCATAAACAAGAAACAGGAAAGTGAAATGTTCAGTGTTTAAATCCTACTTGAAAACATCTGCATGAAAAAAATTCTGTACATTTTTTTCTGGATATGTGCTCAAGTTGTAAGAGAAAGGATGTAATAGGCTTTGCTTTTAGCAGCAATGATGCATCAGTTATTCTTCACCTTGCATTTTGTCTGGACGCTTTGAATAGTGGTCACTTTTATACGTGCAGACATATATTTCTAGGATTTTTGTTTAATGTTTCACTCTTGATATCTAACAGTCTTACTGTTAGAAACAGAATTTTACATTTGTATGCCAAAGTTTCAAGACCATTGTCAATGAAATAGCAGGATTTCATTGAACCAAAGTTCTAGTGACATCTGTGATATCATACACTTTCCAAATTCTTTAGCAATTGTATGCTCCAGGTTTTGGAGAAAAATGTTTTCTCAACTAAAATTACAGCAAAGCTTGAAATCTACCTGTTGACATAGGTGTTAACAATTCTGTTTTCTAACATACCTCCAATAAATGAAAGTTCAATACTGTTTTGTCTATGTTAGAGTAGTAAAAATCATCTATTTAGTAAAAACTCTGTAAAATCACTAATTGTTAAGCCAAATGTCTTATAATGTTCTGGACAGTAGAAATACTTGGAGATCTCAAGATGGAAATAATCTGGGGCTTTCTTCACAAAGCAGATGTAGGAAGCTTTGTATTTTTGTATTGTCACTGATCAAGTTTATAATTATAAAACAAACAAACCAACAGTAAATGTGGCAGCATGCGTATTTCTATTTTGTGAAGAAAACATTTGTAGAGATTTCATGATTTAAGGTACCATTTTCACAGATATTTTTAGAAATTTCCTGAATTTTTGTTTTTTAGATTGTGATTTCAGATTTTCTTTGACTTTATAGTTAGTGAAAAACAAAATATTCAAGAAAAACAGTAAGTTTCTGGAGTTTATATATCTCACTGAAATGTATTTTTATATTTGACTTTGGGATGTTTTCTTGATGAAGGAAAAGCAAACTACTTCAGACCAAGCACGGGACAACAGTATCTGTAAGCTAGTCAAATTCCTTGGTTGTTTTTCTTGAGTGACTGTAGTTCAAATAGAAGGGAAAAACTATATTCTCATGTCTAATTAATAGATATCAACATCTGTTTGTACAAAGATGGTTTCTACATAAAGTAAACATCCTGTACTCTGGCTTTGAGACAGTTCTGTGTTTCTGTGTGGTTTTATTTTGGTGTGCTGTAAAACCCTGAATTTTGTTTCAGATGCTAAACTTGTTCAGATCATTCTTCCCCCCCCCAGACAATTCTAAATGTAATTAAATCTATTGCACTGTATTATTTCAGTTTCTTTTTTTTTCCTTGTTCTTTCATCCTTCCGCCCTTTTCAAGTAAAGAAAACAAATCCCACAAATCTCATTTAATATTTTTGGATTCCCACATCTATTTATGGCTGCTTCCATCATGGGGGAAAAAATGCAACATGGCTCATAGGATGGTGAAATAAAAGGCTATATGTGGCTGTTAACTGGTGAGAGTTTCAGTCCTTTTGGAATATCCCAAGAAAAAGTATAAGCGCAAACATAGTAGTTCTTTAGGGTTTGGGGTGGTTTTGTTCATTTTTCAGTACAAGTCACTATCTATGTTAGAAGCTGCAGGCTTTCCTCTCCTTTACTACCTCTGGTTTTGTCCAAAGTGGTTGCTCCAAAGGGGTGGATGGCTGTGGGTGGACAGAACCCGGTCTGGGACCCCCAGCAGTGCAAGAGATGTGGCAGCCTCACAGAGAAAGCACTGTGGTACTGGGCTGAGTGTTCAGCATTTCCCTTAGTTCTGTTAGTTCTCAACATATGCAGCACAAACGTGTAAAGTTATGCTGTGTATGGACTGTGGGTTTCTTAGAGTATTATGCCAGGTACTTCTTTAGTCAGCTGTCTCTTTTTGGACAGTTGAATGAGGCTGGGGGTACTGAATTTGGTAGGTGTGTTTTGAATGTAAGTTTGGTTTTACAGAGGGATGTGGAGTGTATGACAGTCGCTGATCATTACAGTGCAATCAGTAATGATCTTGCTTTGGAAAAAGTATGTGTTCTTTCCCATGCAGTGTGAATGCAGGCTTTAAGACACAAAATTTTCTTGATGCCTGAGAAATTGAAATGAGTGCTTTCTTATTACTCAAGGAAAACAAAGTATAAAAAAGGAGACAACTCTGGAAGGTAAATTATTATGATCATTTATTTTCTGGACAGAATTGTTGCTACCCTTGAAACTGGCTTTTGATTTAAGTGAAAATGAAAACACTTGGTAGCTGTCTCTTGTCCAGTGTGTTATTCAGGAGCTCTCCAAAAACAGTGAAAAGGCCAATCAAAATATTATGGTTTTTTTTCTTTTGAGCTGTTGGCTGCTTTCCTCTTTGAACTTGACCTAATAATCACAGATTTGCTGAAGGTAAAGTTCTGGGATACATTTATCATTTTTTGGCTATGGGCACAGAGAGAGCAAATGAATGAGATGTCTGTAGATGTTTTTCTGCTCAGAAATAGGTGTTTGTATACACATCTGTGGGTGAGAAACACAAATATGCAAACTTAAGCATGCATGTAAATTAAATGTACACAGAAACTCCTAGGTTTGGCTTTATAGCTGTACAGGGTATATATTCAGGTAGGTAGGGACAACAAACTAGAAACTTTTGTACATAACAGAAGATAGAATGGAGATGTAATATTTTCCAATATTTTTCTTTTTCTTCTTTTTCTTTTTTTTAAAAAAGAATTTCAAGTTCTGTTTTGTTGCAGGATCTTAAATAGCTGGCAGTGTGTGAATGGAGTTTGTAAGTACATAGAGAACGAAGACTACACAAAACCCTTGTCTTTGCTTATGTAACCTGCCAGATCTCCAGCTCAGGGAGCCTTTTTTCTTGGCTCTACTTGGTATTATTAAAAGCTCCTAAAGCCAGTCACTGAATTGGTTGGAACAGACCTTTTACAAACTGGATGTTTTCCTCTCTTTTTGGTCTGATTTGTCGCTTCCTTTGACATCACTGGGTGTTGGATCAAACCTTTACTTCTGTAAAAACCTTAGAGACCGGAGATGAAAAGAGCATCTGTAAATTTTTGTAGCAGGATAAAATGTAAGTTATGCAGGAAGGAAGGAGTGCTGTTATTTAAAACAGCCTCATAATTTTGTCTTGGTAGCAATTGTTACATTTGTTGCAAGTTCATTAACTGACTTCCTACTGTGGTTTGTACTGCTTGTGGTTACAGGCAATTAAACCTGAAAGTCTCATGATCAACACTTGCTGTAGGTTTAGGTGGAGGCAGATGTCATCTATTGTACAGGAAAAGGCCACCTTCTTGCATTAAGTCACAGCCCTGTGGCCTTACATTTCTGCCTCTAAAACCATGCAATCTAATGAAAATATACAGTGAACATCTGACCCTTGGAGTGGGCATTTAGATCTCCACAGCTATAAATGATGAAAGGTGGTAGTACTTGTTTATACCTATTTTGTGGTTTATTTTTAAAGTACAGTGTTTTGTTGCAGGATTTGCATTTTACCTGAATTTCTCATCTGAATGGTTTTACTGGGTAATAACCGCTCCTGCAAAGGTAGAACTTCAAAGTGAAACAGACTGAAGAGGAGGGGAATAATTTGTAATTAATCATGTGAACAGACAGAGGACATGTTGTTCACAATTATAAAAAAATGTATATGTGTATTTCTGTCTCACAGTGTGCATAAAGGAAAAAAAAAATCTACTAGTGGGCCACTGAAGGTAATTTTTAACTGAGCTGTTCTTCCCTCCTGGAATGTAAATCCCAGGAAGTTTGAAACAGGACAAGCAAACATGAGGAAAGATAATAAGCAATGTACAGAAAACAGAAATACTACTAGAACTTATAGCTCTTCGGTTTTAGATGAAAAAAGTAATTTCTTTTAAACAAAATGACATCATGTTCTGGTTCATCAACAAAGTCTGAAAGGTTTAGCACTTACAGATGAGAGTTGGGGTCACTGTTGCTTCTTTGGGGAATAGAAAAGCTCTGCTGTAGCTTTGGTGTCTCTACTTGCAGACCTTTGGAACTGAGAAATGATGAATTGGAAGACAAAATACAAGGCTGGTAGTTAAACATAGTTTAAGCAAAGTTAAGACATTTTTAGGTAACTGTTGGAAACCAGCTGAAACAGGATGTGCTTGTTTGCATCAGTATTACTGTGTCTGTAAAGGCTCTAAGTGCACTCGTATTTGTCCGGGCTTCAACCCAGTCAGTCTATACTCTGAGGGGCATGACCCTGCTGTTGGAAGTAGCATGGGAGTGAAGGGCTGACTCGGATTGGTGCTGGTTTCACCCGTGAAAACTGCAGAAAAAACAGTCTAGCTTGAACCAACTTGCTTGTGCCTCTACAGGTAACCTTTTGAGAAAGTCTTGTAGCAAAGAGGTGAAAAATTGTATGACATGTTAGTGGCATGACTTCTTTCTGCTGAAGGGTTATGGGGATAACAGGTGCAAGCCAGAGGCAAGTTGAAGTCTAAAGCACTGACAGATTTCAGATGGAGCCTGGGGATTGCTATCTGAAGGCAACAGGTGTAGTCAGAGAAATCTGAGGTCTCTGCAAAGTTAAATACTTTTTGTTTTCTTAATGCTTTTGATTTCTGTCACTAGAATATTTAAAGTGGTTTTGCTGTATTAAGCATGAAACAAAGAAACAATTGTTAAGAAGTATTTCTTAAGTAGTCTACATTTAGCAGTAGAGATTTTCCAGTTTTGCTGTAACTTTTGCTTATACTTGTCAAAAAGAACCCTCAGAAATGTGGATCACAGATGTGTTAGTCTTTGCTAATCTCTCCTTTTGATATGCCTTGTGTCCCCATAGATTCTCTGCCATTATTTTTTGTTAATTCATCGCTAAATTGAATGTTTCAGCCATACACAAAGTGAAGCAATTCAGAGTTACATAAAGTCATTGATTAGTGCTTCCTAGCCATTTTCTAAAGGGGACGAATTTGCACAAGACACTTGAGACAGTCATGATTGATAATGTGTATTGGATTTCTCCTTTGGCAGCTGTGCTCAGAGGCACAAAACTCCCGGCTTGAGAAACTGAATTATTCCTGTGTGTCACCCAGTCCTACATATTGAAAACAGCTTAAAGTCATGCATGGGTTCTTTTCTTGTGCTGAGTAAGTTTTACTGACATCAGTGAATTTACTTGCAGAATAAGGAGTTATCTGACTGGAGTCAGTGTTTTTAATAACTTCTGTTAAAGAAGTTACCTATAACCATAGGGAAAACCAGTTTGTCCTTGAGCATTTTTCAAAAACACATTGAAAGGAGCTACTAGAGGGAGAAGGGGAGGTGGCTTTGCTTGTGGATGTATGGCTACTTAGTCAGAGGGCAGCAGTAACTGAGCAGAGAGCGCCCTGTGATGTAGCAAGGTAGAGGAGATGCCTGTGTCTTTTTAGGGGAGAATCTCATGCTGGTGCTGTCCTTTTGAGAGAAAAGCACTGTCCTTACGGAGGGAACCAGCTCACTTTTTCCATGGTTGTGGAAAAGAAAAAGCAAAAGTTCGTTGCCAAGAGCCAAACATTACTAGAACTCACGACATACAGAAAATTTAGGGTGGTGTCCAGTATAGACTGCTTAAAATAATGTTAAAAATCAGCACAGTACTTGCTCTGATTTTTATTACAGTATCTACTAATTTTTAGCATAGGAAATTTACTTAATGTACCACTTGAGAAGCCCAAAGAATGACTATGTCTGCAGAACTATTAATTGGGAAAATTTCTACCTTATTTATGTAGCTGTCATCTTGATAACTCTCTGATCCTGGTGTTAGTAGTGGATTAGTTGAAGTGAACAACAATCATAATTTTCATTAGAAAACCTCTGAGTAGTAAGTCTTGATTTTTATCCTTGACAGACCTATCTCCTGACTTCTTTGCATGTGTTACATGGTGAATATTCATATTCAGCGTGCAACCATGCAACAGTCTCCACAGGGGTGGTCTGGTATGTCAGAAGACGTTTTTCCTTCATGGCTTCAGCTGCCCTTGATCTGCAAACAATTCAGCTTGCCAAAGATGTATTTGGACTGATTTTGTCTATTCGAGTTAGTGACTTGAGGACCAGACTCCTTATCTTGTTACTACTGTTTAACATGCCAGCATATAGTAGTAATCTTATGCAGGCATGTTCTTAGCTCACTGCAGATGTAAGGTTATTTATATGTGTAGTTCACGGTGGAGTGAGGTTAAGCTAAGTGACTTTGCTTTGTGTTTGCTGTGGTTCAGCTGATGTGTTACAACCTGTTAAACTTCAGTACTTTCATCCTGAGCTTTTATTTTTATAGCCATACATATAGATTCTGATTGTGACAGCAGGTCTTCTGAGCCAAAGAATGGCATTTCTGTCTTTTACATCAGCACTTTTCATGTGTCTATTGTGTTACTCTATTTTGATTCTAACCAACATGCCTTTAAAAACAAACAAAACCCCAGCTGTTCTAAAAGTGGTGGTGTTATAGAATAATGTCTGCATTGGATAGAAAGTACTAGTTGTATCTGCTCTTTGACACTTGCTATTCTTGATCAGTCCCTTAATCTTACTAGTCCTTTAAAAGGCATCACATATTTCAGAAAGAATAAGCTGCAATTCACTCTGCCCCATACACAGGCTAATACTACATTGTTACTACATTGAACTAAGCTTTACTTTCATTTGGTTGCTGAATTTTACAAAAAGAGAACATATTTCTGTGGTTAGGCCCTAGTCTGACATACTGCAGGAGCGAGTCTTTATATGCCTGTTGCTCTTATCACGTGCATTTTCCTGTGAAGAGCAAGCTGCAGTGTTAGGAGTTCTTCCTTTTCTCATGTCTCAAGATGCAGACTTGTTTCAGGCGTCATGGGCAGGTTGAAGGGATTCACAACAACCAAATAGAAGTCATGGTCTTTCAGTGGGCTAGCTGGTTCTTCTGGTCTCATGGCTGAAATGCTGTGGCTGCAGGGTTCCTGGGTCTCCTATCAGTTCATGAAGGGTAGCTGGCAGCTCCCTGTGGCAGCTGCTCTGTCTCTGCTCTTCTGCATTTCCTCTCCCTTTCCTTTCAAAAGGAACAGAATGTTTGGTTGTGTTTTGTGGCAACATGGATTCTCCTTTCTGCTACTGAACCTGGGCTAAATATTTCTGCAGTATTCCAATCGAAGCAACTGGAAACTGGTTTGGGTGCAGCTGCTGTGCTGCCAGTGCTCAAAACTCACTATTCAAGGTAGGTGTAAACAGTGATGAGGTTTTAAATAATCCTATGGGGAAGGTCCTAACTGAGTTCCAGCACTTGAACTTCTGTGTTTCATGTCTTCGACTTCCCTTTGCTAAATCATGAAAGAGCAGAGATTTGCAGTGATGGTTACGTAGTTTTAGAAGTCAGACCTGAGACTTTTGCTTAGTCTTACAATGTTAGCAATTGGACATTTAAGAAGAACATTGGATATCACAGAGTTTATAATTCCTGATAAGCTGTATAGGTCTGCAGCTGCTTTAAAACTTATGACCCTGCCCCAGCCTTGGGACAACACAATGACAGAGCATATATCTTGTCAACGTAATGCTTCTCCCAGTAGTTTAGTCCTAAGGTGGTTTTCTGCCTTGATTTTCTTTGCAAACTTACCTTTCCTTGGTTTGATCTTCACTCTCTGAGTGCAGCATTATGTGGATGAATATGGAACTGGGCAGTAAGATGGGTAGGTCCGTACCATCATCTTAATGTATTTGCTAAACTTCATCTAAAGAGATGCCAGTTTTGTAGTCTGTGTGGCTTCATGTTGTAAGTGACATTTCTTCAAGAAATATATTAAAGGATTTCTTGTAAATACAAGAGTTTCTTCTTTGGCACAAATTTTACATTGCTTAAAAGGATGCCAGGAGAAAACCGTTCCTGCCTTTACATTTAAAATTTACACCTGCCTATAGGCATATTTTTCAAATAGGTAATTAGCAGTGGATGATTTTGTGGCAACTCTGTTTTAATCATTTGAAGGGTAACAAAGCAGATGGACTTGGAAAAATAGAGCAAAATTCCTAAAAAGCTATTTGATTAATTTTGTGTTTTCACCTGCAAATAAAGGTAAGTGCTTAACTGTGGTGCATGTGTGCATGAGTGGGACGTTGCCTTTAATTAGCTCTAGGCATACAAGTCTTACCCTTTAGCACCCATACGTCGATCTATATGCTGCAAAAATAGATTATATTTTGTTTGTTGAAACTGGCAACATGATAGAAGATTTTTCAGGAGATTGAATACTCTTTGGATGTTTAACTATGTAATCTCTGTCTAAAATAAAACATACCAGTTTAATTACCTACCTGAAAAATGTTTTTGTCTTTTGGGTTTTTTTGTGTTTTGTGGGTTTTTTTGTGGGTTTTTCTTTTGTTTTTTTTTTTAATTTTAGGGTTGTTAGTTCTCAGGCTTGAGAGATTGAGGGGAGGGAAAAAGGAGTAACAGTGATTTCCTGCATTGTCTCATTTTTGTGCTTGCAGATGATAGTAGGAGCACTCTGGGACTTGATAGCAGCTTAGAGATTAGTTTAGAGACATCCTGCTCTGCACCAGCTGCTCTCAGTGCTCTCCCAAGTTGACTGCTAAAGATGCTACCCAGTGGCTCATGTCTTGCTGGGATTGATTTTAGGCTGTTTCGAAAAGCTAAGGCTGGTCTGCTTTGATACACAATTTGGGGTATGTTGAGTATTGTGTGAGCCAAAGACAGTTTTTCATTCTGACTTGTGCTTTGTTCTCCACAGTGCTGCATCTAAACAACGTTTGTCTTGTACTTTAGCTGTTACGGCCTTTAGGTTTTTAGAAACCAGGCTGAGACTGGAATACCATAGTACTGTTCCCTATCTATGTACTTTTTCCCTACCTTCCTCCACTGCTCTTTGTACAGAGAGAAAACTGATGAGTAGGAGATTTCTGAGGAAAAAGGAGGATGAGCAGCCCCTGAAACTTCCAAGATGTAATGAAGCAGTCCTGTTCGTTGTCCATTCCTCCTGTATTTGTTACGTGTCTCCTCAAGAAGACCCTGTACTTGGTAGCTCCTCCTTTGTAGTACAGAAAGAGGCATGTGCACTTGAAGAGGACAATAAAAGGTAACTACTTCAGGCAGCTGTGTTACAAATTTCAGGGTGTTGATAACAGAGTATCATAGGAGGTTTAAACTTTGCAGTACCGTTTTTCCTTTTTCTGTGGGTGTGTGGCTTCTGCAGTATTAGAGGCCAAACGCCACGGTACATTTGCCAGCCTGCAGCCTGGGCAGTAAAATATCCTGTGGAGGCTCTGCACAGCAGATCTTCTGGAGTTACTAATATTTTTCTTCTTGTTGGCTTTTCTGTCAGTGCCACATAATTCTGAAAATTGGTGCTAGAGCCAATCGGGAGTGCAACACTTGGGGAAACCGGTAGAGACTATGAAGGAGTATTTCTGTCATGAGTCAAAAGCCTAGGAGTTTCAGGGATGGGTGGCCCAGAACAGCATCCAAGCTGAACGTGTAATGTGTTTTGTGTAACTGATCTACAGCATGCTCAGGGATCGTGGAGGATTTACATAGCTCTGTATTGCAGCTTCAGTAGCCAAACCTTTGAGTGTTGCTTAATGGGAGGCCAGGAGTTTCTGATCTGTGGTCCATGAAGCGGTGGAAACTTCCATAGTATTGCTTTCCCTTTATTCATTATTACTGCCTTTAGTGCATTAAAGAGGATAAACAGACCTTAAATACTTCATGTTAAGTAGCACTAGCTTTGATGGGAGAATGTTTTGCGTGATGATAAATGGTTAGTCCACTGAACAAGGAAGAGCTTGATCCAAGGAATGACTTTTGAAGCCTCTGATGACAGAGTTGTATGGTTTAGTGTCTCATTTGGGCTTCTGCCAGTCAGACTTGAATTTGCAGGGAGTGATAGGTTCACACCAGAAAATTCCATTGGTCAAGACGTGATTAGGACCTTTTTCCAGGCGGAAACCTGCAGAGGTCTGCATGGCTTTTCAGGTACCTGTGTCAGTGGAAGAGGCCTTACCACTGCGAACGAGTACAGCAAAGTCTTAACAGCCTTAAAACTTCTGCCTAAATTTGAAACAGAGCTGAAAAAAGTTCTGGTTTTTTTCCCAGAGACTTGACAAACATTGTTTTTCTTGCCAAATAATACTTCCATGAAGCTTTCCTGATGATCTCTTCCCAAGTCCTTTTGTCTCCTCTCTCTCCCTCTACTGTCACAGCTTGGCCAGGCATTTCATTTCCTTGTGTTTGCTCCCGAGCAGCCTGTCAGTCAGGCAGCTCACTCTTGCAGCTTACAAATGTGTGCCTGTGTCTCTGCCTGAATCACTCCTCTCCTGAATCCACTTCCTTGGATCTTTCTCCATCATATGGTTAACTGTGCTGTTTGACCTGCCCTGCCCTGCTTTCCTCCTAGATGACCTGCTGTGCAGTTTTGCCATCACTTCTCCATTTCCTGCTCTCTAAACCAGTTTGCCCCATTGGCAAGCCACCGCAGTGCCATTAATTCTCTCCTTTCAAGACGTTATGCTAGGAACAGCTCCCAGGTTGGTATATTAACTGGAACTCGTATCCTCTTGATGGTAACATCGATCTTTCCCTTGCTGAGAGTCTTGATTTCCCAGCTCTGACATTTCCTCTGTTTCTGTCTGTCATCTTCTAAAAACATCTCATACCTCACAGCCAAATTCTTCCCGTCTATGTTCTATTCTGAGCTCTGCTTTTACTGGATAGTCTCCCTGTTTAACTTTAGCACTTAAGCCGCTGCTTATACAGCGCTTCTGTATATCTTCTGCGGATTTTTTTATTTGTTGGTAGGCCTGATTGGGGCATATTAGCACCAGCGACTTCATCCCCTCTGCAGTTTTAGAGAGAAGTGAACAGCTTCAGAGAGGCGATTATTGACACCTAAGTTAGCAGCTTGGCTCTGGCTTACCTTAGATGCTCTGAATTACACTCTGCCTGTCATGTTTGTGGGAAAATAGAGAATTCAGTGCATTTTCTGACTCTCCTGGACATTGTTGTTAATGTAGTTTCTTCAGTATCCACATTACATATAAGGGGTATGCATGGATTGCAGTTATTTTCAACCTATTAAAGAGATCAGAGGCATTACAGAATTTTAAGCCATGACTTTTTAATTTATGTTCTTAAATATTTCTTTTTTCTTGGTGAGCAGGCTGCATCTGTAGGAGGAATCAATAGTTTTGTTAATGCAGTTTTTGAAGTTCCCACTTTTCCTTTCCCTTCTTTCCCCCCCCCTTAATGGAAGGTTTTCAGTTAAAAGTGTAACTCTGCAGACTATGTATTTCCTCTTTTTAGTACCTAAATTACAGGTTTTTAGCCTATAGTGATATGGAACATTGGAGTAATAAAGCTGAAAAGGCTTCTCTTAAACAAACCAAAAGATCATAGGTAAGATACCAAATATATGTTGCTTTACTGTGTGGAAGGCTTTTTATGTGGGTTAAAAAGTGATTATTTCCTTCTCACTCTTACATAAGCTATAATTGCTACCAATTTCATACAAAGTTACTATTTGTAAAAAGGCTGAAGCAGGTCTCCATGATGTTTTTTGAACCTGCAATCAGTTATTTTTTGAGAGGAAGAACCAGGGGGGAAGAGTGGGTAGAAGAAATGTGCACTATTTTTGTACAAAAAAAGGCTTGTACTGATTAGCTGCTATCTAAATTATAGTCCATAAAAATAAACTTTAAGCTCATTTATATGAAGGTGACAAAGTGTCAGGTCCTTTTGAAATAGTGTTTGGTCAGTATTTGTGTGGTTTCAGCCTATTATATGAATTTCTAAAAAAGACAGCCTATTTAGAAACACTGCCTAACAGGTGCTGCTTGCATCTTACCCTTTTTTAGACCCACTGTTAAAAGAAAGACACCTGTACTTTTGCAACTGGTTTAATGTGAGGATAGCTTTTACTTGTCTTCCTTTAATTTTAGTGTATCCCTTTCCTTTTCCATCCTAACTACAGCTGTTACGCTGAATTACAGCTTGTGTGTTTTAAGACTCCTTCCATAGTTATGGGTGTGGATCATGTAGTTTCCTTACTCTGCTGTGCCTGGCTCAAGGGAACTGCAGCTCTGGGCTGGTGTTGCCCTTACTTGTGATTTCCTTACTGCTCTAGTACTGTGCAGTAGCTAACCGAGCTGGAGATAGTTCAGTGGTTCTCAGGCTAAATGGAAGGTTTTGAAGCTATAAATGACTGTCCTTTGTATTAGAGAGAATTTCTTACTCGGATTGTGTTGAAGAACTGACACTGATAAAGGCTTTGTCTTTCTCTGCCCAGCTTTGTGTCTCCGTTCAATCTTGATATGATCAGCAAAGATGAATATACAGTATTTTATTTCAGAAGCCCTTCCATGGAGCGTTATTGGGATTGCTTTTCCCAAGAGGAATTAACAGAAAATTAATGCTCTTTTGGACTATAGCAATCAATAAAGTATTTTTACACTATCTGTCTTTATGGCTCTTGCAGACTTATGCTTGTGTTGGTGATTTTCTATTTATAGCCAGCCCAATTCAGTGTGTCATCTTTGGCTCTAAAATGATTTCATGAGTGTTTGAAATCCTCAACTTGCAAAAGCGAATGTATTTTGGAATGTACCTTTCTAGGAATGTGACTGTCATTTATTAAATAGTGCATTAAACAGTTCTACATTGATTAGAATCAATCTCAGAAAGTTTGGGGTGGAGGGGGGATAAATGGATATCTTCCTTCCAAAACTAAGCATTATCCCCAAATTACATAATAATACCTTGAAGGAAGGCTTGTCCAATATTTAGTGCACTAATCAGAGCTTAAGATTCAGTTCCTAAGACTCTTTGGGTAATGGCAGGCAAGTAATTAATAAAATCGTTACAAGCTAAGTGAGTTGGGCCCTAGAAACTTGTGCCTCTCAGGCTTAGACTCTGTCTGCTTGATTCTTCCATTTGAAAAAACCCCACAAAACAACAAAACACAACCACCCAGTCCCATACCCCTAGAAAGACCCAAAACTGATGAGATGGGGGGAGGTTTGGGTTAAAACCTGTGAGGGGACCTGGAGATTAAGTTATGAGGATAACGTGACTGGTTGCTTCCCTGATCTCTGGGTGCATGCTTTTTCTCTATCCTGGCTCTGTCTCAGGTGCAAAACACATGCCAACAGACCTGCAGTTTTCACCAAACTAATCTCCACGTCAAAGAAACCTTGGGTTGGTGGCCCAGGCAAAGCTGGGAAGGACAGCTGCAGCTCCCGGTGGTATGGGGCAGCAGGACCCCGTGGTCTGTGACCACTGCAAGCCTCATCAGGCAAGTGCCGGAGTAGCTGCCATGAGTTCCAGACAGCTGAAGTACATCACAGACAGAATTAGAAGGTGAAAGTAGGGGAGGGCTGGGTAATAGAAAACGTATGTTTTACTGCCTTTATAATATAAAAGCCAGTAATCTTACCGGTTTAGGCTGGTGGAACTGAACTATAAACAAAAGGTTGTATATGGAGCTGTGCACATCACTGTTCTGCATAGCTGGAATTGTTTGGTGACTTAGATGGATCTGTTCAACAACTGAATGAATGTATGCCATACATTTGATGGGAAACTGAGTGATGAAGGCTCTGCAGAATCATAGGACATAGATACCAAAAAATTACCTTTAAGTAGCACAGTTAGCGATGTTTTCCATTTAATCATAATTCTTTAATACTAATCATGCTTCCTTAATACAGACACACAAATGTTATCCGAGAAGGTCGATGAGACTCTAATAATGCATTAAATCTGGAAATCAAATGATGCAGTGTCTTCAGTTATTATCTGCCTGGTCTAATTCCCTTTGAATTCAAGGACCCAAAGTCTTTTCCCAAAACACTGTATGATGCAAACATCTATAATCTCTGGTCTCCCTTTAGTCCCCAAAACATCCCGTGCAATGAGACCTTTTACCCTCCTAGGGAGTGAAAATAACCTAGAAATCTATATGGCAATATGTCAGTGCATACTTTTGCATTATACATAAACAAATGAAACTCATTAAAAAAAAAACCCCAAAGCAACCACTTACAGCTCTGATACACCACCTGATCTTCCAATAGATACATGGAAAGACATCATAACAGATGGAAGTGCCGGCAAATGGTGCACAGGGGTCTGTTTGGTGCAGTCTGTATTTTTGTGTGCCTGAAGAAAAAGAAAGTTGTTTATTTAATAAGGAGATTCTGGGCCGGTTCTTACTTTTCTATTTTTTGCCTTCTTTTATTATCTGTGTAGGTTTGCTCATTAGTCGTTGACTGTTCTTAGGATAAGACATATATCCTTTGACATTAAGATTTTTTAAAACCACGTTAAAAACACTGAGGTGCTACTTTTTGAGAGCTTTTTCCATGGCCTAATTTTAGGAAAAAGTCCCAGATGATCTGGAGTCAATTAAGTTCTGAATGTCAAAATTTAGATTAATCATGAAAGAAACACTTTCATTATCAACACTTTTAATTAGCTTTTCCACCTTGGGCTTCCACTGGTCTGAATTCTGAAAACAATCCAACTTGTACAGTACCTTAACCTTTGAATGGTCCTATTGATAATTTGGTGACATTAATCTGGGGAATAATTTACAGCGCACCATGAATCCAACCTTTGTTGGATTCACATGTAGTGACTTAAAATTGGTGAGGTTGCAGATAACTCTTTCTGACTGGATATATTTATTTTATATATATATATACACACATACAAATTATTTTGAAAGAAGAAATAAAGGATTTTGAGAGGGAAGGAGAAATGGTTTAACCATGGCTTTTCTTTTTGTTAGATCTTTTAATGGTCAACATACATTTGAGGACCCTCTTAGCTTTTTGTGAAGTGTTGTATTACACTATACTAACAACAGCAGGACTTCTTTTGCAGGGCAAAGGCAAAAAGTGCCAAGAATAGGAATAAAAGAGTGAGGCCCTCAAATGTGTCTAGGTGGGCAGTTCCTTTTCATGACCTTACTAATGAGGAACATATCAGAAGATTATTTCCCTGGCAAAAATAGGGGCTGGTTAACTTGCAAAGGAGTACAGATGGGATGAAAGACAAGACAAAGTATTAGAAATCTGTTGTGTAAACACAGAAATCTTGCATTACAGCTGCTCTTTCTTCATTCAGATAAAATTATAAAATTTTATAAGAAATATTGCAGAATAGTCATAAAAATTGTCCAGCTTTACATTGAGTTTTACTGGGTTTTGATTTAGTTTACCCTGTGCAGCAGATGGTACAGAGAAAACAATAAGTCTTTGCATCGACTTTCTCCAGCATTGACAATTGCTCTTTCTGAGGCATTTGAAGAACCTACCAGTCATAGGTCATGAAGACCAGCATGAGATCTGCAAGTCCTGCATTGTGAAGAGGACAGGAAAAACTTCACTCAGAAAATGTATAGAGTGTATTGAATGAGCACAATGAGTGGATGTAGACAATTCCCACCAGAGTGTAGCATTTTATTAGACAATGCAAGGAACCATGATGTTTAAGTCATGTGGTAACATGCTTGCCTCAGAATGAGTTTACACCTGGGTTTGGAAGTCTCTTTAGTTAGGATTCACAGATCAGTATTAAATTGAAATTATGGTATGAGTGCAGAAAATGGGGCACGCTGGTTTGAAACAGAGAGGAGTTGTGCATTGTAGAGGAAAAGATTATTTGGAATCAGAAATTTGTGGCTATGTTGATAGAACCAATTTTAATATTCTTGGAAGCCTGGAGAAACCAGGTGTTTTCTGACATGCTTTCTCTGTTGTCCAGAGTGATCTCTGTGGTATGTATGTAAGATTTGAGATTACAAATGCTTCCGCACTTGCACTGTATAGATTTTAGGAAAAATCAGAGCTCTGAATGTAAGGGGAATGAGATCGGACACACGGTAATTGCAAGTTGTGCATCACCTGATTATTAGGTTTAATGTATCATTAGGGTCTTGCTGACCTTTTCTGTCAATGCAAAACATGGACAGATGTTGGCATTAAAGAGAAAAGGAGAACAGAAATGGGTAGACGCGAGCAGGCCAGCTGCCAAAAGATCAGCTGACACTACACTGACATCAAGTGCAATCTGGAGAGTCCTTCTTATCCAAGTAAGGCTTCACATGCGGCAAACGTGTTGATGTCTGTATACGCAGGAGGCACAGCAGCGCCTGTGAACTAGTTTCTCATCTGGTCAGTACATCTTTGTTGTGATAAGATGCATTTTTCTTGTCTTCTTTTGGCTGATTTCTCTGATCTTAGTTTCTCATAGTCTCTTGTTTCATCTGCCAAGAACAGACTGTAAAGAGGAAATGGGGATTTAGGTCGCCTTGTCCATTTTCACTAGATGGGAAGAAGTACTTCCCTCTGAGATGGGTATGCAGTATGTTATAGGCAGCTTGTCACTTTGTAGTCTCTTTCCAGTGCAGGATACGTAGCTTTGGATTGTTATGACAGAAATAAGAAACACATTTTGGGGGGGTTATAGTTACAGTAGTAACTTGAGGAGGTGATCTGAGTGAAGAGGTGTACTTGTGTGGTGTGGTGGAAATGGTTTCCCACACTCTTCTGCGGGTTACTTTGCTATCTGCTTTTGTAAAGATGTATGCAAGATGCTATGAGACATTGGTGGGTGGTGTAGTGATAGTACAAAGTTCAACTGCTATAGTGTGCCCTGTTACTTATCTTCAGAAACCTTGAGATAAATGTGGGGAATAAGTGCATCCTCTTCCCTCCTCCCATACTCAGTCACCAAAGTTTTGCTTTCATGTGTGGCTTCCTCTGTATTGTCTGTGCAGGATAAAGGTTCTGGTGCTGATGCTTTTCGCAGCAGGAGTTTTGATTTTCCTGAGAAGCAAATAGTGCTTTTGTCAAAGCACGTCAAAATACCCATGAAAAGTAATTAGCTGAAAGAAATGAACCTACTACTGAGATGCGGCAAGAGGGGAGTCTGATGGTCTAGTGAACAAGGCACTGAAATCTGGTTTCTGCATTTGGCTTTGCTGTGGACATGGGAAACAAACTTGGTCAGGTCAGTTAGCTGTGCCATGTGAGATGATGCAAAAAATACTTCTCAACTTTTTGCCTATATGTCTTTTCATAATATGCACTCCTTCTGTAGTGGGTCTCTTCTACTGTGTGTGTGCATAGTTCTCACCTCCATGTGTGGCTGCTTAGTGGTGAAGACCTTTGGAAAGTACCGTAATGCCCATAACAATGATAATGGGACTGTAAGCCTGTTCAGAAAATGAGCTCTGCTTTTTGTCTTGAAAATGTGTGTCAGTACCCCTCAAAAACTAGCATCTCTAAACTCCCAGCTTTCCCCAGGGCTCAGAAAAACAAGGCTACAAAACACTAGCCCTGTCCTTGAAGAAGATGAATGCTGCTTTTTTTTTTTCTCTCTTTTTTTCCTTGGGACAGTATAGCTAAGAAGGAAGAAGACTCAAGAACAGGAGTAGAGGTTGGCATTCTTAGTAAGGACAATCTGACTGTAGACTGCTTTCATGAGAAGGCAGATTAATATGGAATCTGACAACCTGGAAGAGGCTGTGGGAAACTATTTCCACCAGCATTGGCATAATGATGATGTTTAAAAATAAAAAAAAATCCCAAACAAACAAATTCCCAGAGTCAGGGAGATGATGAGGAGGAACAGGATTCTTTAGCCTAGAATGTTTTGAGGTGCCATGTTGAATAGGTACTATAGAAAAGCCTTTGCTTGCTTGTTTCCTAAAGGAGAAAAAGGAAAAACTGTTACCTCTAGGCCTTAAAGAGTGTATAATAATTTACACTGCCTTTTAATGCAGAATCTCTTGCAGCAGTGTTTAGTTTAGCAGGCTGTACTAAATTCCTGTTCAAGATTTCAGGTTTTACCTCTGCTGGATTAAGAACCTTCAGGTTTTCCCACTTTTAGACTCACGATCCAAACCCTTTCTATTGCAGAAGGTCCAGCTAAGAAGACTGATAAATTAGGCAATACAGAACTGCTGCTTACGGCTAGACCACTTCTGATTTGTAGATGAGCTCATTTGCAGCTGAAGCAAGTATGTGCATTTTACACAGTGCATGCTTGCTCTTGGTGCTTTATCTTTGAGGCCTTTGACAGCTCTTTTTTTTTTTTTTTTTTTTTGAGTCATCTTTGATTCAAATCTATGCTTTTAGGTGGACAGCAGCACGAAATTGAATGTAGATATACAGTTATGTGCTGTACATTTAAAACCAGACAAACAAAAAATGCCAGCCCCACCCCTACCCCCCCCGCCCCCCAAAAAAAACAACCCCAAACCCCCAGACA
>JAVJGI010000014.1:70299169-70381089 GCA_035590275.1 Ibycter americanus
TGCTGTACATTTAAAACCAGACAAAAAAAAAATGCCAGCCCCACCCCGACCCCCCCCACCCCCCAAAAAAAAACAACCCCAAACCCCCAGACATTTGAAGTACCTTCAAGTTTTGTCTTCAGTTTTGTCTTCCTCTCTGTCTGCGTCATAGATGCCATTTGGACCATGGCCTTGCTGTTACTTTTCCTGTTTAAAATCTCACGGGTCTTGACTTGTTTTTTTTGTTGCTGCTAGTGTTCTTTATTTTTTTCCCATGCATGCCATGGATTTTAGCATTCTTTCGCCTATTCAACCATTTAAGACATGAAAATAAAGCCTTGAAAGCTTGACAGGAGCAAAGGTTCACTGTCATTAGTAAATTGGGGGAAAGGATGGGATTCAACAGAAGATTTTCCAAGGGATAGGTAGAATACTAGTGGTTTTAGGGAAGAGAGTTTAGTTCAGTGTAACTTCGTAGACACCAGCTATTTTTTATCCCCCTTGTTTATGTTATCTCCATGACCATGCTTCAAGGATACTTTTGCTCAGCTTGATTCCTTCTGATCTCTTGATCCCTGCCAAGACGGTGTTCTTGGCTGCTTTCAGATACATGGAGAGAGTAAACATTCACCATCAATAGTATGAAGTTCATTCAGTGGCTTTAATGACAACCAGATACAGTACTGAACAGTGCTGTGCACATACTTGGATTGGATGGGTGGGCGTACCTTTCCTTTGATTGGGCTTTGCAAAAAAAAAAAGAATTCTTTTAAAAGACAAAAAGCACAGAACCATCAAAGTCATGCTTTGATATTAGCTTTTCCATGAGAAACCTCAACGCAAATCTGTTTATCTGGGCAATAGCCAGCTGGACATTTGCTAAGTGTGAAGAAAGATGTTCTGCTGGAAATGCTTTGATATAAACCAAGTGCCTTTTTCCCAAACTATCTGGGATGTTTATATGGATGGCTGTTAAACAGGTCTACACATTTTAATGGCATTGTTCCTTGAGCCAGCAGCTTCTTTTGACAACACTCTCTTGATTCATCCGACCACGATTTGTTTCCATGTGGTTGACCTGCTGGCTCAGTAGTAGAGGGCTTCATCTGCCTCTTTTGAAGGCTGGATTTGCTCAACACTGCAACTGTTTAGTATAATGTGCCTTTCAGAAAGAAAAGCGTAATCAGTACAGCATTGCGTGTCAACACTGTCTAGCATTAAGTGCCCAACTTTGGCTGCATGATGCCTGTTCTCAGTTGTATGTGGTGGGGAGTCTGGCAGGCCTGGGAAATAAATAGCTGATCAAATTGCTTCTTTGACTGTGGTGATCAGTGCCTAGTGAGATGGATAGCTGTGGGGGAGGCTGCCAGAATTCAACCCTAAACCCAGATGTGCTACTCCTGTCAATAATGCAGCTATGCTCTTTTCCTATAGGCACTTCTCCCTGCTAAACGGGTGTCAGGCACATAGGATTTCTGCTCACCTGCATCCCATAGTCCTTCTACAATTCTTTTATCACTGTATTCGAGACGAAATTTGTCCTCCCCAGAGTAGTTAATGAAATTAGAGACACTTTGCTATAAATTTGTCATGAATAAATGGATATTGCCCAAAATCAATGCTTTTGTTTTAGAATGTTTCTTGGGGAAATTTGAGTTCTAGTCTTGGTGAGAGATGTAGCCCATGGGTATCTCGTAGTAGCACACCACCTGGCAATCCACAGCATGGACCTGGCTTGCAGGGCAAGCTTTTGTATTCAGGGTAAATATATTTACAGTGAAGAAAGAAACAGAATTGCCATCCTGGAAGAAAAACTCAAACGTGATTATGTAGAGGATGAAATCAAACTTGCTGAAGGAAAAAGCTGGGGCAGTCTGGAGGTGCACACGGACACATGGGCGGCGAGTGCGTGCCTGCCTGTGCGACAGAAAGCAGGAGCGAGCCAGCGAGAGGAAGCCCTGAAACTTAAACTCCTCCTGCAGCTCTGCATCTGCTCTGAGTCACTGTATGACTCACACTGACAGTGTTCACGTTAGCTAGCGTTCAGATGGAGCAGCTCTGGCAACAGAAGAAGCAGGTTATATTATTGATTACCTGCTGCAGCAGACAGTTGCGCCAAGATTTTTTTTTAGGAGCGCAGATGAAACAGAGGAGGCTCTACTGAGCACCGTTATTATTATTCTTATTGTTTTCTTAAGGTAAGGATGCCTGTTATTTACTAGAGAAAGATACGAACGGGAATTTAGAGCTTGTGAAGGCTGAGTCTCTCTTTCTGCTGCTGCTTATTCTCAGAGGATGCTGATCCTTGGAGCTGCGTTACTGCAAAGCTTTGTCTTGACTGTTTGCCGTGCCATATGGAGAATCACATGGCTAATGGGCAGTGCAGGTCGTAGGAAACAATATAACTATATTCTCATTCATTGATGTTATGTAAGGCATGGCAGCCATGTTAAGGACAGAACACCTCTTTTGGAGAAACAATGCTGTTAGATGGTAGGGGAAGGAAAACAAATAGTTTTTAAGCATCTCGCTGTTCTTCGGAGAGCACTGCAGTTCTCTAGTTCTAGCTTAGAACTAAATTTACTGACTTCTGAATTTCTGTGTTAATAGAATAAAAAGCAGTGGCATTAGAAATAGCAAAATAATTGTTTACCTTCAGAATCACAGTGTTGTTTTGCCCTTAGCGTTCAGGCTGGGACTGTGCACACGCTGCACGCTGTGATCCGTGCAGTGCCTGGACGTAAACAGTTTCTTCAAATACTTTAAATGATACTTCCAGATACTGGGGTGGTTTTCATTTTGTGCCACTAAAAGCCTATATATATATATATATGTGTGTATATATATATATAAAAACATACATGTCCTGTTCTGACAATTGATTATATGCAAAAACTGGGACATATTCTAGGTAGTGTTGACATATGCAGAGTGGGTAGAACAGTTTTTTGTAGTGGCTTTACTGCTATTTTATGCACTCTGGTGCTATAATTTTAATGTAGTCTAGAGTGGTATCCCTTATTATTCTCATGTAGAATCCACTGAGTCTTGAGCCTTTGCTGTACTCCCCACAGGAGATTTTCTAAGTTAGGGATTCTGGTTTTGAACCACAATAATGAATTTATGTTAATTTCTTTTTTTCTTTTCTTTCCTTGCCTTTTCATTTTTTATGTTTTTCTTCCCACCCCTTTATTTTAGATTTGCATAGCAGTGTCCAAAAGTGCATCTTACAGTGAGATTGGCAGCTGCTTTTAGTAACAAGGGAGCCTGGTCGCTTCTGTGTATTATTTTCAGAGTGAGAAAATGAGGATATTTTCAAAAACTGATCATTTAATGGATTACTTTCAGCTACTTGAAATGATCACTCATTTCCTTGTTGAATTTACATTAAAATGACCATTAGCTTCTCTTTTCATAGTAATATGGTGCTGTAGTAAGGTTGTTTAAAAATGACAGCATACTTCAGGTTCTTCTTCTGTTTTGTAATTTATAGGGTTCTTTGATGCAAAGTGTTTTCATTGCTATGAATTAACTAGATTTGGTATTATTTTCTCTTTTGAAAAGGATTAGATTTCTTAATAAAATGGAAAGTTAAGTTGGTTAGCACATTTGTAGTACCTTTTATGCTTCTTGTGGTATTGAACTTAGAAAACTATAGTGTGAGAGAAGCTTTTAAAACAAGGTCACTCATAAATGTCCATCTCCCAGACCAAAATTTTGGTTACTAATTTTAATGATTTATGTATCTGATATAAAATATTTCTAATGTTACAGCATTATAAATGCAAGCTAGTTTAAACAGTGTTAGGAGTGGTTTTAGAGCTGCTCGCTAACAAAGTTCTGGCACATGGCATTCCTTCCCCTCCCAAATCCAAACAAGTCCAAATAAAGCAGTCTTTATAATCTTAATTTTTCCACTGATTTGTATCTGCATTATTGTTTTCTAAAATTGTGTGTCAGAATTGTGTTTGCCTTCATATTTGCCTTTATGTTTGCCTTTAAGTATGTATGCATTTCGAGTATGAATTCCGTATTATTTCAAACCAGAACAAATAATTTATTATAATAAAACTCAATTATCTTCAATTGAGTTTACATAATTTCTTTACCAATGCATTGTGGGCGCAGTTAAATAATTAACAGTTAACATTTTGAAAAGAAATTTCAAGAATGTGCTTAACATCTAAAAAACAGGATGACAGCCTCTGAGTCAACACAACCCTGAGGACAGCCTCTCGTTACTACTTGTCCATAAACTTTCTGTGCAAGTGCTGACCACCAGCAAGAACTCCCTCTCCCCTCCCTCTTCATCTTGTTCTTGTGCTGCCTGTTACGTCCCGCTGTCTGCCCTTGGATGCCACAAAGTGAAAAAGAGCGTCAGCTGGAAAAAGAATAAAAAGCTCAGCCTCGCAAGAGAACTAGACAGTTTGTTTTATGTGAGTTGGAAAGCTTCTGGGAAGAACTAAAGCAGTTTTAGTGGTGGTGTGATACTATCTTCATAATTACGTGCCTTCTTTTGGATATATTAATAAGTCACAACTAAAATGTAAATATCCATGGTAGGAGAGATTTGTGCAAGGAAGTGATCATAACTTTGTGTTAAGTGCAAAGGAAGCGGCTGCATTTGGTCCTTCTATGCAGGGATTTTGTAGTAAGTGTAATAGGGCTTGTCAAAGTCTGCCCTCCAGGCACCCTGAAAGTTAGTTTTTGTTTCTTTAAGTTGGCTTTGCATCAGACCGTAAAGGCAACAAATGGCAGAAGCTGTTGGGACACTTCACCTGTACTTTTGACAGGACTGGAACTGTCAGAGTTCATGATCTGCCTGGCCTCTCGTTTCTGTGGTAAAGGTTTATTATCTCCAGTGAACCCAACAGAAGTTCCCAGCTCACTGTTCTCCTCTTCAGTTTCTAATCTGCAGGACATCACTGGTGCTTGCACGGCTGATTTTCTCATCTCAGCATTACTCCAGAGCCATGTTTTGTTCTCTCTACCCTCAGTGAAGCTTTTGTGAACTTCCTGCTGAAATATAGCCCTCTTTTTCAATTTCACTTCAGCTGCTCTACCATAACCTGTTTAATGATTCTCTGCCCTTGGTAGGTTTTCCACCTAGGTAAACCTCGAATGGTGCAAAGCTCGTGTAATTTAGCTCTTCCCTTCTGCTGCTGTGCTGCTTGTGTTACGAATGACAGGTGGGGTGTTCAGCTGTCATTTTGTTTCTTCCTTCGTGAAACCTGCTGCTTTTTTCTGTGGCTTCCTTTGTGACAATGCCCTATGTTATTCGGAGCCCTTCATCTGCCTTCCTGGCACTTGGGAAGCAATGCTGCTGGGTTAGCTCTGACCTGTTACATGTTTTGCTTCCTCAGGCCTTGAGCAGATGTTTTGAAATGGGCAGTAGCATCGTCCTTGGGCATGCTGTTCTACCTCTCCCTGCCGTGGCAGGGGGAAATGACTGCAGGAAACAGAGCTGTTGCTGTGGGTAGTAAGTGGAGAAATAAGGGGCATGGAGAAAAAAAGCGTTTCTCCAAAATTCTTGGAGGTCTGAGACCTTCACTGGGAGGAAGCACTTACTCTCTTTTTTTTTTTTACACAAAAGCTGTGTCAGCAATGATTTATAGCTAGCCTTGCTAAATGACTGGTGAAGAACTCAGGGGAAATCCACTCTTGTTGAAATGAATTTACATGAACCATCTTTAATATGGGTGATTTTTTCTTTGTGTTACAGTTTTACCTAATGGTCAACCCAAACTGGAGCACCTCTGTATCAGAGTTTTACACAGAGTAGAAGATGGTCCATGTACTGAGTAATCATTTCTTTCTTTTTTCCTTCCACAAAAAAAATGGTTGCCACGTTTTTTACAGTGATTTGCTATTTGACATTAGAGTTTCTGAAAGAGGACTCTGCAGTATATGAGAAAGCAGCAATATATTGGTGTTTGTTTGGTACATCCTTTTGTCACAGAACAGCACGACATTTCTATTTTCAAATCTAAATTTGAAATGGAGGGAGGGAAAAAGTTTGAGTTGAGTTTTTCACAAGTTTTTGTTTCTTTTTTGCATGTTAGGAGCAAGCCCCTGGAAAACTGGAGTTATATTGGAATACAATCCTTGCATGTGAGCAGCATGAATAGCACTGTTTGCAATACTGAACCATCTTGTTTGTTGGAGAACTCATCTCTTTATTTGCATAGCTTTTAGAAATGACAATTTTTACATCAGTTTTTAGGGGTCTTGTATATGCATATGTATCTAGAGGGCATCTGCTTTGTCCCTTTTCCTGTTTTCTGAGTAAGTCTTCTTGTTTAGATTAGATTTGTTGCCTGGTTTTAAAGAGACAGGGGAAAGAACTGTTAAATCTTTGTTTATACTGTGTCCTGAAAAGCTCTTCACTTAATCCTGGAGCAGTTCAAGCAGGGGGACACACAGGGAGGCAGTGAACAAGTCCTGTTTGCCCTGGAAGGCCCAAACTGTTAGAGGGGCTCTCACCTTATTGCATTGCGTGAGGTTGTGTGTCACACAGAAAAAGTCACAGTCTCAATTTTTGTCTGTTGAAACCTTTGTGTATTCTTGAGCATGTGCTAGATTAAACAGTGAAGGGTGCAGCCTATACTCTGAATATAGTAGTGATTGTCCTTTCATTTGCCTTCGGGGTCTGAGTTTCCACTTGACTGGTCCTTTATGACTATAGTCCCCCTGCCCTGCTCTGCAGTCAGAGCCAGTGTGGGGATGACTGTGGTTCATTTTGCTCTGGTTAAATGAGATTATGGCCTGGATTACGATGACGTGCTATTTCTGTGCTGAATTCTCCGTGTATTTCATAGGGACGAGAAATCGGGGATTAGCTCAGTTTTTGTTCCAATTTCATGCTTCATCTTTTAAAGCAACAGAGTACCTCTGACTGCTATGCAGGCTTAATTAAACGGTAGTGAATTGGTAGTTTTGATGTCTCACGTGACTGTGAATTGACCTTGGTGTTCAGGTGAAACACAATTTAAAAGCAGTGGGTTCGTAATCCTTAATTCAGATTTACTTTTTAGATAAATACTTGCTAGTGCCAGATGGCAGAGCTGCTACAGGCAGAGGTGAATAACAGAGCATGTCTGTTTCTGCAGGTTATTCAGGCAGCAAATCTGATTTAACAAAAAACAAACAAAACAACAACAAAAAAAAAAGGACAAAAAAGACAACACTGCAATATTCTAGATTGCATTACAAAGTCAGTAACTTCATCAGGTTTCCTGTGTGTGATAGGTAAGTGTATTTTAAGCCCCAGATTTCCTAAAATACAAGCTGCTATAGAAGATTTCTTCTCTCTCGTTTCAGAAATAGACACTAATAATCTGGTGTTGGAACAGGCTGCCCAGGGAAGTGGTGGAGTCACCATCCCTGGAGGTATTTAAAAGACGTGTAATGTGGCGTTTAGGGACATGGTTTAGTGATGGACTTGGCAGTGCTGGATTCACGGTTGGACTCGGTGATCTTAAAGGTCTTTTCCAACCTAAAAGATTCTATGGTTCTGTAACTTTAAAGCAAAAGATCTACTTTTCCCCTGGTATCAATGTTACTTCTGTTGAGCAACTGGGAGGGATTCTCCTAAGGACATACAGACCAACATGGTAAAATGTTTATTCCTTTAATGCACATAGAAGGACATGAAAAAATGGCAGTGTCTTCTGTTGTTTCAGGAAAGCTTGCAAGAAGAGCTCTTTTGAGCTCTGTACATTAGTATGGAGGATTTGTCTGGAAAGAATTGCATCCTGAGTATTATTATCACTAAATATTAGTATAGTGGCTGTGAATACATGACATAAAAATGCATGCAACTGAGCTGGCTAGAATGAGGTCTTTCTGTTATAAACTCTCTCAAATGTGGGTGCCTGGGAAAAGTTCATTAAATTATTCTCTGTTCCTGAGATAAGTGGATGACTCTTCATTGTATTTCGGTAAACAGGAGGTAGTGAGTAATAGGAAGAATGTGGCCTTTGTGGTTTTGCCTACATAACAAAGATTTCAAATTATTGTCCCATAGCTTTGTAGACTCATTGATGAGAACATGACATTAAAAACAGTGATACTTCTACAGGACAGTGATTTTACACGGAGAAGTTGCATGGAAAAGTGACTACTCTTTTTGCCAATGCATATGCAGTGAGGCAGACTCGCAAACTAGACCAGAAATGGACTTTGGAAAGAAAGACTAATGGGAAATGAGAGGGGATTCTTCCTGGCTGACCTCCTATGAAGTCTGCAGTTCAACTGGGGAATAGAGGGGAACCAGGACAAATTTGATATCAGATTTATGAATTTCAGAGAAATTGCTTGTGATCTTGTATCAGAAAGTAAGTTGAGAGTGCTTATGTTTGCAGATTGGCGAGTTTTAGAATTTATAACAGAGTGTGAGTAAACATACTGTCATGTAATTTGCTTTTTCACAACACCAGGTATTTGTTGTTACTGGGCAGAAGCAAATTAAATGAAATTTTAGTCCTAAGTTTGTCTTGAAGCAATGTGGTGTCTTATTGAGGATCCTATGAGAGACCCTACAGGGCTTTGCCATCTTTACTGAATGTTCACAAATGGTTCGTACAATCAATTTCTCTATAGCACGTTCACTGAAATACCTGGTGAATGTAAGTAGCCACTTAAGGGTGTGGGCAGTGTTACAAATTAAAGTAAGAAATGGGAGCTGAATTGAAGGGAATTGTGTTTGACAGTGTTTAAATCATGCTCCGAGGATCCAGACCTGTGGTCTCTGGACAAAACCACCACTATCATTACAAGAGGTGCTCAGAAGCTTATTTTTGTGAGCTCCACAAATCCATGGCTGGAGGGCTCGGAGTGAAATACAGTCAGTATTGTCTTCCGTGCCACAACCTTAATTTGTCACATTTATTGCTATATAGTGAAATTACATCCTTTATTTTTGCCTGCCTTTTACCAGCATCTTTTGCAATGGAATGCACACAAGTATTATTGCCTTTTAACTGACGTGGTCTGAGAGACTGAATCAGTTATCTGACGGCTTCTCGTAGTGAAACTGCAAATGCCACCCAGCGTTTGGCTCCTTGTGGGACTGAGTGGGCAGGGTGAGACATGGCTTTGCTGCCCATGGGGCAGGCTGGATTGTAAAGGGCAGCAATGCCTGCAGGCAGGAGACCAAGGCAGCAACAGTCCTCCTGCCTCCTGCCATTGAGCCCCCTTCTGTCACGAATGCCCCATTTCTGCCAGCTGCTCTCTGCCCCAGCGAGGGAGGTGGAGGTGCTGGTGGTTTGCATGGGGCAGTTGGTGTGTTTTGTTTTTCCCCTTGAGGAAGAGCTCTCTCACAGGATCCTTTTGAAGATGCCATGTCATTTCAGTGCATGGGGGTAGTGGAAAGGGCTGAGCACCTTTAGGGTGCAGAAAGCAGTGAGAGAGGGGACCTGGCTAGGTATTTGCACAAGGGTACGCTTGAAGGAAGTGGCTGTTTATGTGCTTGGAAGTGATGGGAGGCTGACGGTGTGTGCGTGCGTGAACTGAGGAAGGGGGGGGGCTTGGCTTCCACACCCATATTGCGTGAATTTTTACTGTCGTGTAAATGCTTTGCCTTTTTTGTAGGACACAAGTGTTTCCTAGTAGTTCAAGAAGAACTGAACATTCTTTTCTGTACTCGTTTGTGGGATTTATATTTCAGATATGTAAACATCCCCACAGCCTTTAATTTCATGGAAAATCAAAAAATGTCACAAGGGGCCACTGGTAAGATTTTATTGAGGGCTAGAAACCATTTGGCACATGTAACAGTTGTCTCTTCAAAAACTGGGAGTGTCTTTAAGTGCCAACTTTATGTAAAATCTAGCAGAAAGACAAATGGAGGGCAGAACACTTATCAGTGAAGATCTGCTTAGCTAATGTTATATTTGTGATAAGTAGCAGCCAAGAACTGTCTAGTAATTTGACTCAATTTGTGTTAGGATTTGATACACCTTCTAGTAATGAGTAAGACATCCAGGATAAATGGGAAGAGTTGTTCCTTCCTAGCACAGTGCTTGCTTACAACATTTGCAAACCTGTAAAAGGCTTCTAAGAGAAAGAATGGAGGTAGCAAACAGGCATTTGGGAGGGCTCTGGTAGCTAATGGAGGGTGTAATATTTTGCACCATTCATTTTTTTGAAAGTATGACGTCTTTCCCAACATCCCTACAGCTTTCCTAACTTCCCTACACTTGCACTTTTTTCCCCATTCCTCTGTGATTCATATGTCTGGAACCCAAGAAAACAATGTCTTCACAGGAAGCTTGTGACTATATGCAAAAGTTAATAATGCAGCTTAAATTTCTCCAAATTGTGCTGCAGATTTCATGGTTGGAACGCCCAATGTTTCAATTTGCATCAGCTCTCAAGTTGCATAGGTCTGCATGACAAGGTCAGTGCAATGGATTACCCTAGAAGGAAAACCCATCTTAATGTCATCATCTCAGGGATTTGTGTAAAACTGAACACCCCCAGAAAATCATCATTTGGTTACACTGCATGAAGTTATTTCTCACCCATTACTACTTGGATGTTTAGTTTTACAATGGAGTATTATTTAGCCTGAAAATATAGCCTCCTGTGATAAAAAAAGAGACAGGCATGTGGACATTTGGTAGCTGAAAAGAAAAATACGTTGTACTGTGACACTAATATAATAAATGAAAGAAGGGAGCGAGAATTTTAAGTACTGGACACCATGCATTTACTGTTAACAATATTACAAAACTGTTCAAGTTGATTCACCATGGTCCTGAGTGTTTTCATAAACCATATCTCTTCTGCACAAGCACATAGTAAATGATTGGATTGATCATGCGTGTAATAGCAAATGAGGGCTTCTCTTTAGTATTTAAAATAGAACATGAAATACAGGATCCACTTGTGCAGACTAGTTTGACCTTGAGACTGTATTTTGTAATCTTTTCCTCGCTTCCCATTTTACAGGACAGCACTTTAGCTAGACTGGCTTGCGGAGGTATAGATGTGACAGTGTTGAGGAACAGTCCTAATGTGGTTGCTGGCACTGTTTGTTGCTGGGGAGGCATTGGTGTGTACTATGATTTTCTGTCCATGAAAATCAGGTGCAGAGCAAGGTGAATTGTGACTGTGTTTCTGCCCAACAAGAAGTTGTGACTCTTTCAGGGACACAGCCTAGCATTAGAAATGCTGAAGCACTGCTGCAGCCAGGGATACAGGTAGTCACAGATGTGTGTTTTATTTCTTCCCAGCCAGGAGCAGAAAATAGCTCAAACTTTAACGTTGTGAAAGTACAGGTTGCATACATAATGCAAGCGAATCTGAAATAATTCTGGGGAAGTCAGATCAAGACAGGGCAAGTTTCCTCTTTTTCTATAAGGCCTATTTTGATATAATGGTGATAGCATCTTTTGTAAGTTAGTATTGCAGAGAGAGCTGCCACATTGATCACAGTAATAATTTGCTCAGAATGAAGAGAGTTTACGTTCTTTAAAATTCTGAAGGCTGGTGTTTCAAGTTGGGGAATATGAGAGAAGACTTCAGGAAATCACACATAGTTTGTAAATGAGTTTAAAGAACGCGACGTTATATTTGCTGCAAGGCTAAGGGAGAAGATCAGACAGCACAGCAGGACACACAGTATATTCTACCTTCTCTCTGCTTGAGGCTGGCAGCAGAGGTCATAACTATTTTGACCTAGAAAAAGAATGTGCTGCCTGGGTTTGTAGGCTGATTATTGAAAACGTGAGCCTTTAAAATACGTTTACAGGAAATGTCTTCTGAGCTACATTGGGTCTGGTAAGTTGCTTTGAAATGAGCATTAGTTTGCAGCTCTAGTGTCATGTGGTTCATCCTCAGCTTCTTGTCTGCCTCAGAGGTTCCTGCTCCTCAAATTTGCCAGCATAAACAGCAAATATAGTCCTTCCCCAGCTTGGTTCTGTCAGTGTGCTTTGGTTTAAATTGTACCTTTTGTAAACTGTTCTGTTTTGCTCTTTTTTTCTGTCCAAGTATTCTAGGGGCAGGGGTGTTGGGTTGTTTTCTTTGGTTGGTTGGTTGGGTTTTTTAAAGAAGTTTAGGTTGTACCAACATGCACAGTTTTGCTGACAGGTAGGAGGGAGGGGAAAAGCGAGGAGGACAAGCAATGGGAGGGAGCAGTTCAGATCGGCTCATCTCCCATGGGAACAGCATGTCTGTTGGACTATGCCTGGATAAAAGCTATCAAAGCTAGCCTTTGGGCAAAGTAGCTCTGTTTTTCTCCTCTGTTTAACTAATGGACAAAATCACACCTGATGTCATGGGTTGCAGGTACCCTTCAGGGATGTTGACACCACATTTAATTGCAAAGGAAAAGGGTTAGTCATTTGTTTCTCCCTGGAGTGATTTAGCTGTTGCCCAGTGAGTGAGAAAGAGGAAAGAAGGGAGGGTGGAGGAGCGAGTGAGGGGGTTTCAATAGGAGCATGTACACTCCCTGTCCTTCTTATGTCTGTTTTGTAGCATACTTTGAGGCTTCTCCGCAGGGAATAGTGTCATGTGCTTCACTTTCTGCAGTATTTAGGAATAATGGTGCGGCAGATTTAATTGAGAACTGGTGTTCTCCTCAGTTCGTGAGGTAACCCTGGTTGCAAGTACAAGTGGTTGGAGAGAAAAAAAATCTCACTATATATCATTTCCTTACAGTCAGGGATCTGAATGGTTTTTAAAATCTGGCAGCAAGCACTTAGGCTTTAACTGCTGTCATCAGTCAACTGCAAAACAATTTCTCTATGGTTTTAATTATGCAAAAACATGCTGCAGTCTTTGAAGAATCTTTTTTTCTATAATCATCAATTCTTAATGCAGAAGGCCAGAGGTAGAATATGCCCAGAATCTGGTGCTTTGGTGTGGTCTGCAGTAGTGCGTTACTACACTCTGCCCTGAGGCCCTGCTAATTACAGGGCAGTGTAATTTCAAAACTGTACAGTGCAGGGTGAAAAAGAGTGGCTTAAATTGGTGCCCTGTTAGGATCTTTCATATTGGAGGGACATTGGACTCTCTGGGCTTACTACCTGGGCATGTACTAATGCCGTTCGATTTAGTTGTTATGGCTAAAACTAGCACTTTAGTTGTTCTTAATCAGGTATCAAAGCACAACGGAACTGGAGTGCAGTTAAAAAATGTGGTTGTGTCAAAGAGGAGAACTTACAGGCAGGCTCTAGAAAGATAGTTGAAGAACTAAAGTCACTTTTAGAATGGAGTGCAGAGTAGGAGGGTACCTGCAGGAGGTCAGAACTTGCTGGGAGATGGGTAGATAGGACTTGTCTGCGGAAGTTGCAAGATTTTTTTGAAAAATCTCACCGACGGCATAATTTTAAAACATGGCACTCTAGAATGCGTGATTTCCAGTGTTGCTTTGCAATATGGATGTGACTTCCCGATGGTAGTGAGCAAGGCACAACTATAATTGGCCAGTAGAGAAACTCTATGTTGTTTCTAGGTTGCATCATCTGTATTTTACAGATATGTGAGCTAAGCCACAGAGATGAAAGGATTTGCCTGTGGCCATAGAACTAGTCATTTTTTTGTCATAGTGTCGTAAATAGGATTTTTAGATTCCTTTATCATCTGTGCCATTTTAATTTCTTCATTTTAAGTGAAATGAGTAATTGACCAGATTTAAGTATTTGTATTAAATGTCCCGAAGGTGAATGGTGGTACAGTATATTACAGGGTTTGTAATGTCGCAGGTCTGTTGTATCAGCCCTTGATCTTGTAACTGTGGCTGTCTGTGACTTGCTTTGTGAGTAGCTTTCATGGTGTCTAGGAGCTTTCACAGTATGTGCCCTGCTTTTAGAATGGAAAAAGAAAAAAATAGCTGTGCTAAATAAATACAGTTGAAATTATAAAGGACACCAAATTGGAACTTTGTGTGCCTGCACTGAATTTACCGAAGTAAAAATGATTTAAAATGCTGGTTTTTTTGCCAAAAACTATTGCATATGGCATTTAACCCTGAAAAGAGCTCCACATAACGTCAGATTCTCTGTCCTCATTGAAGAACTCTCTAAAAGGCAGAGTAAGTAAAATGCTTTGAAACTTCTCATCTGAACTGGCAGTCATAGAAGTGAACCTCAAGCGTGTTCTGCCTTCACCTTGGACAATGAAAAGAGAAGAAAACTTGAGCCGCCTCATAGGCCCTTTCTGTGAAGAGGTATAATTTTCTAAGAAGTTTTAGATACTTTGCTGATGAGTGCACAGATGCATAGGACTGGATGGAGTTTCCTGCATTGTTGAGTCTAGTCTTAACAGTGGCATAATTTTCCTTTTATATGGAAACCAAGTTTTTCCTTGGCTAAACTATCTTTGTTGGTTGCTGTTATTCTAGTTAGGTTAGTTATCTTGTTAACATCCTATTTATCTTAATGCTTTTTTCACCTCTGGTGTTTAGCCCTTATGTATTTCTGGACAGCAAATGGTAATTCATCTCAGCCTCCACTTTGCCGAGCTTGACAATTTTTTGGTCTGCCCTGGGGAGGTTGACTCTGTTGTCCTCATAAGCCTTTCTTTACGCATGTTACAGACTGAGGTGGGCAGCTCTTAGCTTGTTGTAGCCAGTGTTCCTGACTCACTCTCATTGCTGCTTTTTGTGGTGACAGGCACGCTGACTCGTATGCATCAGTGCAGAATCTGCCCTTTTTGTGGCTGCTTTGTCTGACATAGAAGTCTTCCTTCTTGGTTTTTCTCAACTGATAAACTTCCAATTTTTAGCAGAGATGGTTCTTGTTAGTCTGTAGTGTGTCATTTTGTCTTTTTAACTTCATCTTATTTCTTTTACTTCACTCCTTGTTCTTCTTTGGTAGTTCTGGTTTTCCTGATATTTACACACAGCACTGTAAACTGATGAATTGCATCTTAATTACTGCATCACAAATCTGAACACTGTTTGCTTTATGTATGAATCTTCCCTGAATTTAATGTTTTAAGGAGTGTTTTGCTTATAACTGATCAGTATATTTTTCTGTGAATTAAAGTTTTAGCATTCTGAATCCTACAGTATATATTTATATATTTGTCCAATATATATATTTTACTAGAGAAGTGTCTTCTTCACATAGGAACCTGTTGTCTTGCCACAGTTCTATGGTACCATGGTCAAAGATTTCTAACATGCACTGTTGTAGCAAAATGGCAGCTATTTTAGGTTACAAGTCATACTTCTTGTCCTGGAGAGCATACTAGTTGAAAAGCTTTTGTTTTGGCCTTAATTTAATCTATAGAGTTATTTGCTAACTCCAAGCTACACAGTCAATGTCTTCGTTCTATAATTTGAGTGTAAATAGAGAAGCGAAGGTGTGAAACTGAAACATCAGTTTGTGTGGTGCATCAGTTGTGCAGTAAGCAATTGCTTATAAATTATTGTTTTCCATCTGTAATGCTTTTGGAAATATGAAATAACTAGTGCTACTGGTTCCAGTGGCACCTGTAACAACAGGTAGCCCAGCAGTGCTGAGAGAGGCTGAACAGTTTCTGTCCTTGGAGGTTTTTAAGACCAAACTAGATAAAGCCCTGAGCAACCTTTTCTGAGCTGAGAGGTGGCCCTGCTTGGAGCAGAAAGCTGGACTATCCTTTCCAGCCTGATTTATTCTGTAAAGTCAGATTCTACTACCTCTTACTGAGGAATGGGTCCCCTCTTGGAAAGAGATGTGTAGAGGAGTAACCATTCAGCAGAGTGTGCTGAACATAGTAGTGTTGCTTTGCTGTGTTTGTCTTCTGCTCGTCTGTAATGCCTCAGCCTGCAAGATGCTGTGATGCTGCAAAGTGTCCATTGGCAGCTAGCCTACATGGAGTCACATAAATTCTCTTTCATTCTGACAGGATTTTCATGTCATTAGAAAGAAAGAGAAGAAAAAAAAAAAAGGACATATTTGAGATGTTCATGTCTGGGCTATAGCAGGAGATAGTAATTTCAGTAGGAGCACATTAGAGGAAGCCTGTCTCTTTCTTGCTTTCAAGGTAAAACACTGAGAAGGAGAGCTAGAGTATTCAGCTGGCTGCTGTCTTGGACTTTGCTGTCACCCAGCCCATTTCCCATCAGATTCATCTGCGCTTCGCTCTCCAGTTTGCTCTCTCATCCTGATCCACTGCTTTTTTATATGTGTGTTACTTTACTTCTGGGTTTCTTTCTGGAGTGAGTGAGTTGGTAGAGACAATTCATCCCATGGGCTGCTCCCCCATATGAACAGCGCTGAGCCACATTTGTGTTTGTACCTCACTTTGCTCTCCATCCTGGCAGGTTTTGCACTATCCAACACCCCAGCTGCCCTCATGCCAGGGTGCAAGGCACCTGTTCCTAGTTTACTGCCATCAAGCACTGTTCTGTTGAGTTGCAACACAGCTGTTGCATCGTTTCGGAAACTATAAACCTCAAAATTCAGAACAGTACCCTCACAAAATAATGATCATGTCTTAAGATTATCATGGAAGCTCAGAAGAGACCATGGGTCAGATGTTAAGAAACTTTGTGGCAGCTGTTAGGCAGAACAGAAGCAGCGCTGGGCAGTGTGACAGGGAGCCTCCCCTGCACCACAGGGCCCTGCTCAGAGGCTGACCCCAGTAGCTGGTGGATTAAGTGGTGTAGGTGTTGGATTCGGCTGGCTACAGAGGGAGTAGGCTTTCTCAAGTTAAAGTTAATCTTCATGTCTAGCTGCCTTACTTTCCTGCTGTGTGGATTGTGGATCTGTTTGACAATGAACTTGGATAAGGGTTCTGGACTGATTGATAGGTGGGATAAAATGTGCTAGGAAATGTCTTATTTTACTTCTTGAAGGGAAGAAACCCCATTAAGATGCCTGTTGCTTAGGTGTGGTGAGCGATGTTGGTATGGCTGGGGACAGTGTGTTCCTTGTCACAGTGGTGACACAAGCTGTGGGTGTTGGCAGCAAGAAATGAGACTCTTGAATCCCTGCCAGTGGCATCTGAATTCAGTCTGGACCTGCAGGAAGTAAAAATTGCTTGGGAGGCTGGGTTCAGTTGTCAGTATTTCTTTTTCGCGGATGGGGAAGGCATTGCAGTGCCACGTGGTGACCCCAGCACTGACTGCAGCTGGAATGAGCAGACGGGACAAGGTAGCTGAGTTGAGAAGCTGCGCTGGGAGAGCTCAATTGTTGCTGGTGATGTGAAGTAGCTACTTTATTGAGCTTCTTATGTTGTAACTGCATTGACTCTTTTACAGACTTTATAGAAAAGTCATTTTCGTTAAATGCATTGTATTTTCATTAATATAGTGGGAGATACACATCGCAGTCCCTAAGTGTAAAATGTTAAAGTAACGGTACCTGGTTCTAAAATTTCTTTCAGCTTTATTCTTGTGTTCTGTTTCCTCAGAACTGATCCACAGTCCAGATTCTGTTTTAAATGGTAAAGGAGCTATATTACAAAATGTTAACAACACTCTGCATATTTTACAAGTTTTTAGTGATTTTTTTTAAATTGTTCCTGTATTTATTACTTTTCCCCCCAAAAATTTTCTTATACTACTAGCCTGTTTATTTGGATCCATTTAGTGAGAAACAGTTTGTCCTTTTTGTGTCTTTCAGACTTTATTAAAAAAGAACTGGATGCGCATGCCGTATTTCATCTGTGAAAGATGGAGTAAGGTAATATAACTTGAGTGATTGCTACTATAATGTGTGATGATCTGCAGACACTGAATGCAAAGGTTCAAAGATGAAATAAGTTAGAGGCAGACAAAGCAAAAGGAACTTCAGCCTCAGAAATAATGAAGTGCCAACAAGATCCTACATTCTGGTATCAGTGGCATGTTTACCCTATGTTTTGTACTGTGTGATACATTATATTGGCCAGAGTTTTGCTGTTATCATTGTGTGCGCTGTCCACAGAAGCTCAGGTAGGTCATTAGCTAGTGACAGTATGATTTGTTTGTCTTTGAATAAGTGATGTGGACATGTTTCTGGAAATGTGTGAGATTTGAAGTACAGCCTATGCTGAAAGGCCGGTATTTGTCACCTGTTTCCACCATAAGAACAAAATGGTAGTTCTTTAATTTTCCTCCTTGAACTTCTTGGGTCAACAGAGATGGAAGAATGCAGATTTGCCTTTGCTGTCATTGAATATTGCTGTAGCATAGAGCGCTATCCTTCAGGACAGGGACTAAATCCTGTTAGGATCCTGTTAGGATTTGCCAACTATTTACTTCTCCACAATGAATGAACTACTTTTATGTCCTGTGATGTGGCAGGAGGCAGAGGATGATGGTCACCTTACTAGGCCCTGAGAGGTGAATGTGAGTCCTGGTGGGGTTCCTGTTAGTAGAAGACTCTTGTGAGAAGACTCTTGCCCACTTGTTTCCAAGCAAAGTTCAGTCACAGGACTCGCCTTGCTTCCTGTGGGGCAGAGCAGCTGTTGGTGGGCTTTATGTTGGGCTGGCGAGCTGCACCTGGCTTCTGCGATTTCAGAAAATAAGAGAAGTTGTGGCACACGTGCTAGTGATGTGTGGGATATGGCCTTTACCGCAAGGCAGTATGAAGCAGACACCAACCAAATGAATCTTCTGATAGAGGCAGGGGTTTTTGCTGGTCTGGGAATAGGAGGCAGCGAGAAGTGAACCCTGATGCTCATGGTCACATGTGATGCTCTTGGTCACATGGGTAATTGTGTGCAGAAATTGAGGAGGAACCCCCGGTCTCCTCACCTCTAATGTAGTGCCCTCTGCCCTTTCACAGAGTTTAGCAAAGAATGAATGGTGGAGTAGTCAGTGGTGAACAGTAGTGACTTCTCTGAGATATTTTTCCCCAAGTCCTGCTAAGGGAGAATAAGCTATTTGTAAGATCAAGCAGACGGAGGCAGCAAATGCACTTTCTCATGCACTATTGCTTTTCTTGTATCAGATACGTGTCTTAATGCAGATTGAGGATCAGTTACTGAAAAGTCTAGAGAGGTGTACTGCAGTGATTGTGCCTATGTCTGTAATTAAAGCAAGCAGTTGGTACCATGGACTGGGTTATTTAACTGGGGCAGAATGGAATACAGTGCACAACAGGATGCTCCAGGGGCTTATGTGTAATTTCTGCCTTTCACTACCTTGAACCGTTCAGTGAAGAATAACTTGGGAATCAGGCATGCACTTACAGATTTTTCTTGATCCCAAGAAGGCAGAGATGAAGTTGCCAGCAGCAAATTAGTGTTGCCAGACCCCATAACTAGCTTTACTGTGACTTAAAAGGAATTGCAGTAATACTAGTCATTCATATAATCTTTCTTTCTTCTATTAATCATTGTCTGTATTGGAAAAGACACGCCTGGGGCAATCCTGCATCTCCATCCAGTTCAGTGCTGCTTCTGGCTGAAGAAATTAAAAAAGAATTGTCATTCTTCCCCAAGACAGCTACGTCTTCTCCCCTGTGGGGTCTGTCTCCACACTTTCAAAGAAATCCATAACAACAGAGGAAAAAACCAGCATTTGGGGCTCCCCTACAGGGACAGCATATCATCCTAATTAAGTGTTTCTCAAATATGGCCCTGGCTGTGCTATCAACTCGATATAGACAGATCCCACTACTCATTTGAAGCTTTTTGTTAAATTTGATCTGGAGAGATAATAGGAAAAAAAGAAAAGAGAATGCCACCCACATCTGTTTGCCTGCTTGCTTGGTATTATAGTGCATGTTTTCTTTCAACTGATTTGGATTTAGTGGCTTCTTCATTAAGAGTAAAATTTAATGTTGCATATGTGAAGCTCCACATAGCTTTTTTGATTGAGGCTCCTTAATGTGCGTGTATAAAACAGAGTTTATTTTCAGTGGCATCCTTTTTAAGTAGCAGTCCCTGCTTTCTCTTCAGTGAGTTCTCTGGGTGACATCTCTAGAAAATGTGCCCTGCTAAAGCACATACTGGTATAGGTGATGAAAAGACAAACTGCATGAGTGGCTGACTAAGGAGAGGTAATTGTTATTAGTACATCAAGCTGCTTTATGATTGTTGTTGTTAGCTTTTACTGCAAGTTTACTATCTGCTTTTCCAGTTTGTTTTTTAACAAAACCCAGCATTCACTAGTTTGTTCCTTCCCCACTTGCCAGTTTGTAAAGTATGTTAAAATACAGAGCAGGCTATGTGTGAATGCATGGCTGTGTTAAATGTGCAGTGATCCTGTTTCTTAAGAGCATCATGTTCATCATCCTCTTGTTAGTGCTAGAGAAGTTGCATGCACCATGCCAGATTGACATGTATAATTGCAGTAACTACCTGTGCAGTTATTGCATAATGTGAGGCACTTGGCCTTCCGATAATGTTCTATATTCCATTAGGTGTTTTTCTAACTCTGCTGATACTTGTCTGCGGAGTTAACCATGACTTTAGCAGTGAAAGAGATGAAGGACTGAGTTTGAATAATATCTTCAATGAAGGCATAATCAGATTGAGTAGAGCCTTAATACAGGGAGAGTGACAGAAGGCTAAGAGGACGTGATGATACGTAGCTAATGAGAACGGATGTGGAGGGCACAGAGTCAGGGAGAAGGAGGCAGCAGAATTTAAGACATTTTTAGTGTCTGGAGACTACAATGTTCTGTGGGTTATTACTTTGTTGCTTTACTATGATGACTTCTCTCTCTTTTTACAAGTATTTATCTATATTATGTTCTGTGCAAGCACAAAAATAAATTAAGGGTTTTCTGGAATTAAGTGCTACTCTTACATCAAGCCATTTAAAGTGTTTGGAACATTATCCTGTCCAAGCTTACCTTCAGTTACATAACATCTTAATTTTACTCCTGTGTTTGCATTTTAATTATAAAGCTGTTAGGGTGTTTAAATTACAAAATGCCCAGTACCTGCTTGTTAATAATCTCAGCATTATCCTTGGGAGATACATAGGTAAACTACCACAGAATCATTATGAAGATTTCAGGAAAAATTGTTACACTAAAGCATGCTGGGAGAATTAACACTTAGTCCAAACCATCTAAACCAACCCTCAAAATCAGCTGCCTACCATGCTATTTTCATTCTTGGAAACTTTGCATATGGATCATTCTAGTGTTATTTTCCATATAGTTAGGAAGATAAGATAGGAAGTGGCCATGTGGGTCCTCAGGTCCAGACCTCTATACATCAGAAAGTCTGGACTGTGCAGTACAGACACTTGACAGCTCTCTGTATTGTCTCCAAGGCTAGGTGGAATACAATAGCTTGAAGCACTGTAATAACAGACAAAAATCTGCAGTGGTAGTATGCCTCAGACTGGGGTATTGCTAGCATGCTAGTCTCTGCAGAATGAATAGCAGAAAAAGCTCCTAGTTATTTTTAGCTTTAGTGCGTGATTTTTCGTAACTTCTGGGAGGGCTGGGCAGATGGGCTTTAAATACTTGAGGTCAAATTTTCAAGTACGTATCTTTAATCTAAACTCAGACATCTCAATAAAAGTCCTTTGCGGACACTGAGCACCTGCAGCCCTTGGTGAAGTCAGGAGCAGTTGTCAGTGATCTGAGGTCTCCCAGGAAGTCAGGTCAGTCTTAAAGTCTACATCAGGAGAAATCTGAACTTTTCTGCTCATTTCAGTAGGATTGAAGCTTATAGTTACATATGTGCTGCCCCATAAGGGTGAATTCAGGCAGAGCCCCAGTAGAAGTTTTTAGCCATGGTATTCAGAAGCAATCTTAACTGGCTGTTTCGAACACTGTGTGACATCAACAGACAGGTACGAACTGACTTCTAAAGCACCAGCATGCACAAATCCCACTTACGCTGTTTGAAGAATGAATGAATAGGTAGGTGTCTTAAAATTCAGGCCCAATTTGTCTGAAGGAGGCAACATACACAGATATCACCTTTTAACAAGATGATTGCTTTCAGCTCAAGGCATAGAAATGCCAATTTGGGTCAAACAAAAGAGCTTAAAATTGCAGACTAAGAGAGTGTTTCATGTACTTTTAAGGTGTTTTTTTCAAAGTTTTTGCATGCGTATGGCAAGCTGATAGAGATACAAAAGTGCTAAAACAACAAGAAAAGTAAAAAACTAAAAAAGTTCTTGGATCATATCAAAGAGTTTTCTTGAACTGGGTAGTGTATTTATCCTTTTAAAAAACCTTGAAATTTTATCAAGAAAATCATGCTTCAGCACAAAAACTTTCGCAGATGTAGCGTGCTTAAGTGACCCAATGAATCGGGAAGTCTACATGAATGTATTCAATAGTTTATGAATATAAGAAATTGTGCTGAATGGTGGGAATCTAAGATACTGTGCAGCTCTTCAAGAGGCCTGTGTAACAGATTCCAGAAGCAGCTCAGATTTGCACTGGGATTTCCCATATCAAGTTAAACAAGCACCCTAGCTGTATCTTTCTGTATGTCTTGTGATTTTGGGGTCTCAGGAGCTTTCAGCAATTCTTGGATATTTTACTTGCCATTTCACATAGCTTTTTGTAATCTCAGAAGCATCCACTTTCTGCATCTCTTGTATTTGAAAAGCAATTGGACTTTCTGGCTGTCAGAGTGACTTTTTATGTTGCTGTATTGGGAATTTGTTAAAGGTACTTTTTTTATGTGTAATTAAAATACAGATCCATTACTAAGATTTTTTTTAGAAGATTTTTTTTTACTTGATACTATTGAATGTTATATATATGTCTAAGGAAATTGAAAATGTGATCTAGGCAACTTCAGGCTTATTAATTTGACTTTAATAAACTTAGAAATTTTTTTTAAGGAATGCATAAATAAAGATGCAGGAATTGAGTGGAAGGAGGATGAAACATGATCTATTTTTCTAAGATAGGTCATGTGAGACTGACCTAGTACCTTTTTTTAATAAGAAAGTAGGTTTTCTAGAAAAAGAAAAAATGTGCTGGATCTGGTCTCACTGGATTCTACTGAACCATTTAACATGGTGCTGCATCAAAATCATTGTTCAAGGTGAAGGAAGATTAGGTTAGTGTAAGAACTGTAAACTCACACAAAGAACTGGCACAAGAGGAGGCAGCAGGAGGTAGATACATGTGATGAATTATTCTTTGGGAGTTGACTTGTTTAGTTTTCTTGAGTGGTTTGTTTTTTTGTTTTTTTTTTTTTTCCTTTGAGTTGATTTTGTTGTCGTGTTGAAAGCAGGCTGTTGAAACTTGCTGTTGGGAGGAGGACATTAGTTTCCAGTAGACAGTTTTAGATGAAATGACTTTACAATTATTTGTACAAGTAGGTAATACTGAAGGGATTGAATTCAACACAGCAAAGTGTCAGGCGACACGCTAGCAGGAATTCATTTACTGAGTTTAACCTTGGTGTCAAAATTAGCAGTCTAAGCTCTTACATAATCAGTGGAAAGAGGCAGATTTTTAATTAGGCACCCAACGCCTGCTTTCTGTCTTGACTGTTAAGAGCCTAGGCACCTGACTCTGGCATCTGTGCTGGATGCCTGAAATTGGATGGTGCTACGGCCTCAGCTTAGGCAGTAATATCCCAACTTTTCCTGTGAAGAGGGAGTTCAACAGTGGGAAGACTTTGAAGGAGAAAGGCCTCTGTGAAGGTAAGTGGGTTCAGGTTTGTCTCTAACATGTCAATTTGAGACCACCGTGAAAATGATGGATGGGATCCAGGGAAGTGTCAGGAGAGGTATTTCTAACTGAGGGAAGGCACCTGAGCTGGGTGCATCTGGGCTGGGACCTGATCTGGAATAAGTGTGTAACACTTCTTGTCATACCCAAGAAACTTCAGCTTAGTATGTAGCAGATGCAGAGGAAAGCTGCAGGGATGATCAAAGGAATGGTGTTACAAGAGGAGTCTGAGACAGCTGTGTTGGATATGTTTTAGGAAGACTAGCAGTATGGGAAGTGTAATTGCTGCAGCTATGCTGCTGGAGTCATGGGAAGCTTTGGAGTGTGGTGGATATCAACTAGCTGATAGGTAACAAGCAGGATGACTGTAGTCCATCAGAGGACTAATAAAAGTCTGTGTGTAACAGTGGTGTTGTAGAAAGGATATTATGCAGAAACAGAAGAGTCCAGACATATGATTTAGAGGTGATGTGAACTGAATGTAAGGCACATCTTAGTGACTGTAGTTCGTGTGTGTACGTAGCATATGGATAAAATATTTATAGCCAACATTGAAATGCATAGTGATAATCCCATAATATATGACAGTAGTCAGTAGGAGAATGCTTGATGTACATTTAAGGAGGAGCTTGAAGGCTTATGAAGGGCAATTGCTTGGATTCTTTGGACTTAGGCTGTTTGGCAGCTTGTGCTTTTGGGTCACTGCTATACAGTGTGATACATGCTGTCTACTGTATTGCCCTGCAGTTTCCCTGCACTGCACCGGAAAAGCTGTGTGATAAATCAGGCATCAAGGGAATTTGTAGAGTTGGACAAAGGTGTGTTAAGTTTAGCCTGTGACAAAGGTAACATTTAGAAGCAGACTCCTGGACAGCAAACTCATGATCACTGAGAGAAAAGCTTACTCTGAACTGAAAATTGTGGTTGAAGATCCCTGATGTGCCTGTAGTGACAAGTGATGGGTGCAGTACTTACAGTCAGTGACAGCCCTTGCCCCAGATATCTCCTTAGCTTGACAAATGCTTACACTTGTAGCTGTATGTTAGTGAAGAACTGCCCTTTGCCTAGATGCTGGTTTGTCCCAACACCGGGTTCAAAAAGGAGTTGAGTTCTCTGAGCAAGGGTAAGTAATGTGCTTTCTTCCTCTGTTGCAAATCCTTAGTTGCTCTAAGTGGCTTTATCAGCTATTAAGACATTGATCAGGTTGTTCTTTAACAGAATTATCCATAAAATAACAGGAGGAAAATATCACAGCAAGAAACCTTTTTAACGTACTTCTGGCAATGCTATGTTTAGTTCTCTAGTTATTTGTTTGTTACTAAGTACTTAGCCTGTGTTTCTGCGGTTTTTAAGTACCTAGAAGAATATCAGGAGAGAATACTATGGCTTCTCTTTCTCCCCCCCCGCCCTGCTTCCTAATTAATTATTTCATAGTGGTACTAAGTTGTTATTGTTCTGTGGTAAAAACAATTGTGCGATGATCTCACAGTTCTTACTTGGAAAATTGCCAAAGTAAAGAAAAAACACTGTTTATGGACTGCATTGTCAATAGTTTGGAAGGGGGATGTTCTGTTGGAAACACAGTGCTTTGAATGACAGTCGCAGAGGATGGATGGCAAGAAGGGACGACTGAGAAGCTAGGAGTGAAAACGTGTGAGTGCTTTTTCAGGTTTATTGTTTATGAGAGTCATTGTCAACTCCCTTAGATTGAGAATCTGTCTCAGTTTAGGTTTTGACTTTTTTTCTGTATTGTAGGTTTTATTTAGCTCCAAGTCACGTTTTTCTGGCTAGTAAACTGGGGTTTTAATTTGAAAATCTGTTTAAGCCTCTTCCTGAGAGACAACATTTGGAGCATCTCAGGCCTGCATGGCTGTCACTTACAGGGATGCCCAGAAAAAACTGGGAGAACATCACTTGAAGTGGTTTCTGGAGCAGAAAAAAAATCAGGTCTGAGAGACTTCAGCCTCTTAAGTTTCAGGAAAAAGGCACCTCACACTCAATGTTGAGGAAGAAAAAGGAATAGAGGAATTTCTAGCTAACCTTTCTTTCCGATGACAGTTCCTTTTGTGGGGGGAGGGAGGGAGGGAGGGATGAGGGGAGGGAGGGAGTGGATTAAATAAGTGCAAATGAAGCGTGGTACACATCTCTGACATAATCGGTTTGGACTTGGCGATCTTAAAGGTCTTTTCCAACCTAAATGATTCTATGAGAAACAAGAGTATTGTCAGATTTAGAATACTTCCCTGGTCTGCCCAAGAACTGTTGTAGATCATTATTAAACATGAGATGTTGGAATGCAAATTTAGTCCTGTTTCATAGTCTCTTAAGATAGCTGTTTAAAAGCCAGAAAGAATTACCTTTTGAAGGTTCCTATTCCTCTCTACTCAGTTCTAACTAGTTGCCTGTTTTGCTTAACTTCAGTACAGTTCAGCAAAATGAATCCCATCCAAAGACTATACGCCTTTCTTGACCTTTTCATAGCATGGTGTTTAGTCAAGGTAAACACTGACCTCGTGGCTTGTTCATGCAGATTCGTAAACAGTAATTAAAAAATGAAATATTTTTGTACAATTGAGTCTACGTGAACTGGATCTCTGCTGAACTGCATGCAGGACAAGGGAGGGGGTTGTTCCAGCTTCTTTGGATCTTTCTGTCATGATAATTTTAATAATATGTTTTCTGTTTGGATATCTTGTAGCCTATAAAAACAAAAAATAAAATGTGCCAAGGTATTTTGGGGGTTTGTGAGGCAAGCATGACAGGGATAATATTAATTTCTTCTTGAAATGTGTTTATGCTAATTTTGCTTTGAAATAAAAATATATCCATTTGGGAATATTTATGTTCAAGAATGTTCTGTAATTTCCATATTAAAAGAACCCCAAACTTAGTGCAGCTCCTGCTAGACTTCAACCCCAGAAATGTCTAGAACACAAAGATGAGGTAGTCTAGAAGATGTATTGTGGCTCAGGCCCTTGTGAGAGCTCACTCTCCTTGAAAGCATTTAAAAAATAAGCTGTCTGAAATTGTTCTTTATTGTTGACTTTTTGCCCATGTTAACATGAGCAAACATAGAAAAAGAAGAAAAAAGTGCTGCTTGGCTGTTAACACCAGCCTGGTTTTAGTGGGAAATTTGAACATTGGTCTGGTTTTTCTGAAAGGAGGCGTTTTCACTGCGGCTGTGCATGTTCGTGTGCACTTCCCATCAGGCAAATCCGCTGTGATTTGTGATAAGGTGATTTTTGGAGCTGTCCCAGGCAGCTGTCAAATATTCTCAAATATTCGAAGTGGAGGTGTAGAGAAAAACAGTTGTGCGGAGGAAACTCCAGCTGCGTAAACCTACAGGTTTGGTATAGAGTCCTGGAAGCATCTTGGATAGCTGGATTTCCACTGCTTCAGTTGGAATTTTCATTCCAGAAACTTGGAGATCTCTACCTTTGGGTGTTTTTCTTGTCCTTCAGCTGGCACTCTTTGTGTTTGTGAATCCCGTCCTGTAAATTGACCCAGGCTCCATTTAATAAACATGCCTGTTAATACAGACACGTACCTTCATCTTCAGTGAAGACTGTTAGCACTAGATGAACAAGGCCTGACTTTAGAAGCGAATCCGGTGTGAACTAAGGCACCAGCTATGATTTTTGTGGGTGCTGGGAGGGAAAGCAGCCAACGTGAACTACCTTTTGTTGATTTTCCTTTTTTAAAGGTCTTCATTGTGCTTTAAGGTGTGGGGTAAAGATCTTGTCTTCAGTCTAAAGAGAGGGGAAACTTTCTCTCTAGGTAAACTGCCACAGAAACACTCCTGAAATACTTTTCAACACCTTTATTCCTTAAGTAACTGGGATTCCCTGTATTCTGTTTCTTTTAATGCGTGAGCCCAGGTTAATGCAGGAACTGTATGATTCTACTATGAAGTTTAATAACCTTTAAGAAAGGAAAAAAAATAACACTGTCCTTACAGAAGTAAAGTAACAGCATTAGGAAAGAAGACTGGTAAAAACCAAGTTGCAAGCATGTCAAATTACTTACTGGAATATCATGGTAATAATCTGTTGGTAATGGGAATACAGAAAAGATGGTAAACAATCAGACTCCATTCTGTTTAGCTCAATAACATATTCTGCAGCAAAAGCCAGTTTTTAATGTTGTTGTCCTTCTATCCACTGTTACTGGGAGAGGAATTTCTTGTTTTCTAATTATGTATATATATAAATAGTTTAGTTTGGTTCTCTGAATTTTTTTTGTGATTTTTTTTGGAACATTTTAGCGGAAGAGCTAGGAGTATTTTCACGTGCAGTCTATGGAGGTTTAAGCTTAGCATGGAATGACAGTCATATATCAGTATAAGTGATTTTGATGTTTCTGTTGTTAGTGAACAAAATGTTATCACTGCTTTTGTTTTATTGTTTTATAGTTCATAAGCTATAGAAATAAGAACTAGGTAAAAAGGGAAGTTAGAGTTTAGGGGCATTTTAAATCTTTTGAACAATAAAATAGGAGATAATACAAAATATTTTAGGTCAACTGATGCTCTCTCAAACAGATGAGTTCTTTGCTAGTTCAAGAGTGAGTTGTTTAACAGTATACTTAAATGGCTGTTGAAGAGAAACTTTGAAAAATTGCCTTTTGTAAACATTTCAGACATATGTAGCACTTAAGTAATAGCTTGAAAGGTAGCATTTCATTTCTGAATTACAAACTTTAATATTTTCTGGTTTATTTCTCTGATATTTCTGTGTGAGTCAGCTTTGAAATCCATATACTGTAACAGGAAGAAAAGCCTTTTCTATTTTGGATTCGTAAGTATGACGAATCAACTTTGTTTTGTATGGTGCCTGTTGGTGCATTTTATCCTCAGACAAACAATGAGTTGTATGTGTTAACCCGTTTGCTTTGATGGGTCAAGCAATAGCAATGAAGTCAAATGACCCTGCCACAGAGTCTTTTATTTCTTTGAGAAGAATAGTTGGGAGAGCAGTGCTTTTGGATAGTATTTGATATGGAAGGAGATAAAATCAAAAGAAAATGTTTTTGAGGACTGATTTTTCAGGAAGTCACTGCTGGGAGCAAAAGTCACTCAGGGAGCAGTGGTTATGGATCCCCATGGAAAAAACAGACGCCCAGAACGTTGGGAATGTGTGGTCTCAAGTGACTTGGTGGTGCTCCAGATTGTCTCTGTAATTAAGAGCTTGGGTATGTTGCTATGCAGTGAAGGGAAGAGGCAAGCACAGACAACAAATTTCTCATGATTTTTGTTCAAGTCTTAAAGCAGCTTGTAACTTTCTCAGTATAGCTCCAGTCATCTGGAGCTGCTCTTCTCGGTCTTGTTTTAAAAACTGTCCTTTTTCCCTGTCCCCAGGAGCACCAATAAGTACCATAAGTACTTGGCATCTGTTACAAAACATCTTTCATTAGACTAGAGAAAATCAATACGCTAAATAGGAGACTCACAGAATAGGAAAAATCACTTCTATGTCCAGCTGCATTCATCACTACAGAGAAGGCACTGGCATATTGTAATTTAATGTTTTGGCTGTGAATTCATATAGCACAAAAGGAGTAAGATATCTTCTGTCCTGAGGTCAGTTTCCATATTAGCGCTCAAAAAGGAAAATCTGAACATGACAGCTGAAAAGATTGTGCTTGTAAAGGTGCCTGAAAAACAGACATAGCAATTACCACATGGTCACAGGTTTCCCAGAACTGAGAGGAAATTCGAGGTATATTTTTCACTTGATTCCTGCAGTCTGATTTGTAATCTTGTCAGATTAAAAAGTCCTTTTACAATATGACAGATCACATTAGGAAAATCCATTTGGATAAGTGTTTGCACATTCTATTCTCACTTATGCAGGAGTGATCTGGGGAGTTTCACTGGGAAGGAAAATAGAATATGTTTTAACACTAGTTAGTTGGATGCCACTGTTGTACGCTCCCAGGCAATGTAATTTTATCTACAGTTTAAAAAGGCAGATATAGCTGCAATTTCATGACATTTGCTTTTATGCCAGTTTAACTGCAGGCAAAACTGTCCATTTGTGTAGCGGTCACATTTAAAAAATTGAAGTGTAAGTATATATATTAACTTTTGCATGTTCTACCTTTCTGTAGAGTCAAACTTCTATTGAATCATAGAATCATTTAGGTTGGAAAAGGTCTTTAAGAGCATAGAGTCCAACCATTAACCCAGCACTGCCAAGTCTACCACTAAACTGTGTCCCTAAGCACCGCATCTATGGGTTTTTTAAACATTTCCAGGGATGGTGACTCCACCACCTCCCTGGGCAGCCTGTTCCAATGCTTGACCACCCTCTCAGTGAAGAAATTTTTCCTAATATCCAGGCTAAACCTCCCCTGGTGCAACTTGAGGCTGTTTCTTCTTGTCCTGTCGCTTGTTACCTGGGAGAAGAGACCGACCCCCACCTGCCCACAGCCTCCTCTCAGGCAGTTGTAGGGAGCAATAAGGTCCCCCCTGAGCCTCCTTTTCTCCAGGCTAAACAGCCCCAGTTCCCTCAGCCGCTCCTCATAAGCCTTGTCCTCCAGACCCTTCACCAGCTCCGTTGCCCTTCTCTGGACACGCTCCAGCACCTCAGCATCCCTCTTGTCTCAGTGAGGAGCCCAAACCTGAACCCAGTGTTTGAGACGTGGCCTCACCAGTGCCCAGTACAGGGGGACGATCACTGCCCTAGCCCTGCTGGCCACACCATTTCAGATACAAGCCAGGATGCTGTTGGCCTTCTTGGCCACCTGGGCACCCTGCCAGCTCACGTTCAGCCGGCTGTTGACCAGCACCCCCAGGCCCTTTCCCACCAGGCACTTTCCAGCCCCCCTTCCCCCAGCCTATAGCGCTGCGTGGGGCTGCTGTGACCCAAGGGCAGGACCCAGCACTTGGCCATGTTGAACCTCATACAGGTGGCCTCGGCCCATGGATCCAGCCTGTCCAGATCCCTCTGCAGAGCCTTCCTGCCCTCCAGCAGATCAACACTCCCACCCAGCTTGGTGTAATATGTAAACTATACTTCTCACACCCTCTGGATCTCTTAAAACGCTCATCCATTTGCAAGATGGGAGTTTACAGTACCAAATCGTTTGAATTAGCTAAGCTACTTGTGGGCCTTAGGTCATATAAAACCTGGTAGTACAGCAGAATTGTAGAGAACAGTATTTTTGTGTCTTTCACAGTCTTTGTTGTGAACTGTGGCTGCATACCTGAGATTGTCTAGCACTCGGATGATTTCATAGCCAAGATCAAGATGTGATTTGGTAGTTCATTGCGCATGGAGTTCTCTTTAAAATGTGAGTCTGTATTACCACAGAGCCATCCTTCAGATAGCCACAGAGCTATTCAGAATGGAAGAGTTAACAAAGTGCTTGTTGAACGCACACTGATACCACTGTTGCTGCATCATCCTTCAGTAGCCTGAATTTTCACAGGGATTTCACACTGTCGCTGCTTCAGTACTGAAAGGTCCAAAGGGCTTGGATAGAGTGCTAGTCTTCTGCATTTCAACCAGTGGGCCCTGGTTTCACTCCCCATAGATAATGCCAGACTGGTTTTTCTTTAACTCACTTTTATTTGGATTAGCAAATTACTTGTTTGGGTTTTCTTGTAAGTGTATACCTCATAAAGAAGTATTTGCCCTGTGGCATTTCAGTTACAGTTTGTTTTTATTTTCTTTGTTGAAAAAGATTACTTTTTTTTTGATTGTTTTTAATTGGATAGAGAAGTTATTAATAGACTTTCCCTTTTCAGAACTGGAAAATGCCCAGAAAGGCTTTTGCTCACACTTTCCAAATACAAATTTACTTCTAAATTGAGACCAAACATGGAAAAGTTTAGAATGTTAGGTGAATAATTTGTGTAGTTCTGAGCAGATGGAAACAATGTAAAATGAAAAGAAAAATTAGTCTTGACAATCATAGCTGTTTGGTTCTTACAATGTTTAAGTTGGTGGTTTTAAATTGTCCATGAACTATGCAAATAAGTTGGTGGGAAGTGACTGAGGAAAGCAAGCCTACGATCAGTAGCTTTAAATTAACTTGTACCAAATGGTTCTTCCACTGGAAAATTTTCAGGGAGTTTTCAAATCAGAAAAGTTTAAAAGATGTTGATATAAGAGTTTAATAATATCCCATTTAATTTTGTCATAGTTTTAGCTTGTTTCACTTCAAACAGTTAAAAAGTTTAGTTTTATGACATTTACTGTTTTAAAATAATTATTTGACAAAGATGCGTTACACTGATGTCTGTGATTTACAGTGGTATCACTGTGGGCAGGTGATGATTTTACGTTTTCAGTGGAAGTGAATAGGTTATGCTTGGACCATAAATGTTATCCCAGTGATCACAAACTGGCCTAACAATGTTATGTCTAGCTCTCATTCTTGCACTTTAGTCTATAAAAACTCTCTAAATTAAGTTGTAGATGAGATCTGCATGGCCTGAAAAAGCTGGAAACAGTAAAATTAGTGCTCCCAACTGTTCGAAAATTTCTCTCCTAAAACACTGCATGACAACAGCATCTGCTGGTTCCAGTAAACAGTGAAGAATGGCACTAAATTTTGTATCTGTGCGCTTATACTCAAAACCTTTTCTATGTGCAAAGATGAAACACACCTTACATCTAAAGGCAAGAAGTTGTTATTATAATTAAAGTCTTTACAGTCTAATCCAGGAATCATTACTTGTGCAGATTTAATAATTACCAGAAAAGAAAGGATGCTTCTGTATAGGGAAAAGTCTCAACAAATAACACAGTTAAAATCACTGAACACATGAAGTGTCTATGTCTTTGTCCTGCTGTAATGGTCATCCTTCTCCTGCTCCTCTGAGTCTTAAGGTGGTTTCGTTCTTGTGGTGGGGATGTGGAGGTGTTTCAGCAGTTGGCAGCACCTAAAGGACTTCAGATGCCGACAGGAGGAGTGTGGTGTTCATGTTGGTAGTTGCTGCTTCTTCACTGTAGGATCCACTTGGGGTTATTTTTATGTTTGCTAACAAGCTTTTAAACTTGCTCTTTCTTCGTTGGTCTGCAGCTCGACATTGCATCCAAATTTACTGTATGTGGTACCTTACATACATGTCAGATAACTATTTCTTTTTTCTGTTTTTTACCCCTGAAACGAGTTTTGTCCAGCCTCAAGTCTGCAGTCCTTTAAGTGACCATGGGTGAGCTGTCTAGCTACAGTGTCTTCAAGTGTCAACTCTATCTCTTTTTATCCCATGCTTTTACTCCTCGCCATTGTGTGTCTCCACTTCTCAAGGCCTGTGCTCACATACTTGTCCTGTATTTTTCTACCCTACATCGTGTTAGAGTTGTAAAATGATGATGGTACCATGCAAAGATAAAAGAAGTAAAAACAAATTAGCCCTAGACATCTAGGCCGTTGGAAAAATTGCTGTTACAACTAAACCAACTTTAATTGCAGGCTAAAACAACAAAGTTCCAAGCAGGTCAAGAAAAGTTCAGACAGAGCAAGCCTGAAAAGCCAAAGCCCTCAGGGTTTGCAAGCTGCCCTGCAAGGCTTTATGGCCAATCACTAGTGATGGCAATGTGATATTAAAGGGCTACAGGGTAACAGTGCTGCAAGAGCCAGCGATGAACTGCGGTAATACAGTATGTCATGTTAGCACCCACCGTTACCTACAGAGGTCTGGTGTGATGTCCAGCTCAGAAAGGTCCCAAGGTGCTTGTCAACTGAATCTCGGAGTGCAAACCTGGAGGTGCTTCACAAAATACCAGTACTGCTCTTTATACTGTTTTTCTGTGTCCCTAGTGCTGCCTGCTCTCAGAGAGGACTCCAGGCTTGATTAACCTTTTGCTCTGACCCAATCATTATATTCAGCTTTTGGTCCTGCCCTTTTTCCAGAAGGTACTGCCTCTCCAGCAGTGACGCAGAGACACAGAGACACCAGCTGTAGGAACGTGTGCCCACACTGAGATGCAGTTTGGTGTCTTAGTTTAACCTGTTGCAGAAAGTGGCTTTGATGAGATGGTTGGACTATAAACTTGTGTGGCTGAAATGCAGGTACCTCTTCTTATCTGGGCCAGAAGAGCAAGACCAGTAGCTGTGGGCAGAAGTATCATCTCTGCTGCCTTGCCTTGGAGGTTTGACTGCTGAGGTAGGCAGCATGCTTATGAATTTCTGATGAAGTGTGGTGGGAGGCACCAGGAGTTAGCAGGAGAAGTTGGCGTCACTGTTGCTTGCCTTCAGCATGCAAAAATTGAGAGTAAAATGTATCAGTCATGAGAATGAGTTAGTCATGAACTTTAAGAGAGGAAGGTAATCTGGGATGCATCTTTTATATTTTTCAGGCTTGTCTGTATTCATGCAAAATTTGCTTTTAAAAAAAGTGAGATGTCACTTGGCTTGTAGTAACACACCAGTTTTATAAGGCATGTTGGTGCTTGGACATTTGACAAAACTCTGACATTTAAGCTTGTATTTTCGAGCACTGAGTGCCGCAAGGAAGTCAGCACTAATAGATGCTCTTTGTCCTTGCATGGCATTGATATCTTTTAGTGATCGTTGCTACCATCTCCACTGCAGTTGTTATTTTTTTAAATAAACTTTTGAAGCCCACTAAACTACATCAGTTCTAAAGATTAATCAGTGCTAGTTGCTGAAAACAAACCAGTAGATTGGGGTTACAGTTATTTGAAAATTGTTTTTAAAAGCCCTGGACCTCAAAAATCCATGGCTATACCCTATAGGAGTCTTAATTTTTCTCTGAATTCTGATCTGAAATGTTTATTTTGTTTGGTCTGTTAGTATATGAGAGAGAAAGAAAAGAATGTTGTCGTAGGAGAATAGTGTTGCACAATGCATACTGCAGCCATAGAAGTACTTGCTACCCTCTGTCTGAACTGACCACTTTAACCTGTAATATGTTGGAGTGAGGAGACATGAACCTCCTAAACAACGTTATTTGTCCATGGGTATTCATACGTTTGCTTATTTTACGCTTATGATCTACTTTTTTTGTAGATTGCATTCTTTATTTATTCCAGTTTTGTGCTACTGATTTAGGCCCTTTAAATTCAGCAAATATGGCAAGTTCCTGTATATTCCAAATATTTTTTCCAGTATGTTTTAAAATGACCCATGTCTGTCAACACATGTAACCTTTCCCACATGGCTGTGTTTCAGTAGCTCTGCTACAAGTTAAGAATCCATTTAGTAAATTATATTGTCGGGTCTTATTAGCCACAGTTCAGTTTATACTTGACATGGATTTTGCTCTTTACAAATGCGGTAAAACGTACTTACTTTTAAAATCCAGGTGCAGTTTATTCTATGTTAAAAACACGTAAGCAAATATGTTGGTCAGCAGAGTTAATTATGTTCCTGGTTCAGTTACAGCTTTCTGTGAAGTATCTCACTGGGCCTTGGCTTGCATCTTCCTATTTCTTTTTTCTTACCTAAATTCTAGATGTAGTATCTCCTGCTGATAATTCTCATCAGTACAGTCATGGAGATCAAACTATTGTTGAATACGTAGAAATGTGGGTTTCTCTGAAATTAGCGTTTTAACCTGTTTTTTCTGAAGAGTGTCAGTAGTGTCCTTCCTTGTGACCTGCAATAGGCAGATGGTGATAGTTTGAGACCTCTGAAAAATTACTTTTTAATGTTTTCTGGCTTTGTTGGGAAATGAAATTGTGACTTCCTTTTCTGAAAGACAGGTGTCTGCAGCAGTTCCTTGCCTATAGCAGAAGAGCTTGGACAAATTAGTGTATCTCAGACCCTGTCACTTCATTTCCCACTTCCCCTTCTTCTTGGCCTTGATCAGAATACGGCTGCTGTAACCATGTTGTGAAGGGCAGGGAGGGTGTGTGTGTGCGTGTGTGTGCATGTGGGAGGGAGGTACAGGGCACAGGGAGGAACTGGGGTAGCACATGTGCATCCACTGTCCCAGAGTGCCCCTGCTGCATTGGGCAATGCAAACACAGGGTAATACGGTCCGTTCAGTCATCCCTGAGTCTCCTTGCTCCTTCCCAGTGCTTGCACTCCTGGATCATTTTTGAATGTATAAACATTTTTGAGTATATAAAGGCTGCATCTTGTTCAAGGCCCGCTCAGAAATGGGTTTGTTTCTTCTTTCAGTGTCTGTCTTGAAGCATAGCTAATGGCTGACAGGTGATGAGCAATATCTTTTGCTCCATTTAGCTCTGAGTCCTACTGCTTCTTGAGAAGCAGCTCAGAAGTCCATCCTTCCTCAAACCTACCAGCTCTACTCCGTTTTGACTCTCATCTCAGGCCATATCTGCCTTTATCTGGTTGATGGAGAACTCTGTGTGTTTCTTCTCACAACTTGGGCAAGAAAGCAAAACAAACTTTGGGGGGTCTTTGGCTGAGATCCTAGGAATCTCAACAGGGTTTTCTGGGTGACTTTGAAGTCTTGGACAGGGCCAGCAAACTGGGAGCTGCATGCTGTCTAAATAGATTATCAGGGAAAACATTTTCAGAAACTGGCAAGACCCTGAAGCAGCGCACACATGCACCACCCCCACCACCTCCATGCCATTATATCTTACAGGGTGATCTTACTGTTAACCCACAGGGTAGGACTGGCATGAAAAAGAATGCCTGTCACTGGGACAGCTGTTCCACCAAAGCATTGAAATGGGAGCAGTGGTGGGAAGCATAGACTGTTGTTGGCCTGTGTGGAGTTGAATGCTTATGCTTCCAAATGCCAGCATCCCACCACTTGTTTACATGACTCCAGAAAGGAGTCCAGGAAGAAGCCTTGTGGTCAGCATCTTGCCCCACAACAACCTTCTAAATCAACAACATTGATTTAGAAATATCAAGGTAAACAAACAAATCATTTTGTTTTCCAGAAAGAAGAAATGAAAGCAGCGCGAAGGAATCTGATATCTGGAACCTAGAAAGAGTTGTTTCATTTGAAAAGACATTCAGTATCATGGCCATTAGGTGTAGTCTAGGCATGCACTGCGTAAGGAAAAAAGATATATGGATCAGAAGTACACACACAAAACAGTTCAGGAGTACAAAACAAACACTGGTGGAGAAATATGCATCAGCAGATTTGTATTAGTAGCAAAAGAAAAAAAAGTAGCAGTTTTGCTATGCTGCCTAAATCCTGGTAATAACCTTTATGGAATATTACTCCCACACTAACATTTATTTTAAATTTTCTAAATACTTGACACTGTTTCATTTCCTGAGTCAATTAGTTATGTCTTACTGAAAACACTTATGTTAGAGAAAGGATTCATGCATTTCTGGTTTGTCCTTGGTTGTTGCTATGTATTTTTAATTTATATAAGCATTTTAAACAGTAAGTGTAGGTATCACAGAAAGTCAGAGCAATGCCATGTAAAAGTAGAGAGTGCTTGGGAGATTTTTCCAGTGTGCCTGTGACTTAACGGAGCATTCCTTCCATGTGGGAAAATGTGGTGTCAAGAAAGTAAACGTTTAAACTGTGACCCTGGAGCACAGTCCTACTGCACAGGTGAAGCTCAGTGGTTTCAGAGCAGAATGTGAGATCCCATCAAACACATAGAGGACAGTGCTAACAGTAGCCTATGATTCCTGGGTGGTTTTGACCAGAATACACTAGCTTTAATTGGTACTAATTAGTCTGTGAACTAGGTAAGTATTATAGGCAGATACATCAGATTATTCCCTAGACTGTTTGTTGTAATCCAAGCTTGACCAAAACTTCTGATTATAGATCTAGTTCCAGTGCTTTTATCCCTCTGTGTCTTCTGTGGTCCTCTCTCATTGCCTGTATGTTGGAGGGTATTTTCTGCCATCCGTCTGTAATCAACAGCAATATAAAATCTTCAGCAAATGTTAGGGTGTGTCTGGTTCATGTCCATTTCAGGTCATAAACTGTTGAGGTTTCTTTTGGTTTATTCTGCCTTTGTTTCCCCACCCCACCTTTTTCTGCAGCAGGAGGACCTCAGAGAGGGGGATAAATTGTTGTTTTTTTCCAGTTAGAGCAATGCTGTTTCCGCGTTGTGAGCATCGTGGTTATGATGAAAGACTGCTTGAGAAGAGGTGAGCTTTAGGAGGGTGTCCAAAGGACCATCAAATTCAGAAATGTGTTTCCAGGCCAAACTCCTCAACAGAAAATATATCTCCTGTTCTCATGGGCTTTTCCATGTCTGTATAGGTAGCGTGAGAACCCTGGGTCATGAGGAGAGAAATCATCCCATGCACAGGAAACTTCACCACAATGTACCCAGCACATTTCTTGTGAAGGGGGTAAAGATTAATTTAGGGTAAAGGCCATTTGTAAGCTGTTTCAGTTTCTGTTGGTAAAACAACAGCGGAGGCTGGGGGAGTTGAACTTCAAACTGCTCTGTAGCAAGACTCATCGTTTTCCATGGCATTGTGCTGTGCACAGCTTGATAAAAGCTGTTCTGCGAAGTGAAACAGAGCTGTGCTTTTTCCTTTTCAGTTAGCAAACATGCATGTTAGAAATGCTTGCTTCCATCTGCAGGTGTGGATATTTTTGTACTCGTAGAAGGAGTGCTGAAGAAATAAGAGTGTTGTAATGACAAGTGAGATTAAACCAGTATCTTATTAAGTTAAGAATGCTAATTGTGTTTCAGTTGCAAATATAGACAGTCTTAATTTGCACAAAAAAGTAAGTGGCCTGAATTGCAGTTTTCTATTAAAAGTACTTAAATATATTAAAGAGATAAAATGAGGTTTCTAGATCAATTGAGTTTGCTGAAGTTCATAGCAGGAAAAAGTCACGAAGAAAGTTCGTGATTTACAGATTTGTCTGTACATAAATGGGAGAGGCTGGACAAGAAAGCAAGGAGGAAACAAGCTACTTTCTGCTGCTGAAATGGCCTTCTATCTAAATGTCACTGAAAGGTTGCATTTGGGGATTTCCATGCTGCACAAATATATTCATTGTATCTTGTGGTAGTTTCTTTCATTTTCTGGTGGAAGACTTTTCCCTGTTCTTGCTGAGGTCGCCCACTTGCTCAGAATCCTCAGGAGGGCTTCACAGAGTGATGAGAAGACTTCAGGATAACCTTATATTTTTGTCCTTGGTAATCAAGATTTTGGTCGGTGGGACATTGAACCAGCTTGTGCAGGGAACCTAGACTTAAGGAGTAGACGGAGAGGGTGAAATACAACCTCTTTGTGGAGCTGACAGACTAGCACCTGCCAAATATGTTTTTGGTGGGGAGGTAATTTCAGTGGGAGACAAAGGTTCATATTGAATGCTGGCACCACTTACTTTCTTTTGCCTTGCCAAGGGGCATGGTAAGGGGGATGTTGTAGATCATGGAGCGAGTGGAGCAAAACTCTGTTGTCAACCTATGGACCTGCAGTAGACATAGTCTGTGTTGCTGCCCCGTGAGTTTGGCCGGAAGGAAGAATCTGATTCAAGGTGTCATGGCTCTGACTTTTCCTGTTGTTGTGATCTGTGTGAGATTCAGGACATTCAGTCTCTCATTAAATGAGACAGAAGAGTGAAGTGCTTGTGAGACTTTTAAGAAAATAGCTCTTAATCGGTGTCCATCTTAGCAGGCTTTCACTGGGAGCTGCTGTCCTGAGAGCTGATGTTCTGCTCTTGGGCTGGTTCTGCAGCCATGAGTGATGGGGTTGATGCAGACCTTCACCTCAGACCCTGAAGCATGGTTAATAAAGTTCCTTGCATCTTCTTTGAAAACAGCTGTTGGAGATGGGATGCTGGAATTGCTGGAAGATTGGTCTTGAGCCAACATGGCAGATCTTGTTTCACTACCAAGGTTTTCTGTGGTTAGAGTTAAAAACAAACAAACCAACCAACCTGTGTGCTAGTTATACTAGAGATGGTGCTCTCACATGGAAGGCAACATAGTCAGAACTTAGCGTAGTCTGGCATTTCATCCTTTCCATTGTTTTGTCCATGGTGATAGAGTTAATAGGGTGTTAGTTGGAAACTTGGCCATGTTGTGGATCCAGAATACTTACTATTTCAGACAGTATTCATTTAGTATTCAGTAATGTATTGCTAAACATTTTCAACCAGAGAAACAGAGACACTGAAGAATGCATTTGGCCAAGGAGCCCTCTTGATGTTTCAAAATGGGTTGATCAGGAACAGGAACCCTAATTTGTAAGACTCAGAGAGCGGACCTTACAGCCCAGAGAGTCCAGAGAATGGTAAAACTAATTGCAGTTCAGTAGGTACCCCACAACTACTTTTTCACTCCCTCTTGGAGATGATGGTGAACTTTTAGTAGGATTACATCTCCATTTTTTTTCAAACCATTAGAGAAGCTGTCACTTCTTTATTTCTCTTTTACTCTTTTCCTGTAGGTGTATCAGTGATGTTTAGCCTTCCACAGCTGTTGCATTTTCTGCTTTGGCATGCCTCTTACCTGATCAAATGCCATAAGCCCGGAGCACTGTGGCTGTAGGAAAGTACAGTTGCTAGACTTTGATTTAGTCTATAATTGGAGTAGCCTCTTTCTCCTGCTTATTGATTTGTGTATGGGAAAAATTGTGTTTCTTACGGTTGTGTAATGGGTGTCAAAAAAAGTAGGTGTTAGGGTGAAAGAAGGTATTATCTTACCTGACACATTTGTTTCAAGGGGTAGTTTGGTAGGAGGGTTGGGTTGTTTTTCAAGAAGGCGACAGTCCAAAGCACTTTGCCAGAACAGTTAGCTTGTAGTTGTACAAGCTAATCATCAAGGGATTATTTTGGGGCTGAGATAATTGTCGTTTTTGCTTGAGATCTTGCAAGCAGTCAGAGTGAGACCAAATGTCCAAAAGTTTCAAGCCCACAGGATATGAAACGATGCAGCTGAACAGAGTGGCATTTGCTTCCCATGGCCAACTGCTAGGACTGAAGGTAGCAGGCCAGAAGTGGCATCTAATGAAGATCTTTTCTTCTGGTCATGTGCTTTTGTGCTAATAGAGCACCAAATAAATATTCACGTAACAGAAAAGAGGCTTGTTCAGAAGCTTTTTCTGCACAGTGGAAATGACCATTACTGATAATAGAGGTCAATAACAGCTTTTCATGCATCTGTTGAAGCCACAGTTGAAAACTGGGCTTGCAGCAAAACTTCATGCAGTACAAAGCTGCACATATTGCCAACATCCTCTGTCCTACAGTGTTAGTAAGGGCAAAGCCAAAGGCTATGTGTAGATGCATCATGCCATCTTCAGGATGGGGTTTGCCTGGACATGAATTGTATTGAGGATTGCAGGCTGCAGGCATGGTACTAACTAGTCTTTGGTACCATCTCAGGAAACTATCTGGGGTGCTAATGCTACCTTTAATTTGGTAGGAATCCTACCTCCACTGATTTTTATCAAAAATGTGATCATAAAGTTGTAATTGTTGAAATGGTTCTGATTCAAGAAAGTGATCAGAGCACCTGTCATTTGGGTCTGTCAGGCTATGCAGTGAATAGAGGGAAGTCATCCCTGCCTGAGCTAGCACAACTGTGGGAGGGATCCAGTTTGCCCAGCTGTAGCATCAGGCCTAAGCTAGTAATCTAAATTCTTTCTGTAATGAGAGAGAGAGAGTGGGTGTGGGTGTGTGTATCTTCATGGGGTGATTCATCCCACCTACCTTGGAAAATGGTGACTCATTCTCTGGAAGTGCCTCTGTCTCACCATTGACTATGCAGAGAGCCTGGGCAGTGAGTTGTGATCAGATACCTGCCTCCTGTGCAGTTTAGGTAAGATAGAACCCTTTCCACAAGTGATAAAAGCTCATAACCTATGTTCTTAAGCAGTCTTGGGTAATTGGTAGGGCTGGTGGTTAAATCAAAAAGGTCAGACTAGACTTCCCCGTGTCTTTTATTGTAGTATGGCATACACAGGAGGTCTTAAAAGGCTTATCCTTTTAATGCAAATGTACTTGAATAAGACGGTACCACTAGCAAATACAGATCTTCAGTTAACCTGTAGCAGATTTAAAAATAATTCACTTTTCCTGTATGCTTATTGCTAGCTGTTCGTAGAGGCCTACCTTGCACAGTAATTTCACCCAGTGGAGAAAGAGCACTGCGTTCTGGTGTGTTGAACTTCTGCGTTTGACACAGGATCTTTTCTTGTGACAGCAGTGGTTATAACTCTTCCAAAGAGCAAAATCTTGAGAGTTTAACTATACAAAAGCAATTGTAGTAACAAATGCTGTCTCATACTTAACATATCATATACATTACTGTTTCTTAATAGTACCAAGCCAGTCAGTAAACATGTTAACATATGTTTCTTACAGCTATTCTACCCACTCACCAAATGCTGACCTGAAGTTAGTCCTTTTCAGCACAAGCTTATTGCTTTGTGCTCCTGCTCTGGCTGGCTATTGCTATGACTAGAGCTGGATGAGGTCCAGCCAGAGGATCATACTCTTTTTCTGTTTTCAGAAAACTTTAATGTGAGAGCTAGTAATCAGAAGTTAAATTTAATTAATGAGTGTGGTACCTGCCCATTGGTTGTGATTTATGCTGTATAAAAAGATTGATTATTTTGTTAATTTTTTAGGTGTGGACTTAAGTGATGTTATGATATGCAGAATCCCTCCACACATGAGGAAAAGAGTCCTCTGTAAGTATGACCAGTGTAAGTAAATTTAAAATGTGTCGTTAGGTGAGAAATTAATATTGCAATTTAAATGAATAGTTGAAAACTTAGAGAGCCTTGGAAAATTATTACATTCAGTAATATTTAAAAAGAAATAGTTTCAAAACAGAGAAAATACCTGGCCCTGTTTTAACTTCTCAAGGATTGACCCTTTCTAAGGATAGATTAGATGAACTCCAGAGATCCCTTCCAACCTCCACTATTCTGTGATTCCATATGAATTGGAAAACTGCCTGCTTTAATTTTTGACTGTCATAAATTATATCTATAAGCAGAGTGTTGTTTTGTATGCTGTCACTGAGTTTCTAAGCTTTTGGGGATGGGATGTTCAGAGCGCTCAATTTCTGCTTCTTCCACTCAAGAATTCCTTTTTTTCCTATTTGGAGTGGCTTATGGCATTGTACTGTATAAACCTGAGTTGAATCACCGAGCCAAATTATTAGTTCTGAGTGGCAACAGAGTGGCCCATCTTGTGGACACAGCCCAACTTCCTTCCTCCCTAGAATGAGTTCCCCATTTAAAATCTCATGTATATGGCCAGGGTTGCATGCAATTCAGTTGTCTTAGATGCTTAACTTGCACCTGAATTTTAGATGTGAACCATTGCTAGTAAAGAAGATACTTGAGTTCGCTGTGGAGAGAGGGAGATTCTTTTGAAATCCTCCAGAGGGAGATGCTGACTAGTTAAAATCAGAGACTTAAGTTAGGCAAGTTTTAAAATGCCTATTTAAAACACAAGTAAAAGCTACGTGCTTTATTTAATTAGCATGCATCTTGCCCATTGTTAGATCCGTCAACCTAAAAGGAAAAAAATTACGTTCCCATATGCAATGTGGTTCGAATGTTTTGTGAAATTAATGAGGGGCTGCTGTGAAGGTATTAGTCACTGTATTACTACCTTTCAGGTTTATCAGACTTTACTCCTGATCTCACTTCCTAAGTGAATCAAGTTTGTCATAATAGTATGAAATGAATACGAAAGTTCCATAACTGCAGTGCTGATGTGGCTGACGGAAGGAACATTGAAATTCATCAGCCAAACCAAAAGCACCGCATTTAACAACATAACCAAATTTTCTGTAGGCTGTGTGTTGCTTTCCTACCGTAACATTTCACTTTATAGCATTGTGAGGGGAAGAACAACTGTCGTGGATGTCTGTAGACCAGTGAAGTGTGGGGTGAAGGAGAAGCACAGATGCTGCCATGTGCCACATCAGCAGGCATCCCCTTTTGCTTTTCCTTTCCATCACCATCCCAGAATTCCAGCCTTGCTCTGGCCCAGTGGGTTTTCTTTAGTTTTCAACATCCCTTTTCTCTTGGCAGTAGAGCCTGGAACAACACAGTGCGCCGACGCCAGCTTGCTGCCCTTTTGTTCTGTGTTCCGCCAACACGTTGCCCCTTGGTCCTTACCCCTTGTCGTACCTCTGCAGGCAGAAGCCCCATCTGACGAGTTTATTTGTGCTCGCCAGGGATTATGAAAACCAGGAAACTTCATTAAAGATGGTTTAATAAGTTAGACAAAGGAGAAGAGCAGCTGGCGTGTTAACGAGTCTCAGCCCCTGTTCTCTGACAGAAGAGCCTTTCTTGCATGTGGAACCGGCTTCAACAATGTGCAGTAAAATGCTACGGGTGTATGGTTCATGCAGATTGAGTTACTGTGCATTGCATCTGCCTTGAGTGTTTTATTTGAATGACCTGAGGCAATTTTATGGCAGTAGATTTGCCACTGTCAAAAAGTACAGTAGCTGGATAGTGGCCTAAAATTTTGGTGTGTGCTTTTGCTCTCTTTATCACTTAGCGCGGTAATGTTAGAGGAATAGCCATTGGAGACAACCCGCTGCACTCTGCCACTCTGCAAGACAAACATCGGTAAAGCCAGGCAGCAAGAAGAGAAGGGTTCTTCATGACAAAATGACAGCAAGAGAACACAGTCCCCGCCATGGTGCAAAATCCCGCACCGTGCAACGGGCTTCCACCATCGATGTCACCTCTGACATGCTAGGTCTTTCTCTGGCAGGTATGTGCCTTCATGTCAACTGTTGCTCCTTTCAGAATCTGCCTTGTACTATCGTTGGGGATTTTTTCTTTTAATTGCTAGAAGATCTGATGTGTCTGGTTATCTGGAGGGAATGAGATAAAGGAATTATACTAAAGGATTAAAAAAATCTTAAACTTACCATTTTTAAAGTGGACAAAACATTAAAATTGGAGAGGGAAGGAAAAAAAGAAATTAAACTAGATTTTGTGCACTTAATGTTTATCAGTCAAAAATAAGCAATGGGGAAGAAAACAAAACAAAAGAATGTCAAGATCTAGGAAGTCTTGGCAACCTTCTTGTTTGACATTGTATAAAATTTTCAAGAGAGTTCAGGGAGCTGAGAATTCTCTCCCGTATCTTTTATGGTAAGTACATTAGGATTGTAACCCCCAGAGGCTTTCTTTGATTAGTGAGAGAGACAGGTGCTTTCAGACTTCTCCCTATTCACGGATCACAGAGGAGGTGTATCTGATTTAATAATTTGGTATAGTGGCTCAGACACTTAAGTGGCTTTAATCCTGTTGTTTTGTACTGAGATTCGGCATTTTATATTCCCATATTCTGTATAATCTTGCATAGTTTTACATATTTTAACATGTTTTATAAAATGAGATTGTCTCAGGTTTTCCAAATCATTTTTAGATACCAAAGATGAGCTAATAAATATTTTAAATACCAGTCATAGCTCATTGAATTAAAAATGCTATTTTTTTCTATAAAATTTAATTTCTTTCTCTATATGACTGCAATTTCAGGAAAGGATTCACACAACAGCAACATTTGCTAATCTTTTGTTAATCTTTCTGGTTTACAGGAAACATTCAGGATCCAGATGAGCCGATTTTAGAGTTCAGTTTAGGTAGGCTTAGTGATTTTTATGCTAATTTTGATGATACATGCTGCTGAGTATGTGTGTGGTTTTTTAATTGTTAATTTTGAAGGGCCTTTCATATAGTAAGAATTGAAACTTTGCTTTGATTTTTATGGAGATGTGGTACAGTTTTCTGGCTGCCTGCACAGTATCTTTTGATGAACAGCCAGCAGTTTGATTTTGTGATGTTTTTAAAAGTCTGCAATTAAAACATCTGTCCTATAAAATTTTAAATGTTTGCTATGTGAATATTATTTTTAAATGCTTGTTTTGTTTATGTGAAGATACAGTGAATCTGTCTTCAGTCTCAGTGTATCAGCAGTTCAGGCCTTCACGCAAACTGGAAACACCATTTCAGGACAGGATCTTTTCTAAGAGTTACCAACTATTACACATACCTCTTTGCTGTTAAGTGATAATATGAGATGCAGAAGTGACCTGATTTCTGAGATGGTTAAATTTGGATGAGAAGCTTGTGCATTGGCTCACTTCACTTGAATAAGTGAAAAATATTTTCTTAATGAAAATTCAGTCCACATTTTCAACTGCAGCATGGTTTTCTTGGCTTAATAGTGGACTAATGTTTGGAAGGTTATGCTCTTAATAGTGTGGTTGAAATTAAAAATCAGAAAATTTTCTCAGATGTTTGTAATTGTATATGAATAATAATCTTAACAAGAACTCCTTAGAGCTGAAGAAGATACTTCAGATATTTTCAGATAAATTAAAAATATCTAGAACTGCAAAGCTGTTTGGTGTACATTTAAACATTTTGCTTGTCTAGGTAAATTTCAGAATTAACTTTCTGCATCTAGCTGAAGCAGAGTCAGACCACACTGTAGTTACCTGTATCTAGCTAGATGGAATTTGGCTCTGAAGTTTAATGGAATTGTGTAGAGTCACTCACAGAACTTTTTGGTAGCCTACTGTACTACCCTATAGTTTCACCCGTAGTCCCTTCCCAGCAGTTAAACTTACAGTAACGTTTTAGAGGAAATAAATTGCTGTCCTTTTACGATTACAAGCTAGTTTTCCTCGTAGCGCTGCTTGATGAATGTTCAAGCACTTCTATGGGTTCTCCATGGCAAAATGCTATTTTGTAATGGGCTTAATGGAGCGTGACTTCAAATCAAATGCAGCCATGCTCATGAGATTCCCAGAGGAAAACCTGTGCGTGTAGTCTGTTCTAATGGGCTGTGCCAGGGGAATGGATAGGCAGGTGTTAGAAGAGAACAAGTTTAAATTACAGCTCTACAGCTTGGAGCCAGACTGATCTGGTTGCGTGTTTACTCTTTGCATGCACAAAGGTGAGTGATGTTTGCCTTTATAATGTGAGGATAGAATGAATATTAGGCCTTTCATAGCTTTATTGCTCAGGGTATATAGTATGCTGTTATAAAAATGTAGAGTCTTACAGCAATATGAAAAAGGTCCTGAATCTAAATGTATTTATCTGTTGCGTACCTCAAGCTTGCAGTGAGCTGCTAACTCCATCGCTAGATCGAAAACCAAATAGTTTTGTAGCAGTGAGTGTCACTACACCTCCTCAGGCGTTCTGGACGAAGCATGCACAGACAGAAATTATTGAGGTAAGTGGTGAGATACTCCTGGATTAGATTTAAAATTGAAGCTAAGACAGGAAGCATTTCTTCCTAACAAATATCACTTTGCATTAATTTTTGCCTTTTTTGTTTACAATTGCAGGGAACAAGTAATCCTATCTTTCTAAGCAGCATTGCCTTTTTCCAAGACTCTCTTATCAATCAAATGACACAAATCAAACTCTCTGTGTACGACGTCAAAGATAGATCTCAGGGAACAGTAAGTTTTCTTTATTCTGTTCCCTGCCCAGTCAGTGCAGAGCAAGGAAACGAGAGGCAAGGAGATAAAACTAGTAACTTTTGTGGAAGAAAGAAAAGGGGTAGCAGCACTGATTCTAGAGAAAGCAAGATAGGTAGGGGAAGGAGGGACAAATGCCATGACGTGGACTTGGCAGAGCTTTGCCACTTTTCTCAAATAAAGCTTGTCTGCAGCAAGTTTGGGAGCCATGGATTTAAGAGGTCCAGTCACCTGTTCTCGTATGTTGTGGACCTCTTTACTGAACTATATAATGAACAGGATCCAGGACCCCTAAATGAGGTCTCAAACATGTGCCAAGATGTTTTGCCTCTTGGGCCCGTAATGAAACAGTCCTTTAGAGAAGAGCTGCTAAATTCCAGAAATTGCCCTGCACTGATATGTTAGTGATTTTGTTCATGGGTAAGATTTGTACCCTTACTGAAAAAAGTGTAAGTGCCTGCCCTGCTGTGTGTCCGCTTGGATCTGAGAGCAACTCAGGCCACTTATTCTCACACTGTTGCCCAGAATACTGTTTCAGGCCCCACGTGTCTGCTTTTCCGTGGCTTCCTCAGGGGCAGCAGAGCTGTCCCTCTCTGTACAGTGCTTCATGGGGAGGCTCTGGGGAAAAAGGAATACCTCCAAAGGAGACAAGTTCTTCAGGTGGAGCCAGGTTTGGGTCAGGGAGGGGCTATGAAACGTTGGCCTAGTCAGTCTGAGCCCGATTCAGTTGTTGCTTTCAGTGTTCCTGTATTGCTGGGTCTAAGCTTGTATATATTGAGGTGCCTCCACTCAAATCCTATAGAAAGCAAAATGCTTAATGTCTTCCAATAGAAAAAGGATTTTTGATAAGTTACCAAATTTATTAAATTTTAAAGGCTTTTAATTAGTTACATATGGGCATATATATCTGTATTTTTGCTCTCAGACTTTTGTGAATAATTGTATTTTGGGCTTTAGTGCTGTGGACAAAGCCTTTGTTTGCAGTAAAGGTAAATTATAATTCTGATACTCATCTTCTTTCAGATGTATTTGTTGGGTTCTGGGATGTTCAGTGTAAAAGAACTTCTTCAGGAGAAGAATCACAGGTTGCACTTAACACTAAGGTATGTAGTATTCTCCTCCATTTAGGAATTAATTCTTAATTCTTCAAAGCATGTTTTAGATGTGATGAAACCTGTCTGTGAAATGTGGTGAAAACCTTTTGTTTGTTTAATGTTTTAGTACCAGGCCAGTATTAAGGAATTTTATATTGCATGATAATTAAAACATGTAGAACAAGACCTTTCCGATGTGGTGAATACTGTTAGACACTGGTTCTAGTTCTGCAAGTCAAGAAAGTATTGTCAAGACCAATGTCATTTTTGTGCGTTTCATCCTATCACCTCAGTGTATGTGTCTGTGAAGTGTGACAAAATAGAGTATTTTTAACTGTGCTGATGTATAAATCGCCTGTGATGGGGAGAATGAAACCCATTGAAACAGAGAGTTATCTTAGCAGTTTGGAATACCTTGGCTTAGATAAATCTAGGTTCTATGTACTATTTCAACACCTGCATGCTGCTAAATTGTGTGTATGTTGCTAAACAGCGTATTTATCAATATAACGCACTAGGAAAAGCAGGAGTCATATTAAGCAACATGGATTGATGTGATTTGCTAGTTTAATTCATATTGGAAACTTTCGTGGAAGGAGTGTGACTCAGGAGGGAATGAAAAATAGGGTGTGAGTCTAATGCAAATCCTTAAGGTAGTAGTTCTAATCGGTGGAATCAAACCACAGTCTTGAAAGCCAGTTTGGGACAAAGTAAAGGATTGGAGAAGAATGAAGAAAGCAAAGTGAGATTAAATAGAGAGAGCTCTTGTGTGTAACTGTAGTAGTCTGTGTTGAAAGCAGGACAGGCATCCCTGTCAGAGAAGGCGAGGAGAGGTCAGTTGGAGGGGGAAGCATAATCAGAGGAACTGAGGAAGATGGTGCTGGTAGTATCAGTATAATCAGCACTAGAAACAGTGACTGATAAACTTGCAGAAATTTCTTAGCCAGACACAACTAACAAAACACGGGCAAAGCTTTTCATGTTACGAGAATAGGTGGGTAAGGTTTTCAGCTTTCCACAATGTGTTGTAAAGAAAAAATTGACATGATTTAACAGGGGGCAGCAGATGAGGGAATTGAGTCAGAAAAGGAACCAAAATATGATATTGATGGTGGGTAAAATATTCTAATTTATCATATGTGTGAAGATGAGAGTGTTTTGAGGGAGATGAAGAAAGAGGAGGAATGTGATGGCAGGGGTTTCGTGGTTCTGCGTTAGACATGGTTATTCTGTTAGGTTTATTCTTTCATGACTATGTTGAAAATGGACTTTATTAAACTCCTGTTTTGATATCAAGTATATTCTGGTTATCAAAGAATCATGTGTGAATACATGCATTGATTGATTATAGGGCTTGATATAAGCCTTGACTGACTTCTCATTGTCACATTGTCATGTTACCCCTCGGATGTATAAGCTGAATGCTGAGCAATGTCTATAAACGTGCTGCATGATTTGGATACTTGAATCTTTTCTTGTAGTCGTCCTGTGTGCTTATTTCTTTTGTCTCCCCAGTATTGTCTGTTCCAGAGACTTCGTTTTTGTCTTAGTTGTCCCAGCACATTTTTACATGTAAACAACAATCTTAAAATACTGTTTAGCATGTATCTTAAAATAATAACATAAAGCGTCTGCCAAAATTACTGTGTATCATGGGTGAGACAGAATAAATGACAGCTGTGGTAGATCTGGGTACTGGTGTATATTTAAAAACCAGCAAGATCAGAACTTTTACCCCACTTGATTCTTCTGTCTCTCACTCACTCACTCACTCCCCCCCTCAGTCATGTGTTCATATGGTGTCAGCTTCCCTCCCCAGCAAGGAGACATCTGCTAGTCTGGGAAGGTGAGACAGAAAGTTGTGTCACTTACTGCTGTGCAGCTCCTTAGCTGTTAGTGGCCAGGTCCGTGGGGATCTCTGGTATTTGTTTCCATGCAGCTCCCTGATCTCCAGGATCTTCCTCCACCTCAGGGACCTTTCTCCCATTAACAATCTTCACCTTCTTCCCTAGACCACTTCTTTTCAGGATCCTTCTTTTTGGCATGAGCTTTTCTTCCTGGAATGTCAGGCTCCCAGTTTTCCCAGACTGAATAGTCTTATCTGCAGAAACACAAGATATGATCAGCCTCCTAACTGGTGGCCTTGACTGACTTCTCTGTTAAGGGGAAGATTTGGGATGTGCTACTTCGATTTAATCCACATATTATCAAAATTTACCAGTTGCAGCTGTACCAGTTGCAGCTAGCAAGTAGCAGTCTTCTGACTGAAGGTTAAAAAGTTTGGTTTCAGACATTCACACACATGGGCATATACATACACACGTGCAGATGCAGCCCATTATCTGCTTCCTGTTCACAATTTAAGCTGCTTTTGCCTACAACAGACTAACTGTAAAATCTAAACTCTTTCTGCTTTTACGTAAGTATTGAAACACATCCATGGTTTTAGGTTGCCTTCATTAGGAGGTCTGTACAGCATCCTTGCAGAATGAGGGAAGCTTTTTCCTGTTGGAATAACGCATTATAAAAATATGCAAAATGAAGTTGAAAAGCTTTATATTTACAATGTTCATTAATTTTGAAGATTAATAGCCTTTTATAAGTGTTCCCTTGTTGATAAACAGGTCCACCTCCAAAAAAATCTCAACGCAGAGTGTTTGTTGCAGGTCGGCTGAAAGTGACCGTGTAGGTAACATTACAGTTATTGGATGGCAAATGGAGGAGAAAACTGACCAAAGGCCCCCGGTGACAAGGTCACCCGATACAATTAATGGAAGGGTGAGTGTGAGCATTGTATCAAATTCTGAAAAATACAGATTAATTGCCAGCATTGAAATAAGCTAGGTTCATATCTGCTGTCAACTTTCCTGTTTGTCTTGGTATTTAGTAGTGCTTTACAATTTTAAAATACAGTAAAGAGCAGCCTAATGGTGATGAAGCAGTTTTGTATTTTGCAGAGCTCTTGGTGCTTGTGTTTGGGGTTAAAAGTCTTGGTGAAGATTTTAATTTACAGTGATTAAGCTTTAACTTCCAAGTGCTTGTGCCCTTCATCCGGATAGGCTTGTGGTACTGTATGTTCGTGCACTTGGTGCATTGATCACCAGTTCTACAAAGATGTGGTATTCCAGTTCACATTGTGAATTGGAAGGTGGCATTAAGCAAAGCTGTAATGGGGATGCTCAGAGAATTTCTAGAATTTTCACAGGCAACTTAAAAGATTTTGATAAACTGAACAGGTTACTTGAATACTGCGTTATTTTATTTTTTTCTGATGCCCTAATATTTGTCTGAGAGCAGATATTTATAGTGCTTTCTTAGCCTAGGCATATGTTTAATTCTGTAAACCTTGTATTCTGAATATCCTGGTGATAATTACATTCTGCGTATCACAGTCACAATGTGGATTACTATCACTTTGTATCCAGCAGACCTGTAGCTGCCACATATTGGTGCAGTACCTTTAAGGACCGGGGAGCTGTGCTAACATAAAGTAGTTGAAGGGCTGGATGAAAATTTTTACGACATTTTGAACTGTGTGGTGGAAGTAAATAGGAATACTTAGATTGAAGGGTTTAAGTGGATTTATTATTTCAGCCTGCAATATTTTTTGTCCACAGTAAACATATTTGAAATATTTATTTTAACCATGCGTTGTGTTGAATATTCCTTTCAAGTCTGTGTAATGGGGTCATCACCGCATATTGCCCTAGCACTGAGGTTTTATTCTTTACTCTAACTGTTTTTTGTTTTTGTTTAGACTGTGTTGCCAGTTGATGAAAGTTTAACGGAATCTTTAGGAATCAGATCCAAATATGCTTCATTACGGAAAGATGCACTACTGAAATCTGGTAAGCTGCTGTGGGCTGTAACAAGTAAGCTTTAGGCATCAGAAAAAGCTAATCTCTTGCTGTCTGCCTGTGGCCCCAGGGCATTTAAGCAGATGTTTCATTTGAATAGGAACAGGCTGCTGATTGAGCAGCGCTTTGAGGGTCATACAGGAATAAATTATTTTATCATCTGCACTACTTTGTATAGTAAAAACAGCAGAAGCAAACTTTTGTCATTTTAAGTTGACTGTAGTATAAAATTCTGCATGCAGTTTGCTAGTCTATTCCTAAGCAATTGTTGGGGGGAGAGGAGGGACAGAGGGAAGCAGCTGCTTTTTAAAAAAAAAAAAAAAAAAAAAAAAATCTTGAAGAAAGGTTAGTTTTCCAGCAAATGATTGCTTGAGAGGAAAATGCACAGTACATAAAAAAACCCCAACTTATGTCAAAACTGGAATATGTGTTTCATTTCCTTACTAGTGTTTTGGGGGCTTTTCCTGCAAACATGCAGAATGGGCGTTGCAGAATGACCGTGCTTAGAAAAGCTTAGACTGATGCCTGGTTAAACCCGATCTTTACAGCAGTGTGTTACTGCATGTTAGTGAATTGAAGCCATTTACTTTAAAAAAAGAGAGACTGTATACTTCTAACTCAAACCCTGTGCTCAAATAGCATGATTTTAATTCTTTAGTATTTGGTGGTGCCATTTGCCGAATGTATCGCTTCCCAACCACTGATGGAAACCACTTGAGAATCTTGGAGCAGATGGCTGAGAGCGTCCTGTCGCTGCACATCCCTAGGCAATTTGTGAAGCTTCTTCTAGAAGAAGATGCAGCAAGGTGAGTTTGGGCCAGTTTACGTGTGGTAATACAGCAGTGACATGGCTGTTACTGAGTTAGCAAGGAATATATCTGAGTTAATGCACAGAGGCGCTGAAGAAAAAATAGTAAAAGCAGCAATTTGCTGACTGTACAGTTATAGCGAATACAATTTCGTGTCAGAGTATAGAGTTTGGGCTTGAGTATATGGTGATGTGAACATACAGAGGTGTTGATGGGAGAGAATTGTTGGCATAGTGAACACTTAGGATAATACTGCAGTTAGCTGCACTTACGGGTTATTTGTTCCTCTCGTGAAAGTGTTGATAAGGCCACAGAATATATTATTCCATATTCGTGTGACTGTATTAGGACCAGCACATTGGAATACATTATATCTTTATATATATAATAATCCATATACTTCGATACATTCTGGTTTTGAAACATAGTTTATATTTAATATGAAGAGAAAAATGAAGTTGAATTAAAAATAAAACATATCTCAGTGTTTCATAGGTGGGGGGAAGTCTGGATAGATAAGACAGCGTAAATGAAAGAGTAATAACTCCAGCTGCTAAGAATTTTGAGAAGGGAACAGAGACAACAGAGACACCAGCTAAGTGGAATGAGTAATTAGAGTAGCAGACAGAGAAGAAAAATCCTGATCCCTTTGAAAAAGTCATTCAACTTCTGTGCTATGTAAACAAAGCAAAGACAGATGACAAGAGCATTGACTCAGTGAATTAAGAGATGGCGTTGAGAGTCAGAAGAGTAGTTTTGAATGGAAAACAGAATAAAACCAACTAAAATGAGACACTGTAGGACAGTAATGACTTTTTCTCATTTTAGGAGGTGGGAGGGAGAAGGAAATCTGTTAAGTATTTTGTAGGTTTATTCCGAATTTGCTTCTTTTTGAAGCAATTAACTCTCTTCCAGGCAATGTATTAATTTATGAGTTTTACTTCCCTACATTTGTAGGCTGTAATTTGCAAACATAATAGCTTATGTATTCTTTATAAAAGCCAAGATTGGGATGGTAAAAGAAATTTAGCTGTATTTTTGAGACTTGGGTTTTTATTTTTGCTGTGTTTGAATCCACTCCTAGAGACCTAACTAAGCCTGACCTTAATTAAAAGTAAAACTATCTAGTGCTCTCATTATCCTATATTAATAAATTCCAATTCGTTTGCGATATTGTGAAATAAAATAGTGTTAATCAATATGAGCAGGCAGAAGTAACCTACGGTGCTTTGAGGTGTTTTCGTATTTTGCAAAAATGATAAATTCTCACAGGAAGATAGCAGTGACTATTTATAATGTATGATAAAACTAATACATGACATGACTGGGTTTCCAAAGTTCACATTGATTTATTTTATATTTTTTTTCTACTGTTGAGTTTTGGTTTTTAGTGACATGCACTTAGTAAGAGTAGTCAGATCTTAGATTCTAGAGAGTGAATGCTGTTATCTTGCCTAGCTGTCCTGCTGCAACCTTGATGGAGGGGGCTTGGGATATGCCATTATGCATGTAGACCTGGGTTATTCATTGTTTACTTTATATATTTTTTTCTCTACAGCTTTCCTCATAGTACATTCAAAAGCACCTATTTATTATGAGGTACAGCCGTAATAATGTAAAGAGGTGGCAAGCTTACCCATAAGATGCCATCTGTGATGGATGTAGTTTAAAGACTTGAAGATAATAAGAGGAGAATTTAGGGTGAATGGGGAAAAAAGATGTGGCTTTCTCTAAGACGGTGGACAGTGAAGTTTCTTATGATGTTAGCCATGAAATGTGACTGTTTAGAGGCTCTTGCTAAAATCATGCAGAGATCGATCAATACATACTCTATACAGTTATGGGTTAATAACAGCCCAGGTGATTACTAATACGACTTTGTATGCTCTGAATTGTGTGGCTCAAAGTTAATACAACTTTTGTGTAGTTAGTGAGAAAGAATCCCTTCTTTCTGTTCGGCTGAGGTGACTCTCAATGACATCCACAACCACACTTTGTATTCATAGGATCTCTCGGATTTGCCAAGTGCTCTCTTCTCCATCCTCTGTGCTGCAGCCCAGAGGAATGCCAGACAGCTACAGAAGCACAGCTGCTTCTGTCTTAACATCCTGGTGACTTCTAAAATGTCCTTGCATAATCACAGCTGCTGGCTCTTACATAAAGCACTTCTGGGCCAGAGCTCATTGAAAGGAAGCATGTAACTGAGGAGATATTTTGACTACCTAATTATTTACAGCATGTGCCTCCCCTGCTGTCTTAGCCTTATGGGACAAACAAGTAAACTAAGTATTAAGCTGTGAATTTACTTCAGGAAGACCTGGGCTCAGATGCATGGCTAGTTTTGAGCAGGGAGTTTGACAAGGTAGTCATAACAGCATCTTACACAGAAGCAGTTTTACAAGATGAAACCAGAAGTGTCTTTTTCCAAGTCACTGATAAATACAGTTTACACTGTTACCTATCGGCAAATCAATCTGATGTTTTTCTTGGAAATTTGCTTCCTTTTGATAATATCCTAAATACTGTGGAGTGAGAATTGTTTTGTGAAATGCTGTCTTAAATGATATACAGACAATTGATTAAAACTATGGATGAGGGATATTGAGAGAACTGCAAAAAGAACTGCTGGATCCTTTTGGCAGATGATTGTGCTACTTTTTCTGGGGTAATATGCTGCTGACTTGGGTCTGCTGTTGACTCATTTATTTTCCCTTTCTTTCTTTATTCCAAATAATATCTTAATCCAAGAAGACAGTAATGCAAGCATGACATGGAATACACTGAATGTTTTCTCCGTAGTGCTGTAGGGAAACAGTATGTAACACAGGATTGCCATGTGTGACTGAAAACCTGGCAGTCATGGTGCAATGGGAAAGCCAGGGGTTTTCCTGTTCTGATCTGGGGGTATCCAGTCATCCTTTATTATACCTACAGTGAAACTTGAGTGCCTAAAATCCTGAATCTCAAATGAAGGTTTTGTTGGCTCATATTTTGTCTCTCCAAACCCTTACTAATGTTTATACTTCTTAGGCCTTCCCTGCCTGGCCTTGAAGACTGTTGTGTAGATACCTGGCCAGCGCAGATACTCCCCGTACCTGATGTCCGATAGGTGCTACTCTCCCACCTAACCTCTGTCACAGTTCTGTTTTGAGAGCCAGCGGCGTTCAGTGGAGTGGATTAAAAAGGTCCTTATTGTCCCAAGTCACCTGACATTATGACAGTGCCCATCATTTGCAAATCATCATATAGTTTGACAGCTCCTGGAGAAAGGTGGGAAGCTTTGGTTTTGACCAATACCTGAGGCTTCTGGGGGGAACACAGTGTATTCTGCCTGTAGTGAACCTGTGTACCTTGGAGCAGAGCTCAACAGCTGTGCTTTGGGATGTATGTTTGGAAGCATTCCATCTGGTGAGCAGGTTAGACCAGAGTGAATTGAGAATGTGTCAGCTGAGGATGGTGCTATGTTGGTACAATGTGAAACTTATTCTTGGTCAAGTGGACAATGGAGCTAAACACCTCTCTTTTTTCCTTTTTTCCATTTTTTTTTTTTTCCCTCTTTTTCCCCTAGGGTTTGTGAACTAGAAGAACTGGGAGAACTCTCTCCTTGTTGGGAAAGCCTTCGTCGACAAATAGTTACTCAGTACCAAACAATTATTTTAACTTATCAGGAAAATCTAACTGACCTGCACCAGTATAAAGGTGATTTCTTTTTCATAATAACATAGTAATTCTCAACCATGATTGTTAGTGCTTCTCTGAAATTGGGAACCCAGAAATTTTTAGTTTGATGAGTAAAAATTACTGTTGTTAGATTTCTTTATTAATATTTATTGTGAGTTTGCTAATGATCTGGGAATATTTGCTTTATTCATTCTCTTATTTTACCTTGAAAGTAGAGAACAATTATAAACAGTAACAGAAAGATATATCTTCTTCTTTTCTCTGCTTTACTTTCAGCACATAGCAAATGATAAATGAAGTCCCTTGAATGTTTTAGCATAAGCATAAGCAGAGGGTTTTTATGCTTGCTTTTCTCCTGCATTTCTCAGGTCCTTCATTTAAAGCCAGTAGCTTGAAAGCTGATAAAAAATTGGAATTTGTTCCTACAAATTTGCATATACAGAGAATGAGAGTCCAGGATGATGGAGGATCAGGTATTTGCGTCTCTCTCTCTTTCTTCACCTTATTTGGTTACCTTTGCCTCCATTTTTGATTCCCACCCTCAACCATATAGCCAAGATTTTACAAAGTACTGCTCTGTAGTACTAGTGCTACTTAGCATTTTTGTATCAACTTCTATCCTCAGATTCTAAATCTCTGTACAAAAGAAGAGGTGTTAAGTGTAATTATCGCTATTTTGCAGGTGGGAAAACTAGGTTCTGGACTTAATCGTACCCTGGGTGACACAAGTCAGCCCTTGTACTAGGGAATACATTGGATTAAGTTGCTATGTCCCTTTCAGTCATTTTGAATTGTAGCAGAATGGCAAAGGTTCTGACCATCGTTTGTTGTTAAGCTTGTGTGCTTTTTCTCTGGGACCATCATGTACAGTTATGCAAAATCACAGCAGTTTGTTCACATCAAGCTTGTTTCTTCATAAATAACCTAGGTTTCCCCTTCTTTTAATAATAATTCCCACTAACCACGGACACACATTTGTCCCATGTATCCATGCGAGGGATTCCCGTAATGACAGGTTTTATGTAAAGACCAATGTTCAAGGCTTCTTTTTCACTGTCAGTCTTCTAGATGAAGAAACAGAGGACCTGCATTCAAGTATGGTTCTTTCACCGCAGAAGTACTTGATAGATTTCCCGGACCTCTAAATGAACTGTTTTCCATGTCCTTCAAAACACTGGCACAGAGTTCTACCAAAATTATTTTGAGTTGTTTTTGAATTTCCACAGTTGTTTGTCCACATTAAAGATGACAGGCTTTCATTTGTAAGTCCTTTTTGTCCATCCCAGATCAGAACTACGACATAGTCACCATAGGAGCACCAGCAGCTCATTGTCAAGGCTTTAAATCGGGTGGCTTGCGGAAAAAGCTACATAAATTTGAAGAGGCAAAGAAACAGTAAGTAGAAATGTTGTGGTGTAAGCTGTTATTGTGCCTTTTCCTCCTGGTCCATGCTCAGTGATTTGGAAAAACACTCCATTCTATGTTTTTGTTGCACTTCATTCAATAGTTCTACTATACAACATGAAGATTATTCCATGTTTTTTTCCAAAGAAGGAAAGGGAAAAAAGTTGCTCCTTTGTATTGCCATATTTCATGTGTTTACTGGTGGGTCCTTTCTAATAGTCTTTTCAGTGAGATCTTTAATTTTCCTGAATACTTGTTAGTTCATTTAGTTTAGGTATTTTAGGTGTTGAGTTTGGGTTCTGCCTAACTGTGGATTAGAAAATTCATCTGTAGAACCTTCTCAGCTGCACTGCATTATGCTTTCAACCCGTTATTTTCAGGAGACTTTCACCCTTCTCATAGCTTCAGGGTCCTGTTGGTGAACTCTCTTCAGTACACAACAGCTGTGCTTGATAGGCAAATTCCTTGTTGACAACTTGGGTTTAGTTCTGGGACTGTTGCTGGAGGCTCTTCTGCGTTGCCTAAAGGTTTATGCACAGATCAGCTTCTGAATCTGGCCTCACTCTGTTCTGCAGGCAGGGTGCTTGACCTCCACTGTCCTGTCAGGGACTGTCTAGTGACCTCTCTGGAAGTGCAACCATATGTACTAGAGGAAGGGGCAGAAACTGGGAAGGTCGTATATGCCGAAGGGAGAGACCTGCATGGTACTCACTCCAGCTTCCAAGGAAGAGATGCTCTCTGGGTCTGCATTACTTTCGCTGCAGTATGGAGAATTTAAGGGACAATGAGAGCAGCAGGACAAGGAGTCATTGTAGCCCTGGAAAAGGAGACCTTGATAATGCCTTTCCAAAGAAAGGATTTGTAGGATTTGGAGCTGATGGGAGGAGGGAGTGACGTGGGAACCACACTCTGCCAACTGCAGAATTAATTTTGGCAGCAGACAAGTGAATACCAGCATCCTGTGAACATCAGTCAGATGTGTACTGATGAAAAGATAGGTACAAAAGTATGCCTAGTGTAATTATTCCTGACCTATAGAGTGCACAAAGATGGGACTAGAGGAAACTGTAAACCTGGAAACACTGATATGCTAGGCTCACCCTTCCTGTTCTTTTGATACCAGTATTGCTTTCTGAAATAATCTCCTTCTGTCAGCTTAGCTACTGAAGTGGGCCTCACTCCTGCAATATCTTCAGTTCCTGTGTCATCTTCACACACACCCCCCCACACACACCCACACCCACCTGCCAATAATTAAGCTGATCAGAAAGCTTAATCTCTATCCAGTACCTTTCCTCAAAGTTTTATAGAACTGTGCCTTCTGGGTCCATGAAAACTGCAGGTTCAACATTTGAAAGAGTAACTTTACTTTTAAGTATTTCTGTGTTATAAAAACCGGTATAGTAGAACTGAGATCCATCTCCTCAGTGTCACTGTTACAGAGTATCATTCAGTTCTTTCTCCTTTCGTTGGTAAAACTGTGCTTGGTGCATCCGCATTTCCCCAGAACAACACATGGGCATCTGGCAATCTGTGGTTTTTTGCTTACAAGTTTAATCATTATGTACCTGCCTTGTTGAACAAATGACTCAGATAAGTTGTTTCCCCAAACATCCTTTGTTTTCTTTTCTGCTTTTGATATTTGCTAACAATCTGCTAATTTTATTTTGGTTTTTTTTGTTTTTTTAGCAGTTATGAGGAGTGTTGGTGAGTTTTCCGTTTCTGAGAGTTCTGTAGAGAGGGTTTCTGTTCTTTGGGTTGTTTTATTTTTCTTTTCCTCCTTTTCTTTGGCAAAGATCTGGTGTGTTTTAAAGTGTGCAGGGCTTTTTAATGTCATGCGTCGTGGCATCCCTAATTGTGCCCTAAGTAATTGTAGCTGCTTTGTAGAACATGATGTGTGAATGAATGTTATTTCATCTGCAATGTTTGTTTGTAATGAACAGCTAGCTGCCTGGTGCTCTCTGATCATAAGTTAGAAAGCTGAAGATCAGAAAACAAGAATTTTACATCTTTTTCTCTGTTATTTCCAGAGAAAACTGTCTAGAGAGAGAAACTTTCTGCCAGAAATGGAAGATAATTAAGATAACTACATATTTTTAAATCTTTATGGTGATAGATTGGGCATGGTTTATATTTTTGTAACCCATGTCTTCATTTTAAAATTGTCAGTTAACTTTTGTTTATTTTTCTCCATGTTGTGGTGTTCAGTGCTATGAAAAGGAAACATTACTTAACAGTTCATCAGTGCGAAAGTTCTGCTCTGAATTACTCATATTAAAGGTTTTATAAACCTTACAAACTCTCATATAAAACTGAGAGTTTGAGGCTGTGTTACGGTTTGCTGATACAACACAATGAGAGCTGTTCATTTGAAAAAGCAATTGCAGGTTGGAAAGTAAATATATGTGAACTTTACACCATAAATTTTCCCCCTGATCATCCCAGCAAATATTCGTGATTAAAAATGTAATAATTCTAAATCAGATCTCAATATGCTGCATGGCCTTTCCTGCCAAATATGTCTTTATGCATGTTAACCACACTGTCGTGGAAAGAAATTGCTCAGAGGAATTGTCACTAACATCACCAGTCAATACAGAGCACAAATCATGTACAGGGAAAGTCCTAAAAGCTGAGGTTAATTTGCTATATGGCGTAGCACTAGTGGGGAGTGGTTGTTCTCTGCTCCACTCAGGTGGGTGACCAGAGGGACACAGATAAGGAAACTCTTTCAAGAATCACTTCTGCATTATATCCTTTGAAAACAAATCCCCCATCTTCTCTTGTCATGGAGCTCAGACAGATACTGAGACTTGCCTTAATGTCGGTTAAGAGACAAGAACTGGTATTTGTGGCAATGATTTTAAAGCATGCCCCACTCAACCCTCCTGTCTTACCTCACAGATACGCTGCAGAAATTAACAGCATTGCTCTAGGGGTAGCAGAGGAATTCACACTCCTTGGATGTTGTGATCTGAGGTAACTGCCTCGAAAAGAAACTCCTCTCTGTGTAGTCTCTCAGCGTAGCTGTTGCCATCAAACAGTGCTGAGATTGGTGTAAACAGTAGGTACTTCTGTGCTGTTCCTATGCTGAAGCCATTCGTTACTCGGAAAAAAAAAAAAGAATAAAATTAAGATAATATAGAATTGGTGTCACCTCATGCTTGATGCCACATCATGAATGGACATCACACTTGTCACAGCTGGAGCTGATGTAAAGGCCTGATCTTTGCATAGCTTTCCCACTGGGAGGAAGAAAACAGCATATTGCCTGGCAAACAAGGTAGTGGTGGGTTGGTTCCAAATAGTTAACAGAGAGCACAACTTCAGCTTAAAGTAATTTTCTAAGCTAAAAGGCAGCTTTTGTGAACAGCTCTTCTCAGACAGGATTAACTCCCCCTTTAGAAGTGCTGTTTTCTCTCCAGCAGTTACAGAGGGAGTCCAGGCGTCTGTCTTGGACTGGAGAAGCAGCTGCTGTAAACATCTAAGCTTAGAGGACATAAAGTATTCTACTCCACTGCCAAGTAAGCAGTCTTAGAGGAGCTGCAGTATCCCAGTATGAAGATGTTTTATTGGTATAGTTTATTTCCCTTACTACTTGGAAAAGGCCACAATTTGGTATTGCTTTATATTGTTACAGCTGAGTTTATAATAGGGTCAGTTGTATCCTGTCCCTAGTTTAGTCTAGTAAGTGTGTGCTAACAGAAGCTGCACCAAGGACAGAGTCCATGGATTAGCCTGGAGATATACTTTGGTTTTTATATATCATAAGATTGTTTTTGCTGGTGTAACTTGAATCAGGTGTGCAATAGAGGAAAGCATGTATGAGCAGGAGGATTCTTGGTTAATACCACAGTGTTTGCATTATGGATTTGAGTGGCATTTCTGTATTAGGAGTGCAGATTTTCTTTTCACGGTGCTAGTAGCTATGTGGTAAAACAGGGTTGTAAACCTGGCCTCAGTGAAGTGTCTGTGTCGTAAGGAGAGGGAGAGCGGGGCAGGCTGTCTCTGAAAAGGGTGGTTCTGTATTGGATGGTAAAATCACCCACATTCTCCTCAGCAAAACTGTCCCTCTGGTATACAAGCTCTGCCCACAGCACCTTGGCATAAGGGTGAATCTGCAACTGAATGCTTTCCGCTAAAGGCAGAGGAGGCTCTAGGATCATGTTCCTGCTGTGCAATTGCCCACTGGCCTTTCAGTGTTGACTGCTAGCTTAGGTAAATTTTTGTTGTCTGCCATTAATTCCCCAGCATGCCACTGTTATGTGTGTACCTCTAGATCAGTTTGCCCCCTAAAACCAGTCTTTCTTTTTCAGCACTTCCACAGGTTCCCAGTCGATAATATACATCCCACAGGACATTGTTAGAGCAAAGGAAATTATTGCACAAATCAACACCCTGAAAACGCAAGTCAGTTACTATGCAGAAAGGCTCTCAAGAGCTGCCAAGGATAGATCAGCTAATGGCCTTGAAAGAACACTTGCCATCCTAGCGGACAAGGTAAGAGAATAATATATTTCCACACAGAAGTACAGTGTGGGATTCTTTTCTCTGTCTTTAGTAGGTTTTTTTGAAACATTTATTTTACCTTGTTCAGTAGTGTATTGTAACATGTACAGTCTTAAAGAAAAAGCAAAATCAGACTAGCCTTTAAAATTTGCCGCTTTTTATTTAGGTTGTCTCCTACTTCTCACACTCTTGCCTTCACCTGCTCTTGAGAGTGCAGTGGAGAACAATGTCCTTTGGTTCCCTCTATTCATTCATCCTATTCCAGAAATATGCATTCTTCACTTTCTTTTACAACCTTTTCTCCATAACCACCTGTGGTTTTTTAATGTTCTTCTGAGTCATCTGTCAAGCAGCAGCCACTGGGCAAAAGTTAATGAAACTAATGTATTTTTCTACTGGTGAAGTAAGGAATAATAGTGACACAGCCTTTGCTTGAATTATAGTGATATGAATCAGTTATTTCTCTATGGGTGATAACAGAAACGAGACTGGACCCACAGCTGAACACAGTCTTATTTACAGGGACAAAGAAACAAATAGAATTTTACTGACCTTTTCTGTCCCTGAAGCAGATCTGAAGGTTGTAAATGGCAGTAATGGCCAACCAGCTTGCCATAAATTGTCCCAGTAGAGAAGATATGCATACAACTTTGTAGAGTGCAAAAAATAATGTGACCCCATGTAAATGTATTGTTTATTTTAATATTTACTGTAAATGAGTACAGTATGTATAACTGATCTGTGGGATTTTCTACAGCTGGACCATGTGTATATATAGCGTAGTAAGGGCTTGTTTGTTGTTTTCTTTTTTTAATAGACACACAGGCCAGATACTTTTGATGTTCACATAACTTACAGAAATCCTTTAGTACAACATCACTAAATAAGACACGGAACAAGTTGCATTGATTAGTGGGTTGTATCTTCAGCCCTCCTGTTAAGTCTTGTTATGATTTCAGAGAGGATGGTGGAAGTTAAGCATGATTTCTGGTGTGGCAGCTGTTGTGTGGGGTATAAAAATATCTTCACATTGTTCTAAGCTTTTGTTCAGTGGGAGAGTGAAGTGCAAATAAAGGTAAATTGCAGATTTATTAGTGAAATTTTCAACCATTGCAAGGCTAATGTAGTAGTACAGACTTTGGAAATGTACCATTTGTGTTTTGGTATCCTGTATTGCTTTGTAAGGCCATTCGTAAAATTATTTTAAAGGCACCTTAGAGACTCTTAAGCAATGGTTAGTTTTTTTTACAGAATACGACTTCTTTTTCTTTCTGCAAAAGAATATAGTATACATTGTGTACAGAATAATGAAAAGTTGTTAAAACGTGGGGGGTTTATTGCTTTTTAGACCCGGCAACTTGTCACAGTCTGTGACTGCAAGTTGTTGGCAAATTCAATACATGGACTGAATGCTGCAAGGCCAGACTACATAGCTTCAAAAGCATCTCCAACCTCTGGAGAAGGGGAGCAAGTGATGCTGAGGAATGATCAAGATACACTTGTGGCCAGATGGACAGGAAGAAATAGCCGATCTTCTCTGCAGGTGGATTGGCATGAAGAGGAATGGGTATGTTTGCTTAATGGAGTGATGAATATTTTCTTCTTTTTAGTTTTTGTTTGCTGTGTTCTTTTGTTTATCAGCTCAGTTTATAAGCTGAAGATATGCATAGGATGAGTATTTTGGAGGTATTGGTCAACTAGCAAAGATGTTTCTTCTATCCTATGCTCAGTTACTCCTTGGCATAGGGATACAAACAGGCCTCAATAAATACTTTTGGGTCTCCTAAACAGCAGAAGTCATTACAGTAGGTGCATGGCTTTTCTGAAGTTGGTTCCAAGGGGAAAGTAAATGGCTTTTAAAGTAAAAAACTGACCGTACTGCAAAGAGCTTTTAGGCTTCTCCAAAATAAAGCATATTTTATGTGTGTTAGCTATACAATTCAGCCTTTCTGGTTTTTATTCTCATCTAAATCTTCAGAACTTGCTGTCTATCTCTGTTTTGTTTTCGAACAGCATTTTAAAACTGTTTGCACAAAGTATTTAAATGGTTTTCCTTACCACACTGCCAATTGAAATGAGAATTGGGCTGTGTAAATTCTGTCATTGTGCAATATAAACAGAAGTTAATTATATCTCAAAAATAGTTGACATTAATTAAAACAATTATTAATATTGTGAAATATCAATTTTGCAATGAGACCTGATTCATTTTGGAAGTGAATCCTTGCTAATTTTAATTGTTTTGGTGTACTTTGACTTATAGTCAAGCTCACAGTAATGAGATCTGAATAAAGCCGATTCAGTTATTTAGATAGTAACATAATGCAGTGATTTTATCTGTTATTCACTGAGTTATATAGGAAAAAGTATGTGTGATTGTATACAATTATTATGTCAAACATGAGTTTCAAGAATGAACAATAGTGCCAACTGGAAACTGGAATAGTAGTGCGGGAAGAGGCACTTAAAATCGTTCAGCAAATTTGCTTAGAATATAGTTTAGCAATTTACCATGCAAGTCATGTTGCTACATATTGTTGATATGCTGGGATACATTGTTTATATATCCAGAATTTGTGTGTGCACGAATAGACCCACACAGCCCAAAGGAAACTTTGCAGTGGAATTGTGACTAGAACCACAGGAGGAAGCATATTGCCAAGGGATTTGTTACCCAATGTCTCTTTTTAAATTGAGAAATAAATGTTTTCTTTTAAGGAGAAAGTTTGGTTGAATGTTGACAAAAGTCTGGAGTGTATTATACAGAGGGTGGACAAACTTCTCCAGAAGGAGCGCTTGCAAAGTGACAGCTGTGAAGATGTTTTCCAGTGTGACATCAGCTGTACTAGTAAGAAAGGTAATCGGGACACTCGTGCCTACTGGATAAATCCAGAAGATTTAAATGAGACCTCATCATCCTCACCACCACCTTCATCATCCTCACCACCACCTCCATCCACACCATCCTGTGCATGCCATTCTCTCAGAAAGACAAGTGCGTATGCCAGACACTGCTTCTCACTGCTGCTCTCTTCCTGTGTGCTGGCATCATTCCTAAGCCTCCATTACATCCTTCCATGTGTTTTTAGTTCAGTGGTGGTGTTAAACACTGATGTCAGGCAGAAAGGGCTGGTGGTGTGCTGGGAGCTGCTAAGCTCATTACTTATTTTGAAATCCTGATCCCACTGAAATCATTGCCAAATCCATTGATAACAGCGGCATTTAGTTTTGATGCTGGGTGTTTTAAGCTGGTCAAACAGGTGTTTGGGTTAGCATATGTCAGACACCACCTCTGGTGGCTTTTCTGTTGGCTTCAGCTTCTTTGCAGCAATCAAAGCTTATTACAGTGAGCCTGTATAAAAGATAAATAAAACATGAGGGAAGTGCAGGCACTACTGCAACGCTAATGGTCCCAGCTGGGCTGCCAAAGCACAGGAGAGCAGCCAGGCAGTCCCATTAGATTGAGCTGAACTTGGATGGACCTATTGGAGTTTAAAGCAAATTTTAAACCAAATTGTCAAAAGCTGTGGTGCTGAGGCACTCAGTTAGCCTTCTTGTAGTGGGAAGGCAGGAATTGGCAGTGCAACCTCTGAGCAGAATAATCCTATCAAAGTTTGAGGTAATGTGGGTGCTGGATCGAATCCAGCATAATGCCATGAGCATGTGAATGAAAGATATCCTTATCAGTTTAGGTTGACAGTTTTGCAGCTGTACGTTAAATTTCAGAATTACTTTATTTTACATATGTACTTATTTGACTTATTCTCACATTTTTTTACATGTGGTCACTATTATTTGGCCACTTAACAGAGCAGGTGTGCCAAGCTAAGCTCTAAAAAGACTGATTTGTGTTTTCATTTCCTTCTTCCTGTCCTGTCTTACCATTTGATGGCCCTTTGTCCCTTACGTGTGTCTGTGACTTCATGTCCATTCCATGGTTAATGTTGCAGTGGAAGGCAGTACCTTAGAAAAAGGAAGCAAGAAAAAAGTAAAATGTTAATACATTTTTGTGTAGCTTTGTACATGTTGCTTATGGTTTGCTTCATATCTTAAATAAACATGTTTTTGTAGGTTAGACCAACATTTTGTGTATTATAAAGGAATAAGAGAGTTGGTCCTTGTTTGAGAATGTGTTCTCTATTAATCTTTGACTACATTTCTTCTACCAGTTTGATACCTTTAAATGTTTTTATTTGCTAGATAGTTTACATGAAGTTTTAGATGTGTTTACATGAAAATTTTACCAGTAAACTTCAATGCACCTACATGATTAAAATGATTAAAAGTTGTGGGTTTTTAGTATTAAAAGGAACAGAAAAAATCTGTGGTGGGTGATATCAGAAGCTTTTCCCAAGACAATTTGATGCTGAAAGCATCTTGGAACAGTCATAGAATCAGAATCACAGAATGGTCAGGGTTGGAAGGGACCTCTGAAGATCATCTAGTCCAAACCACTGCTAAAGCAGGTTCACCTGGAGCAGGTTGCACAGAGTTGCATCCAGGTGGGTTCTGAATGTCTCCAGAGAAGGAGACTGCACAACCTCTCTGGGCAGCCTGTTCCAGTGCTCTGGTACCCTCAAAGACAAGATGTTTTTCCTCACATTCAGATGGAGCATCCTGTGTTGCAGTTTGTGCCCGTTGCCGCTTGTCCTGTTGCTGGGCACCACTGAAAAGAGCCTGGCCCCGTCCTCATTTCCCAGTGCTGCCTAAGTGCAATGACTAGATCTGAAGTCTGACTGTCAACCAATGTTGGGTGAATTTAACTTAAAAAATCCTGGAGAGGGAGTCCTGTTTCTCAGGTATCTGGTGCAAACACTGTAGGTCGTAATGAGCAATTTTAATTACACTTGGGAAGTTTCTTATAAGCCAAGGCAAGCTGAATACTTTGATCACATTATCATCAGATGTAGTTCCTAAGTAATGGCCCATGTTTTTGACAGAGGGACAGGTTCAATACTATGAAAAAAACCTCGTCTTACTTGAAATCAATGGGAATTTTCCCATTGAGTTACTTTCCTTGACTCCACACAGAACTTGGCCTGTTAAATGGTTTTAAACAGAAAGAAGGGTGGGTTTTGACTAGATGTAAGGAGGAAAGTTTTTACAATGAGGGTGGTGAAACACTGGACAGTTTGCCCAGAGAGGTGGTAGATGCCCCATCCCTGGAAACCTTCAAGGTCAGGCTGGACGGGGCTCTGAGCAACCTGATCTTGTTGAAGATGTCCCTCCTCATCGCAGGGGGGTTGGACTAGATGACTTTTTAAATGTGCCTTCCATCCCATACTATTTTATGATTCTGTGAACTCCCTTTCACTGTAATTTTTCACAACTGATCGTGGGAATAATTGCCACACAAGATCCTTTCTCTAAGTTCAGAATCACAGCATTTTAAAGCTTTTTGTTGTCATGTATTCAAAGAACTAACACGTTTTCTGTTAGTAATTCTGAGTTTTGAGTAAATGACACTGAGCAGAGAGCAGCCAGAAATTGTTTTGAAAGCAACTGGTTCCAGAATTGGTAAAAGAGAGACAGTAGAATGTTATTAAAGGACTTTAGAGGATCTCTCTAGAAATGAATGTTTGTGAAAGAAGATACTGCCTGAAATAGTAGAAGGGAGATTTAAGAAATTATTTTAAAAATCCTATTAGCTTAATGAACTAGTTTTCATTAATGCAAGACATGCTATAACAGAGTGTATATATTTTTTTTACTGTTTGCATTGCACTGTAGTGTATTTTCATCTGACAGCTTGTTCCTCCCACTGAAGTTAGTGTGGGACACTCACAGGCTTCACTGGTGAGGTTTCAGCCCTTAATATGCCAATCTAACGCTTGTGTTAACTATCTCAGAAATTTTGTAACAGAAATTTGTTTAAGATAGCAAAGTACTCTTTCTTTATTACTCTTGCATTGTGGGTGCCTTAATGTCATTTTCTGTTAAGTACATTGAACTTACTGCTAGTCTTTTGCTATTCTGTTTAGCAGCCTTACTGCCAGCTTATTCTATAATTGCACTAAACCAGTGGTTCTCAAATTGTGCCCTGTGGATCACTGGGGATTGACAGTGCACTTGCTGGTAATCCACAGAGAGCCCTGGAGCTAGCAGGTACTGGTTTCCTCCAAGTCCTCACCCAGATGTTCCTCTGATCAGAAACAGTGGAATGGAGGAGACAGCCCGTGCCCTTTGCCTGCAGGCAAAGGAGTATCTCTGCTGAGCTCCTCTTCACTCAGTGGAAGTGTTTGAGAACCCTGGCATTGAGCATTTGAGTTGCTTATATTTAGACTGTGTTGCTGCTCCCTAATCATGCATGTTGCCCCTCCATTTCTGTGCAGATTGCAGCCCCGCTCCGGAAGAATCTGGCCCAGGTATGTGCATTCATGGCTTCTGCTTCTTCTGAAAATTGCAGGGGTTTGTTCATAATTAACAACTGAACAGCCTTGCTGTAAAGATTGACCATTATGAAATGGTAATGCTCTGCAATATCATGTGAGTTACCTAAGCATATCGAGAAGTTATTATTTCCTAAATAATAGTGCAAGGAGGTATCTGGTAACTTCTCATACCCAGGTATGGGAGAGCACTTGTTCACGGTCTCTTTGGTTTCTCCAGTTGATGTATTTTAGCAGACTGTCATAGGTGACAATGATTTAAGGCCTGTTCCAGATGTCATTGAAGTCTATGGGAGCCTGATATTTTAGACATTTCAGACATGCCATTTCCTATGTGCTGTTGAGCTGGCCTTTCTGAATGAGGACATAAGCAGAACATGGAGCAATCAACAAGGATGATGGAAAATCTCTGTTGTGGCTACACACCAACACATCAAGCAGTGTTGGGCACCACAAGTCTAATGTTTCAGAATACAGAATTTGAGGAGGCTTTCATCCCACTGTTAGTCTTCTTTCCTCTGTCCTTGTACTTCAGCACACTTCTGTTGCATTTACGAGGTCTGAATAATATGCCTCTGTAATACCACTCTCTCCCAGCTAGATGGCTGTAATTTCTCCCATCTGAGAACAGTTTAATCTGAGTTCAATGAAGGTTCAGTCTTTGAACTGTTACAGCATGGGCTCCTGGGTTTAGTGAAACCAGTGGGAAATATAGCCCCGGTGCAGGTATGATTTTCATCTTCACAAAGTATATTAATGTTCTTCTCAGCTATCTGCCCTGTTTCCTTCTATCACTGAGAAAATGTTTTAAATCAGTAAAAGACTCCACAAGTTTTTAATTCTTGGAACATCCCTTCAGTCTTTGCAAAATATGAATGGTGCATAAATGAATGCTATTTATTTATTTTTAAGATGGGAGTAATTAAAAGCAATCAGGTCATCCCAGCTGGGTACCCAGATATACTCCAGACTGCATCTTAAACTTAAGTGGCTGAAGCTGCGGTGTGGTGAAGCACTTAGTGCTTGCCTCCCTCTGAAACCAAATGTGACATGACTGTGTGCTTAAGCGGGTTGCCGATTATACTTTACTGGATCAGGGTACCTGATAAAAGGTAAAAAGCAGCTACCACTTTAATAAATAAATATCTTTTTTAGAGATCTTGAGTCCTTGCAACCCTAACTTAAATCAAGGGCAACTGTGGGTGCCCAGTACTTTGATTTATGGATGCTAGGAGTGTTTTTTAATACAAAAAGACTAAAAATATCTTTTCAAGGCTCTGGAGGATAGTTATTATAATAATAATTTTATTGCTCTGGAGAAGAGAGACTCTTAGGGGGGAAAAGCAAAAACTTTTACCACCTGACACTACATCCTTGGTTTAATACAGGCTTTATGTATTAGGTTTGCTTAAAAATACAATTTTTTTAATAAAATAGTAGTGTATAGTCAGAGAAGGGACACTCCGTGAACTCATAGGCCTTCCCAGCATCCCTCCCTTCCTCTGCCTCTCCATAGAACCCTCCTTCCCTCCCTCCCTCTGACCCTCCTCCCTGCCTCCACCTTTCAAAATGCCACGTTTCGAAGTGTACATTAAGGTATGACTTTGGTCAGCAGCAGTCATAGGAAGAATATCAAAGACTTACAGGGCCAAGTCTGGCCCGTATGACCCAGATTTCAGTTGTAGCTGTCTGAGCAGAGACTGCACGATTTGCCTCTTCATGTACAATATAAAGCAAATGACAGGCATCCTGCTGGTTTGAACAATGCCGGTTTTCAAATGGAATAACTTTTTAACATGAACTAGAAGCCTCTGATTAAAAAGCAGGATTCGTGTCCCAGACATACCAACAGCTAGCTTGGGCTAGGTCTCTGGCTGTTGTAAATCTGTAACAACTTGTTGCATCTCCCTTGTTTCAGGCCCTACACCAAATCATCCTACCTGTGGATCTGCCCAGTGGAGTCTATAATAGTTTTTAAAAGTTCTGGTCATCTCATAGAACATAACAGCAGAGCTCAAAGTAGTTTTCACATTAGAATTAGTGCCTCACAGTGTTTGAAGGTGCCATTTGATAGAAAATATACTTTCAGTAATAAAGTTCTGTTAGGAAAATTAACGAGGGGAAGACAGAAGAACAGGAAAATCCAGGTGAAAGTTGAACACTTAGAGACCTTTCACATTTATTTAAACGCTGCCAGTGTAATGTTAGGGTAATCAAACCTGATTTGAGCCTGGGAGTGCAATTCCCTTTATTCCTGTTTACAGTTAATAGCAACTGCCATTGACTGGAAAATGAAAAGAACATAGGTGACACCTCTGTGAAGCAGGTAGCAAAAAGCATTTAGAATTTTGCAGGCTGGCAAGGGTTTGTTTTTTCATGGCCAGAATTTTAAATCAAGAGAAGACACAGCACAGCAGATTTTTGCTCATTACCCTGGATGAGCCACTGCATTGCTTGTGAATGTTGGGAGAAAAAAAGCATCTAACAATGGCTTTATCTTCAGGCAAGCTGGTATACCACCAGTCTACTTTGTGATTACCCCAGCTAAACATATCTTTCAAATGAAGTGCTGCCAGACACACTACAGTTCTATATCTCCACTGAGTTAATAACTATATATATGTATATCCAGGCAGTGAGATGATGATGATGTGCTGGAAGATCTTTTCAGTTCTTTTTGTCATTCTCATTTGTTTATGGAAAAACTTTTAAATGGAGTAAGAGAGACACTGTTAGTATCATCTGTGTTTTGCATTTTAAGCCTTTTAAGCTTTTCACAGGGCCATGTTACGGCATCTGATTTATTTTGAGAGAAAATACTTAATAGAATATAAAAGCCATGCTTGCCGGTTCTTTTGATGTTTCCTGCTTTTTTTTTTATACCAATGGAACAGAGCCAAAGAACTTCCCCTTTATGTAGTTTATTAGGTTATCTATCTACCGCATAGAACAAAAGCAAAAAGGATTGTTCAGTTAATCTTGTCAGTTACGTTTCTGTTAGCAGACTTCCAAAGTTCCTTTCTTTGGCCCGTTATCAAAGAAACATTTATCATCACTAGTTCTTAGTCCTGCCCCTGAGTCAAGATCCCAAACAACTTCCTTTCAGGGGCTTGAAGTGCCCCATTCATGCCGGTTCTGATCTGTACATTGCCTTGTTCCTATAGCCAGCTGGGCTGGGGGTTGTGTGTGTTCTGTTCGTGAGCTCCAGTGCTTTTTAAAAATAAAACACATTGTCCTTCCCATTAAAAAGAGAAGCATTCTTCTGTTTCAACCTTACATTAAGGAGGGCAAAACCAAAGCACTGCTGTATTTTCATTTTATATTGCTATACCAAAATCTATTATCTCTGCATCTGAATAATTTTTTGTACAGTCATGGAAATGGGTTTTTAAAATCGGTGGTTGATTAAGACAAAAGGTGAAGGAAGGAAGGAGAAGAAGCTGAGCTTGTGGGGCATTTTAAGGCAGAGCAATCTTTTAGGGAGAAGGAATGGCATAATGTTTGAGGTACTAAAATAGGACTTTGGAAACCCAGTTTCATTTATGTGCTTCCTGTGTAGGACCCTGAACAGAGTCTCTCTGGGACATATTTTGTGTATGTCAGTGGAAGTCAAGCTCTGAACTACTTCCAAGGATCTGGCTAACTCCCATCTAAATCACTATACTTTGTGTTTCTTGCTAGATAGCTCTAAGCCTTCAAAGCCACTCAGCAGACAGAGGGCACTTAAAAGAGTACCTACATGAATTTTTCACCTCTGCCTTATTATTCCTATGCTGCAAATGGGAGATAGGCATTGTTTTACCTCACTGAGGTGCAACAAGGATCAATAAGATGGCGAGGTAGTTGAATTATATACCTGTGAGTCCACAAAAGATTCAAAGGCAAGATATTTGGGAGAAATCTCATTGACAGAAATGGCTAAGCAGATGTTCACTATTTCTGTTATATGATGGACTCCATACTGTCTGTCCATGTATGCACTGTGAAAGGGTGTGTTTGAACATGCACACGCAGTTACATACACTTGTGTGTATAGATACTCATGCTTCTGTTATGCTTTCCAAATCAGCTGTTGTATAGCCTGTTCTGTGGGCACAAATCTGGGAGCTGTTACACTGCTCGGAAAGTCATAACAGCCTTACAGAGTAAAGTTCTCCGTATATTCCTCATGCGACAACTACTCTGAAGGTTACTTAATTAATAACAAGCAGGGATTAACCAGCCAGCCAAAATAAAACAAGCCCTAAATGTGAATTATCAACACCTTTGACTTGCAACAGAAGGTTTCTTCTTAATGCCTGTTTGTTTGTTTCAAATAAAGTACTTACTGCTATTTTTTTCTTTTAACCAGGCGAATGGAGTGAAGCGCTTTACCCCTTGCTGACAACACTCACAGACTGCGTAGCCATGATGAGTGACAAGGCAAAGAAAGCCATGGTCTTTTTATTAATGCAGGACAGCGCCCCAACAATAGGGCTCTGCCTGAGCCTTCAGTATCGCAGGGATGTTGTCTTCTGCCAAACTGTAAGCAAGCAAATGTGCATGATTTGATTGCACTTCAACGCATGGTTGGGTTTACGTGAAATATGAAAGATTACTGTTTTCAGAATTTTTCAGATCTGTTCTGCTCTTGGGTTTAACACTGATCTCCTTTCATAGGCTGTGCTGTCCTGCCCTTACTGGTAACTTACATGCATTTGACAATATATTAAATTTAGTGTCCCCTTGGATACGCATTCACTATTTTAAAAAAATTATTCCAGAACTAGTGAAAATATACTGCTGTCTATGGAAACAACCCTTGCCTTCCAATGCCACCAAACTAAAACCAAAAGTGAGATGTGAAAGGGGGGGGGAAGCTCATGAGCAGGAAGTGTACTCCCTCAGTTACCTTGTGTTTTCTGCATCAAGAAAACCAACAAGACCTGTGGTACCTAAGGAGAGAAATCCAGCTCCAGGGAGAGAAATGAGTGCTGGGTTTTTTTCCTAGAAGTTTTCTTTCTGGGCCTCCTGAGGCCTCTTGTGTCAGCCATTGACTAGCAGGTGTTCAGATGTTCTGCATTAAAAAACCTTCCACATTTCTTCTCTAGTGTGTCTACTTCCCCGTGAAATCAGTATCTCATTCATTTATTCCAAACAGCTTATCTCTTGGACATTCATTGGTAGAGCTGTAGTATGTCATAAATTTAGGAATTTTTTTTCTATACAAAACCCACTTCGTATTGCAGATAGTTTTTAAACTCAATGCTTTGAATATGTTGAGTATGTTTGAATATGCTTAAGCATAATGAAGTTCTGTTTGCATAATAAAGCATTAACCTTAGATCTTAGTACTAGGTCTTCAGGACCTTGTCCTGAATATTTTGGAACACTGGAGTTTGAATCTTTGCATAATGCAAACAGATACTGCATTTTTAAGCTTTCTAAAAATGTCATTTTTAAAAAAAACACATTTATTCATACTGTCAAAATTAATGGCCTGGAACTAGCAGTGTTGCTTTTCGATCTGTAACTAAAACAATTCTCCAAGGAAACTTTTGTAATTTCTAAGTTGAAGACCCTAATACAAGTGATTGTGTCCAGAAATCAAATAGATGCAAGGTCAGCAGCAGTCCCATTTTGGGAGAGCTTGCAAGATGAAGGCCGTGTGCCTTAAACCTGATTTTATTAATGTTTTTTGTTGGTTGGTTGTCTCTCTTCAGCTGCAAGAAAAGAAGAGTGATGTTTAAGGGAAAAGCATATCAGTCTGAGATTTTATGGCACCTCTTACATGTAATATTGTTTCTGCTTGGGGCTGAAGAGCCTTTTTTGTCTTGAATCATTTCACTCTTGTCTGTTTTCTCTCCCACAGCTGACAGCTCTCATTTGTGGTTTCATTATCAAACTGAGGAACTGCCTGCATGATGATGGATTTCTAAGACAACTCTACACCATTGGGTTGCTTGCACAGTTTGAGAGCCTGCTGAGCACTTACGGTAAAGGCACAGGGCAAGTGGGTGGTATTAGCTACTGAGTCAGCAAATTCTGCATTAAATTGGTTACAGCAGAGTATGAGCGTTTGGGACAACTTGCAGCTCACCTACAAAATGATTGTGAAAACTGAAATGCAAAACCAGATTATGTCCAGAGTACAACTCTGAATTTCTTCACATTTAATTGAATTGCTTCTAAAAGATAAAGTGTACTTGCCTTATAATATAATGTCAAAGGTTTACAAAAACCCAAGTGCTCATTTTTTCAGAAAAGAAATGGATTAAAGTTCTGGTAAGCTGGGAGAAACTGTGCCCAAAACACGCTTTTTTGAATTTTCTTGACCTACTGTAATCCTACAGTACAAAGTGAGATTGAAGAGAGGATACGAAAAGGGAAAGTACGTCACTCAGAAGTGTTTCACTTATGTCTGAACAGCCATCTGGATGCCAGTTAGGGAGTGCTTTACTGAACAAATCTGGAATACTCTGTAACTTTTCCAACACAAAGGATGTCATGGCTGTGACAGTGCTGAGAAGTACTTACTAGCATTGTCTAAATTGAAAAATCGGCATATAATCTACTTGAAGAATAGTAGTCTGAACGGTGCTAGATAATTGCTGTTTTTTAAATGTGCTAAACTCGTAAAGTCAGTCATGACACTGTGCGCAGTCTGTAGTCAAGGTGAAGGCCTGGGCTCCAGAACCTCTTCATCCATAGAACTTCTTTATGAAAGCGATGAAAGTACAGTCATCATCAAATTGATAAAGGGAAGTTGTATATAACAAGTAGTGATTACAATTCTCTTTGTTTCTTCCTTGATTTAGGTGAGGAACTGGCAATGCTAGAGGACATGAGTTTGGGAATCATGGACTTGAGGAATGTAACCTTTAAAGTAACTCAGGCCACATCAAATACATCTACTGACATGCTGCCAGTCATCACTGGAAATCGGTAAAAAAAATGGGGGGGAGGGATAAGGAAGCTGGGTGGGACTGCAGATGGGAGAAGCAGTGATAATGCACTTGAAATTAATTATGTGCTTTTGTGCTGTGCTGTTTTTCTATTCAGAACTTGAAAGAAATGTTTTGAAGTGGACTTACTCATTTTCACTGATGTTTCATTTTACAGAGAGGATATATAGCAAGGCTCAAACCATGGCAGTATTGTTTTATGAATAAATATCATCTTGACCAAGCCTTCCACAATCATAAGCCAGAAGTATTCAATCTTTTCTTAAGCACTTGTGCTGGTTTTAAATTTCAGACTGACTTCTGAGGCTGATCTCGTTGACTCAGATTCACTGCTGTTGATCAGTGGGTCAGTGCTTTACTGTGTGTCATTAACTAATGGGCTGCCATTAGCACAGTGGGGCACGGAGCATGTATCAAGCAGTTGGTTGGCTGCTGCTGAGGGGAAGCCTATTTAGAATCAATTTCCAAACCATCAGGGCCAAACTGGCTTTAACGTACAGATGCTTGTGGAACACCAGGCTGCTGCTCATTTTGGCCACTTGTCTGAAAAAGAGGTATTTTCAAGTTTGAGCTTAAAAGCAATTTTTGTTTTAAAAGTCTGAAGTAACAAACATTCACATCCTCATGTAAAATGGAGTGGGAGTGATCTGTTACAGCTTTATTATGATGAGAAGCATTTAGAACAGTCACACTTCAGTTTGAATGTTCCGGCCTGCTTATCAGCTGGCCTTGCATTGGTTTCTGATGTGGGGCCGATGGGCCCCTGCAACAGAGTTTTTGCCCAGAGAGAGGCAGTTCACAGATGGGAATGAAGCTGTGGAAGGACAGAGGCCTCATGAAAGCTGATGTTTTTCTGTTTCTGTATTTCAGAGTCTTTAGAATCTTTTAGTTTCAAATCTGATTTCTGGAGGAAATCAAGTTTATTCAATTACAGTGTGATGTACCAAGCTCCACTGGAGCTTTGCCCAGCTTCATCCACATTTGACAAAGAGCTAGAATTCTCAAAGATAAAAACATTTAGAGGAACTTTGTTAAGGTTCAAGTGCAGTTAAAAGTGCCCCAGCTGAAGGAGGTCTACAGTACAATCATGTATGTTATGGAAATTGCTGAAACCGGTGGAAATGGCTGACAACTGGCAGAAAATTCCTTTCAAAGAAAATCTTTAGTTGAAACTTGCCATCAGCTATAGGACACTAATAGCAGGAATCCAGTCTTCATTGGTTTCACGTCTGATAGTGTTGCATATTATTTTGCTATCTAGATTTTACTCAAGAAAGAGAAGAATGAAATCATGCATATTTATAATGATGCAAACTATTGGAAGGTTTACATTTAGATGTGAAAATAGGTTTTTTTGCTTTGAGATATAGCATAGGATTTGTGTGTCCATCCAGTGTAAATGTGGGACAGACCAGTTTTGATTATTATACCTTATTATGTATTTCTCAGAGCTGTTTTGCTATACTTGAGAGTATAGGCTGTACTTGAGAGTTCTGTGCTGTAAAGACTTGGATGTAACACCCAGGTATTACTACTGATAGGTTAACACAAAGCGCACAAATCACAGCAACTTGTGTCTTGGCAGTTCTAGCATAGGGTAGTATGACATACCTTAGTCTGCACTTATGTTATGGGGTAAGATAAGTTGCATTATCTCACATTTGCCATGAGATAAAACATACACAGGGCTCGTTTGCTGCAGCTCAACTGACCCAAGGTAACCTCTTGTGCTGCAGGAACAGCTTGTAGGTCTGAGTCACAAGTTTCTGTGTCAGTGCTTTTGTTAGCTCCTCCTTCAGTTTATGCTTGGGTCGCTACTATCATTGCCTCTATCCTTCTGCTCAGAAATGTTAGTACTATTTACTGTATCCAAAAAATGTATCCTTTATGTACGTACATCATCACTAGCCTTTATCACTTGAAAATGAAATATACCTTACTGTTGGCGAGATGGGCACATGCCAAAATTTTGCTTTTTCCCAAGTCGTACAAGAGCTGCAGTATCAATGAGCAGAACAAACCCAGCTTTTGTCAGGCAGTTGGCAGATTTGGTTGAAATGTCCGTGAGGATGTAAAATCAGCATTACAGGTTGCTGCAGGTTTGTTTTTGAACTAGAATAGCTTTTCTGATTAGGAGCAAGCTGTGGCAGTTCCTTGAAGTTCTCAGTTTTGACTGATACCTGCTTTTTAATAGTCATATTATGTTCTAGATGGTAACCCTCTTTACATAAGTAACGCATTCTTGGAATGTAGCTTTTTGATCTTTATGTCTAATTGCTGTTTATTTATTTGCAGTGATGGATTTAATGTGAGGATCCCTTTGCCAAGCGCCTTGTTTGATTTGTTGCCGCGAGAGATTCAAAGTGGCATGTTACTGAGGGTTCAGCCTGTTCTTTTCAATGTGGGAATCAATGAGCAGCAAACCCTAGCAGAGAAGTACGTATTCAGTTGTGCAAGCTCAACCATAATGGCAGTTCAGCAATCTCCTGTTCTGATGGAAGTATGTCTCTATGGAGTTGCACTGTTGCATTACTAACAGTGATTCAGTTTTTCCAATACACGAACAAGGGAATACTGAGTAAAGCTCTCAAATGCAAAACAAACAAAAGGAGGTCCTTCTTTATATGGCATATAGCTGTGAAGCTCCTTACCTCATGGGTTTGAGTCTAGAGCAGGTTTATGTGATTCAGAAGGGAATTTGCAGAAGAGGAAATCTATCATGGGCTATTTAACACAGAGGTGCTGCTTGTGACTCAAGACCTCTGTGAGCAACAGATCACTAGAGGCTGAGAGATCATTCTGAGTATTGCTGTGTATATGCCCTCTTGATTTTGCACTCTCCCCTGTACTCCATCTTCTGGCGACTGTCAAAACCCAGGATAATGGGCTAGATGGACTTTTGTTTTAACATATCTTTGCAGTACTTATGTAATGCAACACTGTTCTTGTAAAGCTGAAGAATATAATTATGTAATTATATTTGCTAGGGAAACTTCAGTTTTGGAAGAGCCACCAGAGCTTCCCTCTGTTAGGGCCAGATCCTGTAAAGAATACGTTGACAGAGCACAGCTCTAATGGAGAACTCCAGTGAAGTCAGGCACATGCGTGTTGTGACAGCAACCTTGGTACCGGTGTGGAGTGTGCAGTGTGGTGGTGATGGGCAGCTAGAAAAAGTCTAACAAAGGCATTCCAGCAGTTACTGTTGTCCTCTGTTGCCTGTAAAGGGAGCCCAAGGTGACTAGCATAGTTACAGATGTCAGCACTGTGTGTGTGTTATCCATGTATGTAGATGCAGTTAGATGACATGAATCATGTCATTGTTGACAATATTTATTACATTCATGGTTTATTACTCCTAGATCTGTATCTCTTACTTACATATCTGAAGTCAAAGTTCTCCATCTATCTACTGATGTTATGGTTATTATTAGCTTATGAACTAAACTAGTAAATTCATCATTAAAAATTTGAATTTTGGCAAAATGATTGACAAGATGGGTATTTAATATTGAAAGAGAGACACAAAAGCCAAAGAATTTTAAATACTATTTTCTACAAGATTTTTCTTTTCCCACTTTCTCCATCACACTTGCATATTTTCTTTTTCTGTAGTGAATTACTACAACATTTTTCTCTATTACACTTTACTCTGCATTTGAATTGTTCGGAATTTTATGGGCTGACTCTTCAGATTTTTTTCTGCTAGTCATATTGCCAAGTGCAGTCATTTCACAGAAGAGGAGAAACCTTCTACCTTGGGCTTGACTATTCCCTTCTTTACTTTTTAAAGGTTTGGAGACACCTCACTGCAAGAAGTAATTAACATGGAAAGCTTAGTGCGGTTGAATTCATACTTTGAGCAGTTCAAGGAAGTTTTGCCTGATGATTGTAAGTATTTGGTAATTAATTAATGGCAAATTCGATTGAACAGCACAATTCAGGCTGATTGTTTCATTTGTTTGCTTCAGGTTAGTTGTTTAAATGTTGATGGTACACCAGCATTAGTAACCTCCAAGAAATGATGCAAGTCTATTTTGATACTTTAGTGCTAAGTAGAGTAGATTCAAGAGGTTTAAAGGTCAGTCTGGTTTTTTAATTTACTTTTACTTTACATCTTTTTCTAAGTGGCATATGTAATGCAGCCAGGCAGTTAGATTGCCATGAGGGGAAGGCATAAAAATGAGAGGTTATAGCAGCAGCACTTTTATGTGCAGTTTTTGGTCATGTTCTCTGCGCTTATGATAACCTGCATGGAGAGCCACTGCCAGTTTTTAGGAACTTAAATCACTTTCCCTCTTCTTATCCTTTGGCACTTTCCTATAATTGTTGCATCTGCAGCCAGCAACAGAAAAGTCTGGCACCTGAAAGAGAGACAGTAGCTATGACCTTTAATTTTACTTGTTATATAGGAAAATTTCTTGCTTGCTACTGTTTTTTGGGGAGGCAGTGGCATAAATACTATTTGCATGTGACCACAAAAATGGTGAAAATTCATTGATTTATCGTTAGTATATCAAATCTTTTTTTTGTAAGCTAATTTAATGGGTCCCACAGTTCCAGTTTTATTGCAGAAATACAAATGCAGCAACTTGCAACAGTTTAGTAAGAATTCTGTCTGTTAAAGTACATTATTATATTTTCAGTTACCCTGGATTTTTTTTGATGCAGCTGAGAGCAGAAGCTGTTTCCCTCCTTCCATGCATGTATTTATAATCCTGCATAATTAATTCTCTGAAATTTTAGCTGCAAAATTTTTATTTTTTATTATATAGTAGTCTAGCATCAGACTTTCTTGTAAAGTTCAAAAGTTAATTGATTTAAAGTGACTTTTGTTCTGCTTTTCTCCCTAATTACTTCATGTCTCTGTCTAGTCTTCGATAATAATAGTTCCCATAAAGGTCCTTCCTCGATTTTGTTTGCTTTTTTTTACCTTCAGTCTCTTCCCTCATCCCCAAACCTCTTATGTTGATACAATTGTCTTCTAGCTTTTGCCTCTTTTCCTGAAACTTCTTTTATCCTGCAGTCTGTTTTCTGCCCTGTCATTTGTTCCTTTTCATGTTTTTTGAACTCTGTTTTAACTTTATACTTACTCTCCTCTCTTTTTAAAGACTAGTGGCATTACCTTGAGTTTCTCATTTACTAGTAACACACCTTATACCAGTGGTTTTTCTTCAAGTGATTTGAAGTTCTGATAAGGCTGGCGTGCAGCGTTGGACAGGTGACATTAACATGCACCTTAACAGTGAAAGAAAACAAAATAGTCTTGTGTCCACCTGCCTTTTCTTCCTTACTCTGGTTACTTGTCATTACATTGATTCCTGCTACATGAAATGAATACCACAAAGGGGGAAAATCTACCTGCTGCCAAAACTCCCTTCTGCTTCACAGTTTGTCCTGGGTAAATGCAGGCATGTTGTACCTGGTTTTGCAATCTAGCTTGGACAAATGGTCTGTGGTTATTAAGATAAAGCAATAGTTTTTTATTAGAAGTGTGAAAAAAATATTGCAGGTGTTAGAGCTGCTCTGTGAAAAGCTGAGACTGTATGGACAAACCTGGGACTGTGCTTGTCATAAGGAAAGCCTGAGGGTGTGTTTTTTACCTCCACTGTGGTGATATTTAGGATGTACAAAGTGAAACATACTTTTGCATAAACCCGTGTCAAGAGAGAATGACATTTTACATTTAACTGTAAAACAGGTGGTTATTGTGACCAGTCAGTGGTGTAGTCTGTGGTAAGCAGAGGCAAAATGAAAACCAAATGGATCGTTCTAGTGGACAAGAGGCCCAGTGAAGTACCTGCTGGCAGCTTGTAGGAAGTGTTCCCTCCAGGAGCAATACACAAGGAAGGTTGATTCCTGATCCACTGTCCTTGTCTCTGTGTTCTTCATTCTAAGCACTGCAGAATTTCTAAGAAGTGAATTACTGTCGTACCTTCATTAGCTCCTTGTCCTTGGTCCATTAGCTCTCCTTGTCTTTAGAAATAATTGGGGAGATGGTCTATGCCCTCTTTTTGTTTACAGGTATTACTTTACTACTAGGTGTAATATTCAAGCAGGGCAGACCAGGGACAGGCACAATATTGCAAATCGTAGAATCATTTAGGTTGGAAAAGATCTTTAAGAGTGTCAAGTTCAACCATAAACCTAACACTGCCGAGTCTACCGCTAAACTGTGTCCCTAAGTGCCACGTTTGCACGTCTTTTAAATACTTCCAGGGAGGGTAATTCCACCACTTCCCTGGGCAGCCTCTTTTAATGTTTGACCACCCTTTCAGTGAAGAAGTTTTTCCTAATATCCAATCTAAACCTCCCCTGGTGCAACTTGAGGCCATTTCCTCTTGTCCTGTCCCTTGTTACCTGGGAGAAGAGACCGACCCCCACCTGCCCACAGCCTCCTCTCAGGCAGTT
>JAVJGI010000014.1:70381189-70397964 GCA_035590275.1 Ibycter americanus
AGCAGCCAGTTTCTCCAGGAGAATGCTGTGGGAAACAGTGTCAAAGGCTTTACTAAAGTCCAGGTAAACAACATCCACAGCCTTTCCCTCATCCATGAAGTGGGTCACCTTGTCACAGAATGAGATCACATTAGTCTAACATACTATTTGCTGTGAGAAGATATGTGGTCCAAAAATAAAACACCATATATCAGCTATGTGGGGATCTTTTTGTCACATTTGTTAACAGTGCACACCTCCTTATTTATCCAGTCACAGCTTTAGTTGGTGTCCTCTGCAGTTACCCCCCCCCCCCAAAAAAAAACCAAACCAAAAAACAAACAAAAAAAACCCCAAAAACACCACACAACCAAAAGACCTACCTATTTAATACTTGTCATTGATTGTATTGAGTATCTTGCTACATACGTAAGAGTTGATGTTTAACACTCCGAACATGTAAGACTACTGAAAGCATTCTGAAATACTGAAAAAGGTCAACTGATTTATTTCTGCTTAGTGAAATATTAATAAACACACCTTGGCAGTGCAGTGTCCTGTTGGAGAGAGTTTCCTGTAACTTAAAACTGGCCAGCTTGCAAATTTAAAATTGAAAATGTGAGCAGAAAATAAAATACCTTCAGAGTTTCTGCAGAGACATGCATGATATCCTATAACCTCTGAGGGGTGATAATACAGGCAGTTATGTGTTTATATACGGTTCTGAACAGTGTGTGAAAGCAAGTATATCTGTGACACACAAACCAAGATACAATACCAATCTTGCTCCCTTTGTTCACTCTGTTATTCTATTGCTATCAGATTCTGAGCACCTGAAGTTTTAAATAACCTGAATGTGTATTCCAAGTTGAGTTTAATTGAACTTGAATTCATTTTGTTGGTGGTGCTAAGTAATTAAGAGTTGGATTAATTGTTCTAAGCTTTGATAGTTTCAAGAAAACACACTTGTGTTTGCAGCAGGCATATAGGAACACTTTCCAAGTAACTTTGTAGATGTGTTGAAAACAGATAAATAAGCGGAGTTGGGTTTTTTTGGTTTATAGGTCTACCTCGATCTCGTAGTCAGACGTGCCTGCCTGAACTGTTAAGATTTCTGGGACAAAATGTACATGCAAGGAAAAATAAGAATGTTGATATCCTTTGGCAAGCTGCTGAGGTATTTATTAATTAAGCATCTCTGTATAGTTCAGCTGATTTTCTATATGTTTGATATTCTGATATGTTTGAATTTCTTCATCTGCTGACATATAGCTTGGAAATGTTGCCAGGTTAAACTTCCTCTAGAACGAGTCATGGGGAGATAAAATGTATTTTCGACATCAGTATTTTCTCTACAACTCATGCAATGAAGTTCTGCTCTCTCAAAGATGACTTTTGGCATCAAAGTCCTACATAACATTTGTGTGTCTCTAAGGAATAGTACAGGTGTATTCTCTGACAGAAGTTTATGCATGAGGAAAGCATGATGAGTTGTATATCCCATTTCTAGATATGCCGCAGACTAAATGGTGTTCGATTTACAAGCTGTAAAAGTGCGAAGGATAGGACTGCCATGTCGGTCACCCTAGAGCAGTGTTTGATCCTACAGCATGAACATGGAATGGCTCCACAGGTCTTCACCCAGGCTCTGGAGTGTATGAGGAGGTAAGAGTTTGACTGTGTCACTTACTCCTAAATGAGGAACCATGCAAACTCTAGAGGAGCAGTGGTCTCTGTTTCTATCAAAAAGAAATAAAAAGTAAAATAAAGTCAGAAAACCGCAAAACTGACTGCTAGAATTCATCCCTCCCTTGCATGTATTAGTGAGTTGCATATGCTAAAGCTGGTTGTTACCAGATTTGCAATGGATCAGGCTTTAGTTTTCAGTAGTGAACCCGGAGTTTTCAGAGAAGCGTGTGGAAATGTGGGTTTTAATTAATGCTGAGCTTACAGAAGAGGAAACTGGTGCTTCTTTGAAAGTTGTTTAATGATGAGGTTACCTGAACTGTCATAGCACTGGGCTTCTTAGTTCTAGATCAGGCAGATTTCACAGGGATGACCTATCTTTTGTTCCTGGAAACACAGACACCTGCGGTTTGCACTGGTTTGCCACATGTATTCTTTAGCAGTGAAACACTGCTCACTGGGTGAAATGTCAGTATGAGTGTTTCACAATACAGCAACCAAATTTCATCACAATGTGTCAGTGTGCTGTTGTCATATCAGTATAATGATGTTCTGTATTCTGAAGCAGCAGAGATGTTTGCAGAATTAAATACTGTACTAAAAAAAAAGAAAAAAAAGAAAATCTGTTTACTGTTGTTCAATGCCTTGTTTCAAGCACTGCTGGAAAACTCCGTAACTCACATACCAAAAGAAAGGATAAGAAATCTAGCTTTAGTCTTTATCAATGTAGTTCAACAATGCTGTTCAGTCCTGTTTTTCAACATTCACTCTTACTGAATGTACTGTACTGTGTGTCTTCTCACCAAATTCTCTAGAGTGTTCAATTCTCTTATCCTTTCTGTATGTTTTTGCTGTTTGACCCTTTCTTACTCTTCAGTTACCTAGAAGAAAAAGTCTCTAATAATAACACTTGCAGCCTCTTACACTAACAATTTGGTTTTTATATCTACATCTAATTGGACGTCACTGGACATTTTTATTTTCACTTTTTTTGCAGCACTTCTTGCTGCCTTGTTACAGAGTAGTACGTGAAAACTACATTCAGAGACTAATTAAACCTTGATATTAGAAACAAAACTTGAAACAGCTTTGTGAGGAAGAAGTTATTAACTTGAAATAGAGCTAAGTGGCTCTCAAATACCTTTATTTAAATTATGCATCTTGTCAACTTGGACATCTGAAAGAAAAAAAGGCTTTGTTGCACAGTTGTTTATTTAGTGGGAATAAAACCTGAACAATACTAGGTATCTTGTTAATTTATTTAAATTTGTTGTGGTTTTTTAATGCAGTAGTGAACACAGTAGAGACAGAGGTTAATAACAACATTGTTTTGGACCTTCAGACTGTCAATTTAATATAACACAAGATCAGATAAAATATTGACCCAAGAAACACAATGCTTTATGTTGACCTACACAGGGATATTGAAAGAGGGGCAATTTAATCAAAATCTTTGGCTCGTCTGTTCTAGCAACATCAGGGACTTGTTGTGACAGGTGAAAGATGTGACTTTCTCTTCTTCTGTTAAACCTTTGACTAAGAGAGGCTGTGCAGAGCAAATACTGACTAGTCCTGAAAGAATACTAAGATTAGACCATTCTTCAAGCCCATCAATCTTTCTTCCTCCCATCTCGTTGCTCTTTGCATTTTTTAAATTGTTTGCCAATTCTGCTCAGGAACAATGGCACAGAATTAACAAAGCTTAACGACAGAGAGAGAGGATTACGGAGCAAGTATGTATGAGTCCAACTCCACCCAAACCCATTTCAGCCTGGACAGGATGACCTGACCTAGATGGACAGACATAGGAAACGAAAGGGTAACAAATCACTTCCAGGGCATTCAGAAAACTTGCTTTTTCTTTTAACTTGGATCTTTTATTTGTGTAACTGTTCTGGAAAAGGAAGTCTTGGTTCAGTCATGGTAGCTGGAAGGACAGGGAAGAAGTATTAAGTTGTCGGACTCAAAGTATTTAATCTCTACTGGAAAATTTCGTGAGAAGAAAAGTATCATTGCTTACACTGTTCTTGAAAAATTAAGAAAGCACCCTCTTCTTTCATGTGATGTTGGTCTTCAGAGGTGTTAGTTCCCACTCACTTGTCCTCAGGGACTTCCTTTCCTTCCTAGTCTTGTGATGATTATGTATCTGTGATAATTGTGTTCAGTGAGCATGGACATCAGGGAGAGAACACTTAGTGGTCGCTGTAGGTTCTTGTAGAAATTCACAGATAGAAGTTTGTGGCTTTCACCTTAGAAACAAATTCCCTGTTAGAGTAAAATCACTTTTCTGTAAATAAGTCGCAGCTCTTCCAGTCCCAAATCAAATATATAGTAACTCACAGCCTACAAATAGTAAAATCATGATGGTATGTCTGGAAGTCCAAGTTACAGCAGAAATTAGTACCTGGCCAGTAAAGGCAGCACAAGAGTCAAAGTCCAACTGGATCACATAGCCTCTTTCATCCGCAGCAGTGCCAAGTCTCCCTACTAGACCTGTGACTCCCTGCCCTCCCTCCCTCCCCCTACCAGATTACTGTTTTATCAGGTATGACCAGTGGAGCTGTCTGTGTGAATATGCTCTAATCCAGTTACAGTCAAAATCAGCCTGAGTAGCAAAATCCTCTGCACATTTCAGGTAGCCCAGCTCATTTTCATTAGACCAATTAGGAAGTTGCAACACAAGCAGTTCAGACAACAGAGAAGAGCTGTCTCTGACAGAGCTCTTGAAAAACAGCTGGAAATGGGGCGAGGGAAATAATCTCTTCCAGCTGCCATGATGGTGCTGGCTAAAAAGACTACGTAATAAAGCCCTGACAGTCATGTTTGGAGATGACCACTCGCTGCAATAAAACAGCCATGATCTAAAGCATGGTTGAATTTCTTCACTGGTTGACATGCTTTAAGAATAAAATTGTGGTAAGTTGACCTTGGTCACCTGCCAGATGCCCACCCCGCTGCTCTCCCCGCCTCCTCAACAGGACAGGGGGAGAAAATATGATGAAAAAGCTCATGGGTTGAGATAAAGACAGGGAGATCCCTTGCCAGTTACTGTTACAGGCAAAACAGACTCGACTTAGAGAAGATTAATTTACTGCCAGTAGATTTGGGTGGTAAAAGCAAAGATAAAAATTAAAACACATTCCCTCCACAACCCCTTTTGTCCCAGGCCCAAGTACTTCACTCCTTCCATTCCCAACTCTACCTTCCTCTCACACAGAGCAGCACACAGGGGATGGGCAACAGGGGTTTGCGGTCAGTCCGTAACAGCTCCTCTCTGCTGCTTCTTCCTCCTTGCACTCTTCCTCCACTCCAGCCTGGGTCCTTCCCATGGGCTGCAGTCCTTTAAGATAAACCTGCTCCTGCATAGGCTCTCCATGGGCTCCAGTTTCCTCCAAGAAGTATTCAACTCTTTCACCATAGGGTCCTCCATGGGCTGCAGTGTGGATATCTGCTCTACAGTAGTCATCTCCATGGCTGCAAGGGAATCCCTGCTGCAGTACCTGGGGCACCTCCTCCCCTCCTTCCCTGACTTTGGTGCTCACAGGGCTGTTTCTCACATCTTTTCCCATCACTCCTTGCTGCCATGCAGTGTTTTGCCTTTTCTTATGCATGCTTTCCCCAAGGCACCAGCAGCATGTCTGGGGGGCTGAGCTGTGCCTGTGGTGGGTCCACCTGAGCTGGCTGGAATTGGCCGTGTCCAGCACGGGGCAGCCCCAGCTGCTCCTCACAGAGAGGATTCCCATACACGAGCTGGATTAGCAGGGAATTTGCTTTGTCTCTTCACCCTGCTCCTCTCCTAGAGGTAGTCTGCTGATGAGTGTTTTAATTTAAGGCACTGTACCATTCGGTACCTTTGGTATTTCCAAAAGGTGATTTTTCACCCCTTGGGTGGAAGCATCTGCATGGGCCAACAGTGACAAGGAGAGCACTTTCCAGCTCTTGCCTCCATTCCCACTGTATGTGTCTGTGCATATGTCTTTGTGTAAAATCGAGTAGCTTGATATTAATTTTTAATGGTACGGACGTGGCATGTGATGTTCATAACATCATCTTGTCATTTTGAGCCTTTCTTCCTTCTTTCCTTCTCCCATTGTTTTACTCCCTTATCTATATCTGAAAACACTTTTCTTCCTCCAGATTATTCTGTTGAGCTTTTATCCACCACTTGCCAGTCAACATTAGTTTTCCACTTACTGATTGTCCTGATCACACATGCACACACACCCCTCCCCGCTGCTACAAAGATAATTGGGTTTTATAGGCATCAGCGATTCAATCTACCCTTATCCAGTGTAGGCACGGGAAACGAACATGTCTTTTTATCACCAATTTGGATGTGTTAATCCAGATCAGAAATACAGTTGGTTTAGTTCCCTGCCCACCTAATTTAATTTCACTTGAAGTGTTGCCGGCATCTGAAGGCTATTTTTCTCTTTCACCGCCTCCAGAGTATCTCTGATGTCTTCCAAGACATTGTCTGTTGGTTACCTACCCCTGCTACACGATCAGCAACGTTATGTGTCTCCTTTTGTGGATGGAGTGAGCGCATGTGTTCTAACAGGATCAGGCTCACAGGTTGCATTTAGTTGTTGCTTTGTAAACTAAAAATAAGAGTTGACCTGCATAGGGTGTAAGAGTGATCCAAAATGAAACACCACACTACAAAGCCTTGGATTACCCAAGAGGTGTTGTCCACCGCAGGCCTTCTGTGCTCAAAGCCATGAAGGAGGCAGGGACGTAATGAGATGTGCGGTGCAGCGTGTCTTGCCTTCACATGCATATATTGAGACACTTCAGAAACATGCATTTTGGAAAGCGTATTGATACACACTTGAATTCATGTTGAAGTAGAAAAATAGGCGGGTGGTTTGGGGTTTTTGTTTACATATTAAGAAGGTAGCTAAGAAGTTAAATTATTTCACTGCAGCCTACATGGAAAGATGTTTGAAAGGGTCAAATACTATAATGGTTATTCATGTTCAGCTTGCTTTTCAGAGGTCCACTTCTTTGCAGCATGCGAAAGCATGGCAGAGCAGCATGGGATATTATTGCTTGGTAATCTGAGAGAATGAACATGGAAAACCATTTGTGTTCAACCTACATGTGTTTATTTTCAGTAGACTACAGTACTTCTTTCTTATTTTTCTCTTTTATTCTCTTTCCCTCTCTTTATTTCTGTAATTGTGCTGATACATATTTTTGAGATGTTTTTCCACTCTTTCTTTACTTCATCTTCTGGTTTTGTTGTGCTTTCATCCATGTTTTTTCATTTTCTTGACCACCTTGTGTTGCCATCTCTTTTTATACATTCATTTGCATGTCTGTCTTCCTTTCTGTTTTATTTTCCCTCCTCCCAACCTTCTTCCTTTTCACAGCATTGGAACACGGGAGGTAGTCACCCAGAAGAACTTGAGTGGCTTGGTGCCCATCCGAGATTTCAGACTAGATCCCAGCCTCCTCTACTCTATTCCTTTACTAGCTCTCAGCCCCAATTTACTGATTGTGTGGCTGTTTCTGAGCATAGCATACCTGGTGGCCAGATTACGTTGCAAGTGAAGATAAAGTTTAAAAAAAAAAAAAAAAAAAAAAAAAAGAGTGCTTGAATGTGTATTGCCACTTGGTACCTGCTGGACAAAGGAATGTGTCATAGCATTGTCTGCCAAGAATTATTATTATGCCTTACAATTTTACGTTTCTATTGTACTAAACTGTAAATATACATCAAATTATTTTATCAAAAAGAATTGTATTGAAACTTTATTGTTCTGCTTTCAGTGCTTGTAACATAGTCTGACATTGGCCTGTTACCTCGTTACTTTAGCCGGCCTGAAGATCTCTTACCAAATACAGTTTTGTGTTACTTGTTTCATGTATTCCAGAGAAAGGAACTCTTGTCTGAAAAGAATTTGTATCTTTTTGTATATTTAAGGTGTATGCTAATCTTGCCTTTCATTTTTACAAGGTATGAAGGGAAAAACAAAAATGCGGGTGGGGTTTATAAGAAATTGTAAGAAATTTATTTAAAGAAAAAACCTAATTTCTACCTTCATTTCAAAGCATAATATCCAAATTACTGAACAGTTTGTAGAACCATAGTCTTGTTCCTTTCTCATGGTTAAGTATGTTCTAACAGACTAGTGTACCCACTCAGAAAACAACTTGCAGTGTGCTGCATGCAGAATTATTTCATTCTATTTGTAGATCTGCATTTTGTAATGTATTAAAGACACAAAGAGAATGACTTGTGGTTAGGAAGAGGATGTAATTGGCATTAGCCTGCTAATGATCTGTTTCAGGTGCTCTGTTATAGAACTTATTCTGAAACAGGGTCATTATCATCCTAGAAGTTAAAGATACTGGTCTTTAATATTTCTGTCAAAAAGAGGGAGGTATCAGTTAGCTCCTTTAGTAGGTGGGTTTGAGGTTTTCCATTGGGCTTTGTTTTAATTACACTAGACTAAATATTACTGTTATTTCCATTTTTAAGTGTTGAACAGCTTTAATAAATTATGATGCTGATAGTGACTTAGAGATAAATGAATGACGGTAAGTTAACATTTATTTAAGTGGTGAGACTAAAGCAGCTTACCTAGTATAGTAATGCAGAATAATTGCAGATGAAATTTGATCATCACTTACATATAACATCAATCTGGGAGAGGCCTATTTAAACTGAAAGATTTTGTGGATACAGTGGTCTGGCAGAGCTTGTCAATAGCAATAGCTGATCAAGAAAACCTAACCTCATTTAATGTAGTTTGCTAAATTCATGAAAGGATTTACTTTGCTTGGTGCCTGAGGTGACAGAAAATTAGACTTCTGAGAACTCTTTTAGTACTGTGATTTCTATTTTCTACTAACTCGCTCAAAAACCATAGGTAGCTATAGCTTTTATTATCAATGTTAATGGAATTTGAAAGCTGCTGAGAGAGGTAAGCTTAAAAAAAAGAAAAAAAGCACAGTTAGAATAAAAATCAGAATATAATCCTAAATTTGGTGAATATTCTAACTAAAAAAAAAAAAGTATGTGGTTATATTTGTGTCTTCGTGAAATCAGACTGTACAGTACACTATCTCCTGGTATTTTCCCTCACTATTCTTCCAATTTTGTTTTTAAAAGAAAAAAAAAAAAAACCACCAGAAAGACACATATATATATATATAAAAAAAAAAAAATATATATATATGTTTAAGCATGTATCCTGTTTATTTTTAGTTGCAATGTATTTAGGTAAATCCTTACTGCTGATGAGATTTAAAATAATGGTATGATGGTATTGAACATATCCATGTCCTGTGCTGATATCTAGAACCACTGTGTCTCCGTACAAATCATCCCTTCTTTCTGATTAACACTGGTTCATTTGCTGTGAGTGCCAAAATGTACCCTTTTACAAAGCAAACAAATGTCAGGTTGGACTGTAGCCTTGTTCTTGCAATGTGATGAATGTCCTGGGTTCAGTCTAACAAGATATGAAAGTAACTTTAGTAGCCATATCTGTGCTGAACTCCCTGAGATTATTAATCTGTTTAAATAAAGTATGAAGGCTTTGCTCATGACTATCATTAGGGTTTTGCAGCAAGACCACCCTTTTCAGCTAGACTGAAAGCCAAGGCTTTTTGAAACAATGTAATTTTTTCTTTTTTCTTAAAATTTGGTGGGGGACAAGTTTTCATTTATTTTCTTTTTTATCTTGGTCTGTGCTTCGTTCAGGCATTGAGATTTAAAATGCTGTAGTGCACGCTGCTTATGTGCCTCCAGCAGAAGAAACATGGCACATGAAATGGTGTGTGAAATGCACCTTTGTCACCATCTCTGTGGCCCACCTGAGCCACAGAGGGACATGTCCAATAACCAGATGCAGTGGAATGAATTATGAACAGAATTATTCACTTTGGAGTAAAAATGCTCATCTGGCAATACCAATATTTGTTAGTTAAACTTACTGTTTAACTGTAAAACACAAAACAATGCCATAAAAAGTGTCATCACGTATGACCCATTCTATAAAAGGCAGACACAGAATGTGCTCCAGAGACGAATTTCAAGCTTAAGCTGTTTCTTAAAGCAAAAAGTTACAATATTTTATGAAGTCAAACAAGGTGATACATACAGAACACAGTTACAGTCAGTTTAATTAACCAAAATTAGAAGAACGGTGAGGTCAGTAACAACAAGAGAGCTCTCAAACTGAACTAAAATCGAAACTCTCCTTTTGAATCAGATGACCACAGTTTACCTGGCAGATGCTGCGGCCATCTCCAAGACAGGGATAACGTGACGTTTCCACCATAAGATGGTGTACTGTACGCTTTGCCATGAAGTTCTAGTATTCATTGTTCAGGTTTCAGTTCTCTGTCAGGGAAAGAAAAGCCTAAATTGATTTATGATAGATATTTAACAGATAGTGCTTCCTCTTTGTATGTATGTTTTTGGATATAATCAAAGGAACTCTGAAGTAGATTTACAAGTGTAACGAAGCCTTATAACTGGAGTAGTTTTTTATTAGCACAGAACCTCTTTGTAACGTGGGGCAGTTGCACCAAAACATTGGGTAAAAATTAAATTCTGCACAGCTTTGTTTCATTGGGGTGATGACTGTCAACACAGCCAGTCTTTTTTGCACCCACACAAAGCTGCTATTTCATGATTAAGACTTTTTTTTTAGACTGTGTTGGTTTTCAAGTCAATTTATGCATGCAGAGATAACTGGAAAGTCATTATTTTTGTATCAGCTCTAATCTTTAAGTAAGTACTGATAATACTGACATACAGGGAACAATAAAATTACTTTAAAGCTCTTATTGAGAGATCAGCAGTTTTTCTTTTTCAGCTTAATATATTAATAAATTAGCAGAACTGCTTTTAAGCAATTTCTTGGGATCCCTTGTGCGATGAAGCGGCATGTGAACTCCACAACAGTGTACCCTGAAATACATGAAACCGTCGTGAAAGAACTTTTTCAGTAGATGCGCTGCTGCTTTTTAGAAATGCAAAACTAGCAATCAGACATAGCATGTGTCCATTCTGTGTGCTTCTTACTGGCATTGTATGATGAGTCATCATTTTTAATATTTGCAGTGGCAAATTAATTAAACGCTCATTAAATATAACCAACTTTTTTTTAATGCTATAAAATAACCAGTTCATTTCATCTTAGTTTAAGTCTTTTTTTTTTTTTTTCCTTTTTACTGCTGTCATTTTTTTGTGCTTGTTTTTTTTCCCCAGTGAGGGTTGTCGGCGAGAAAATACAATGAAGAATGTTGGATGTCGCAAGTATGCATTTAATTCCCTGCAACTGAAGGCTTTCCCAAAGTATTACAGGCCTCCAGAAGGAACTTATGGAAAAGTTGAAACATAAGCTTACTATGTCCTTTAATTGCTGTTCCATTAAAACATGTGGATACACTCTAGATTAATACATGATTTTGTCATCCAGAAGAGATAAATAACCTTTTTGTACGTTTCGCTAGGTTATACAGAGCATGTTACTTACAGAATTGGAATCTATAGTAACAATTATTGACACCTTAGCTTGAGAATAGTGTGATGACTCTCTGCCCATTTAAATAGCCTTCAGTGTATGTAAGGTGACCAGATATTGTGCTACTTAATAATTACCTATATGCAAATAGCTAGGTACCTCCTGGATGGGCAAGAACTCTAGGAACGGCATTGAGGCAGCTGTTTCACATAACATCTTTTTATACTGAGTTGACTTGAGATTGAGCTTTTCATAAACTTTTTAAAACTGAGAGTAAAACTCTAGAAGTTGTAAATAAAAAGGGATTGGATCCTAGACAGTCTAATAACTGTAGAATGCATTGTTACAATCAAGAAACAGAAGTTTAACTTAAAAAAAAAAAATCAGCACAATAAAAGCCAGGATTATAAATTGTGTTATACTGTGTATAGGATGCCATCTTCATATATGAAATTGAACAGTACTTAAAAGGCCAGGCGTGTGAGATCTAGTTTCTAGTTCTGTTGAAATAAAACAAATTCCTATCGTCTTCGGCAGATAAGGACTTGGGCACGCATCTTAACTGATTTTAAAATTTGTTTCAGAAACATAACGATGCTTAACCATTAATGCCAGCAACAGTTCCCCCTGCCCTTCCCCACTATAAGGCAAGTGTAACAAGCAAGTTGCTGATGTTGCACATGACATGTTCCTTATGTTCCATGGTATTGTATATTAATGAACACATTTTTACCCATGGCTTTTTATATCACTTCTGGATTGTAGGCATTAGTATCTGGGGGGGGTGTTACTTTTTTTTTTTGATTCGTGTTTAATATTTTTTTTTATTTTGTACGTCAATACAAAAATGTTCGAAGTGCCCAGCACGTCCGTGTTGCTCCAAAATCAAAACTGGTTTCTGTTTACCTTTGCATTTTACCTGGACAGATGTTCAGAATCCTAGGGGGAAAAGTATGACTGGTTTCAGGGTATTTCTGAGGAAAGTAGTGATGCCCCATGTTGGTAGAAAGGAACTGCTCATGTGCTACTGCTACTGCATGAGAACCACAGGTGCATTCTAGCTTATGACGAAGGTGATCAGTTTGATAGCATTTCATAAAAAATGTTCAACAGATCTCCTCAGAAATAATCTCCCAAAGAATGCCTTGGAAGCTGAGATACCGTTTTTAAAAGCAGCTACACATACATTTCCAAATTTTAACAAGATTAAGGCATCTCTAGCTAGCTTCGTTCAGCACGCTACGCCCTTTCCTTCTTGGTTCTAAGGATGTAATTTTTAGAATAGAAAAATCTGCCCATTTATTCTTGTGAGAGTAGCAACAGCCAGGTAAGTATATGGCTGGTTTCTGATTTCTTTCTCCCTTTCACTGATGTTTGTCTGTGCTGTCACTGCTCTATCAATCAGTCATGTTCATTCTGCTCCCATGTAGGTTTGGGGGTTACAGGTCTAGCAGTTTTTGCATTTTGCTTTTTGCAGTTTAACACTGAGCAGCATGTCACAAAGTCAAGTCAGAGAGTTCTGCTGAACTGGGTTGTCACCATTCTTTCAGTCTCTCTAGGATAACAAAACACTGAATTCTGTGCAAAATCAGTGTGTTTTAGTACCTATCCCGGGTCTGAACAGATCATCTACAGTAGAACAGTCCCTTGGAAATTTTACAAACCCTGTTTGTCAATTAATAAATAAGTGTTGATTTTGGTTTATTTTTTGCTAGTAAGTAAACAGATATACGGTGAAAAACTTTTCAATGGGATCTCTTTAGACGTGTTACTTCATTAGTTCTGCTCAACCTTCAGTCCCTGGCCCATTATTAAATGCTATATTTATTTTTTTATAAACTATACTCTTTATATCCCTTAGTTTTTATGAGTTGATAATTTTATTTTGTATATTTCAAACATAGTTTATTATATTTTAAGTCCTGTATTGTTACACTAAAAATCTTCCAATGTTCAGCTTCAGAAGAAAATAACAAGAGGTCTATTGTAACAATTAGCAGCGCCACTCTCTTAGACTGTGGCCAACAATCATTTGATCTACTCTAGAGCTTAGCGATCCTTTCTTTATTTTGTATACCAATGTAATCAGAAAAGGTTGCTGAATTTTGTATGTATGTGCATGGTTTTTGCTCACCTTTTTAAAGTGGTGGACTACCAGTCTCAAGTACTGCATCACTTTGTTTAAATTATTCTGATTGCAGTATGCTTACATGTGAAACATTGTTGTCCAGCTAACATTTTATATATACGCCATTGTCAGTACATGTACACCGATGGGCTTGTTTAAAGGGCATAATGAACAGGAAGATCTTGAGCAGTTCATCAAAAAAGAAAAACTGTGAAACTTGAAATCCACATAGGACGCTTCACAAGGGTGAAGTAAGCTTTTCTGTTGCACAGGAGAGGCAAATTTAAGGATTACTGTAAAATGAAGTTCTGTCTAATGTTCTTTTTTGAGTACATTTTTTAAATTATAAAACATACAAAGGTAAAAAAAGAAAACTGTTGCCAAGTATGTTCTGTGTATGTTCTGTGAAAGTACCTACAGCACAGTTGCCTTTTGTTTCATTTATACATGTAAAATTATTGTATAATACAACACTGTTTTGTCCCAACACGACTGTATCTGCCAAGCTTTGTGCATTGAAATATTTTTATTTATTTGGTTTTGGGCAGTATTAATGTATCATAAGCATATATGGCTACTGTTTTATATATTCTAGTTCATCCGATCCATGTATGCTGTAAATGTGCTAGTCTTTAGGATGAAACCAATAAAGAACTGACAAGAATAACAAATGGTGGCTTACTTTTAATACGTTTGTGGTAAATTAAAATAAAAGCTTTGGGATTCCTTGACTTGATGTACTTTATCTGCTGGAGAATATATTAAGCTAAGTTGTGCATGGTGATATTTTACAGAGATAATGCAAGTCAGGAAGTCATTACTTGTAAACCCTGCTAAAGTACAGCCGCTATCAATTTTCTGTAGTTAAGTCAGGCACCAGTTTGTCCTACATGCTATACATTCAGCAGCAACAGTTAAGAAGCTGTATGAGATCTGTTTTTTTCTTACTTTTGTGTACTTTCTCTATGAATGTTCTGTAAGACCTTCCTGAGCTTCATTCTGTTTTTCACTCTTCCTTCCATTAATAGAATTCCTTCTCAGCTGCTGCTTCCCCTTCAGCCAACTAATCACTCCAGCAGCTTTAGCAAATGTGCTACTTTTCAGCAGAGATACATTGTTATTGTTGATTGTCATTTTGATTTCAGGTGAAATGAGTTTTATATAATAGTGTAAAAGACAGTAATCCAGAGCGTTCTGATTTCTGTAAAATATGAAGAATAGAACATTAAAATATAATTCTGCTGTCACTGGATGTTTGAGAACTGCCAAATACAATTTTATTTGCATTAAAGAGGACTGAGGACTGCAGGTTGGGCTCAATAAATTATTTTTTCTAGTTACACAGAAAGAAAAACAGTACCAGAAAAAAACCCATGCTGCTTTCATTCAAAATGCAGAAAGAGAAGATGCTTCACAGGTGGGAATTCCTAAATTGCAAATGCAAAATGCATATACATACATGTGCATATATATACATATCTGTATTTCAAAAATCTTAAATCGGTGTCAAAAAAAGTATCTACCAGTGTTCTTTTTACTTTAAAAAGGTGAGGTGTGTAAATGATGGTTCATAGTTTAATGTCTTTAAAAGGCATTCTGAGCTATTAGAGAAACTGTCACTTGTTTGAAGCTGACGTATGTGTGTCCATAAAGATTGCTCCATTCAAAAGCCAAGGTGACTGTGAATCCGGGTTGCTTGTGGAACTGTGGCTGTACAAAGGGCATGTATTAGTCCATGGGTTGTAAACGATACTATGGGGTGCTGCTTGGAGCAGCAACGACCACGTGCTTTGGTGTGGAACCAGAACTCATCTCATCTCTTTGCCATGACTTCTGTGTGACAGCTTTCAGATGGGACTTGAAGCTCTGGTACAGCTTTCTGCGTATCGGCACTAGCTGCACTTCAGAAGGGCTTACCTGATGTCGCAAAGGTAATGTCTTAAAAGTTTGAAACATGTGCTTTGACAAAAAAGAGGAAATGTTAATAGATGTAACACAAAAAATGCATGAGAGAATAGAAAACAGAGAGGAATACAACAAAAAAAGAGCAAGACACTTGCTTAAACCAGAAAAAGTCCTCATCAGAAGAAATTGTAGGTGATTTTGGTGACTAAGAGTAAGCTTTTTCAGTTTGTGAATTCCTAAACATTTCTGAGACCCACCTCAGAAATTTTATATCTGTATATTGTTGCCGACTGCATCTGGGTTTGTTTAAAATAGTTCTCCCCAATGAATGACAAGACTTTCAGGCTATGAATGGGAAAGCTTAACTCAACAGCAACCTCTTTCTCTCACATTATTTTAAGCGTCAGGCAAACTTTCTGCTCCCAATTAATGAAATATTTTGCCCATTGCAGCTGCCTCCCTTCAGATAGTGACACGTAGAGCTGTGCCCTACTTTTTTCAGTAGTGTCCCACATGATCAGTTCATGGCATGAAAACACAGTTTGTAAGAGCCTGGCATCCCTGCCAAGCATCCCGTTTTTTTCTGAAGTTGTGCCAATATGAAGTTGTATGTTATTTGCCAGTCTGGTCCTATAATTTCTGATGTTTTCTGTATTCCACATGGACTTCAGCATCAAGAAGTTTGTATTTTTTTGTGGTGGCTATGGTATTTGTGCATATATCCCAAGTATTCTGAATGTAAAGTTCTGCGGATGTGTATTTTACAGATTTTACACCATAAGGAGCATACTATACGTCCCCTAATGTAATTTATTGTAAAGTTTTGGACCTTCCAGTCAAAATACTTGACATAATGTGCTGTTTTATTATGGTGACTCATTTTGTACCTAACCCCAAACCGCTGCTCGTTGACTGTTCCTGAGGGAGCAAGGTGCAGGGGCCTTCCCAGTGTCTCCGGCAGGAACAGCAGCCATAATCTGGGGTGGGAGTGCACCAAGTTTTCTTGGTGCTCCCATCAGGGTCATTAGAAACCTTTTCCGCAGAAACTACACAGGGATTCCCAGGGAAAACATTTGAAAGGGAGTTTGGAAGTACATTCTAATTGGATGGTGTGGGAAGAAGGGGAGATGTTTTAGAAAATCCTCGATCTAATTTAAAATCAAAGTTTTAATGATAAGGCAACCAGAGCTGGAAGATAAAGCAGGTGCCTGCCCACAAGTCCCGATCCCGGTAACTACCACGTGTGCTTAACTGCTTGTCTGCTGCTTCAAAAGCACTCATAGCGCTTTTTTCAGTACGCACATCGAAGCATCAACCTTTACAACCCATCAGTCAAAGCACCAGTCAGTCAGAACCGTGCGGCCGCCCCGGGCCGGCGTGCCGCAGGGGAGGGCTGCCCGGCTCGGTGACTTCACCGCGGCCGGTGCCGTTCACCCCCCTACCGCGATGTAACCAGCCCGCCATCAGCGCCCAGCCAGAGTCGGTAACGAGCGATTAAGGCCAGCGAAGCGCTGAACCGGCGCCCGAGGCCTGTAAACCGGCCCCGCGGCCGCTGACCCCGCAGGGCGGGAACGGCCGTTGGCCACGCGGCG
>JAVJGI010000014.1:70398064-70513427 GCA_035590275.1 Ibycter americanus
AGCGGTGCGGCCTGGCAGGGGCTGTAGAGCGTCGCCCCTTGCGGCCGTGCTACTCCAGGTTATCGTTCCGCGTAAAGAAGGACCGCTGGTCAGTGGGAAGTATTCCCTCTCCCCGGTCTGTGGCACCTCTTCTAGAAACTTGCCAGTCATGTAGTAGTCTGTCATCCAACAGGACTGAGAATCCCGTTGTTGTATTTGTTAGATCCTGCGCTTAAACTTCTTAGAAACTGTAGTCCGGTAACTGCGTGGCTTTTAGGTTTCTATTGACTTGGCGTATTAGTGACACTTGCATTTTCCATTTTGAAATAGAGGCAAGTCGATCTTTAGAGTTCATAAAATATTGCAGCAATAAAACGTGTTTATATGAAGGAAAGATAGGTAAGTGCTTTTAATATTTGACTACAAATTGCTTAAATTGTAGCATTTCTTTAAATACTGCTGTTCAAAATAGTGCTGAGTTGGGAAGACCTGAAAAGCAAGATTGAAACAATTTACTCTTCCTGTAGGTATTTCAAGATATTTATTAAATTGCTGCTGGTTGGTATTGGGCAGGTGATGGTTCTGACGCCGAACATTGAAATCCTGGAGTTTACCTGCTGCTATAGAAATGCTCAGTTTGAAAATGTTTGTAAAAATGCCCTTCATGTTATGGGTTTGTAACAAATGTGAGGTGATCTAGCCTAGATACGTGAGAGGCATCCATCAGGTGTTGAATAGCGTTTGTTAGGTATAAAGTACAGTCATTCTGATTTTTTTTCTCTATAAATTCTTTCTGACCTCAGAACTTTTTGATTCAGGGTTACTCCTCCCCTATGTTGCTCCTCTAACCGTGAGATTTTATTGCATGTTCTTCACATTGTTTTGACCAAATTGCCCATAAGCTTGACAGGACTTTCAGTTACAGCACATGAAGTTCAATTTTCAATCAGCTTTAGTGTAAGTTGTATGAGAGCATGGGTATCCCTTGAAGTGCTGTAGCGGTATCCACAGCTTCATGGTCTGTAGGCAGATGGCTGAAGGTGAATGTCTCTTGACTTTTCTCAGTTCCTTGTCAGATTTAGAATACTTTCATGGAATTTCTAGATCTTCCACAAAAGTGAACTTCCTATTTGAAAAATAAGACTTTACAATACCCTTGTGGGAGTGGTCTCTGGAAGTAGATAACTGCAACACCACTATGAGACATGGCTCATGGCAGGAACTAGAATAAAGCTTACTGAGAAATATCAGCCAGTAGAAGTGCTTAATCATTGAGTTGAAATACGGCAGTGCTACTAAAAATTCATCTGGCTTATTTTCCTCAGTCGCAGCCCCTTTGCTCTAAGAAGGTTCATCAGCTTAGGAGTGATTCAGAAGATGGAGTTGCACTCCTTCATCTGCTGGAGGGGGCAGTGAGCACCACAGCACTTGTGAGAGGTCAGTGTGCAGGAGCAGCCTGTGGTGTGGTGCACAGCAGCAGGGTGCAGCTGACCAGAAGCCACTTCTCAAGGAACTGGTTGGATTTCCTGTCACCATTAAAAGCGGCATCCCCTTAGCTGTCTTTTTCCATGGCAACAGTGTCAGGGGCTGCCTGCGGAGATGACCGCAACTTTTGCCCCCAAGAGCTGATGCAAAGGAAGGTGTGGGATTTGTTTCCCCCTGTGTCAGGCTAGTGTGACTCAGCTCCAGGTGTTTGTAGCTCTGCACTTGAGAACACTTGTCTTAAGATGCTCTGCAAAGCACACAGAAATGAAAACTATCAGAGAGGAAGACATGTTGGAGGAGGATGGAAGATTTGTTTGTCCTGCCATCTTCCCTCATGAGCAAAAAAAGGAAAACAGGCAATGCTTATTTTTACTACGTGTATCTAAATTGATTCTGTACTGTAACGTGGGCTGACTTGGCATGCAAAATCCACATTTCATCCTCAGCTGTACGTGCTGGTTCCGCAGTGAGTTACATTTCACAGATTCTGGCTCCACTGCTGCCATCAGCAAAGCTTTGCAAGAGCCACTTTGACTAGATCTGCAAAGGATGCTTGCCTCACTAGTAGGTATCTTTGTTGCCTGATGTAGTGTTGAGCTTCCTGAGACTTTCTATATTGGGAATTGCTAATGAAGAGGTTTATCGCTGAGACTCGCCTCCACCTGGTCTTCCTTCTCCCACCCCAGTGCTGGGAGGAGAGACATGACTTTGTGCCTCTACTCTCACAGGCACAGCCTTACCCCAGCTGCATTTGTCACTCCCAGTTAAGTAACACAGCTTGTGGACAAGGTCCTCATTTGCTGCCTGTACCCTCTCCTCTCCATTGCTTTGCAGCCCTCAGGAACCCAGTCACCAGCATGCACTCTCTTCCCCTCCAGATCCTTGCTGCAGCTCCACTGCACGAGCTGGTTGCACAGCATGCTCAAATCAGAGCTGTTCTTCTTCTCTTCTGTGCCTCTTTCCCTTTTCCCCAGTCATCCTCAGAAGACAACTCCAAAAGCACCAGATGGCTCTTCTGGTGCATGAGTTGTTATCCAGTGTGTCCCTTTCCAGTAAGGTAGTGAAGTGCTGCTGGTTTAGGTTGTGGGAACTCAGTGGGGATTTTACTGAGTGGAGAGATGAGAAAGTGATTTCTCACCTTGGCAGGAGGGATTGTCACCAAGGCAGACAGGCAGGTCGGCCAAGGGCATAGGGCGTTTCCAGGTGCAAACTGTTTCCTGGAGAGAACGTAGGTTAGCTGCCTGCTTTTCATGGGTTGGGGTGAATGCAAGAAGTGGCCTCTTGTTTGTAATTCCACGGCCCAAATGTTCCCTGGGTACAGGTTTCTCGCAGTTAGGCTTACATTTCATGAGCAGTGCCATTCTGCTGGTGTTTTGTCTGCTCCAGGAACACTTATACTGGTGGGGCTCCTCAGGGGCCAGAGAAACGCTTGTTTTCTGGGTCCTGCTTGGGCTTGGGCAGACTCAGAAGTAGTTCTAGGTGTCTTGAGAATTACGTAATTAAACAGGCAGTTAATAGGTAAGATTGGGCAGCCAGCTAGATTCAAGGTTTACCAATCCAGATTAGGAACCTCGAAACATCTGTACTTTGTGATAGGAAAAAACAGCCCAGCCTCGTGTCCTGTCTTTGACAGTGGCTTCTACCTTATAACTGTGAAAGGACAGAATAAACATAGCATGGGATTTCCGTGTATTTGTTCAATATTTTTTTAATGACTTTCATTTTTGAAACTGTCTGTGTCAGAAGTGTTAGCTCTGAATCGATTTATATAGTGTCATTCTGGTGCTTTCCTTAGTCTCCAAGCAGAGATGGTGTCACATCATCCTCTTCTCTGGGTATTAATTTCTTTATTTCTTTTTGGGCTTTCATGGTATGAGTCCTGAGAGAATGAGGATTATGAGGTTTATGCAGGTTGTGCATGGAGTACTTGAATTAACCTGTAATACGAGTTTGTATTTATGGTGGAGGTAGTTAACTAGAAAATTGATGGCCTGTCAGCAAACTGTAGCTGGGTTATTGTGGGGTTTTTTGCATTTTATCGATGCATTCCTGTCTACTGTCAGACTGTGGATCTAGATAGACGGTAATCTGATCACTATTCTTGTTTTCATGTTGTAAATCAAGATTGATAGTTATTTAAAGAATACGGAACTATTGAGTAGTGTTACTAAAGAAGTGGACAGCTTTTCTAAGGAGGGAAAACTTTTGAACTCATGGTAGTTGCAAAAGACTGAGAGGAGTGAACTGCTGTTCTAGTCCTACCACTTATTCTACCAACCTGATGAAAGATTCGGTGGCAGCCAAAAGTCTGTACTTGCAGAGACTGAGAACGACAATGTAAGGGCATGCAGGGGCAGTTCAGGGTCACCCACTGTATTAATACCTGAGTGCCCCTACAGTGTCTCGCAGATGCAGGGCACTGTGTTAGTGCTGTCAGTTGGTTGTTGAAGAGCTAAGTTGGGAGTCAGGGCTAAAATCAAGTAGAAAAGTGGCACTTAGAAGGGTGAACACTTTGAAGGTGCTTGGACCTAGGGTGGGTTTTGCTTTAAAACATTTGCTCTTTTCTTTAATCAATATTTGTTCATTAATCTTGATATGTAGGTGACCTACGGTGACCTGAACTCTGCATGGGGGAGGCACAGAGCTCTTTTGGGTCTCAGTAAGAAAGGCACAGCAGCAATAGTGTAATAACATTGCCATTTTAATAAGGTAGAATAAAAAGAGGAATATGATAGGGAGTAAATCTCATGTCCTGTTAGGTGCTGGGAACCGTGCTTTTGTGCAGCATCAGACAGGCCCCCCTGGATAGATTCCCACAGCAGATCCCATCCCTGGGGAGGTTCAGTCCCCTCCCGCCTTTTGTCTTGCATAAGGAGCCAACCCATCTATTTCCTCCTGACAGGTAGGAGTGTCCTTTCCTCTCTTTCATGATGTTCACCAGAGCACAGCACCACTGGGAATGGGGCATTCCAGGACGTACTCTTACAGTGCTGCATACATAGGGTTAGACAGCAGTTACTTGTGCTAATGTACTGGCTTCTCAAGCCTGAAGTAGGAGGCCCAGCAGGGCAGGCATGGCTTGCCTTGAGATCACTAAACTCCTCAAATACCATGTCTTCTGCGAGGCTCCCAATACAACCTGGAAGAGAGCAGAACTGCAGTGGGGCTTTGATAGTGAAGCTAGTTAGTGGGACATGACAAACAATAAGAACTGAAATACTCAAAGGGGAGAGAATGTGGAGCCCTGGAAAAAAGCTTAGGAGAGGCCTTTCACAAGGATAAAGTGGACTGAAAGATTCACAAGGATAAAGTGAACTGAAAGATTGGAGGGGAGAGTAGAAACCAATGTTTGAGATTTGAACAAAAATACAAAGTAACTGCATAAAATGCCTCAAGTAGGCGTGTAGAAACGAGTTGTAAAAATTCTGTGCAAACTGGAGGAGCTGAGTGAACATGTACGTAACATAACTGGTTAAAAGGATTCAATACTGGGGAGATAATGTTAGGTGGGCAGATATAGAAGAAAAGATGCTGAAAGCATGTAGAAGGGGAAAGAAAGAAAAGTGGTTCATTTGTAGGTAATGTGGTGGAAGAAATATTAAAATAAATATAGGAAATAGTTTGATTGGGTCCCCCAACATAAGAAGGACATGGACCTGTTGGAGCAAGTCCAGAGGAGGGCCGTAAAGATGATCAGAGGGATGGAGCACCTCTCCTATGAAGACAGGCTGAGAGAGTTGGGATTGTTCTGTCTGGAGAAGAGAAGGCTTCAGGGAGACCTTACAGCAGCCTTCCAGTACGCAGAGGGGGCCTACAGCAAAGCTGGAGAGGGACTTTTTACAAAGGCATGTAGTGCTAGGACAAGGGGGAATGGCTTTAAACTGAAGGAGGGTAGATTAGATATTAGGGAAAAGTTCTTTACTGTGAGGGTGGTTGAGGCACTGGAACAGGTTGCCCAGAGAAGCTGTGGATGCCCCATCCCTGGAAGTGTTTGAGGCCAGGCTGGATGGGGCTCTGAGCACCCTGGTTGAGTGGAAGGTGTCCCTGCCCATGGCAGGGGGGTTGGAACTGGATGATCTTTAAGGTCCCTTCCAACCCAAACTGTTCTATGGTTCTATGACTAGGTTTGTCTGACATGATGTGATACTACTGTGCTTGAAGAGAATGAAAAGCCTGATATGACTAACAGTGTGCCCTGATTTGTAGGCTTTCACCACTGAACTACAAGAACTTTCCAGTTTCTCTTGGTTAAAGATTTTCGGCACACTACTGTTGAGGGATGATAGCTGTATAGACTGGAAGTGGGGAAAATAGTGTTAATTTTCCCAGTGTACAACTCGTTAAAGCAAAACGCTACTACTGTAGCTGAGATTTTTTTTCGAGGTTTCAGGAAAAATCTTGGAGGAAATGTTAAGGCCAGCTGGCACTGCTGTGGTGACCTGAATGCTCTTCGTAGCCACAGAGGGGTGCTGTTTATCTAAATAGTGGGACTCTTCGCTGTGCAGATTGAGAAAACGGCATTGCTCAAATGTACTGTTAGGGGAAGTGTTTTTTAGTTTGCTGATTTAATCAGAGTTGCTGAAAGCCTACCAGGATCTCTTTTCCCATGAGTTAATATTGCTGTATAGACCAAATGAGTGACTTTGTGCAAGGAGCCTCCATTTAAAAACAAAGCCAGCACAAATACTGTCCATTTTCTGAAGCTGTCTGGTGCTGAACCTGATGACTTCAGCAATATTCAGTTTTTATTGTTCTAATAACTGCATCATATGGATTTTTTGCATGCAGTTGATCGATGCAAGGGCACTAAGTCAATACACAATGCACCTCATTCTCATTCCACGTCCCTGGAACTGTGGGTTCAACTCACAGCCAGTGCCAAAGTCCTGCATTTGCATATCTGAAATTAAGCTCTGCATAACAGTGAGGCATTTTATGTGCCATTTATTGTAGCATGGACCTTTGCTTTCTATTGGAGCTGAGATGAGTTATCTTTGTGGAGCATTTCTTTAGATTGTTGCATTCAGCTGCTTCAAAGAAAGGAATCCTTTTTATCCCACCTTTCCTCTCTCCCTTCCTCACATGTATATGAAATCTAGATTTGTTTTTATTTATTTATTTATGAACGTTTATTTATGAATGTTTATTTTATGAACAGTTTTCTTCCTTGTGTCTTCACCCCCACCCCCCACCCCCTCCCAGTATTTCAAAGTATTAAGATACTCCATTCTGCCATGGCCTTTGCTTAGTTTAACTGAAGCATTAAGGCATTATTGATGTTTTCTTAAGCTCCATTGAGATGACCCCACCCATCCCTTGAATTGGAGGCCAAGTCTTCAGCCACAGAACAGAATTTGACAGGCAGGCAAAGGTGAGCAAGGTCTGGCAGTTAGACCTGCATCAGAAGCTCATAGGAAGAAACTTCTGTGTGGCTGGTTTGGAATGCAATGTAAGTGAATATTCCTTGAAGTTACTGTTGTCCGAAAGGATTCCTGCTTTATACAGCACAATGGGAATGTCCCTGGCAAGCCATAAGTTGAATCATACCTGTTGCATAGTTTTTAGGGACTTTCTTCATTCTTCGTTGCCAAATTCTTCAACGTTGGCAGGATTTTGCTGGTAATTAATTTGACTGATAAGGACAGGCTATACTAGGTGGATGGGTGATGTAAAGCTGAAGGGGCTAAAAGTCCCTTCCACTTCCAGAAAGCCAGTAACAGCCACTGAAGAAGCATACCAAGGAGCATTTTAGTCTCTCATCTGATTCCAGCATCTGTGTATTTCCCTCTTGAGAGGCAGTTAGCCCTTGTCACTAGCTTCTGTTGTCTTCTACATTGCTATGAAGCAGGTTAACATCCTCTCTCCAGTGAGTATTGTCTTCCCTGGCAATAACTCCACAATGGGCCAGTAAATGATACTGGGTGAGGCAGAAGCTGTTCCAGGTGCTCTTTTCCTGGTACACTTGCTTCTCAGCAAGTTCCTTGTGATTAAGTGACCATCCTGCCATGGACCCACACCAAAAAATGCCCAGCAAACTTTCCAGAATAGCTAATATTTTTCTCTTGGGAAAACTAGCCCAATATATTTATATTTAGAGCCCCAGAATTATAAAATGGACAGCCTGTACCTCTTTTCTAGGTATCTCCCCCCCTCCCCAGCCAATGCCTTTTGTCTCTTGTAAGATGCCAGACTCCAGATCCTGTCTTGTTTAAGGCAAGTAATTGAACTGTGATTTTTTTTCACAGCTTACAAGAGTCCCGTGTGAATCCCATTATCCCAGTGCCAGAACATCCCACTCCCTTCCTGTTGCCACTCAAGGACTACTTGAGTGTTATGTTGTAAAACTTCAGGAGAGACTGAGCGTACCCCCTGAAGATCTCATATTATCCAGTGATAATGACATTCTGTCTCAAACATTTGCTTCACGGTAGGCAGATAAAGAGTGAAATCAGATCTTAGATACAGGGTCCTTCCTGAAGGACCACTATTTGGTGATCCTAGCTTGATAAAAGTACTTCAAGGGGTTTCCTTAGGTAGTGACCATAATCTCTTTCTTGACACTTCCTTCCGCTTTGTGCATTTCTCTTGGTACGATGTATTCTGCTGTTTAAGGGCAACTGATCCAACTGATGTTTTCAGATCTGAGCAGCTACCTTTACACAGTTCTGCTCAAAAAAAAAAAAAAAAAGTTTTGTTCAGGACAGTCCTCATGTTCCAGCAAATATAGTGATATTAGGGTTTTCATTGCTTCTTAAGGCTCTCAAATTTTTATTATGAACTGGGTTCCCCGGTGCCAGAGGGACAGGGAACTACTGGAGAGGGTCCAGCGGAGAGCTACAAAGATGATGAGGGGACTTCCCTTATAAGGAAAGGCTGAGAGAGCTGGGCCTGTTTAGCCAGGAGAAGAGAAAAATGAGAGGGCATCTTTTAAATGTCTACAAGTATCTTAAGGGCGAGTTACAAGAGGACAGGGCCAGGCTCTTTTCAGTGGTGCCCAGCGACAGGACAAGGGGTAACGGGCACAAACTGCAACATAGGAAGTTTCTTCTGAATGTGAGGAAAAGCATCTTTACTTTGAGGGTACCAGAGCACTGGAACAGGCTGCCCAGAGAGGTTGTGCAGTCTCCTTCTCTGGAGACATTCAAAACTTGCCTTGATGTGATTCTGTGCAACCTGCTCCAGGTGAACCTGCTTTAGCAGGGGGTTAGATTAGATGATCTCCAGAGGTCCCTTTCAACCCTGACCTTTCTGTGAAAAGTCTCCTAGAATTTAGGCTACTGCTTTATTGTATTTTCTCTGGCTCCTGTATGTACTTGTGACTTTGCTTTCTGGTTGTTTGATTTCTTCTTTGAGAGAGAGATATATAAAAGTCATGCTCCACTTGCTGCTGGATCACACAGCATCCAAGTAGCAAACTAGCAGTAGTAAGTACAGTTAGCAGTTGTGTTCAGAGAGCTGCTGAAGAGTGTACTGATCCAGTCATTCTGAAGACTGCTTTAGTATTTATGTGACTAAAGCACCAGTTGAACATAAAAGCCCATCCTTGACTGGTGTTAGATGAAAACAGGTGCTGGGCAGGAGTCAGTTTTGAAGCAGAACCTGTTTAAAATGAGGTGACCAAACGCTCTTCCAGTTGCAGCAACCAAACAGTAGAAGCTGGGTTATTTGCAGTCCCAGCGCGTGGCTCTCTTCTGATGACCTGACTCATCGTGAGCTGAAGTCGTCATTGTTTCATGAGGCTGAAACACTGAAGCTCAGAAAACTTGCTCATAATTACAGGTTGGGAAAACAGACAAGGCCATCAAAGCTGTATTTAGTGTAAAACATCACTCTAGGTGAAATAGTTTCATTGAACGATAGCTTCTTACCGCATGAAGGTAAACAGTTGTACCGTCTTTAATTTTACCTCTCATGGGGTTGGAAATGCAGTTCATGGTCAGCTAGAGCGCAGCAGACAACTTCAGTACGATTTGACCATGATGCTCCAGTGTTGAGAATCCGCTGTTTTACTCACACTCTGCATCCTACCTCGTCCTAAGAGTTTTCCGCAGTTTGGTACTTCTGTTGCAGGGCAGTGGCCAAGCCACAGTACATACCGCTGCTGACAGAGCTGTGGCCAGGGCTGGGCCCAGGCCTGCTTGTTGGTATGTTGGTTCATTCCAAGTGTCTGTATCCGTGAAATAAACACTAACCGTCCTTCTGACTGGAATTTTATGTCCTGTTCTGATATGGCCTTATACTTTTAACAAAATCCCTCATGCCTTTTGAGAGCTTTTTGAAATAGAGCTCATGCTAATCAAACTGATTTCACATGTTAGGGCCATCCTCACTTACTTCAGGCCTTCTGATTTTAGTAACAGGCCAGAAACTTTTCAGGCTTTTCAAGTCTGTTTGTAGAGCTGGCAGAATAGAACTGCCCTTTAGGAGCACCAAAATAATTACTAAAATTAACAGTAATTGTTTCTCTTCCTTGCTGGGAACTTTGTATTCCCAGTAGCTTCCAGGTCTGGAAGAGAAGAGCTGACTCATGGTAATTTGCCCTGATGCTACTCTGAAGAAATGTTTTAAATTATCAGAAGGACTGTGAGCTCCCTGGTTTCCAGGACAGCCCATCTTCCAAGTGCTTTGAACTGGTTTTTCCTCTGGTCTTTTTATGCAAGACGGAACTTCCCTTATGGTCTGAGCTTCAGTCTTGTTCATTCTGCTTCTGAAAACACAGTCCACCCTTCTCCCTGTGTTCTTTTATCTTAAATTGTCCTTCCAGCAGGCTCCAACATTTTCAACCTCATCTAGATTTTTGTATAAGACTTTACACATGCTTTGCCAAAACCTCATTTTATTTTTACCTCATCGTAAGAGGTCTGTCCTCTCTATTATTCTGTGATGTCTGTGGATGCTTGTGGCTCATCGTCCTCCTGCCACCATCCCCATTTTTCAGCAATTTAAAAAGCATTTTCAGTGCTTGTAAAGAGTGACTATACCATAAAAGCTGGCAAGTAGACACCTCAGGGAGAAGGCAGCAAAACCTGCGTTGTAGATGTACTTACTATACAGAAATTTCTTTAGAAATACTTAACTGTTGCCCAGATTTTATTTCACCTAAATTCTGTCAATTACAATTAGCACTTCTTTTTAAGGCAGCTCTTTTGCTTTCTTTAACTAGGCAGAACAGAGTGAAGGTGGTCTCCAGAATAACTTTGGAGTAGAGGGGAGGAAGGAAGGAATGATACTCAGAAACAGGCAGTCTTTAGGCCTAGGATGTTTTCCTTATACATCTGGGGAGGACATGCTTTTTCCTCTCTTAGGAAACTGAAGACTGTGTCAAAGATCTTGATAGTTCAGCTTGTCTCACCCCTGGAACTTAAGTGATAGTTAATAGGTGCTCAAGAAGAAACTCAAGAGTTTCTTCATGAACGAACTTCTAAGAACTCAGCAAGAACTGAGAATATTCTAAAGGCAGCAGAGGTTATTTGAATTAACACAAGGGAATGGCTCACATTTTTGGTAAAAAAAAAAAAAAAAAAAAAAAAGTCTAAATTCTTTGTCTGTTGCCCTGTCTTGTTCAAAGGGAAATGTTTTTAAAGCAGAAAATTTTTTCTTTCCTCACAACTGTTTAAACCACTGAGGACTACTCGTATCTCAGAATTCGGTTTCGCTTCTGTCCTCCAGGGAATCAATATAATCTAATATAAACATCTGCTGAGAAAAAGAGGCAGCACATTACCTTAAGCAGCTCCTTTCACCTTGAAGTTACTGCTGGTTATCTTCCCAGGTTCCATTTACAGAGAAGCAGGCCCTGGCATGTCAGTAGCTTAACTACTTATTCTTTATTTTGCATGCAGTAAAGGACTTGTTTGCCCAGTTACTCAGGAAACTGCATACAAATCCAAGTTGAGCATTTTATGACCTTGCATGGTTCTAGAAGTACCCAAATTCTAAGAACAAAGGAGTTTCAACAGGTTTCTATTTCAGAGATCTGTATCTTCAAGCTGCTGCTGGTGGCAGCAAGACAACAGCAATCTGACAGTTGTAGAGATTTTGTTTACGTAATGCAAGCTAGAGGACTGCTCAGTTAGTCCTAATTATTTATTTAACCCTCATATTTTGTCGCATAAGACCTTTATGCTACAAAGAATATTGTAACTAAAATATAGAGTTCTTACTCTTTTAAGTGATGGATTCTGATAAAGATGCACTGCTGTGAGTTTTAAGCAGCACTACTGAGTCATAAGTAAATTTATGTTGCTAGTGCCTGTTAATGCTTCCCTGTAATGGAAGGGTTCAGTTTTATATGTAGTCACTGGGGCTTGCCTTACTGTTAATGAAGGGAAACAGGCACCGTAAAGGGACAGATAAATCGTATCTAAAAATAGTACGTTCTTGTTCAGACCTACACAAGAACAGTGTTACAAAGGTATGGGCGTAGCATAAACAGCAGCAGCTGCTTCTATGCCTGATACTTGGAAACTTAAACAGCATAGACATTTTTCCAGCATTTCTCTATCCAGCACATTTGAGTGGGTGGCACTGTGTGACCCTGAAAACAATTTGTAATTCTCCACTGCTGCACAAACCCACGCAGTTGAGAAGGCAGGTTTCATCTGCAGTGAAACTTCTGTAAATAGAGGCCCTACGTGCAGTAGCTTTTGGCCTGAAGGCTACCACCACCAAGTGGATTCATGCACACCCAAGTTCAGAAAACACCAAGAGCACAGAACTACAGCAGACAGATCTTGAAAAAAGCAGTATTTATTTTAAAGTACAACCCAAAGTTGTATCCGTAAGAAATGCACAAGGTATCTTGTTTTTCCACAAGTCTTGGCTGTGTGCATTTCAGTTCAACTTAAAAATGCATTCAGGTTTACAAATGTACAAACAGCACAGAAAGTGTATTACAGTCTCAACAGAATGCTCTTACATTCAGCCATTTTGCTCTTAAGGTTTTGTGTTGGTTTTGTTGTATTTTTTCTTTTTTACATTCTTAGAACCTGTGTTAACAAAGACAGCCTCATTTTAAAAAAATACTCTGCATTTTAGCACAAAGTGCCCTTTGATTTTAAATTAGAACTTGGAGGATAATACTGGAAAAAATTTAAAAACCCAAACCGGTACTTTTCACAAAAGTATTGCATGCCAGGGCCATTTTATAGTTCAAATTGTTTCCTAAGTAAAGATGGCAGATGGTAAAATATGAAACCAGAGGAATTCTTCAGATTTACAGGCTTCAGCTGTAGTTGGGATTTGTGACCACACCCAGACTTTTTCAAGCTTATCTGCAATCTCACACTACCATATTGCAGGACAGACTTTAAAAAGGAGCAAGTGATGAAAGCATGACTGGCAGGGGCAGGGGTGAGGGAAGCAATGACCAGCAAACAGCCTGAAAATGATGTTTCAAAAATTTGCATTCAGAATTGTCTCATGACCTGGATAAGAGTTCTTTCCTTTTGCTTAACTTCAGTTTTCATGAGGGTAGTGTGAATTAGACCAAGGATCTGAACTTCTTCTTCCAATTGTTGGGCTCCAGATTCTCCAAGGATTGTAGGTCTGTCCCATGTCTTCAGCAGGATTGGCAACAGTAGCAGCAGTGGGTGGAGGAGGAGCAGCAGAGGAGTTTTCACTACCCATGAGATCAATGCCTGACAACGCGTTTGTTGGAGTGGTGAAGGGAAGGCCACTGTTGAGATTACTGGACCAAATGGAACTGCTGAATGGAGTGGTGGACCACAGGCCGCTTGGGTTGCCAAGGATCGACTGTAGTAAAGACAGAACCAGGTAAGCAGTTCAGTAAACCTCTATTTTCACCATGTTTACAGCCCCCCCTGAAAGAAAAGTATCTAAGAAGCAGCAAGCCTGTTGTGGAACCCCTTCCATCTTCACTGCAACACGGAGTTTTGAACTCCCTTACTAGGAGCTTGCCTAGAAGAACCACACTACTAACTGTCACCAGACGGGCTGCAGAGTGCAATTACATTACAGGCTTGTAAGCTGTTTTCATTTGAGCTTATACATCCCCATAACACCACTAATTTAAGCACTACTAGTATTCAAGCTTTAACACACAAGGGCCAAAAAGCTCAAGCTTAATTAAACTAGTTAGAATGAGATAAACATGGTTCAAGTCTTGACAAAACAACAAAATTCAAGTTGTGATGGAAGGTAGCAGCAAAGTTTATGCCTTGACCCTTTTTTGGCTCTTTGCAAACTTATGTCCTTCTATTCAGATGTATCTGTTACAAATTGTACATTTTGGACGAACCTACCTGTGTTCAGCCCCACTGTACATCCCCATATTCCTCGCATATACTTCCCCCCTCCTTCCCCACCCCCTGCCATCCAGAATTTCTCCAGATGAAGGGAGAGGGGACTGGAGAACTGGCCACCTGTCATGGAGTTCCAGTAAGTCTGTCCTGGCTCAAGACACCTGGAAGTCTCTGACAAATGGTCATGGAGCAGATGCAGGTGTGCTGCAACACATGTCACAAATGCCTTTGGGATGCATAGGACAGGTACAGCAAGCCTAGAGAACACATGCAGAAACGAACAAGGCCCAGATTTTGTCAACTGTTTTATTAAAGTCCAAACAGTAGCAAGCAACAAGCAGAGGAATCTAACCCATGGTGCAGTGGAAAGTGATATCCGGAAGCAGCCAAAGATGGAGATGAGAAAGGTTAGCATAACTTTCATGCTAATATTAGCACAGAACCTGCTACATGTAGGCTTAACGCGCTACATACCTCAGCATCAACAGATTTAATGTACATAGGCTGTAAATTCAATTTGCAAATATACAGTAAACTTGATACATCCAAAAGGCAGTGGGCTTGTTGAGTAAGTGCTGTAAGGTACAAACATCCTTATGTTTGGATTTACTGGGTGGACATAGGGCATCCCTTCCCAAGATCTCTGCCCTCAAATAATGCACGCTAAAGGTTAACCAGTATCAGTGCACTCTGCATCTGAAGATTGAAATAAAAATCCCTTTAGAAAAGTAAACAAGGTAGACGCTGAAAATGTCTTCATTTCAGGTTTTTATTTTCTCCCCTGGAATGAAGAAGCTATGCTCAGTCTAATCATACCTGAAATTGGTTGGACACTGACACACTACCAAAGGCTCCTCACAGAATTTGATACTGAGGGCTGGACAGGAGTGTTGAGCATACTCAGGGGTTAACGGGGCCAACGTCATTAGGACTCTCCAATGTCACTGAGAAGTTGAGCCAAACTAGGGTCACAGTTTATTACCGTTACATAACTATAATGGTTATATTTAAGCTATACAAGTGTTAGACTACTAAGTATACAGCAGGAAACGCTCACTCTGCTGCTCAAACACCAACCCTAACACACTAAAAGTCCTCCCTATTTCCTGCTGCAGTAACAGCCAGAAACTACTCCTACGTGTCCCAGACGTGTTTGGGAGAACTTGATGGAAAGGTAATTACTCATAAAGTAGAAGCAACCAGGAAAGGAACGGCAGAGAATACCTTAGACTAGACTGCTACTTCTTTTCAGGGCTGGTGGAGGGAGGTGCGAAGTGGCTGGCAGACCAAACTACATGCAGGGAGATGGAGGAAAGAGGAGTACGGGGCTGTGGTTAGAAAGTAACTTAGGAAGAAGTACCAGCAATGCAGCAAGGCCTGAGGGAAGATGGGACCCAGAAGTCAAATGCTCTTTAGAATAGAAGCAGAATTGTGCATAAAATGAAAAAGCAAGAAGAGTAAGGAAGGAGGATGATCAAAATCAATTCCCCAGAAACCCTCCTAGAAAAGAGGGTAACACAGAAGCTGCTATATAAGCGCTGTTTGCAAGAACAGCTTTGGCTTTTGTGCCAGAAAGGAGGACTGGGCCCTGGCCTGGTACCTGCTCTCTTACCTAGCATTTAAGAGCAAAGAGGTTCAGTAACAGAAACAGCTAATTTTTCCTGTTCTGGCTCACCATAAGTACTTGAAAAAGATCACTATCATTAAAAAGGCTCTGAATGTTTTCTGTCTGTTGCTTCTTGTTTATTAAGTGATCTTCGCCTTGAATAAGCTAAAATGCTTTGTGTTCACCACCACCCCCTCCCCCAAAATTGAAGTATTTGAAGAGAGCGACTGACAGTTCTTCTACACCATTTGTCTGGCTTCCGTCTCGATGCCTCCTGAAGCACATTTCCAAATATTTTTCAGGAACGGCCACGAAATACGAGCTAGAGAGATTGTTCTGGTTGTCCTCAATCCCTCCTTCTATCAAACACTGAGAAATCTGCCCTCCGTCTCCTTACATAGTTTTAGTGAGTTATAGCTACAGTTGTAACCGCATGACAAGGGCAAGATCAGTGACTGTGTGTCTATAAGAAGCTGTGTGACCTTCTTCAGCTTCCCCTGCCCCTCGCCTTCCCCCACTCCATCTGAACTGCTACCAGGTGAAGTAAACACTGCCTCTTACTCACTATAAAAACATTTTTAGAAGACAAGATGAAGAATGATTTCAGCTGGCACTGAAGACAGCTGTTGCAGTGTAAGTTTTATTCTGACAGAGAGAGGCACAAGTATGAGAGTGCAGTGCTACAATCTGTGTAGATGTTTTTTCTTCTTCTTTGGGTATAGTCAAGATCTCTTATCAAAATTAGTAGTCAGCTTAAAGGCTTTGCCTTATGCTCAGTTCTTCAGTGTTTTTTCTAGGCTGGAAAGAATACATTTGAGGTCTTTAAGGTAAGTTTTTTTTTTAACCTTTTGTTAATTTACAAGTAGGTGCAACACTGGATTCAGGAAGCAGAATCAAAAGCTGAAAGTTACCATATCGGCTATTTTGCAACTGTCCATCAAACTGGAAGTGACAGGGGCAGTGTCCAGCCATGGCACAGAAACTCTTTCTACACTCCTGAAGCACGTGGGAATGGAACACGCTTTTGTAAGTACTACAAGATGCTCTCATGAGAGATACTTTTATGTGAAGCCATTTACATGGATTCATCATCTGCAAGTGAGCAGACTAATCACTCTCAGTCCAACAGCCATGTCAACTGAACTACACAGAAAGATGAATACATTTAACTTCCCTTTATTCTTCAGTTGATTTTTTTTCACCCAAATTTAAAAATTCTCTAAATTAAATTAGATGGCAGATACAGAACTGGTTGATAACAGTAATAAAATGCTGTACTTGGACTGAATACTTACTGCAGTTGTATGAGTCGGGGAACTCGAGCTTGTTGGCCAGGAGGGTACAGAATCTGTAGCTGAAGGATCCCAGATGGATGATGGAACATTGTTGAATTCGCTCCAGTTCCTCTGAACATCCTGCCCATAAGCAGATCGAGCTAAACCAAGTTTGCTAAAAACCTCTAAAAATAAAATGAAAGAAAACTGAGTATATCACTCTTCCTCGTTTTCCAAGAATCACAGCAGACTAATACTCTTCACAGTTACTTCCCACATTTTTCTAGCAGGTCCTGCTGCAGTGCGTTAATTGAGATTTAGAAAAGGTCACACAGTAACACAGATCTCATCTCACATGCCCTACATCAGACAGTGGCTAGAGTTAGAATCATGGTTGGGGGGGTGGGGAAGATAGTTAATATGCTTATGAAGTGTATAATTCAGTATCAGCCTATGGGATTTGTGGTTCATGGTATTACTGACCCAAAAGCACTCAGGGAACCAGGCAGAAGCACAACAATACTGAGGGTCCTGACATCTCTTCGTAACAAGTTAACTGCAGGTGGAGTAAGCGACCGGGCTGAAGGAGCCTCTCATAATTGCAGAACTCATTTGCCTTGCAGCACTCCCTTCCCAGGGAACTCCTGGTACAGGAGGCAGCACCGGCTGTGTCCCAGCCCAGACTCCATCATCTTGGCTCTGATTCGGAGAGGGCAGCACCAGCACTCGTGGTTTGCCTGCTCCCTGCACACAGAACTGATCCCAGGCACCTTACTGCCATCCCTCAGAGTCGCTGGTGCCAAGCGTTGCCAGTGAAGATGAAAGAACCCCAGAACAGCAGCCGCTACTGATTGCAGACCCCCAGCATTTTTCAGTAGACAGCATTTTTTTCAGCAGACGTACAATCCATTTTGCAAATGCCACATACGAAGTTTGCTTTGCTTATCACCTTTTGCAGACACCTTAAAAAATACCACGCACCCCTTAACATGGTCCGCAAATCTGTCAGTACACAGCATCCATGCTCTGCACTATAGTCTGCCTGCATCAAGGCCCATAGCAGTAGTCACTTATGGAAAGTTTACCTAAATACTTAAATGCAGGAATGAATTGCTGGGTTTAGTATGCATCGATTCATAATGCAGCTATACAAACACTAGAGGAAAACACAAGAGGAAATCAACATGAGGGATGGGCCATTGCCTCATTTATAGCGCAGTGGTTTTATGCAGGCATTAAGTGCTCAGGAAACTACAGGTGCAGTGGCACACTTTTAGACCTACAGCAAAGCTTCAGGGGGAGGGATGGAGGGGAGGAAGATTAAGGAAAAAACAAGTATCTAGAAATTTTACTGAAACAGAGAAACTTCAAAAATGAGTATTTCCAGCCCAACAAACTAAGAGTTTCCACTAACCCTCTCTGGGCTGAAACACAGAATATATTAACCACAAAATTTTTAACATGCTTTCCTACGCAGTCATTCTTTTGGGGGACAGGGATGGTAACACTGTCTGTAGTTAGACCAGTGGAATGGAGACACAGCATTTCTTTACCTGTATTTGAATACAGAAAAATATTTGAAAACAAAAACTCACCTCCAGTTAAGTTAAAAGAATGTCCAAATGCAGAGAATGAGTTGAGAGGCGTGAAGTCGGGACTGCTGGGATTGCTGATAGGACTCCACAAACCCGAACTAAGTATTATGGAGTAATGGGAAAGCAACACACAACTCATTAACTACTACTGACAGTATTAACTTCCTGATCTACATACAAATGTATATGTACACATGTGTGTGTGCATATATATATATAACTATAGATATATTTAATGGTGATCAAGAGTTAGAAAATCAGCTTATTTTTGTTTTAACAAAAGATTTCAGTGAAATACCATTTTCCTGTGTATACAACCACCTTGGAGCAAACACACTGCTGTAGACATAATGATTTTTAAACTGTAGACTGAGCTCCAACACAAAACTGAAAGTAGCTCTTTTGATCAGTTTTTCATAAAAATTACAGGGTCCAAGCCATAGGGCCATTTTTTTGACAAGCAGAGACAATTTAGAGCCACTGGGCAAGCTTCTTGAAAATACAGATGAGTTCACTGGAACCAGTGATAAAAATTTACAAAACCAAACTAAAACCCCACCCACAAACCTTGCTTAGAAAAGCAATTCCTTTGCATATTGAAACTTGAATTCAAGTCTCTCTCCTATTCTAGAAAGGTTACCAGACGCTCACTGCCTTTTACAACTGAGATAGACAGGCGCTGCCAAAATACATCAGAAAAGACAGCGTGCCTTGGGGAACATGACTGACTGCAACTATATTCTGCTCCAACTTGTAACGCAAAGCCCAATGGTAGTTCTGGTCTCAGTGTTAAAACCAGGAGTGAAAGACATTGCTGCACAGCAAGATATTCTGCCTGTAAACTATTTCAAGTGACCTTGGTACACACTCCTCAATACTGAAAGAGCCAAGCTAATTTCTCATTGCTTGGATGCCTGGGGAACACAAGATTGTTGAGTTACTTGGAATGAGGTGAGGAAAGTCCCCATCACATCCAGAACATCCTTCTCTCTACTTTTGAGTCACTCGTAAGTTCTACATTTTTTTGCAAGGTAAGAGATGCTGTGCCGAGACTTTAAAAAACAGTTTAACAAGAAAAAAAAATATCAAAAGAAGAAGAAAAAGAAGAAAGTAGAATGAATTCTGTCACTACCTTCAAAATGCCATTAACAGCTTACAATCTTCTTTTCTAGGGGCCTAGGCATTTGCCTAGAGAATATAAAAATTACCTGTCAGAGCCATCACTGTCAACAACTGTGTGGGAAATGCTGATATTGCTGGAAACATCTGTCTTGCTTGGAGAAACCTTTGGTAAACTACTGCCACCTGCAAGAATATATATATATATGTGTATGTATAAAACTAGTAAAATAAAAAATAATAAAACAGAATATTCAGGAAATATTCAGAAATATTTAGAACGCCAAACTGGTTCTAGTACCTGGGCTCTTGTCATAACCTGCAGCTACAGCAGCAAAGGTGGGGTTACCATTCCTGCCTGGAAGAGAAGCTGCCTTTGCCAGCTTATGCTTAGTACCGTTAGGCTGCTTGCTTTTCGTTTCACTTGAAGGAGAAGAAAAAAAAAGTAAAAAAAAAAAAGTAAGGTTTTGGACTTCAGCAGTTTGATAAAAACAGCAGCAACTTAAGATAGCATTCATGAAAATGTTAGCAACAGTTCAATAGTTCATGTAATTGCACATTTTTCCAATCTAGCAAGTTGTAAGAAACCCCAGAAAAATATAAATAGCGTGGTAAGATATGCCCAGTATTATCTGCAAAAAGTTTCCATGGGAAGAGGAAATGTGTCTGAGAAAAGGGAGATGCACTGTGTGAAGCACATGGGTTCCACAAGCGTTCTGTGCTTGGGAAATCAGTAGGAGGTACTGATTTGGACTCACTTGCTGCAGCTGCTGTTCACAATGCTGCTGTAAGTGCCTCCTCGTGGCCCAAATGCAAACAATGTGGGAGGAGGAGGAGGAGATGGAGAGGCGGGTGTTGGCGAGGGCTGTCGCTGTTTCAGGAAAGCATCTGCGTTCAGGGTTTGCAGGGAGAGTTTATAAAGGTTGTCCGTAGCTATAAAGAGAAATACGACACATCTTCCTGTAGTATTTGCATTACAACAAAGGATTCTCGACCTTCTGCTGTCCCTTCTGTTCAGAGGAATTATGACAAAGGCTGGCCCCAGTGACCGAAGAAGTAGCTCCTTCTCTACACCCACCTAGCATTATTCAGGTTTACTACCTATTTTCAGAGACACTGTATTGCAATAAAAGCACCAAGATAAATTGATCTGTACAGAAGAAAGAAACTTGCTAAGTGAGTGCTGTGGCGAAGGATGACTTTATGTTCACACGCAACCAAGAGGAAGGTGATTCGGTTCCCACACAAGGGACTTACAATACAACCAAAAAGCTTATAATAGTGTCCCACGCTAACCACTGCATTAAGGCATTTTCATTGTTCCTTCTCAAGGACAAATCATTTAATTAGTTTCAACTTTGGCTGCAGCAGACTTGACCAAGCAAAACCTCTTCTGCTGTAAAAATACATTTTGTTTTCGAGTGATAATTCTCATTTCCTCAATTTCCCCAGCAGTTTCTGAATCCTGTTCATCACTGAAGAACTGCAGAATGGCCCATGTTCTGCCCACGTGGTTTTCAAACCTCCCAAATTGTACCAGATGCTATCAATATCAGGCCTACAGCAGAAAATGTGATCACAACTATGCAATTTAAAAAAAAAAAAAAAAAAAAAAAAGAAAGAGGAAGATCTGCAAACAGACCAAGCCTACCTATGGATACTCATTCCAGACGACTAATTCTGTCATCCTCTAGTGATTACTTACAGCTGCCAGCTTTGTGAAGAGGCACAGAGTCCCACTCTGGTGGTGGAGAATCCTTTTCCCCTTCTGAGCTGCTGGTGTTTCCTAGCTCCTGTCCAGAACCACTGGGGAGAAATTTTGCTAATACTGATGGCCTGCTCTCCATTAACTTACTGTTTGGACCTATTAAAACAAAAGAAGAAAAGCCAGTCTGTGGATAGTAAACTGAACAGCTTTCTTCGTACACCAGACTTAGAATTAAGTACTCAAGGAGGGGTTACAAACAACTGAATAAAACTCCCGAGGTATTCATAAAAAATAGCCTCACACTACCTCTCATTTTGGGGAGGTTTCTTGGTTTAGACCCGTTCGTCAAAAGGTGCTGTGTAGATATCTTGGATGGAAAGGTTTTACGCTGCTTGTTTTCCAGCGGGGGAGTATAAGACAATTCCAAGGAACTAAATGAAAACAGAGATCTATTTATTTTTAAGCTCTCTGAAGTGCTGAAAAGAAGATTTTATATTTTTATATAGATGTATATGCGCGCCATACGGTCTTGGAAAAGACTGGTCTCCTGCAGCTTCCTTATGTCAAACTTGTGCTCATCTTCCAAGCTAGTCATTAGCAGAGTTTTGTATTTCTCCTATATGCAACTCCACCTTTCCTAGCCCTAGCTCATTTTCTACCCACACTGCTCCACACATTAGTGCTCACTCACCTTCCAGGAGAAACTTTCATCCTGGAGCTCCAGGATTACAAAACCTGCTTGATTATGTATAGGCAGCTGGCAGTCTGCCCCCACACACTCTTGTTAGATCACATGCTCCTGATACGCTATTGCCCTGGATGTACAGGATCATCTTTTAGTTGATGACATAAAACTATTCAAACCCACCACTAAAATCCTTTGGCTATATATTGTTCTTTTTCTCCAGCTATTTGGTTATGTCTCTCAAACTTTCTGGGGAGGAACTATTTTACCCATTTCGTGCAGAAGAATTCCAAACCAGCTCTCATGGGGCCTTTCAATATTGTCACATGTAACTTGTGATTTATATAATAAAGGCAAGTAGTTAATGGTAAGAATAAACACACTAAGGAGGAGACTTTGCCAGGCAGTGTTTTCAGAAATACTGTGAAGAAAATTAATTTATACTAATTACTTATCCAGTTTGTCTAGTATTAATTACAGCAACAGGGAAAACACAAGCAAATATACCATGCCTTGGTCCGGTAGTTTACTTTTGTGGCACTTGGATACCGATCTGATTTCACAATTTTGGAATACTAATTCAGAATGAACCAGATATAGCAGGTTCTTCGTTTTTCCCCTTTCTATCATCTGCAATCAACCACCTGCCAGTAAGGGAAAGGGACTGGCAGCAGCAGCAGCCTCCTTTAATAACATATCCAAGACTCTGATCTTACCCTGTGATACAAAAAAGGAAATTACATGGCTGTCATTTCACCAAGGGCAACTAAAGGCACTCATGTTAGCGCTGGCTTACTGTGCAGCCACTAGAAGCTCCTGTAGAAACATTAACCCTATTTTGTGCATGTGCCACTAGAAGCTCCTGTAGAAACATTAACCGTATTTTGTGTATGTGATACCTGTTACAAAATGCTTAACATTGCTTAACCGTCTTTTCTTCTCTGGATTTAGCAGCTGTATTTCCCATCAAATAATTTCTTATTTACACACTGCAGGCATTCTCTGACAACAGGAAGGAAGAGGAAGCTGCTTAATGGTATCTGCTGTTGGCATTAGCCAGACTGGCAGCCACAACAGCCAAATACACAGAGTTTTATCAATCCATCTTCCCTTCAAGCACAAAGCCTTCCCTACTAAAGAGCCTTTGTTATGCTTACCTGCTTTTCACATCTACAGGGATTTCTTTCTTGATACTTGTTAGCAGTTTTTTAGTTTTCTGTTTTACTTGGACTGTTTCATTTTCAGGTTTTTCTGGTATAACTTTTCCCTTTTGTTTGTTTGTTTCAGGCTCCTATAAAAGACATTATAATAACATGTTAATATTCATGAAAAGTAAAGTCCCTCTTGCAGCACAACATACATAGGATATAAATAGGGCTGAGGAAAGAATGCTACTTGAAAACATGAGCATTTTTGCAGCATAGAAGGTCTATTTTTACTACTTAATGAGTATAACTATAAAGCATGGTATCTATTTTTTCCTATTTGGAAAAGTAGAAGTCGAAATATTAATGTGCATCAAGCAGATCTGACGTTTGCAAACACACAGCTCCTCAGGCCACAGTCTCCAATGCTACTTCAGAAGATGCTAGCTCTGTACTGAGACCTATACTGCATCTGTTGTCCGCAGTCCAGGCCGTCTAAAACACTCTTCAGCAAAGCAAAGAATGTGAGCAACCTCACCAGTCAGTTTATTGTTTTTTTTAACCATGCTTCTAAGATTTTCTGAATCCAAGTATACTGTCAAATAGCCATCCTGAAAAATCAAAGGTGATTTTCAAATGGAAACTTACTAAACTGCTGCTTTTAAAATGTATTACACTGATTTCTTTCTTCCCCCACCTAGAATCCCTATCTTTTTTCCAAAGTTCAAATGTAAGACATGTCAAAATTTAGGCTTGGTTTTCTTCTCCTTGCAATTACCTTTGCTTTTCTTGGTTCCCTAGCACATGCTTGAGGACAAAATACAGCAACCTGACCACTACCAAATTGTTAGAGCTTTAGTTTATTACCTAGAAGCACGTAAGCCAAATGAGTAAAAGAAAGGTGGGGGTATTGTCAAAGGTAATTTAAGTTAACTACCTGCTGACGAGTTACCACCAGTAAACTGACCCTTTGTAACTGATGAAATGAATGGTTTTGGCACACACCTTAATTATAGAGTAAAATTAGTGTCCATACTCTGGCATTTTATTCTGCAAAACGAATAGGCTAGGAGCATGCAGAGGCAATTACCACAGTGCTGCTGACAACACGTGGCCAATTCAAACCACAGTCAGGCAGGCACTTTCAGTTCTGACACTATGATTCAAGCATGTTCACACTCATAGAGGAGCAAATTTTATAGAGAAGAAGCGAAGGCAAGGATTGGGAAAGATGTTTTTTAATTAAGTCTTCCTTTGCTAGGTATTATATGAAAGCTGGGGGTGGGGGGGAAGAGGCTGTATTCCTACTCTTAACAGGTGACACACTAGCTACACAAGAGACTCCTTTTATGAGCAGTGCTGTACCTCTTTGAGAAGTGGTTCTGTATCTGGGTTGGAGGTTTCAGTTGTGGTTGAAGAACTGTCATCATCTGCCAAGGAATCTTTCAGTTCATCCTCCTGTTTTCCTTTCCCTCTTCTGTCCTTTTCTTCCCGCTTCTTCTGTGGCTTAGCCTTGCGCTGAAGTGTTTTCCCTTTCCCTAGGAAGATAAGGATGCTTCAGATTCTCAGCAGCAGTACTTGGAGATGGGCTAGCTCATTTCATTTTGGAGGCTAACTCACATGATTAAACCTGTGAAGTTTGTTGTCTGTTATGATACACCAACCATTTACAGCCACTTCACATCAAATGTGAGCAACAGAATCAATCCCAAAGAAGCCTGATCTCCACCGTCGCATTTATGCTCCTGAGCCCTACCTCCATTGCCTCTCTGTAGACAGCGGGCACCTGGCTACCTGTAATTCTTCTCTGCTTGGTTCCTGGCATTCCTTAGAATCCAATTTGACAGTCCATGTAAAACTAGATTTAAACATGAGCCTCAGAAATTGGTACAAGCTTTATCATCCGAACAAATGAAGAACAGAAATTATTAGCATGTTTGTCCGTTAAAAAAAAACCCAGTAACTTGCAGTAAGACTACAGGAAATGAGAAAAATCACTAATAGTATTTGTCTCGCAGAGATGTAGAAAACCCAAACCCCCAAAACCTGAAAATCTCACATCCAAGTATACTTTCTCCTCTTCACATATTTTATTCTTTCAGAGTAAACTATTCTAAGAGACTCAGCTGACTGTAAAATAGTTTGGTTTGACAGATAAAAGTGTTACTGTGTCTCGAAGTAGGGGAAACAATGCATTAAAACACTCCAGGGGATTTTTAATCAATTTTCTTAAAGCAATCCACATATAAATAAATAATGCTACTTGAACAATTGGTTATGTTTTTCCTGCAATTTCTATGGGCTAAACAAAATGTAGCATAGTCTAGTCCAAAAAGCAGAGGTTTAAGAACCTGCACAATCAAGCCAGAGGTCATGGCTTGCAAAATAGGCAGGATTAGGCTCCTGGGGAGTAAAAAAGTTATCAAAAAAAGCATCAATACAGAGAAACTACACATGCGTGTATGTGGAGTCATCATCATCTTACCATCACCTCTTGTTATTCTCTTACAGGATGACAGCATTCACAATAGTCTTATGTCTTTCTTTAGATGTAATATATGCCTTTACCAGTAAGATCTTAGATCCTGCCCTTCGGACTAAGCATTGTCACTTCTAAGCCACACAGTGCCTGCACACAGCTTCCAGGATGGACTTAATAGTTCACTCAAGTAAAGACTCAACCTGTGCTGAGTATGTGGATTCAGCCTCTTCTGGGATTTGTACCAGCTCAAGTTGGAATTAAGTCTGGAAGCAAAACGAAGCTGTCATATTTCATTTGGTAAAACGTCCCTCAGGTAAAGTTTGTACCAAATCATAAATTTGCCTTCAGTGTTTTGGCAAATACCAGATACACATCAAAGGGCAGTGCCTTCAAACTGGTTGGTTTTTTTCAGATTTAATAGCAATGTTTCAGTATCAAGAACAACAAAAATATCAGAGATAATACTCTTTTTAGCATGAATGCAAAAAAAAGTGTAAATAGAAGTAGATCTTTGTACGGAAATTTCCTGAAGCCTGGCTTTCGGCTTATTGTGGGTATTCTGCTTTTGCCTCAGAAGGCTTCGTTCTAAGACTTGCTTCACATTTAGTCTACATTCAGAACTGCCAAACAGTTTAAAGTTCATCACTAGAAAAATCGATGTAAAATGTTATCATGACATAACAACATAACAACATAACAAAGCAGCTGCTTAACAAAAATCTAACACAGCCTCCACAGCAGTCTGCTAGGACCCAAGTATTAGCAAGCTGAAACAGAAGACTATAAAGATGGGAATCCTGCCCAGGATGCTGTGACAGCCAGCTTTAGTCCAGAAGCTGCTGCTTCTGCACAAGTTTGTGACTAGCTGTAGCTATTTATCTAAAGACAAATACCAGTGTGTGTATGTAGATCCAGACAGATAATGGAACTTCCTCTATGGTTTTACATTTTTAAAGAGGGCAAATGGAAACAGGCAAGTTTTATTTGATGTGCTGAGCTTTTATGAGTCAAGCTTATAGATCATGTTGGGTTTTTTTCTAAAACTTGTCCAAAAAGAAGTCTACATGCATACATCTAATTCATTGATCTAAGACAATGAAGAGGTCAATAAAACTATCTGGATGGCAAAATATAACATTCGTAATATATTTTGCAATACAGAATATGTTTAAATATTCTGTACCATGTCAAAACAGAAATGATGCAAAGCCTCCGTAACAGGAGGAAAAATGTAAATTTATCTGAATTTTTAATCAGAAGAAAGTTACAAAACAGGAAAGTAATGCCGAAAAATGGAACCTATGTAAGTGATTGGGGCTAAGTATTTTACCATTGTTTAAACAGCTTTTGAAATTGATAGACAAATCAATAGAAGCACCGATCTCAAGAAAATGTATTTAAATATAGCTGAAAAACGTAACCAACACTTAGAAGCAGCTATTTGCTAAGACAAGTTCCCAATACATAGACTGCTAGAAACTGCTATAGGTACAAAAATGTTACCATAGGTACACCACATTATTTGGATCAGGAATACGCTTTTGAAACCAAACTCAATGGTCCCCCCATACTCTGCAGCTGCCACGTTGCACGGCAGTACTTGAGTGCAAGAACTGGTTTGGGTTTAGGTTGAACTACAGATGGAAGATGCACTCTAGAAGTGGTCCCAGCCCTTTCAGGCATTCAGTACAGGGACTGCATCATCCAGTGGATTTACCACCATAAATCCACTCGGATATGCCCCATGAGGACGTTGTACCCTCACTACCAGCCATTTTGCTTTCCAGAGCTCCAATACCACACTACTTACTAACATAGATGCTGCCTAAGAAACTCCCCTACAGCCACGTCATTTGCTGGAGTACCATTTAGCTTTTATGGAATGAATACCTGACAAACTGGTAACAATTCGCTTAATCTTAATTCCCCCACCCACAGCCCCTTGTCTAAACTAAAAAAGAACAGCCCAGAAAAAGTAGTGTATTTCAACTGGATCCCAAAAGCTCTCATCACTTCAGAGTCTCCACTTGGAAAGTCCAGATGCATCATCACATGCACTCTGAACTAATTAAAAACTTTCTGCTCATCACTTCTTAAAAGAGTGAAGCTTTCCTCTTTGGTGGTGTATGATCATACAGATGCTTCAGAGTTTATGTGCCTTCTTCCCACCATTCATTTTGTTAACTTTATCTCTAACAAGCAACAGTATAAGAATAAGCAACAATAACAGAATAAGCAACAATAAGTATCAGTACCATTTCTGTACAATAGTATTGTTAGAAAAAAGTGAAAAAATCATTTAGAAATAAACACATCAAATTTATAACCATGTAACTCTGGGACACAACTGAAATGGCTAATACAAATAGCACGATTAGAAGTTATACTCTGAGAAAGTATTTATAAGAAGGAAAATAATTGACGTATAATGTTAAAAGTCTGAATGCATCTAATGGACAAAAATCAATACGTTCTTTCATTAGACAATTGAGAAGGTGCATAAACAATTCAAACTCAACTCTAACCTCATGCAAAGATGAATGCAACTTATAAACACAGGTGCCATATATTAATTTGCTGACCACCTGACATCAAGGATTTTCAACAACTGCAAGTCTGGGCATGAAGAATTCCATTCCCAAACAATACCACAGGGATTTACCCATCTCTCTTCTCTTTCCCTTCTCCCTTTCTCCCTGTCCCAGTTTCCATAATACACCAGGACAGCTCCCTTTTCCTTTCCTCAGCCCGCAGTCCCAAGTACAGATGATGGAGGTGGGAGGGAGGGATGCTAACCCAAACACAAAGGAGTAGCAACCAAAAGCATGTTTCTTCTTCAGAGGGTCAGATGTCTAAATATCCACGCTTGCTTACATCAAAATGTTCCAAAATTCTGCATTAAGAATTACAACCTAGCACTGCACAGAGAACTTCACTGCCATAAAATAAAGGAAGTGTTCAAGACACAGGCCCGTACAGCAGGGTAGCGAACAGCTGAGAAGCTATCACTTTTCGTGCTATGAAAACATGACCTTTACAGTTGATTAAATCTTGTTCTTGGCTTACATAATGAATCATCCTGTTAAAAAAAGCAGAATTGTATTACCTTTGTTTTTTGCTAGTGGAGATGGGGGCTGCTCTGTAAACACATCTGGGGAAGGGGATTCTGGGTGGTCAAAGTCTTTTTCCATAGTTTCTATGAGCCCAGTGAGATCTGAATCCTCCGAGCTGTGCCTTCTGCTGCTGGCACATTCGCCGTGCGGTGGGCTGAGCAGCGGTAGCTGTGGCAAAGCACTTTCAGTCTGTTGCTCTTGCTGCTGGGGCCCGGATGCTGGGGGTTGCTGGAGGGGCTGCTCTGCCAAAGCTGGTGTCTGCTGCTGCGTCGGCTGCTGGTTCTGCCTCGTCCCCTTGGCTTTTCTGCCCATGGCATGAGTCTGAGCCGTGGCACCTGAATCCAAGGGAAAAGGGCCCACTCTGTTCACTGACTGCATGGAAGCTGCTTGTGCTGAAGTCCTGTTAGGTATGCTGGAACTGGTTTTGGATTTGATGTTTTCAACATCAGGTGCATTTCTATTGCTGTGAAGGTGTGCTGTTGCATTGCATTGTTTATGATTCCCTGCACTGGATCGTGAAGATGAACTGCTTGCTCCATAGATCCCTCTGGATGAACTGTGATTAGAATCTGATCCAAGCGCATTCAAACTGGAAGAACAACAAGTGTTGTCATACACTCTACAATGTTTCCATTCTTCCGCATGAAAAAAAAACCCACTATGTCCAAAAGAAACCCTGAACTACACTGGTTCTTGGCATATAACCAACAAAAGAGCCTAAAACTTGTTTGACAAGTCAGTAGCCTTTACTGTTTCCTGTTCACTTGCCTGCTGTACGTATGAACAAAAACACAGTAAAATGAGTCAATGTACTTGGAGGAAACACTAAAAGGAGAAGATCTTTTTTTAACTTAAGACACCAAAGGGAGGAACTTCTGGCCTGCAATTTTTCTGCAGTCAACACCTTTCATTTTCAAGAATATTAACAGAAAACTTGACAGGGTTTGGTTTTGGTTGGGTTTTTTCTTTCTTTCTTTCTTTCTTTCCAAAAGATGAATATTCCTCACAATCACAAAATCCATCTTTTTACCAAAGCCATCTTTTTAAAGTAACTGGAAGAATCTTTATTCATTCACCTGTTCTAAAGAGCAGTATTACTTTCTTACTGGCCTTGTAACTAAAGAGGAAAAAAAGATGAAAACATCTCACAAAAACCCCAAACATATACGTACTTTCCATCAGATGAAATTCCAACTATTCTCCTGAGATCAAGTGGCCTTCCCATATCAAAAGGAGGGTTCGAGGCCTCAAAGGACAAGCGTCTCCTAAATGGTTCCCATATTCCTTGAGCTTCTAGATAGGCTGTTCCAATTACCAAGAGAAAGAGTACACTGCAGAGAAGAGAGGTAGTCATCTCAGTATTTCTTAATTTTGAACATTTTAAGGTTAACGAATCTAATCACACACGAAAAGAAGTTTGTAGCTTGTACTGAAAAGCTGAAAATTGCATCCAAACCACAACTTTGTCTGATAGAAACATAAAATACACAAGTCTAGCATGATAACATGGCACTAACACTGAGAATGGAAGCTAGATGCAAGTCTGACACGCAGCTGCCAAGAATATTAATTCAAAAGTAAAAAGGAAATATAATTAAGATACTAAAATGGCATCCAAGTCGTCAGCAGCTTTCACAGCTCGTTGGTGCAATTTCATTCTAAAAGCAGAGACCCTCTGCAGAGAATTGTGCTGCTGCTCAGAGAAGTGAAATTTAAGAGCATTATTTCAAGGAGTTTTACAACTAACTGCATCTGCTGCAATACCGTGTTTAGGAGTTCTCCACTTACATAACGCACTGCAGTGAACTATATTTTTGAATGAAGCAATAAAACCACTGCAGAGACCTTCATCGCACTGCTATCAATTTCATCTTCTAACAGGTGGGAGTTTCGGGGGGAGGAGACACAATGGCAATGACTAAAGCTTGCCTTGCCTATTACCCTAGAAAGTTTATGAGAAAAGAACTTTAAATTAGCAACTTGTTTCTGTTCTCCCCCGTTCTGACTGCCAATTCTTCTAAGCCAAATGTTTTGAAAACCAGCATCAATTCACACACAAGGATGAGACACCTCTTGCTTAATTTTAGCTAAAAGAATCTAGTCTAGATATCGTATTTCAAGTTTTAACTATCACCAAAAATACAAGAAACTCTGGAGACCAAGCCAGCTGTTGATAGCTGGTTATCAGTGCTTTTTTCCCTGGCCTGGGGATTTAAAAAGGATTCTACGTGCACAACCAGATGGCAGCAGGTAGGAGAGATAATTTTCATTCAAGATGTTAACAAGCAACAGAAAAATTAAAGAAATAGGGGAATTTTTCAGACAAGCTTACACAAACTGTCACTCGAGTAATACTTGTCTTGGGCGCCGTGCCATCAAAAATGGAATTACCTTTGGGATGTAAGAATAATCTCCTTCACTTGTTAATTGCAATCCGCGATGCTATTTGAAAGTTTCACAAGAGTGATACCAACAAGAGCATCACATCTCTGCCACCACGGTGCTACACAAACTTGGGATGGAGTGCCCACAGTTTTGGTGGGCTGGGTGGCACTCTCCCTCCCTCAGTCCCACAGCACTCCCCTCGCGGTGTCAGTGCTGGGTTCCAGAGGTCGTACAGGGGAGGCTGCAGCAAAAGGCCGCCCTCAGGGCTTCTCCTCCACTGCCACTCTCTGGGTAAGGACTCAACTCCCTCCACATAAGCCAACTTCAGTGTTTTGATAAGTGAATACCAGATTTTAAGTGAAAAAACAGAACAAATCTTGTTTTATGGTCTTTTTAATTGCACTTTCTGGTTTTGGTATGGTGGTGGTGGGAGCAGTGGTGGTTTCGTTGTTTTTCTTTTTAAAAAAATTATTATTGAAAAACACAACTAGCCTGAAGTGTTCATGTCATTTAAATTACAAACCAAATTAGTGCGAGGACTACCACGCAGCAGGGAGTAACATGGTCTAGACACCCAAGAACAACCTTGGTACATCCCTCTTTCCCCTCATGATTTCACCTGGGAGCACACATACGCCTAGCTAGTAAGTTCTTCACAAAAAGGACTAGCTCCTTTGTTGTGTTTTTACATATCCTATCAAGTTGAACTTCAAAATCGGGAGCCACAAGTACGGTAACAATCCAAAACAATAGTGTTTCAGGGAAGGTAACAATAAACACCATCTTATCAAATTAAGAACGCGAACTAGACAAACTCTTGGAGTTGTTCGTTCCTAGAAATTAAGGATAGCTTTGCAACAACAAGGAAGTATTCTTTTAGTGGCAACTAGCAAACCCCTACGTGATGGCATCCTAAAAGTTAGAGGCTGTCTATGCACAGGATCCTTGGGAGTATTATGACATGGTCACATTAGGACTCTTCCCTAGTTTGCTGCTAAGAAGGATGTTTTGTACTTGTAGGAAAAATAGTGAGGGAAAGGATTAGGATTTTGTATTTTTGTAAAGTCTAATTAACAAATACAGTACACATGGAATTATCTGAGCAAACTACACTCATGAGCTGCCAAGCATTATTCTCTGTCAATAAACTAAAGTGAAACTAAACTTACAAATTTCCAGCAAATATACAGAAGAAAGCCATGTAAGTACTTACTCAGCACTTTCCTAAGTAACGCAGAGTTAGTGAGGAAACAAAGTTTCGTAAGTAACAGAAATTTTCCTGTTAGTCAGGAAGTTTCCTAAGCAACACTGCACTACTCAGGAAAGTGCTGAAAAAATAATAATAAAAAAAAAAGCAGGCTGTAACTTTATCTTGATTTCTTTTATCAATGCCTAGAAGGAAAGGCAGCCTAACTGAACATTTACGTAATACAGTACTGCAAAATGGAAAAGCCAGTATCTTAATATGAAAAAAAAAGGAGGAATATTACAAATCTGTGATAATGCTTTGGATCTGCAGCACACAGAAGAAACACTTTTTCATCACAGGCATCTAGAGCAGCAATCCATCTCTCACTAAGATATAAGCTTAACACTAACAAAAAAGGAAAACAGCATTTGTTGTTACTGATAAGTAACAACCTATACTGAGAAGTTTCTATGCTAGGGTTTTCTCTGGGTAAAAGCAGTGGGGAAAAGTGTCTCACGTCCAAGAGGTGAGAGGGGACACATTGGTTATAACCTCAGATTTCAAATAAATAAAGATAGGTACAAGTTAAGACTAGGAAAACACAGTGGAATTTTCAACTCTCATTTTAACCCGTCACAGCTAACACACATCTGTTTGCTGAGAAAAAAGTGCATTAATATGCTACTACATAACCTCTGAGTGTGCAGTGTTGCAAACAATACTCTTCAGTTCTCAGAAATCCCATTATTAGTATCACCAGTTGTGTGTCACATACAAGTGGCAGCAAAGTTAAATTCATCCAAGGCATCTGCTAAGCTCATTACAGTCACTGCCTCATATCTCTCTAAAGCACAATACTCCAGAAGGATGCTTAAATTTCTACGGGAATTCATGGTTAGCAGTGCTTTAATACCTAATTTGATTCAAGTTTGGCTCAATTATTTATTGAAAAAACCTACACTTTACCAGGGTTAACAGGAGTATGTAACTCACTTAAGGAAATAGGCCCAAGCAAGAAGTGTATTTTTTTGTCCTCAGTTTGAGCAGAAAGTCAGTACTTCTCAGCCTTAAATTGTTCACACTCAATCCATATGAGCGTTTATTAATTTTTTGTCCCTTTAGACCTCACCCCATTTTATTTTACACCAATTATAGCATGTACTGAATACACATATACTTCTCTGTAACCTATATTCAAGCAGTGGTAGTTTGTGCACATATACTGATAAGAACAAACATACACACACTACCTCATTATTCCTGAGATGATTATATATAGTGCCAGTTCCCAGTTGGGCCTGGGTAGCGCTTCTGCACATGTTGCCAACATGTGATACGGGAGGGATGCATTCAAGACAAACACAAATTCAGAGCCTCCCGCTGTGATGAATTTTAATTCACGGATGACTCTGGAAGCAGTGAAATCAGGTGTAAACCTGAAAACAAAGTAAAAGCACATTAGAACTTTTCATATGAAAAGTATGAAAGCTTGAGGTAAGTTATATTATGCATAACTTTAAAAAAAACCAGAACAACTCATCCATTACTGCCATGACTGGCATTCCCATCAAACATTTATAACAAATAGCCCTATTAGTACAACTAATAATCATCCATGCAATTAGCCTAAAAATACTTACGAGTCTCTTTCAATTACCTCAAGATGTGTTTGACTAAGTTCATAAACACTTATGCTTAACACATCGGATACTAGATTACCCTGATATACCGTATGAAGATACATTATAACTGAAATTAATTTTTGACCAAATCTGTTAAAATAAAACTATGAATGCAGTAAAAAAATTAACAGCAGCTGTAAGCAAGCAAGCAATGAAATAACCGCTGTGTGAGCTATAAAGTTTTTAAACACTTCATCTTTAATTCACAGCTGCATGCCTTTTCAAAAACATCACTACTACATCCCCGTCTCACCGCAAACTAAGACTGTTGCAGAAATACCAGTGAAGTTTCACTGACTGCAATTATCCTGTACATCCTCTTGCAGAACAGAAGCATCTTCTGAACTTTTTAGATACCGTATTCTGAATAGTTAACTTTACATTCAAGCAGTTTTAAAAGATCATTGTTTGGTGCCTAAATCTTTTACAATGAAAACTGTCAGAATTCAACAATCATTATCATTACGGCAACAGACAAAATGGTCAAGACAGACTAAAATGTGCTGTGCATTACAATAACAATTCTAAGACTAAAGACTTTTCTACATACTGCAATGCACCAAACACATATGTAAATCTAGATCTCATGTGCATTCAAAATCCAAATGAAGGAAATGTATAAAAAGCCATATAATACTATTACGACTCAGTAAGTTATACTTACTGGATAGTAATAAAAGTAATACTAGAGTCAGTCATGAAAACCTGAAGTTATTTAAAAATCAAATAGTGTTTGCAAGAAGAGAGAGAAACGTCATGTTTTAAGTTGTAAAAAACCCAACAACCCCCAAACACTCAAAGTTTAAGTAAAGAAACCTCAGAATTTAACCAATAGAGTTTTCCTATGAAACAGAATTAGGTATACAGAATCTTAATGTAAGAAAAACCACTTACAATATGACAATGTCTTTAGAGCTATTGGCACTTAGTGCAAACTCATGACAGTTCACTACTTTAAATCCATATCCTTCACATGTATAGCCACTGATTTCCACAGTTTTCACATTAATCTGCAGCTGCCCTGTGTTTTCCACTTTAAATGTTCTTCTCAGTGTGAAATTTGGTTCTTTGTATTTCATTTCTAAAAACAAACAGCAGAAAGTGGTTAGCGTTGTGCTAAACAGGTATCCTTCACTATATTCATATTCTACAGCAGAAGAGAGTTCTGTCAGTATGACAGTAGGAAAGGGGACTAGCAAGGCCCACGGAAACCTTAACGTAACCTGCAGGAACCTATCTCTGCAGCCAGATCCTCATCACTTGTACAATTACAGAGCCCTCTAACTCATCAGGGAAAACACACAAAGCCCAAACCTCTGATAGCACTGCTGCCTCACAAAAAAATCATCGAGGCTGTAAAGTTCTTTGATGTCCTGCTTCGTGTTGTGATATTCTGTGAAAAGTCCCAGCATGAGGAGAATTAAAACTTTTTTTTGTGTGTCTCAAGAATGAAATCCATGGCTGAGCTATACGTACCTTATTAGCAAAAAAATCCCTAAACCACAACATGTGAGAGGTAATGACTAAGCTTTACTCAAAGTTTTCTTACTCGTCTCTCAAAAAAAGCAGAGTAATCTCCAATAATAATTAACATGGCACCTGACAAATATGTCTGGAAAAGTGCAAAATAGCAAAGCAGATTTTAATAGCAGATACAACTAAACCTTTTTACCAGTTCCTTTGATAATACAGCTACTATAAGCTCTCCTCTCAGAAGCAAGCCTGGGGCCACAGAGCAGAAAACCTCTGATCCCAGAGTAGAAACTGGCTGTGATTTAATTTTCATCAAGGAACATACCCTACCTTTTTCCCTGTTGGCTATGAGCATAAAATTCTGAAGGTGTGAGGAGAAAAAAAAAAAATTACATAGAAAGTTGCATCTGTGACCCAATTTGACTTCAGTTTAGGAATTAGAAATTATCCTAGTAAATACGCTAGGATCTTCGCCTCCCCTATCTTGAATTTTAGTGGATCAAGAGTTTTTGTTTTGTCTTTCCTAATTTTCACACTAAAATGAAAAAGGTAAAATATTTCATTTTCTGCCTCAATAAAGAAGCATTTTTAATGTATTTAAAGGAATTACATTTCTGGAGCACTAGAACAGGGGAAAAAATACTTTCACACATTTCAAGTTGTACATGTAAAATGTAATTTCTTTTCTGTTCAGCATAGTGGCTCAAGAAGTACTCACTTTCTGAGCAGTCTTTTAATAATGCTTCTGTGATCTTAAAGCGTAAAGAACTTCCTGGACCAGGAGGTTTGCCTGCAACCTTCAAGCTCTCAGTTGTTCCTTGTCCGTGTACCATTATGGCATCTACTACAGTCAAATTATTTCTGTGTAGAAAGAAAAAGGGGAAACATTCATAAAAGGATTATGCAGTTTATTGCTCCTGCAAGCTTCTCTACAGACTACGAAGTTATATCCCACATTTGGAGGACAGAAATATAACCAGTTCCACAGATAATTCCCCACAATATGGAAGTAAATAGTGGGGGTCTCAAACAAAACATCTGCAAGACAAAAACATAAGAACTCACAACACAGCACACAAATATAAAACGCAATGAAGTACCAGTTAGTTATTATTTCAACATCATATATCACACCTGATGCAAAACTGAAATGGTTATTCAGACGTCTTTACTAGAAAGATTAAACGTGCGTTGCAGCTTGATCCTGCAAATGGCATCTATATGTAACTAGAGTCCCTACTTTCAAGGTAGTGCAGTATGTATTTAAGAATTCAAGTCTCCAAGCATTGGTGGATGAAAAATCGGACATGAGCTGACAATGTGCACTACAGCCCAGAAAGCCAACTTGGGCTGCATCAAAAGCAGTGTGGCCAGCAGGTCAAAGGAGGTGATTCTGCCCCTTTGCTCTGCTCTGGTTTGACCCCACCTGCAGAGCTGCACCCAGCTCTGGGGTTCTCAGCACAGGAAAGACGTGGACTGCTGGAGTGAGTTCAGAGGAGGGCCGTGAAAATGATCAGAGGGCTGGAGCACCTCCCCCATGATGACAGGCTGAGAGAGTTGGGGTTGTTCAGCCAGGAGAAGAGAAGGCTCCAGGGAGACCTTACAGCAGCCTTTCAACACTTAAAGGGGACTTATAAGAAAGATGAAGACAGACTTTTTAGTACAGCCTGTAGTGCATGGACAAGGGGTGATGGTTTTAAACTAAAGGAGGGCTGACTCAGACTACATACAACGAAGAAATGTTTTACAGTAAGGGTGGTGAAACACTGGCACAGATTGCCCAGAAAAGCAGTAGATGCCCCATGCCTGGTAGCATTTGAGGTGAGGCTGGACGGGGCTTTGATCAACCTGATCTAGTTGAAGGTGTCCCCGCTCACTGCAGGAGAGGGTGGACTAGATGACCTTTAAAGGTCCCTTCCAACCCAAACCATTCTATAATTCTGTGGTAAGTGTAACAGTGGATTACATATTTACATTACAAACTATGTACAGAATACAGTTTACCTACTGTAAAACATATCACAATTACATTTAAATTAAATCTTTCTCCAGGCACATACGATTCTACAATTATTCTTCTAAAAGCAATAGTTTCTTATTGACAGCTGATCTCAAATATGATCTTACATATAAATAAAAAACATCAGAAAAACTCACACACATTTCAGAAACATCTGTCATACCTGATAACAATTAATGATGCAACAGTTTTGTTAAGAACTGGAGTGAACTTTACTTTGACAGACTTTCTCTCACCAGGTTTTAGTATTAGGCTTAAAACTGATTGACGAGCCAGGCCCTTTGCAAGTCCTACAGTGCTCTGTAGTGGCTGGACCTTAAGACAGTGGGGGAAAAACAAACTGACACTTAAAAATAGGAAATTTTTTTACATACATTTGTTAGAAATGACATTATTTCAGATAGAAAATCGGTCTTGTCATGAAGTGTACTACCCAGTGACATATCCTGGGTTTTCAACCAGAAAGTCTGACAGCACAAGAATTGCTTTACTTGTTAGTAAAATATCTGTGTTTATTAAGAAACAGAACACAGCAAGACAGAACTGAGCTAAACTACACCCATGTGGATTCATAAAGTTCTAGTAGAAGAAAGAGTTCAGAAGTTCTTAAATGCATATTTTAAACAGTAAATTAGCATTAAGCTATTATGTAACTTTTTCTATCTTCAAAATTTTCCACTGTTAAAACATTTTTGGAATATATAAAGGGGGAAAAAAACAAACTTAAAATAGAAGAACTATTGAAAAAAGTGTATTTTTCTAAGTTTGCTGTTAGACACTGCGTGAGCATCAAATCGCTAATCTAAACCAAACTGCATATGGAGGGGAAAATGCATGTATATTGGATGAGAAAAGAAAGTGTTCAGGATGTGGCATGCTCTACATGAAAAAGCACGCACTTAAAGTTGGTCACAAAACTCAAATCACTTAAAGAACAAAGCAGTGGAAAACTCAATACTTCGCTAATTTTAGAACTAGCAACCACTACACTGAAGAAAATAATCCTGTATCAGTAAGAGGATGAATAAATGCAGTTTTTTCTGTAATTTCCACAATCATATTATAATGTAAGCATACAGAAAAAGTGACATTTTAACTGTTAGATTTCAAGAAATACCACTTTTCCCAGCTTCCTGAAAATATCCAACAGAAGTATCACATTTTTCACACATGCTAATACCTAAACTTGAAGACATGTACAACTGAAATCTTATTAAAACACTAAAATACCTAAACTTCAAAATATAAAGAATGTATTGAAATACTTACACAATTTCTGAAGACCTGGAACTCTAAAGTCCTCAGGTTGAAATTAGATGGTTTACTCAAATTAAATCTGCAACAGACATGCAATTATTTTTTTCCCCCCCCTGGATCAGGGAAGATGACAACATACTTGCATTTATGGATTTTAGCGCAAAACAGGAACCTATGGTAGGACTCAAACAATATGCAGCTGAAGATAATTTGATCCCCCATCAAGTTAAGGAAGAAATGTAAACTTCGTTTTAACTTAGCAAAAAATACAGATGTGTGTTTAATGGCAACCAGCCTAGATTCAGTTCTCAACTAGAAGCGGCCAACACTAACAACCAACACAGCTGCCAAATACTGCATCCATTTTTCCTAAAATGCCTTTTGCTACAGAGTGAGAATACTCTAAGTACTCTATAACAATACTTACCGTTCCAACATTTTATCAACAAAGGTGGATGGGTTAGAATACAGAGCTATGGGAAGGAACTGAACATACACGGGAACGTCAGCTGGATTTTCTAGAAAAATTTCTTCTTCCTATTCAAAAACACATATTTTTTTTTTAAGTTTCCATTACAATTAATGTGATTAGAAATACCTATTAAAATGCAGTCCCCACAAAATGATACTATCAACAAAATAACTTACTGATGAACTGTTTGTATTGGTAAGAGGGAAGCTTAGATGGCGTGGTGAACTAAGTATGGAAGGCCAGGCCATTTCTGCTGTAATTTTCATCTGCACATCCTTCTGAAGATCTGTGTCTACTTCAAATACAGCATTCAGTCTGGAGAAACAGTGATAAAACTTACTTTACAGGAGTAAAATAGGAAAAGCATAGAAAAACCAGAGGGCTTAAAAGCACCCTGAAAACAACATTAGTTTGAGAAATAGCACAGTACATGATATTATATGCAATTAAAAAACCCCATTGAGCTCTACACATATGTACTGCTATTAAAAAGCACAACAGAAGCCACCAAAATATGCTATAGGAGACCAACCCAAAGATTCTAAAGATGTTCTCTATTAACTATTGTTGTCAACATCCATCCATTCCAAGTTTTGTTATGGCCAATTTATGGATAAAGGTGAGCTGAAAAATATGGTAAGAACTTACGCACTGCATCGTAAATCTTTTGGTACTCACTTAAATCATTGCTCTCTAGACAGTGAGACACAAATTTTATATTTCATTAGGAAGTGCCTAGCTGTTACTATTGCAGAAACAGATGTTGAGAATATAACTGAGATTCAGATCAGTGAGAAAAATAAACCAAAATATATTTGATGACTTGCAAAGGTATAAGCAGTAGAAAGGAAAAATATCAGTCCTGCTACAGTCAATTTCCAGTACTACATCCAGACCATCCACTATCCAGAAAACGTATTTTGCTTGCATATGCATAACGTACAGTAAATCTGTACATGTACTCCAGCTGCAATGGATACACTGAGTAGGTACCTATACTCCTGTCTAACAAATCTAAAGCAAATCTGAACTAGTTACACTTGTTGCCAGCTACTATTTCCATCAGTGAATAAAAGTTCTTCACTATTGACCAACCCCTGCAACAGATTTTGTTCCTGTTTTCCTACAGGCTCTCCACCATGAGCTTAAACAAGACTATTGAGTTCTCTAGTCAGTAACAGATGAAACGCTAGGCTTCAAACCTAGATAAGTATTTTTGGAAAGACTCCAAATGCCCAAGTCAGAACCCCTCTGTATTTAGAAGGAGCAGTTTCTCCTTTGCTGAATGCTATCTTGGATATCTGGTTAATTTTAACTCTCTTTAAAAGCATTACATACTCAGATTATTTATTATATTAAATAATATTAAAGCATTATTTTTTTTTTTTCCTAGCTAGAACTGCTACTTATGCAGAAGTAGTTTTTAATAGCCTTTTCCTTTACTGTCCTCTTACTGTAGGTGATAGGACATTCTTGAAAGTTACTGGTGTGGCTAAATACAGGATTCTGTTCAGATCAGATTCATTCAGGAATTATTAACATATCAGCACTATAACAAAAAAAGTGATAAAGAAGGTATACTTCTGTTACTCTATTTAGCTACATACAGTCACTTTGTTCCTCCACAAATATGCCTACTTTTTCTGAAACGGTAGTCTAGATGCTATCATCACAACAGACACATGCACTTGCTGTTAATGCTAACTTACGTCTGTTGGAGATTAAATCACTTTGTGTATGAGAAAGCAGATGTTTAAAAGCTATATAGCAGCCTACAGAGTTTAACTTTTTCTAAATATTAAATAGCAATCATTAATCACCTTCTATTTAGCAAATCTCAAGGAAAAACACCAGATAATTTGATAATTCACTGAAATTCAATAATTTCAGAATAGTAGCAATTGAAAACTTTATGAAATCTTAAGAGGGATATTGAGGTTACTACTTTAAAACAGATTAAGCAGCAGTACTGCACAAACAGTATAATCTGGTTTTGGAAATTTTTGCAGAGTAGAGACTGCCTTGCTGTTGCCATCTTTGCAAGAACTGCAGCATACTCCAGTGAATAGCAATTTTTTTGTGTTGTGTTTGACTTGAGGAAATCATTACTGTTTTTTAACTTTTACAGTGTTCTCTTTAAAAGGTTTTGCAGAGAAGGCCAAGTAACTTCTCCTTGGCCCCCTCTCAAAGAGCACTGCGATATCAGGAAAACTTGCACACGTAACAGAGAACTATCTAGTGATTTAAGGCCGAAGAAAGTAACAGAGATAAAATACTTACCTATGGCTTGAGTTCTCTTTTATTTCTGTCCATTCTTTGAACAAGTTCTCATGCAAATCCCAGTCAGAATCCCATGCATCTTCTTGCATTGTTATGCTGTGCTGAACTTTAGATTCCGCTTTAAGAAATAACGTGGTTTTTAAACCCTTCATGTAAAATCATTGCTTAAGGAGAAAACTTTTTTCTTTTTTTTTTTTTTAAGATTTTCATTATAAAGTTGAATGCTACTTACATTTAGGCAAAAAAGGCAATCCTACATAACAATGATCTCCACACTGTAAACCAGGATCAAAATAAATATTTGCAATCTGCAAAACAGGTAAGAGCAGATCAATTAAGAAACAGCACAGTAAATCTAATGACCAAAGAAAAAAGAAAGAAGATTTTTGATGACCACAGAAATGTAACACGTATTATATATCAAGAAAGAACTTGTAAACATGTAGAAATAAGGCAGAAACAAACCTTTGATTTTTTTCCTGGCTCTAAATCTTCTTTATTACTTCTTAGCCTCTTATAATAAAACCTTACATCTTCTGACAGGGAGCGTATGTGTTGTATTTTCACTTTCTGAGAAAAGGAGTTCATAATGTTCAGGCTCTGGTGAACTACTTTCCCCTAAACAAAAGAAAGGATGAAAAAAGTCTGCAGGATATGCATTTTCCCTAGCATATGTATTTATTTATGCAGGCTGGCAAAGACCACAGCAGAGCAGAAATGTTAAATTGAGATTTTAAACTATGCTATCTTAAAAGGCCACTTGTAACACTTCAAGGTAAATTTCTGTTAAGTTTTATTCTTTCCTCCATCTGTTTCCAAACATAGTTCATCCCTCTTTCAAAATTAAGTACACCTCAAGTGTCTAGAAGAGCTAAGACAATAGTTCTACTTAATCAAATCATGTTAAAAAAGTACCAGAGGAGGAAAGGCAAGAGAAAACTTTGGCTTTCTAAGTCTCCTATTACAAAACGGAAACAAGCTTCTTGTAGCAGACATAGCACACATTTGCTAGTAATTAGGATTAACCTGAAAGGAACAGTAAAGTGAAGCTGCAGATTACAAACACCACAGGTGGCAGAGGGCATTTAAAAACATAGGTACAACCATCCTTCCCACTCCCAATGAAATTAAGATACCAGGCACTGAAATTACAACATTTAAAAAGAAAACAGTACAAGTTTTTTCTCCACATCCTTACACCTGGCCCACTCTTCTGAGTGAAACATTGTATCTTTTAAGCATAGAGCACTGGTAGTTTAATTGTTTGTCACAATCAGAATCATTACGATGCTCAAGCTGTCCCCCTGCCCTCACTTGTAAATCAATGATTCTGTGGCCATGTTTTTCACCTTATCTCAAAACCCAGCCCTGACAAGTATAGAGTAAACGATACATAAAAAGCCAACCAAACAAAAAAGCGCAACTCAGAACCGGTTACAAGATTTCAGCTTTATATAAAATAAATGAACACAAGCAAATGTAAATACCCATGACTACCTTCTAATGAACATGACTAGAGTTTTTCATGTTCCACTTACTACTTTCAGCTTTTTAAAAATTTCCCTAAGTTAAGGAAGTGGAGACATAGAAGAAATGCACTTTTGCAGGCTCAAAATTTGACTGTGGCCTCAGGAAATCGTCACATACAGTAACAGTCTTAATAGTAGCAACTGCAGAGAGAAAGAAACTACAAGGATAAATCTCTGAACAGTATAGTCCTGTTAAACTGAATAGCAGGTACATCTGAGCTTCATCTATGGAATCCTATGAGTAACAAACTGCCCTCAACTGGGCAAGATAAAGGTTTGTTAAACTCCATAGAACAAATGAACAGTATTTTACTATGACCCTTACGCAGCATTTAGACATGAAACAACAGGTAAGGGAAGACGACTTTACCCATCAGTATAAGAAAACCAGTACAATGCTATTTAGCATACAGGTCCTCAAAGATGCGCTTTGATCAGGGAAGAGCTGAGAGGTGGCACTGGGAGCTAAAAACACCATTATGAAGCAGAAGTCAACACAGCTAAGACCCGTTTAAATTGAGACACTGATCTTTACAAGGCCTGTATACACTATTAATGTATTGCTGACAAACTTCAACAGAACACCACAAATCAGACTTAGGTGCAAATGCGCTACAATTATAAACAAAGACAGACAGCACTTGGAACCAGACAGCTGCAGAAGAATTACATCCTAGGTATGAACTGAAAAGCAAGTCTCACTAGAATTGTAGTGCCTAGTTATTCCTGGATGTTATAGCTGTCAAATTTCTCTACCAAACACTGAAACTAGAAGAACTGATACTATTTTAGGCTTATTTTCATAAGTAATGGAGGCATTACTCCTGCATGTAGTTGTTCTGTATCATGAATTCAGTGATTACAAGTTCAGTTTGAAATTAATACAAGAAAAAGGAGAAGTCTACTGTTAACATTCTCAAGTATCAGAAGAGATAAGTGATCAACTAACAGAAGTAGTAAGTGAAGATGACTACTCTGAAAAGCTTGGGACTCGAACAGAGAAACCAGTCTAGAATCTTGTCAAAGGTGATAATTATGTCTGAATCTGTACTCCCGAACAAAATGCAGGAGCCCAAAGGTCCCCTGAATGAATAATCATGTGAAAACATTACTGGAAAAGAGCATGAATCCAATAAAAATCACAGCAGTCTGGGGATGAGAAAGAGTGATGACAGCAAGAAAGTTATGCCTTAGAGGCTGACAAACACAGGTGCTACAAGAAATACTGCCTGCCAAAACAAAAAAAAGCAAACAAACAAAACTAACACATACAAAAAGAAACTCAAATCAAGCTGACCAAGACCTTGGGCATATACTAAGATACATCAAGAAACTCTTCAGCCATTCCAGTCACAATAAAATAAAGGGAGGTTCAAAATTTACTTCTTTATGGCCCAAAATGGAACAAAACATTTTAGTTTGGCATTCAAAAGGGACAATGATCTTGCCAGGAATCAGCATATATAAATCAGGATACAGAATATAGAAATTTTTTATCTTTGGTGAAAGAAAGGGACATGGAACTTTAAGTTACTTCAGTTTATCAAAGCCTTATGGAGCAGTTCATAGACGAAGTCACAGATATACTAGTCAGTGTAATAAATAGCTATATAATGGTGAAGCCATGTAGTCAAATAGGAAACATAGATCGTAAAGATAAAAACCAACAAGTGACCTTTGCAGTTGTAGGCATGACTGTGTGACCTCATGAGTAGCAAAAGACTTCAGAACAATGTGAAGTAGGAGATCAGAAGGGAGGTAGAATGGATAATGGCACAAAAGTAGCAATGATCTACTGAAGTCCTGCTGACTGACCTATCTTCCTCCAAGGGGATCTATTTCATTACTATTTAAAAAAATTATCATTTATCTACTAGACATGAGGTACAGCATTTGATAAAGTGCCCATGAAACATTACTATTTAAGAGTACACAAATTGTAAAGATAAGCAGGAGATACTGAGGAGCTACTGGAAGAGGAGGTGAGAACAGGCAGTACTCTACGACAGACGGACTATGCAGGACAGACAAGGAAACAAAAACCATTTTCACCAACATGCATGGAGTTAGTTTTACCGTTTCAGAAAACTGCCAACTCTGTCTCCTTTTTTCTACCTTTTTTCCCCGAGTTTTCAATCTCTCTCCCTATGATTCTCCATCATATTACATTGCCCACTCATCAGGAAGTCACAAAGTTGAGACTTCAATGAAATACCAGTTGCAAAGTCAATATGGACCTTGACTGCCGATGCTTCTTTGGTTATGCTGAATGCCAAGTGAGAAGTATTATCTAGTTAACAGCTTGCTGCTTGAGCCTGTAGCCCTGAGCAAAGAAGGTGCTTTCAGCACTCACTGAATAAACACTGCTGCAGGCGCAGGGACGAAAATAGCCATTTATGTACTTTTGCAGAGAACTGTAGACCCACACAGCTCCCTTGCTTTCCTGTTCATGTACTCCACCATGTACCCTCGAGAAGATCTACTTTCAGTGTGGAAACAATACAATAATGCTTCCATAGAGATCAAGGGCTTCTTATACTAGAACACTGGTTTATTAGCTGACTTTGCTGTCTTTTGTATTGGTATTACACTTCAGGAATTTGAAAAATGCATTTGTGCAATTTCATCTCTCTTCCTACTCTCAGTGCTAACACACATGAACTGCCAATAACCAAGTGACCACAGGTATGTTAGAATGAAGCTGCAAAGAACCAGGTTTGGAATCATATTAGTATTCCAAGATCCCATTCAAGTAGGCAGTAGAGGAAATGTAGGGATAACTCATGCTTGGGACATGTGCGAGGAAAAAAACCACAACCAGAAAGTAGAGACAAACTGAATTGTAACAGTTTGGTAGCACAATCTGTCCAGCAATTTGACACGCAACAATTCAAGACAGCAGTTTCTCTTAAAAAGGACAGATATATAACAAACACAGGAAGAAAAAAAAAAACCCAAAACATTTAATGCTATGACCCAACTCTCTTACTGGAAAAGCAGGTGGAAGAAAAACATGTTTTGGGGAGCAGGTCAGTGAGCCTACAGCAATCACAGCCTTCACTGGTATAGTTAAAATCTGAAAAAATAAAAAAAGAACAAGAAATGTTTAGAAAAAAAAACACCTTAAATTCCAGCCTTTAAATGTCTCTTCCACTTTTAAATTGCATAGAATAACAAACCCTTGAAATTCTACAATTAGTGTAGTCTAGGTTTATATACACATTTAAAACATGGAGACATGAATTAAGATTTTGACACACCATCATATTCAGAACAGTCACTCCATAATGTCAGAAAGCATTTTGCTCAGTCATACTTAGCACCATTCTATATGGAATGCTAAAACACAGTTAAAATATAAGCTCTCTAATGGGGCATTATATGTGTCTCACTTGAATGGGGCTGGCTTTGTTGGAAAACAGAGGGATATCATCTTTAAAGTAAATGAGTATGAGGGAAGAGCATATACTGAACTTCTCAAAAACACATTAGAAATTGTGTTAAGACCTTGGGATAGACATAGACTTAGAAACAGGAGTGTGCAAAGGATGGCAATGAGATCCTTTCTGTATATTATTAAAGCTACCAATACAAGTAAAATAACTTGTAAGAACAAGCAAGAAAATAAAACGCACTTGTTCTTATAAGAACAAGCAGGAAAACAATTGAAGGGTCACATACACGTATGGATGTATTAAAAAAACCTTAAAATCTCAGATAACTGGCAGAAATTAGGAATTTCCCATTTTCTGTAGCTTCATCAGAACCACATAATAAGCTATATAATCTCCCAACTTCATAAACAGTGTCACTTATTTTTCTACATATATCACCCAAAGATAATAAACACAAATTCCGTTATGTACTAGAATCTCCATTATGCATCAGAAGATACACAAAGTTGACAATTAACTGGTTGTTCTTCTCTCCCTTACTAATCTTAGTAGATGAAACAGAGTTCTTAAACTGTCAACAAACAGCAGTTTCTCCAAAATGACTTTCACATTGGGTTTTGACAAAACACCTCTGAAATTATAGCTCAGTTTGGTACTCAATAGTACCAAAAAGCATATTATTGTCACATCTTATGCCAAGAGATCCATGCATTGATGCTTTGAGGATGTGTCAAATCATTAAAGAACCCATACCTCAAGGCATTAGGTCAGATTTAAATGGGTATTTCTGAAAGCCAAATGAAAATCATAATGTAAGTCATTCTTCATTCCTTCAGAGAAGACACCGCATAAGCAGCGTTACTGTCATTTGATACAGGGTTAACATGCAGACATAATTTGACCTCCAGAGGTCCCTTCCAACCTCAGCTTCTCCCTGATATTGCAATCTGTCCACTAATACAAGTCTTAAAATTTCACGCTTAAAAATTAAACATATCACTTGAGCAACACCCATTAATATACCTCATAATCTGTTGTGATTTGTACAGCTCCATCATGAATTCCTTCAAGTTCTTTTGCTATTAGTTTTACTCTAAACACAGCGTAATAACCTGAAGCTAGTATCACCTGTAAATGGTAGAAAAAGTGTCATCCATTGTATTCCATTAAATGGAAAGAAATTTCACTAAAAAAACATACCCAACATCCTCTTATTTCTTTAAACTGAATCAAAATCCATTTGAAACAACTGCCAGAGGTAAAAACGAAAATTCAAACACATAAGTTGCTAACACAAAAATTATCTATTCCTTGAAGTGATACATTCCACTCTTCCCAGCTAAATGATTAATATCGTCTGAGGACGTGGACGTTACTATTTCTGACGTTTCCTCTTTCAAGATCTAACCAATCTGAACATAATACTGCTTCTTAAAACAAGTTTTAAAAATTCTACATGCTTTATCATACTCAAATTCAGACAAAAATTAGGAATTCTTATCCTCCCTCCTCCCTGCTAAAATGTAACAGCAAGAAGTTCGACAGATTTGTCTCTTCTTCCTCCCTCCTAAATCTGGCTTTAGGCAATGGAATCAAAGGATTACTTACTGAAGACTGATCGGATGCACCAGCATTTTGTAGTTCATGGTGGTTTGCAATTATCGTTGTTCTGTTTCCCTTTTCAGTTGTTAGAAGTTCTATGGCCAAACCATCCCCTATAATATGCCAACTTTTTATAGCCAGCTTAAAAAGGACAAAAGGTACTGTTTTCAGTAACAACACTGACATAAATTTTTTTAAAAGGCAAACTAAAAATAAATCCATCCTTACCTCTATCGGATTGCTGTTGATGACTGCAAATAAAATGCTGGTAGCTTCTGTTGCACTCAATATGCCAAAATCTATAAATCGTTCCTCAGTTTTTGGAGGCAGTACAAAGTACTAGAAAGATTGATAAAGGTATTTTAGCATAAGTTAAATACAAATGTGCTCAAACTCTAAGCTCATTAACAAAAGCATTAATAAGTCTAATACAGCAGTACCATGACAGTCTCAAAATTCTATACTTAAAACTAAAGGGAACAAAAAAGAATTTTTCAGCAGTAACCAAGGCTGTTTAAGGAAAGAACTGGTAGAAGATTTTGAAATTAAAAAAGCCATACTCCTATAGAAGTAGAATAAAGAATTAAAAACAGTCCTATGAAGTCTGCCTCTAAAAGTAGCTAAAAAAAGGAAAATACTTACATCTAAAAATCCTGTGTATGCTCGGACAGGTAGGTGAAATTTAGAAGCATTGGTGATAAGTAAAATATTATTATCTATATGAACAGATGATGTGGAAGGCATAAAATGAAGTGTAAAAATATATCTGGATTCATTAGGCGGAATTAAGACTGGTTTACTGAAGTTCTGGACCTAGATCAGTGAACAATGAAGATCAATGTTACAATTTAACAAAGTGCAGCACATTTAAACATTTACTGTTAGGTAAAAACATTCACTGAAACGTGGCTTACTTTAAACATTGGTTTTGCTTCTTCTGGTAACACAACATCATGTATAAGGACTGCAAAACTGAATGTGTTTGTTAGATAGATCAGTCTTTCCACGGAATCAGCAGCACTGTCACGGATGTGAAAGAGTGTGGCAGCATGATCGAATCCTAAGTATCTATTAAAAGAAAATAGCAGGAGAAAAATAAACATCTTCCTCAAATGTAGCGTGTTTTTTCTTCCATAAAAGGCTAGAATTCATTCAATCCAACAGCAAAAAAGGTACCTAACCCCACTGCATGCTGAACCTATATTATTAGTGCTACAGGGACATTGATATTTTAAGTAATTCAATTGAGATAAGAAAATATGTGGCTCAGCATAGTAGGAGGACTAAAAGCAAGTGTTGAAGCATTAAGATAGTGTGCAAATCATGCATATTCCTTATTAACCAAATCAGGCGTCTGCAGCAGAAAAGTTCTGATAGGTAAGGTTTAGTTAGTTTGCCTTTAAAATACTCTGTCAGTTCTTTTGATAAAGTAGCACCTCATTTCAACTTTTAAGTCAACTTAGCTATACTCTGTAAATAAATAACAAAAAATAAGGAAGCACTGACAGTTCTTCCAAAATTTTGCTTAAAACAAAAAAAGATTTTCTCTACCCTTACTTCACATAGTGATAGAACAAAAAATGCAAAACCAGAAAAATTTCCAATATGCATTTTTAAAGTCTCATCTGCAGCCTTCAGCTGCTCTGGAAAATAACTCACTAAGGTCACATTGAACCCAAGCCCTGAAACCAGTTTATGCATTACTAAGACCACCTCATCTACTAGTGTAATAACAGAAAAATTCAAACAAGTAATTGTCGTTTCAAATGAGCTCCAGATTCAGAAAAGTTGGGTATCATCTCTTCATATCCTCTCTCCCCCTAAAAAGGCTAAATTCCCTGCTACATCAGCTAATTTACACCATTTAGTTTTTGAACTATGTTCAATTACTGTAAGCTTACCCATCCAACACTTCTGCTTGATATGGTATTTCAAGTTTGGAGTAGCTCTTCTCTTTTGCTTTAACAGTTATTTTCCCAGAAGACTGTGATGCTTTTTTTGCTTTTGATGCTGTACACACAAGAATATAAGAAGGTTGTTAAAGCAGACCAAAAAACTGATCCATTAGGTTAGACTAACATGAGTGGAATAATAAAAGCACAGAGCTAGCTCAGAAATGAAGTATCACAGAAGAGAAAAACAGATCTTAAAGAAATTTCAATGAGCAACTGACATGGAAAAAGTCTAGGAAGTAAGAGATCTGAGTCCTGAATTCCTCCTCCTTAACACCAGTTAGTTGACCTGCCTGAGTTAATAAGCTTATCTATGATAGGGAAGCCTGGTTGCTCCTGTCAAATAAAAAAAGAGGTGTGCAGAGGATAATTCAGATCCCAGGTCAGCCGAATTCCCCACTTAAAAGAGTATGGAATACACCTCTCTCTCCTCTAACAGAACAGAAACTTGTGATGTCTGGACTCCTCACTCAGAACTACCAGTCAAGCAGGAATTCGGGCCAGGAATGCAGCAACATTTTAATAATGCAGAAACCAAAGACATGCTAAACTTCACAGAAACAGAATCAGAATCCATGTAAGAACCCAAAGTACACAAGCACCAGGAAAGACATTCACAACGTCTGCTCCAAGATCACAGAACAAGCAATGTCAGCCTGGTAGTAATATCACCACAAAAGTCAAGGGATTCAAATACTAGTCAGGAGAAACCACCAGCCCCTAAAGCCCCTGCATGTACTAGGACAGTTGAAATAGCAAATATTTAGGGCTGGCTGCTTCACTGAAAAGAATTCACCAAGTCAAACCCTTAAACACATTAAGCAGCTTCACCGGGCATTTTTCCCCAACTACCATCCCTTCCAAGATCTACCATATGTTACTCAGTAGATCCTCACATAACAATTCCCTCCAGGTTCAAGATCAGAACATATTACCACCTCAGGTTGACAGGTTCAGCTATTTCAGAACTTATTTATAGGCTAAACCATACTTCACTCATCTTACAAACTGTAAGCTATTAGATATCTAAAGTGCTAATCAATAAATATCAATAATAAAAATCAACCCTCTTCTCTCCATCCATAAGACTTCTGAAATTATGTGTACCTGAAATGAAAAACATTGCATCTATGAACTTCCATGTTTAAGCAATCCAGGCAGAGAGACTTACTGCACCAACCAGTATCTTGAAATAGTAACATCTGAGTAGGTTGACAGCATTCTAACAGTTAATTAAAGTCTCTATAAAAATGGAGGTGCCTTTCTACAAAAAGTCAGCATAGTATTTACAGTCACACTATGTAGGGGAAAAATGACCCAACACTTCTTTCGTAAAGATATAAGTGAAAGTCAGTATCAGCATACATGACATATCTTTGTAGGAAAGGTATCAGTAAAAGGTTTTTCCACCTTCACTTCCCTTTTTCTTTAATATGAATTCAAGATAGCAAAATAAAATAAGCCAACTTTCACAGTGATGTTCTCAAGAGCATGACAGAGCCCTGTTTCCATGGGCATTCCAACATAAAATGTATTTTTTTTTTTTTAGAAATAACATTTTGGATTCTATTTTAAACTTTGGAAGGATCAAAGGGCAATCCAAGGAATAGTCTCCTCTAATATACATTAGTGTGAGGAACACGTCCTGGTTTGTTAGGATTTCTCAAAAACAAATGCCTATTTAGACTAACAATATGCTTTAAATAATCAAGGGTCTTAACATGAGAATACTGCTTATGTTTAATAGAAGAATGAGGACCTCTTTCTCTTCTCACTAGTATTTACCAGTCTTATGTTACTTGCTGATTATGATCAGAGACAACCCCTTCAGAAATTACCAAAGTTTGAAGAACTAAAAGGCTTTTCCAGGTAGGAAAATTCCACCTCCTTCTCAAAATTACAAATAACACTTTGTTAAGAGAGTGAAAACAATTAATGAAGTTTCAGCAAGTTTAAAGAAGCACTTGACAAGTTCTAAGAGAGGAGTAGTACTTACCATCAAAGCTAATACTTGCAACTTTGGTATATTTACTTTCAGAGGCTTTCAACGTAACTGGCTTGAAATGTACTGTTATAGCTTCGTTCTGTGGTGTAGGTCTAACACTCTGCAAATAATCAAAATATGAAGCACCTGTAAATTTATCAGTCAGTCATCATACTGTGCAGCCTTCATGTATCCTTCAAAGTGATACAACTGCAACTAGTTTTGGCTGAGTTTACAGCTCTGGCTTTCCTATAACAAAGCAGCATTATAAGAGGCTTTTGCATTTTTTTTTAGGTCCTGCAAATTACTCAATCAGTATGCAGCAAACTGGGCAATACAGAGTTCTCCCTGGGAATGCCGGATGAAGTGAGAGCATGGCCAGAAACATGTTAATAACATAGAACACACGGTTTATTTAAATTAAGATTTATTTTTTATTCTTAATGCTGCAGGGTTACAATAGCTAGACTATTTGTTTCTGGTGCACTCATTAACAAAGCTGTTAACTGGCTTGTGTAATTACTGGTGATGATACAGACGTACTTTGTCTCTGATCCCATGCTAAGTCTGCAGAGCTGCCACAGGAAAAGAAAAATTAACTGTATAGAGAGCGGTTTTGTAAATTTCAGATGACACTCATTCTATACCAACATTATACAAGATCGCCTTTTGTATCTGAGGATTACTGTTTTAAACTAAATGGAAAAGGTAAATTGGGTATTACTGGAATAGCAATTGTGTCAGTTATTAGCCAGAGCTGATTTGTAGATACTCATTGCTATGCAGCAGGATTATGGATTCCACGTCAACATCTGAAGACTCTATAAAGACTTCTAGCAAACTCTTTATCTAGATTCCATGGAGAAAAACTGGACATGGAGCATTTAAATGCTCTTATTCTTGTTTTGCCTAGAATTAGGATGGCTACCACGATTCCTCCCTCCCAGCTGTCTTCTCCTGCTGCAAGAACAGCTCAGCTGCTCATGTAGCAGCTGTTAAGCTACTGCAAATTACAGGATGCTGTATTAAGGAAACTGAAATGAGTGCTGGTTAACCTTATGCTGGGCTGCAGAGGTTTAGCACCTGCTTCATAAACAGCTGAGCCTTTCTTGGTCAGAGAGGAGCAAGGCAGACAGCTAGCGGTACAAACCAATTACCAAGCTAAGATGTCCCTGGTTGTAAATTAAAGCCATAAAATTGTGCATACATAACTAAGTTCTGCAGATCCTTAGAGGGAACAAGCAGCACTGCTCCTGCAGCTAATCAATAATCTCTGTTAACTCACCTAGAAGTTTTGTATTTTGGATTTATACTACTGACCTTTGCCAACCATCTGCATACATGTGGTGCAGATATTTGCTATTTCTCTTCACGAATCAATTCATAATTATCACAGTTTTCTTCTACGAAACTGAGACTCTGAGGTGTCTTTAAAATAAAACACCTCTTAAAGCAGATGAAACCAAAGCTGCAAACAAGTTCACAACTTTTGCATGGCAGAAAGGATAACCATTTCTAGTAGCTCTTTTCATGCAAAAGGCTGTTTTTTAATTATTGACGTTTGAAATTATGCTGATTTCATTTAGTAAATCAAATCTGAAATATTCAAAAGAATACCCTGTTGCCAGAAAAATCACAGGTTTCAGAGGTGTATTTCTTAAATCACAAGTGTGACAAACCTAGATGTATTTACTCATGTCTACAATACTGAATTTAGTTAAGGAAGGAATTTACAAATGTTTTAACTATGTCATGCACATTTCTCATTTGTTGCTTGATTGCATGCTATATAAGGAAATACAGAATTAAGACAGCTAAAGGAAAAACAAACATCCTTAAGAATCCTTTCATCTTCACTTTCCTCAAATTTTAACCTATTTCAAATAAAGCCCAAGCAAAATTTGTCCTGAGATGCACCTTAAGAATTATCAAATATGGCCAGGTCATGAGAATACATGCAAAACAATTTCCATCAAAAATCTAATACAACCAATTCTCAGAAAATCTCCTCACAGCAACTTCTGTGGGGAAGAATAATTTAAAATAGACACGCTTCAGTAACACATAGCTTTCCCATGGAGCGCCCCAGTCAAAAGTCCTGACTCCTGTATGAAGATACATTCAGTATTCAGTGTAAGGTCAAAAAATGAGGACCTTAAATGTTCTAGCGAACACGAGGGTGGGGTGGGGGGGAGAAAGCTTTGTGCTATTGCAGCAATTATTGGGAAAGACCTCAAAGGTTTAAGGACTCTCAGACTACACGTGTTCTAATAAACTAACGAGAAGAAGAGTATGGGCTGAAACACTGGCACATGTTCATCCATACCGTTTACCTGTCAGCAGGGTCCCAAACATAGTTTTGGCTTGTCCATCTAGCATATTGCTCTACAGACTGAGTAGGCTGTAGACTCTTGCTTACAGATAGTAAAGATACAGCTTCCCTGCTGCAAGAGGAAAAAGCCCTGTGGCTATAGGCAGCAGACTAAGGCTGGTTCAATTAGTGTCAGAACCACCTCTGTACTATTTTATTCACTTCTACAGACAACTGTTTTGTCAGTTGTAACTCTGTCTTGCGTTTAAACAGGGACACAGCCGAACTACCTAAAGTTCACTTTCACCATAAAGCACCATCCAGAACAGCCATGGAATAAACTACTCCTAGATTTTAATCCTTTAAGGTAACTTTTCCTCGATAACTTTGAGATGCGTGCACTCAAATGTGCAAACTGAAAACAAAACGCAGAAGTAAACGACTTCTTGCAGGCTGATAAAAGAAAAAAACAATCTACTCTAAAGCATGTGAATTGTGACAGAAGTAAATACTTTCTTATACAAACACTTTTACTTTCAAACCCATAGAACTCAGCTTCAATATACAGCTGTCCTGAAGTTCCTGGTTCTTCATGCATTAAACATGATCAGGAGCTCAAATTTTAAAGTGTGCCTTTGCTTTCAGCAATCAAATGAGCTTAAACTGCCTTAAGGAAACACAAAATTTTTTTTATCCCTTCTCTAGAATGAAACTGTTAAACAATCTATGTTTACTAGATTTTTGACAGCATGACAACAGTACATCCAGTCATGAAACAGACACAACTCTCATGGAGAAAACCCGCCGAAACATAATTAAGGAAGTTTTTATAAAGAGTTCTAATACTCCAAAAGAAAGTCAAGTGACTCACTCTTCTTTTCCTCAAACAATTTGTTGGACCACAGCATGACTAAGTATTTAAAGTCAGAACAACTACAACTCTGGCAACAGTATTAGCAGACTCTCATACACAGATGACCTGAAGATATTTAGTTCCTCCAGCACCCAGCTTAAACACATGCTAAATATAGCCTTGGCCTTTTCTTCTGACATTAAGATGAAATTTGTCACAGAGCTCTGTCTCACAGCTTTTAAACTGTATCTTTAAAGGGTCAGAAATCCATTTCTCAAGCTTTCTTAGAAGTATGCTATTCACCAAGTTCCTTCCAAAAACTCTTTACTCTTGCTTACCACTTTGAAATTCCTTGATTGGCACTAGCACCAGAAATTCATAGAGTGCTTCAAATGCTAGAAAGGTTACAAACTTCACAATGAAGCTGTGCCTTAATGAGAAGAACAGCTGACTTGATGTGCCATATGTGACACACTGAAAAATATATCGTATCTGAACCTATGTGGTAACTTTATTACTGCAGAAGTGAGTCCTAAAAGCTTTAAGACCACCAAATTTACTGCTTTGATACACTGCAGAAGAGTGATTCATCTGGAAAAGTTCTGTCATGACATGTATAATGGTTATCAAATGATAACCTTCCATTAGACCACAGTCTATGGTTTACAGTCTATGGCCCAAAGACCATAGCTTAAAAAAACCTGGTAGCGTTGTTTTTTTGTTGGTTTTTTTCTCTAATGGAGGAGTATGAATTAGGTACTACATAATCAGATATTAGAAGTGACAGCATAGTGGTTTGAATATATGGTTATTTACATTACATTCAGGAAGTATATTACATTTGAAAAGCAAACACACACAAAAAACTGTTCCTATGCCAAAAGCCTGGCAAATCTAAGAAGATGGACATGATATAAGACAACAGACAGAGCTGAAAAAATAATTTAATATATTTACCATCCCTATGACTGTAAAAATCATATACAGGTCTTTTTTTAAAATAAAAACCCTCCATGGAAGCTGGTTCATAGCTTATAAGGCCACAAGAGACCTTACAGAATCATCTGACCTCATTAATTCAATAAGCATTAGGACTTAGATGAATTAAATACTGTTTGCACTATATTGCAAGTTTCTTGATTTGAAAATTATTAGTGAACCACAATTTAGCAAGTACTGCAATGGACTATTATTACAGTGGAAAGTTATCCTCATTAGTAAAAATGTGTCCTGTTTCTAGCTTAAATTCATGTAGCCTCAGTTTCCAGTATCTTACTTTAAGTTTTTGTTAGACCTCTACTATTAAAATACTATTGCCTACAGTTACAGCTATAAGCTTTAAAAACACAGAAATGCTCTCCAAGAGCTCAGTAAGAAACCTCTGCCAATCCTTCAGTCATTCTTCTGGCTCCTCTGGTTTCTTTTCAACACTTCAACAATTTTTGAAGTGCACTGGGACAAGGTATAGCTAGCTATACAACTAAATCTGGAAAACAAGGAAAACAGGAAGGGGAGAAGGAAGAAGTGAGAAAAATAGTGGGCAATGAGAAAAATTACACAGGAAAAAGGTATGAATGAACAAAGGCAGACTACCAGACTAGAGCCAGAATTCTGTAATAAAAATAGAAAGTAGAAAAATCCAAAACCTAGAATTCTGAAGCTGGCTGCACTTTATCTGCAGCTGTAGTGATCTCACTGAAAAGGGCTCTAGAGTGTTTGCAAGGCTTTTTTCTTATTTCAGGCTACAAAGCAGATCACCTCAAGAAAACAAGGGCCATTTTACAGTCTGCTTTTGAAAGCTACTCTTCGCTCATCTTAAAAGATTATGTTGGGCAACCACTTTATACACTCTCATGGAGTGTGTGATGAGAACAAAGAATCCCACAGACTCTGCATTAATCTCTTGTTCTCTGAACAGGAGTTACTGTTCTCAAGTATAAAAGCTTCCAGAGGCTCAGATATTGCAAGCAGAGCCTACAAATGCTGAAATAGCCATTCAAAGAAGGCTACGAAGCAAATGAATTTTACCATGCATATAGATTATTTGTCTTACTATTAAGTTATGTTTTTAGTCACACATCACCTAGCTTCTAAGTCTCAACACTACATGGTGAACCTGTGAATGATCAATTTTTATGAGAGAAAGTAAATCCAAGTAGAAAGTTTCAAATTGAAAGGAAATAAAACTTACTGTAATTGGCACATCTTTTGTTCCTGAATTTAATAAATGCAGATTTAAAATTTTTGGCAGATCTGTTAAAGAACAAAAAACACACCTGGCTATTAGGCTATTTTAACATAAGAACCTTATACAAAGTCATCTGCACTAGCTGGTTTCTCATATAAATCCACCGTTGTTCAGTGTTACAGAGTTAGAGTAACGTGACAGTACAGCCAGTCAAAATAGCTAGTCCCAACAATCTGACACACTTAAAAACTGCATTTTTGTGTATTAGTAGGTATTACATGCTTCAGCTAACTGCTCATATTTCTAACACATTAAGAAATGAACAGGCTAAAAATACTACAATGAATGATTTTTCCAGATGCACCGATGTTCAGCAGAAACTAATCTTACTTAAAAATCTTTACATGTTAAGTAAGTTCCAAGGAAAAGTACCTCAGAAGCTACCTTTTCTAGTTGAAAGAAGATATATACTGTCTTTCTTCAGTAATGAGTCCCTCTCACAGTTTCAAAAGATACCTTCAGTTTTACTAGTTTCTGCCACGTTTTTTTTTATTATTATTTCACTATACAGTATTAATTTAAAATGGAAATATTAAGCCACAATTTGTAAGTGGCACTTTAAAAGAAAGATCTTATCCTAAATATCAAATGTGATTATTTGCACATTTTCACTATTTCCCGTGTCTGAGAATTATTAAAACTTACGCAGACATAAAACAGTATTTCAAAACAAGTCCACAAATTAAGTAAACTGACAACTGTTTTCACACTAAGCCATGTGCAACTGTATAAGAGTAATGTTATTACTAGACCTATAACTGGAAGTACAAAGCACTGTTTGCTTGTACACATCTCAAGTATACTTGCAGGTGAATACATTTGTGCACTGTTGTAACACGTTGTTACCCTGCTTTTGAAACTCTAGCTTTTAAAAAACATCATTCCACAAGCAACCTGGAATAGTATAAAGATAACTGGGCTTTCCCCACTCTACTCCTTACAAATACTTTTGATACCTGAAGCATAGTTTACCTTGTGTTCGTAGTGTACCAAAATCTAGCATTTCTGTTGATGAATAGATTCCTGGTGCTTTAAGAAAAAAAAGAAAAGTTACCACTTTCTTATTACAGTAAAAGTTAATTAAGCTGAAGAACTTAAACTAAAAACCCCAACCACACAACAAAAAAAAAACCACTTTTCTACAAACCTGTTGTAACTTCTACTTCAACTGGGAGAATGATAAATTCTGTGTTGTCTGAGGCATTTGTTTTTATTCTAATGAAGGCTGTATGATTATCCGCTTCTCTTGAAGAAAAGCTGGCTCTCATCACTCCTTTTGTTTCATAGGGAGGTATTTCCTGATAAATAATCAAAGCACGTCTATGAGAATGCAGTAATTACAAAAAAAGCTGCCACACAGAAAATTTACAATAGAAGTATTGACTATAATTGTATTAAGAGAAAAAGCTGCAATAGCAGTAAGAGATAGGCTGCATGTTATTAACATTACCATTAAATTTAGTAAGGATAGCTGCAATCTTGTATGACACTGATTAAAAATAAGTATATGCAAAAGGACTTTCATCTCCCCTTTAATTAAATTTTATGTATTAAATTGTGGTAAAAAGACAGTAGACTGCATCAACAGAATCTACCTATAAACAAAACCTATTCATAAAAATGAGTGCAGTAACATCAAATACTGGTTTTGCATATTCCAACTGTTTTTTCTCCAAAGCAGACAGAAGGCATACTGTTTCAGTGCCTAACACAAATTCAAATAGCACAGAACTGCAAGTAGCCAGAAGCTTGTGGAGTTGCAGGTTCATTAATCACCAGGCAATTTACAGCAAAAAGTCAGAATGTGTTTTAGTTTCTACCAAGCTTATTCCATCAGTTCCAATCTGCATTCAGGGTTTGAAAGACAACTCTTTCTGTATATGTTGGACACAGCTGCAGCACAAGGCTAGCTCAGAACCATAGGGGAAATACTAATATTGCACATTCTTCCTCATCACATTACAGAAAGGGCTGGGGAACTGGATTTTTCTCCCTCCCCCCCCCCAAATAGAAGATTAAAGCCTTGATCTGAAATTTGGAGCTTCTTGCACTTTAGATGTTAACAAATATGGCAGAAAGTAGGAATTTTTGATGAGTAGTCCTTGCATCAATTGATGATGTTTCAGTTGACAGCTGGCTTCCTTCTTTGTGTTTTTGATGAAGGAAACTGGACAGGATGTAATCCATATACTGATTGTCTAATACATCTTTTCTGCACTTTCTGTAGTACAAACTCATACCTATCCACTCTGGAGGTCAAGCCATATTTTCCATGGCACAATGACTCTAGATGTAGTCTTTGAAACTGTTGAATATCAAAGTAACTAGTTTCAACTGCCACTACTTGGTAAGTCCCTACACTAAGAAGCTTTCAGGTTCTGTTTTGCACTTATTCACAGACCTAACATAATGCAGCCGTTCATTAATGTTTTGAAAGGATATGATTAGACTCTTCCATATGTGTAACCAGGGATCCAAGGGTTGTCAGATCCCTGAAGTAACTTTGAACAGCGATTACAAAAATACTCCTGCATATGCAGACTGCTTCATCCAATCATCCAAACATTTGGCATCAAAACAATTTTAGACTATGATGTACTTCCATTAGTCAAAGTATTATCACCACATTTCAAATATATTCTTCTACTTTGCAGCTTTTTCTAACTGCAGCACGCTCCTGACATAGCCAATACAATGATATATCTGGGTGTTCCCTCCTACTGGTTTAATTTCTTCTAGTTGCCTTATTGTTTTGAAATACCAGTGGCTGATACTAAAAACAAGAGGATTAGTGCTGACTAGTATTAACCTAACTGCTTTTCCATGCAATACACTGGAAGCTTCACATGAATGTCATCATTGCTTTAACTGGCAACCTGGCTTAGAGAAGCTGAAAAGCTACATGCTCAAGAAACAGACTAGAAAGAAACCAGACATTCAAAAATCTTCCATTCTTTTGTTTGTGCCTCCAACATGTTTGTTACATACCTACTAACAGCTACAGAACTCAACATTGCCTTTGAGCTCTTTTGACAACAAGGAAGGGTCTATCTTTAGAAGCAATGCCATTTGACTAAACTGGTATCAAAACATTAGGACCTTCACTTTTTAAAATCCATTTTAATGTTTACGTCTAACCCTCAGCATCTGTTTACTCTTTCCACTGTATTTTTTAAAAATGCTTGTGATCTATATTCATACTTGTTTGTAACTTTTGTATCTAAAGCTAAGATACTGTCATTCTCATGGCCTTTCTCCAGAAAAGCCAGGAATTAGGTTTTGTTATTGTCCTTCTTAGCTCACTTGGAAATAGCCTGGCTTTACTCATTACAATAGATGTAACTGTCAGTGACTGTAATGATACTCTTGAGCAAGAGACAAGTTTTGGTGCCCAATGACTTTAAAGTCTCTCCCAGACAAAAATCAGTCATCAAAAAAAGGAATAATTCTCATTAAAGAGGAAAACAGGTTTTGTATCTAGTTGGACATTACCAACAGTGTGATATACAGCATGAAGCTAATACTTTACCTTCAGGATGCTTATAAAATTTATTTCACTTAGAGGTATCAGTCTGTGTTACTCTAAAACTACATTAAGAACACAACAAAACAGATTTAATGAGCCAGATCATGAGTCCATCCAACGCAACCAACTACACCATCCCCAGTAGCAGACACGAAGAGTAAAGAATAAATGCAGGGCATGCATGTACGAATATTCTCCAGAAAAGTTTCCAGCCACTCTCAGCTCATGATCCAGTATTTACTGCAGCTAGACACAGCACTGTTCTATTCAGTAGTCCTTAATAGATTCTTCTTCCCTAAGTTCATTCAGCTGCTTTGTCAACCTGTATATGCATTCATAGTGATTTGCAGGAAGGACTTTGTCAGTTTCAAAGAAAAAATCCATGTATTTTTCCTGTGAGTAGATCCAGCTCACAGGCCATCAGGACTACACTGTCCTGAATGCTCAGGTAGGTGGAATTCATTTTACTGGGAATCTTCTTACTCCTCTCATTTCAAAAAAGCACAGCTCAATACAGGTGGCTTCTTTTAATTAAACCTTTCCTTCAATTCCTATTACCATACAATTAACAGATCCTGTTATCGTTTCAATTTTTATGCGGTATTTTTAATGATTACATGACAAGAAACAAAGCTGGTAAAAAACACCCCAAAACCTAAAATCGTATCAAAATAAAACCTCTCCAGACAAGTGCAATGAATGCTGCCAGACATGACTACTCACCCACAGCTTCCTTGTACCTCCTTGCTGACCTGTTGGAAGCTCTAAATGGAGATCACCTCCACTGGAATACATTTCTACCACCTGAGATGGATAACAGGAAAATGTTAGCCCTCAACTTCAAAGGGATCTGTTTTAGTTATTGGATATTATAACATGCAATGGCATGGGTCAGCAACTATTTGACCATGGGAGTATTTTATAAATTCACTTTTCCTGATGATACAGTGATTTGCTAGTGCTACAAATTATGTGCTTTATGTAACATTTCAGAGTTTATGGATCACTTAACAGAATCAGATCATGATTGTCAGTGGACTATTCATTTACTTGTTGGGTTAGGTACAGACATCAATCCTGTCTTAAGAATGCTTGCCAACCTTACATACTAGGGTACACCGTAAAGACACCTTATGCTGTGCGAAACAAGTAGAAGGAAGCTAAGAAGCATTCCTGGATTAAAACACAAGATCTATTTTACCTTATTTGCTTAAGTATTTGTCTTAACTACCAGTGAAGTTTGATTCTTTATTTTGCAGTAATTACGACCATGTAAAAAAAAGGAAATTTCACAGTAAAACCTCAATTTAGCAAATTAAGAGATCTGTGAGCATAATGTACAACTTCCAGAACAACTGATCTGCATTTAAACAGAAAAACATTGATATAATATGAAAGACTTGGCCTCAAATAACTTTAAAGTCCAAACAGAATTTTAAGAAGTACCAAAATAAACAAAATTTCAGTTTAATGTCATAAACATAACTAAACATTTAATGATTTTCTCTTAGGCTTACCTGCAAAGGTTCACTGTGAGGGTTATGTATATTTATTATAGGAGAAAAACTGCTATTTACAGGAACTCGTGCCCCAATAAATGGGCGCAATCGATAGGGGTTCGGTACTCCAATCCCAAACACCTGGTTCAGAAAAAGAAAAACAAGCTTAAGTAGCTGTATGTAATTCTTGCAGAGCCTAACATAGGTGCACCAATTTTAGTAATCTAGCAAGTACTCTTTACAATTAATTTTATAGTAGACTTCTAACAGAACATTTAAAATCAGTATCAGGCTACTACTTACTTACACTGACATACTTAAAGGAGCTCAAAATACCATCTTTTCTTCTGATACTCTTGCAACACTAGATACCAGCTAAAGGTTAAAAAGATGTGAAATATCCTTTAATCATACCATTATGGAACAGACTATCCATATGGGAAGCATTTTTGTTGTTTTCAACACATTGCCAAGGTAAGAGTCATATTCTTTCACTAAGGATTTCTCAGACTTCTTAGACTCTCTCATCTGTCTGGTTTATCTTTCTGAATCTCAAGTGAGTAATTTTTTGCCAGTTTAATGAATAACATTGTCTTGTCACTGGATCAGATGAGTACAGAGCTAAAGAATGAGCTAGGTCACTGCAATGAGCCACTAAAATAACACACAAAAAATTGCGGGGAGGATTTTTAACCCTACATAATTTCATCGATCTGGCTTACAGTACTGCCCTACAGATATTTACAATGGTATACCTCTGTGTTACAACAAGCACCAGGAATGGAAACTTCTTCAACTGGGCTGATTAAAAAAAAATCCACTATTGTGCAAATATCCTTGGATAGTTGAGCATGCCATAATAGATACTGCTTTGATAGATTCATAATTCAGAACTTTTTCTGAAAGAGTGTAATTTCTCTTACCTGATAAGTAAATACCCCATGATTAGAAGTGTTAATAAATAAAGTATTCTCTACATTTCCGACTACTCTTGCAAGGAAAACTACATCAAACGATGTATTCCCTCCTGGAAGAATTTTCTGGAAAAAAATAAAAGCAAGCAAGCAGAATAATAAACAAAACTGTTTACTGAAGACATTCCACCCTGCAGATGAACAGTAGATCTTGTGCAACAGAAGATCTCTGTGTGTTCTTTATGCAAAACTGAAGTTAGAAAGCCTACTGCAGATTTGGGGGGTGGGAAGAGTAGAAGTTCCAGACATATAAAAATGTGTAACAAAATAATAAAAATACCAATATTTAAAACTATTACCTAGTGCAGGATCATATTTAATGGATTTTTTATGTCAAATTCTAAACTTACAAGTTCAGCTTACCACAGAAATATTTTGGACCGACAGTTTACAGAATACTGGAGAAAGGCAATTACTACAAGACTTCAAGTGAGAAGTGTTGCTTATAGACATGTTTTCTGAAGTTTTTGGTGTTTACATGGCCCCTGCTAAGCCACAGGCCCTGCAGACAAAACTGAAACTAGAGGACTATATCTGACAGCAACGTGGTTATGAGTTAACCATGCTGACACCATGCTTTTTAACTTGCAAGTTCCTGTAACATGACTGCACTAGTTGTAAGTGTGCTGGAGTGGCTGCTTCACACTAGCACCACTTCACTGGACTTACAATTTTCAGAAAAATTACAGGAACAGCTTGTTCCTGTATGTGCTCTAAGGCAATGCACACTTAAGTCACTTCAGCAACAAAGGAGATCTGCTGTTAAACCATCAGTTACAGTATACACTTCCAATATAGCGTCTGAACTCCTATGCAACGTATCATTCCTTCTCTTCCAGCAGGATTTGTGTGTTTCTTGTGCTCAGTTCAAATTTGCTTGGTAATTGACTAGACATCAAGAACTGCAGTATCTGAGTATTTTTAGGTATGTAATTATTGCAGTAAGGAGCGCATTTAAAGAAGGGAGGGAAATCAAGCTGCCATTCAGGGTGGGAAGGTGGAAGGAAAAGCTCATTTTGAGAAAGCAGAATAACTTACCCTGTTTTGAAAAAATGATGCATGAAAATGTGATGTTGTAGCAGATATTGATACTAATGTAATTGTTTCTTCTGAGCTAGGGTTATGTAGGTAAACTTTTTCCATTTTTGGCATTCCAACTGGCCTGTCAAAACAGAGAGAGAATATTTTTAAAGTGTTAGAATTCTAGAAAATCAAGCATTGGCCTCTGTCCCATTAAACCAGATAGGAACATAACACTGATGAACACTGACTATAGAACTTTGCATTAAATGGTTTTTCAATTAACACATATAAATTCTACCTTGAAGAATTACTTAGTTAACATCTTTTCCATTATTTTATTAATTACTTTTTCTGAAGGCTAACCTAGCATTGTACCACCCTCTAAAATGATACCTATCCAAAACGAAATTCTGTTTTTCAGGTTTTTACTTCAGTATCAGAAGAGGCAAAGTTTTTTATTCCTGTGCTAGAACCTCTGAATAGTTATATCTTAAGAAAGGCTGCACACAGCAATTTAAAATCAACAGAGCACAATTTTTTTTCCTGATAATTTGAAAGCAGCCTTACCCAGAACCCAGATTTTTTCTGGTACTATGTTTTGTAATACACTCTACAGAATTAAGTACACAGACATGTGCAACAAACACTATTTATTTGTATATTGCATTTGAATTCATACCTTAAGGAAAAAAATAAGAAATGCTTGAGAATAAATTTTAGAATTTCATGTCTAAAACACAGAAGTCAAACAGTTAAACAACTGCACGCTTTTTCAGTAACAAAACATACTAACAATTTATTCCACACAAGCTTTAGGCTTCTTCCTTTTTGCTTACAACAGTTGACATGACAATAAATGCTTCAGTTTCACCAATTATTTTGCAGACTTTGATAGCTCTTCAGAATTTTTTTCATGCGCTTTAACACAAACGTGTTAAGCATCAGCACCAAAGCACTAACAAAGCGTGTAGATTACAATTTTCTCCAAATTAAATTTTGGAATTCAAAATAGTTAACTTCCAGGCTACACGTATCCACATAGCACTCCCTCCCATATTACCTGCTCCAAACATCGCAAGGACCACAAAACTATTGACAAGAATTACTATCTGTAGTACCTGAAGTGATGATGACCAATAACAGGCAGGTGTTCTGCCATCCTCAGTTAACTTTAACAGGCCAAATTAATAAGCACTCTTGTAGTTGCACAGTTCTTCAATTTGGGTAGGGAGGGTGTGTCTCAATAGATAGAGCAATGTAACTTCGCTGTAAATTAAAGCTTGCACTGGATGGAGGATTTAGTGACAGTAATCAAACTATACCATAATTTACAAAGCGATTGCAGTAACAGAACCTCCTACTTATGAAACATGGGCTAAACAGATAGATGCCAAAGACCATTACACTATTTCAAAGACACAATTATTAACCTTCAATAAACTCCACCATCACTAACAGTAGAACATATCTGCCCTCTACTACTGTAGATCCCTTTGCTTTGCTTGCAGAGTCCTCTTAATTTCACGCCTCCACCAGCAAACACTTGTTCTTGATCCTTCTTTTACTATCAATAAAATCTCATTTTGACTTCCCTAACTTAACTAGTAATGAAGATTACAGTTTCTCTTCTCACCTTTTAAAACCTGTACAAAACCTAACATCCAGGTTAAGCTATAACATAAAAGTATCTGTGCCTGTTGCCAGTATACATGGGGATATTTGAAAGGGAAATGGTTTATCAGCTGTGATGTTTTGCATTAACTGCTGTAGCTGCTACACTGTTGATCAATGAAATCAAACCGTAAACCTATACACCTGTTCTCCCTTTGCTAGAGGAAAAAAGCTTATCATACCACAGGAATCTGAGTGAGAGCCAGCCCTCCAAAGTTGCCCATCTCTACCCCACCCCCAGCAAAAAAAAAACCCAAAAAACAAAACCAAAAACCAAACCACATACACACACACTGAAAAAAACCCAACTGAAAACACAAACACCCACAAAAGCACCACTGAGAAAAGTGTCTGCTGATACGGAGTTACGCAGCACCCCCTGAATTCTGAACCCACTGGTTCAAACACTCCTTCACTGACATCAGTACAGATGGGCTTGAGTATTTTATCTGCTTGCTGACTGTGAAAGGTATAAGTAAGCTTTTATAACAGTCAGCAATTTCACAGTGAATTTGTTGTTTAAAGAAAGTGGTCATGCTTGAATAATAATAATTAAAAAAAAAAACAACAACACACAGAGAAGAAAAAAAAGAGGGGGGAAAAAAGAGAGAAATAAAATAGTTCAACTTCTCCAAACACTGAAGAAAGCTCCTTCAGTCTCTTCTGAGGATCAGCCATCGGTTCTCTAGTTCTCACTGCAATTTCTCATTCTCCTTAGTGGAAGACATGCTCCCAGCACCTTGTTGCAACTATTTTGCTTGCCACAGTGCAGTTTCTGGGTATTTCTCTTCCTCAGAGCATATTCAGTAGCTCCTCAAGCAGGTGAAACCATCCTCCTCCTCTGTTACAATGCACTCCAACCAGTCTTTGTAAAAGGCATGTAAAAGCCAAAACCAAGAATGAAGCAGAACAGTTCCCGTCGACCACAACAGCAGGATGTGAGAGAAGATAAGGCAGATTTTAAGTACTGTATTACTTGTGAGCAAACAACATGACCTGTGGTCTCTACAGAGAACCAGCTGTATACTGAAAACCTAAGATGAGAATTGACTTAAGTGACACTTCTCATGATGCATGATGTGTGAAACACCACAAAGCCAAGGAAACTATGTTGAATGAACTGGTACTACTGAAGTGCCAGTCTGCTCCTGTCAGAAACGGAGTCTGGAAGTAAAACTCATTATCCCAGGAAGTGTTTCAAATAATAACTATTTTTTAAGGCCTTCATGCTTTACCAGTTCTGAAAAGAGGGGAATATAAGACAGTATATTTGGGAAGCTAAAGCCTGTAAAAACAACTAGTAGGGAAGCAGCCATGACAGACATCACAGTTCACCAACTTCAGATTCCAGACTAAACCGGATTTATTTTTTTTTTTAATAGGTGATAAAGGCACAAGTCACTAAAAAAGAATTCTGTTGCTAGGACTATGTTTTATTTCACTATTTTGTTGACCATTCTGATTTTGAAATGAGTCCAGTATTATGTTTTGCTCAGATACAGCTTTCCTTATATTCTTTAAGCTTGACCTTAGCCAAATCTACAGAAACAGGACAAACCTCACTTGTTTTTTCTGCCACCAGACATAGTAAAATCCAGGTAAAGCAGACAGACACCTTTAATGAACCTACATCCCAAGCAATAATGACAAAAGGGATGCTCTCCAGGCTGCGGATTATCAGGCCACAATGCTCTGCACAGGCACAGTGCTACCTGGTGCCAAATTTTACAGCAGCATTTCCTGGAGCAGTCACAGCTAGCACATTTCATTGCAAGAAGCTGGTACAGACATACACCTTCAGGCAAACATGAACTGTCAAAGCACGTAAGATTTTGTTCCTGACCTTTTGTCCTTGCATAATACTAGGTCCACCTACACTGATAAAAAACAGATACCACAACCTAGATGAGAAGATGGTAATTAACAAGGGTGAGGTGCCCGCTCAAATGGGTAAAGAAGCCTGTGTTCACATTCTTTACTGCTGCAACTCAACTCTTGCTGAAGTCTAAGTTAGTATCTGCAATGTATTGTAAGCATGTCCTTGTAATGGAATTCACTGCTGCTCTAGGGATCAAGTGGAAGATTCTTTTAGCAAAAAAAGCTCCTGCAAAAAGTTGAAGAGATGAATATTTGAGTTATTGGCTCAAACTTAACTTGCAAAAATATCTAGCTATTCTCTGCAAAGCAAATATGGATTGAGAAAACACCCTTTTAAGAGAGCAATTACATTTTTTTCTTACTGCATATAATTTAGACACCTCTGTAAAACACTCACTTGATTTATGAAAACTGATACAAATCTATTACTGAAAAGCAAAGGATATATATTCAGCAGATATATTCTTCCTCTTCCACCTCCTATTCTTTCTAATGAGAGTGGAGAGAGAACTTAAGTCAACCAAAAGCTTCCCACTTAAGATTTTGGGAATGCTGAGATAAATATACCCAAGAGTCAATTCAGATAAATTCCTCATGAATTTGAGAGTTTAACAAATATGTTTTCCCCTAAGTATTTTTTTTTTCTTTTAGCATCTTTTGAAACAACTGTAAGACCAGTTGTTGCACAGTGTATCAGAAGTTTCATATGGGTTCAATCAGTATCCTGTGTCAGACAGGAGTGAAATAGCAGATGTCTAGAAGGCAAAAGTGTAATAACGTAGAAAGCATACAAAGTCAGGTGCCCAGAAAACTCTCCTAGCCTCTAAATATACGCAGCTTGGGAACTTCATGAACCAGTGCAGAAGGTTCTCCAGTCAGAAGACCAGAGAGGGAGCTCCAACAATAAGAACTTGGGTGTTGACTTGTAATGATGTACCCAGCTTCTTTTAATGAAATTAAACAAGCTTGTCTTACAAGATTACCTCTTCAGACTGAAGGGGAACGCCTTTTGTACCCCATTCTGAAGAAAATGTTAATTCCTTACGTGAAGGAAGCCTGCATGATGTATAAGACTAAAGAACTAGTGGCTAAAGCATTCCTCCTGTTTCACATGAAACTGTATGCATCACTGGTTGAGTGACACAGACAACTTGCTTTTCAGCTGAAGTTAAGAGTAACTGCAGCACTTAAGTTCAAGTATGCAAATGTGTCTCCAACTTGGAAAAGCAAAAGAAAACAGAAGGGTTTTGGTTTTGTATATGCACTAGCCTATACACCCATTGCTTCTCAGCTTCCAGATTTCACTGACTTTTAACAAATCAAGAAAGTTATTTTATATTATGCTTGACAAAATGTTAGTGCTCATGTAACATACTAAATGGACCAAACACCCCATTTTATATTAGGAATCTAACCTAGATCCCATAAAACAAATCATACCTTTTCCAAACAGTTAGCAAAACCCCATATACAAAACACCAGTATTAGTCTCTTTCCAATCATGTCACCAACTGTGATTTGAATGAATCTAAGAGTATAATAATCTATTTTTTGCTTTGGCAGCATTTTGAAGTCTAGCATGATATGCAAACAAATACAGAGGTAGATCTGGACTAAATGTCACTTCACTGTCAACAGTTTCTTACATTTAACAAACTCCAAGGGAAATTAAAATCTCATTTTGCAGCATTTTTTAAAAATTTCAACAATCTCAAACTCTCACACATTAGAAGTGTATCAAACATGCAGCCAAATATTTACATAGTACATTATAGGTACCCACCATTTGTAAATATACTTGTTTAAAATGTAAGAAAACCAGAGATTTAGATAAACTCTCTAGTTGCTAGAATTCTCCATTATTTACTGTTAAGAGATTAGAGTTCTTGAAGAAAACAGATTAATTTGCTAAAGTTATGCTAACCTAATATTAGCAACTAGCATAAGGTCTAAAGACCTGCAAGAAGGTCTCAAATATTTGACCATTACCAAGCAATTGCTTTCAGGGCCAGCTTAAGCTTTCATAGAACATCCTCCCAGATGCTAAAGCTCACAAACAAGAAACATGAAAACAGTATAAAAATCCCCTAAGGAAAACATTTCAAAGGAAATGCAAAGCAAGACTGTTTATCAACAAAAAAAGACAGATTTTCAGAAATGTCCTACCAACAAGAAAACTTTGGAGAATGGGATCTTGCTCAAATTGAGTGAAGCAAGAACCTCCATTCACCACAAAAGCATATGCTGATCAAGGATTAAAATACTACTTTTGCTAAAGGTGTCTTTTCATACATTACCAATAATTTCTATGAAGCATGGGTAAGATGTCAACTTCACCTAAAATAATTCCACACTGTAAAATTGTGACGGTAAGCAGTTCTAGCTTATACTGTGTTAGTATCCTAAAATACTCCATACGCAAGTGCTCCATTACCAAAAATTACTTCTACCAAAAATTTCATTGTGAACAACTTACAAAGTTTACTGTTGATATAGTCAGAGTTGAATTAACACAGATAAAGGCAATGCATCACGATCTATGAGGATTCAAGTTCCCCCACAAAGCAGGTACAAGAACTAAATATATAATTTGCCCTGCAACAGGATTCTTCAGTCTTCACCCAGATGGGCCACCTGCTCTGATATGAGCAACCTGGTCTAGTGGAAGGTGTCCCTGCCCATGGCAAGCAGATTGGAACTAGATGGTCTTTAAGGTCCCTTCCAACCCAAACCATTCTGATTCTATGAAGACTTGTCTCAAATACAAAGCCATATAGGTAATGACTGTTCTGCCAAATTAGCCTCCGAGCAACCAACTCCCAAAGCTACGGAAAACGACGTAATAGTTACTGTTTGTATGTTAGAACACCTCAATTATTCCATTCCTATTTAACAACAGGGGACAGTAATAGATTAAAAGAGAGATTAGAAGGAACAGAACACAGGTAAGAATAAAGGCAGTTAGTTGTGGAGTTGGTTGTGGGTGGAGTTTTCTTTGCTTGTTTGCTTTCTTTAAAGCCCCGAGTCTCTGATATCCAACATGTTGCAGAATTTGTTCCAGAGGAAGACTGGTGTTGCTTCAGAAACACAAGCAGGAGGCTTTCATATCAAATAACCAAATGAGTATTACACTTAGCCCAAGCAGTCCCCTGGAGCAGTGCTATGGGAGAACCTGTCTCAGTTCCACCCCATTCCCAGAGGCTCAATGTATACAGAAAACATTTGGAATCTCTTCAAGTGAGCTAAAGATTTGCATATCCTAAAATACAGCATACATTTCCTTTGATAAATGTGAGATTACCTGGACTGCCTTCAAAGTGGTAGAACATGGTAGTGTTTATTTTATATTAAAACAGCATTAAAAAAACCCCAACTTTTAAAACCCAGGAATATAAGGCCGTTGTACTCTCATCTCCTGGTGGAACACAGGAAGTGTGTCTACAGGATGTATCTATCAACTTAATACCGATTTTGATTTTCTGAGATCCCTAAATAAAATAACTTTTAATAAATATTATTCCTGCTCAAGTTGGCATGTTTTGAAACATCTGATTAAACCCACACACTCTCAGCAGACCAAAAATGTCACAAGAAGAATGGTTAGCTTACAATTGAAATTAAATATTGCAATATCTTTAGCCTAGGAATGATATACGTTGATAGCTCAGCATAAAATGAACTTTGAACAAGTTTGCTCTCCTAAATGTTACATGCCACCTATTAACAAAACACCATTTAGGTACAATACTTATTCAGAAAATAAATATGCATTTAATTCCTTTCCTAAAATCCGTAATTACCAAAGAAAGAAAAGCCAGAATTTGAATGTGAAAGCCCTGTCTACTTTAAAAGGCAAAAGCACCAAAAGCTTAAATCTGCATTATTTGACTTCTGAAGTGCCTGGCACCTGCAACTTGTTCCCACCATAAGGTTGAGTTACTCAGCATTTCTCGGAGATGGTTCACTTCTATTTAAATGCCTAAGCACAGATTTAAAACTGAACTTTGGGTCTCCACATCAAAACCTTTAATAAAACTGTTTTTGACATCTTACTGAAGTTTTAATAAATCAGAAGACTCTTTCTGCCTGAGCTTGACCTAAACTACAACAGAGAAATGACCATATACTGTTAGAAAAAAAAAAAAAAATAGAACACATAATGAACCAAGACCTAACACAGAGATTCCCTATTTTAACTGATAGAAAGCAGCAATCCCCCAGTGCATGAAGAACAGCTTAAAGTACTTATGATACTGTCAAGGAGCTATTTTTAGGAAGAATAAAGGGGGGAAAAAGCACCATCTTTGGAAATCCACAAAGCAAAGAAGCACATGTAGCTTTTTTCAGATAAGAATGAAAACTACAGATGACCTTTAAAAACAAGATATTTCAGAGCACATCAACAAAACACTTTATTCATAGTAGAAAAATAAAATACATTTTAAATGTCAAGTTCTGTAATCACTATGAACTGAAATGTATACCATTTACAATGTATAACCAAAACAACAGGTATGTTTACAGTAACTCTAACAAAGATCAAACTGCTCTACAAGTTTGAGTTTGCACTGTACTCACCAGCACAAGTCATTAACTATAATCTAATGCTGTTATAGCAGAGATCCAGAAGAGCAGGGCTTACCACTAGGTACTTTACTATGCAGTACAGAAGCTCAATATCCTCTTACCTAGGACCAGTTACTGACATTACAAAAAAAAAAAAACCAAAAAACCAACAAAACCACACAACATCAAAAGATAGAGATTCTGAAATTTTGAAGGAATAAGGAAGAGGGGACAGCGTGATTTATTACATCTATTCGCAGAAGTAAAAGTTAAAATTTTGTTAGCACAAATTCTGTAAAATTAAATATTTTCATACAGCTTTGTTATTCAGTGTCATTATGTTTGCTTTTTTGTATAAAGGTTGTTTCTGGAAAACTACTCTATGCAAACAATATACAGTTACAGCCTCTCTTCTTTCAGAAACACAGAACTATACACCACGCCAATACACAGGACCTTCCTTGCACATCTGTAGTCACCACACCATACAATGGTCTTTCCTACAGACAAGGAGTACGATATTTTTATTAATAAACCGTGGGTTACCTATAAATAAAGCAGCCTGTCATCCAGCAGCAGTGCTGGCTGAGGACCAGGGAAGCAATACTGTGCTATGGCACACCTGGGCTGTTTTCTTTCTTCCACCTGAACTGTTAAAATGTTTGACATGTCCTCACTGCAATTTACATTGTGTCAAAGTATCAATCATGCATAGAGGCGACATCCATGTAAACCAACTCAGGAATTGATTTTGACTGTTAACAAGAATGATTGCAGCTACCTATACACACTAACCAGTTACTGGTAAGAAAAGTTAAGGCTGAAATAGTTCTCAGAGGAACTGATTACAAATAGGTACATTGTTGACATTGTTAGACTTCCTTTGTCCTCCCTCCCTTCTATCTTTTAGAGAAGTCACAGATAAGTTTGCTGTAAACCATTACATTCAGCCACTGAGAATCGAAAGAGCAGTCGGGTGCAAGGTGGAACACAGAGCTAGGTTTCTGGAGACTGTTCTCTTTGGGACTGTGTTTTCACAACCCTACGTTACTGTTCTAATAACTGCAGATCCACTGACAAAGTTTTTTTGCCATCAAAGCAACAGTAAAATGGACATGCTAGAGTAGATGCTCTCTGACGTGGGTTATGTACAAGCAGAAAGGTAATCTCACCTCAGCACATTAAGTTCTAGACTTAAAACTGCTTCCACTCTGCAGAGCAGCTGTACAAGCACCTAAAAAGTAAGCACAAGTACCTACACTACCAAAGTCATGGCAGCTGACAGGTTGCTCAATGATATTTAAGACCAAGTACACCAGCTCTCTGGAACAAGTAGGTCAACTACACTTACGGACGACTGACCAATGCAATTTATGTACACAACCTTCTTCATCAGTTTTAAATGCTCTTGAGATAGTTTTTTTCTATTTGTCTAAGTAAACAGATCAAAAGACTTTTCAACTTACTGTTCATGGAAATCGAGCATTGGTGGCTCAAACCGGAGAGGTCGGCAATTTCCCCGATACAGGGATACACTGCAAGAAAAAAATTAAAATGCTGTAAAACATACTGTTAAATGATACATTTTTGCTCCCTTCTCATCTCAAATTGCCGTTTCTTAGCAAAACATTCATTAATACTAATAACAGAGCAACTAATTCAAAAGAAGAAACAGCCTGACAAACCTGTCCAGTCAGCATACTGTAATTTCACCAGCCACTTACATGATTATGTGGTATCTCTAAGAAAGAGTACATATATTGGAAATGGACATAACTGACATGTTAGTTTTCCTCTATATAGTGATGGCTAAGTGAAACAGTAAGCTAAATAAGTTTATATCATCTTTCATAGCAATATCCAAACATCTTCCTCAATGTATAACAGTAATTTATATACACACACACCATGCGCTTCTCTAGCTACATCTACACTAGTACATAATCTTGGATCCATTTGATGGTACTGAGGCCACACTGGAGAAAACAGCCCATGTCCATACTGTTAAGAACTTGTAATTTCCAGAAGACATGACTGCTCTAGAAACATTCCTTAGCTTTGCCTATACTAACCTCCCACTTGGAACTCTTCAGGAGACTAAAACTTAAATTCCACTCAAACAATCCAGCAGTGAAGACAAAAAAGTAACTGGAAACATACTCTACTACTGCTTATTTCACCAGTACAGTTATATAGAGCACAATCAATAACCCACAACATAAGTTACAATAAAAAATACAAAGCAGTTTCATTGACTGAAACATTTTCTTGTTCAGAATCACATGATTGTGACCACACTTGAGCATCTCTGTAATTCAGTAACACATGGGGCGGGGGGGCGCCTCAGTAATAATCATATTAATACAATAAAACATAAAACGGAGACAATAACGTAAAAGAAATGAACAGGAAAGGCTAAAGAATGGCTCAAGATCAGTGGCTCCTGAATGGCTCAAGAGCAATAGCTTTCTTTTTTCTTCAAATATTTTTGCTACTGATATTAAAATAGCACTCTTGTTTTAGATCCTTGTTTTCAGACAGACCTGCTGCCATATGTCCTGAGCAAGCAAAGCTGCTCCACAAACACAAGCCGGGGCAGCAGAACCACCCAGTTCTGCCTCAGCACAGGGAGAAGCCAGGAGATGGAAGACACCCTCAGACAGGCACATGTGGCTCGCCCTATGAAAGCAGAGGCCTCAAACTCCATCAGTTTAATTCCATCTAGCGTATTTCCAGGAAAACTAATTATTGGTCAAATTCAGATGTCTTTCCACACTCCAGAACCACTTCAACAAGGAAACTATTTACAGGAGTAAAAATTCAAGAACAGGGTACAAAATCTTAACTGTATTCTCTAACAGCACAGATCTGGGCAACAACAACGGTGTAACAAATCAACAGCTTTTTTACAGTGTCTCAATGACTCATTCTAGTACTCCACAACTGAATCTTCACACTTCCAAGTATAATGCATGTGCAATGGGAAGATCTATTCAATGACTTTTAAAATACTTCTGTCAATTTCTTCCAATTTCAAAACTCCAAACAGTCATCCAGCACCTCTTCTTTTATTGGCAGTTATTGGTAAAAGGACATATCAATTCATTTTATGGAAAAGTTATCAGAAATATTTACAGTATTTACAAAAGCGATAATGAACATCGTTACTTCCAATGCATTGAAAATACAGTCAAGAGTAACTTGACCTAACTTGAACCACCAGGACATACACAGTTCTCCACATACACAAAAAGTTCAAGCACATTTTCTCAGACTGCATAGCTATAATATCATGGATAGCCATTTAGGCAACACAGAACTTTTAAATGGCTGAACATTGGTAAAGGCAGCCACATCATAATGAATAGCAACTATTACTATAAAAGTAACAGCTGTAATAAGATTCAAATGGGAACAAACAATATTGGAATTCCCAAACTTTGCCTACTGGAAGGCCCAACATGAGTCGACTTGCAACAGACTTACAAATGACCATAATGTCTGGACTGCTGGGCACTTGCTCACTGAAGGCTGGATACACCCATGGGTAGGGCAACTTTAACAGCATAATGATATTTGAGTTAATTATCATTGTAGGCACGTAGAGCTATGGCTCCCAGTCTTATATCAGAATTTAAATGTTTTTCTTTCCCTACCCCTCCAACATTTCTAACTTTCAAAGCCAAGAAGAACAACATGAAAAGGAAAAGATGCATCTGAATGAGAGAGGACTACCAACATCTACCAACAAGCTTCAGCAGACTCGGAATCAGCCAGGAGCCACCTGAACCTATGAAGTTTCAGGAATGAGTAGTTACTGACAGTGATTTAAGATTGTCCCAACACTTTTTCCCTTCTGCAAGAATTTTGATTTTAAAAATGAGACTTGAGAGCAAACTACACACAGCGCCTGACATGATCATTACCCCTGCCATATCATCCACTCTGTCATCCAAGTGAGAGGGCATTTACCTCAACTGTTAACTACAGTACTGATCCCATCCAGAAGCAACCAGCTACCAGATGTAATTCACTGAAATGCAACTTCATGTCTCAATAAGGTTAGTCACAGACAGAGACCATAAAGGTGGTCAAAATATCAGTGGCTGGAAAGACTAGCTGTGGGAAAACCGCTTGGAGGGGGTAAATTACAGAAAACTGGGAACTAATAGAAGTTGTAGTATTGTAACAACCTTTTTAAAGTAAAATACAGTTGCCACTTTTAGACGGTTGGCATGCATGCAATCTACTCCACCATGGTTCCACAGGAAACACAACCTGCTAGCCTAGAGGAGCAGCGGAGGGTGGAGTGGAGTGGAGACACTGCGGTCAGGCTCTGCTGCACTCCCTGCAGGACTGGGAACTTGATGGTACCATACAGCTGATAAGCCGCATAGCAGATATCAAATGGAAAATATATGAGTTGTCTGTTGCTGGGCCAACAACTGTGGCGAAACTATTCTCCTCAGATGAACCTTGGTCATTATAATCTCATTATAATACTAACACACACCTCCATCCCAAAGTTAACCACCTCCAAGGCATGACCACCACTCACCAAGCATGTGCTTTCTATTTCTTATCAACTATGTCTTTAAATGAAAGCAAGAGAAATTTACACCAATCAATAATCAAAGAATGTATGACCAGAGTCACTCAAGCTCCACCTGAGAGTAAAAAAAAGGTATAAAAAGTAAATGAATGAGGGGGGAAGTCAGGGAAGGCTCCATAGTAACTTCTGGGATCAGTCGATGGGCTGAGCCTGTTTTCTCCCCCATAGGGATGCCTATTGGGTGAGAACTTTGTCTTATGCGCGCTAAATAACTAACCCATGCTAGCTGTTCTTAGTGATTAATGTTTTCATTGTATATAATTTAGTTGTGTATCATTTCAAGGTTGTTTTTGCAGACAGTCCCTATCACCAGCAATCACGAATTTTAACTTGTGACGATTTTATATTAGAGAGTGTTATTCCGTAAACTGTTAGTGTTAGTCCTTTGTGGGCACTAGAAGTTGCCGGCAGCGGGTAACACATTCAAATAAAGTGGGAAGGCCTGCTGAGGGGTCCCCCTGATGCTGTTGGCGTGTTTCCCTGAATAAGTCAGTCAAATGGCCCTCTGATCCAGTGGGACTGTTCAGTGAAGGGCCCCTGTAATGGGACGCAGACAGACTGGTAGGGCACACGGGTCTTGGCTTTCTTGGGGCACTGACAGACAGATCAAAAATCCAGGGTTGCGAAAATCTCCACCCCACCTACCCACCCCACTGTGCCCCTTTCACATGACAGTAGGTGATATGGATGTCCATCAGTGCTAAGACACAATCTTCTTCTGTTTAAGAACATTCTGCAGCACTTTTATAATGCTTTTCTGTTTATCACAGAGTACTAGGCACTCAATTTTAAATAATCCATGCACATCTCTGCATTTAGAGATGAAGAAAATGCTTATCAAATACAGTATCTGAAGTTTTCTGCGAAGTTGGGCAGTTAACTGTTTCTCTGCACCCTCACTTTACCTTTCCAGCTGTTTCAGGATTTCTGGAGGAGGTCTGTGCTCTGTGGAATCTTATCTGTACCATCTTTAATTGCTACTGTGGAAAAATCAAATCTAAGCATTACGCTATCTGTGTTTTTCCCACATTATTTTACCAGTTGTTTAAAGGGTTTTGTTTCCTCTTCTGTGCCACAAATTGTCAAGAAATAAAAGACAACAGCATTAAACCATCAAATAGCAAGAGGATTTTATTTAACAACACAAACTCCTAGAACGTCACTACTTTGTTATTTCTATTACCCCCAAACAAAATGAAAGTGTCTCCAAAAATAACTATGTGAATGTTTAAAATGACATAGTCAAATACTTCACACTTTTTGTGCCAGAATGTCCTTGAAAAAGCCACCTCAAAGACAGAACATTTTTGGCTAAAAAAGTAAGTAAACAATCATATTTCCCTGAATGCATCCATGACTTGTTAATATTTAAAAATAAGGTTAAGCTGCAAATCTAAGAAAATTTATTTACATTTTTATAGTTAAAATAATTTTAGAAATATGGGTATTAAACACAGCCTCAGTGAGAAAGTGAACTGCCACAAAACATTTGACCACTTCAGTATCTGGCTATACGTGGAGATGAATAAAACGACTTAGCAACAGAAGTTTTTCAAAAACTACAACCAGCTAGTGATTGGCCCAATTATGCCAAAATTAATCTTGTATCACGAAAAACATACTCATGATATCAGACATCACACTTCAAAGCTAACACTTCCTGAGGGGGTTGTCTGGGGAAAGGGTGGGGAAAGAACAGGGAGAATCTTGAATAGATGCACTGTAACCTGACCATGGGCAAGAACAAAACAAATTAAAAAGCTAGTTTATTTCCCTGCTTCCAATTAGTGTTAAAAAGCAGATCAAAGAACTGAATGAACTGTCCAGATAGGGAAGAAGTATCTGCAAGCTATACCAAGAAGGAGACATTATGATTTAGAATAAGGACAATGAGACACAAGCCATCTAGCGAAATTAATTTCTGCATGTGGACCAGAAATCTAGAGTTCTTAGCAATGCCATTAAAAAAAAAATCACTTAGAAAATATTTGGAAGAAAGATCCATGTAAAACCAATAACGACAGAGAGGAAAAGAAACAGACACACAGCAGATTGGGTATTCACTTTGTAATACGGGATCGAAGAGTTTGTGATGCAGTTCTTTATCATGTTGTGATTAAACGCCAAATAGGCCAGCACCCTGATGTGGAATGGACTATTTCTCCTGGGAAACATGGAGATTTTTCAAATCTATAAACCAGTGTTTTATTAGAACACACTCTAAACCACTGAAATTTTAAACACAGAAAGCAATCTTCTTAGATGAGAAATTAAAATTACAAAATCCTGGAAGCATATCTAATCCATGGCCTCAGTCTCACGCTCAAGGACCAGAAAATTCAGTTGTATCTGGGAGAGAAAAAAACTGCCCATAATCCCTAGGTCTCAATAAAGGCACCTTCTTTCTGCCATTGAGACTCAATGATTTAAACAAGATACTATTCCATTTAAACTATCTCCATAAAGTCTGATTCTACCCAAGACATAAAATACACTTGTCACTGATCTCAGAAGTTTAATTGTGATTCCTAAATTCATGTTTTCATACTGGCAATCTGACTGACATACTGCAGCACGCAGCTACAGCTGTTTAAGTTCCCACCCACAGCTGTGTTCCCTACATTTTGCAATCCCCCGATAGCTTGTGGGAGAATGCAACAAATACCCACAGCACAATGCTCCAGTTCACAATCCATGTACAAACACATAATCACCGGCAGGGTAAAATAAGTCACTGGACCATGAACTGCAGCAGCTGAGCCACAGGCACACATACTCACTTTCTCTGTCACAGGAGAGAGAATCCTTGGAAGGAAGGACAGGTAAACAACCACCGGGGTACTAGCATCTTTAAACGACTCATGTTGTTTGCAAATTATGAATGACCAGAAGTCCACTTGATCCAGTACGTCAGGGAAGAACACAATGATCACTTAGCTTAAGCTACTTGGCTTACAGAAATGGAAGTTTTGGAAGTTCATATTAGTTATACTCCTCTGTAACATATTTGCTTTGACTGCGTTCTTCCAGAAGCAGTTATGATCATATAATTTATCTTTCAACATACAAGGGAAGTTCCATAATGAAATTTAAGAGATTATTTTACTGCTGTGCAAAGTCTAAGTTCACTACAGGGTAACGCGTGTAAGGCTTCAAACAAACAGTTTAAGATAGGAAAATGGGGAAAACCCCTAGTAAACAAAATATTTAAAGTGCATCATTTTCATTTGATCTTTAAAAAACTATTTTTATTTTATCTTGACCAAAATGTTATGTATGAGTTGTATGACCTACAGCAACCAGGAAAATTAAATTCCAGTAACTCTAAATGCATGGTACCTTTACATGTGATCATTCATTCTCCTATCATGGTACAGTTACACTCACAGAGGCGTATATATAGTATGTGTAAGTGGTTAACAGAAACGAGTACTGAATACATCTTTCAAAGTGACTACCTATAGGAGCATTTTAGTGAAATGCATGTTCTCCTTGCCTAATCCTATGCTAACAGCAAGTAGAAAACAAATAGTTTAGTAAAAGCACTGGGTGGAAAGTTTGAGGACTTCACAGACGAGAAATAAATGGGCAGAAGTCCTGAAGGGCAGAGAGAGGCCTCTGTTGCTGGGGTAGGGGAAAGACGACAGATCCAGGGAATGTACAGCACCAAAGTTTCAGGTTTTATGCAGAATGACTAAGCTAAACTTTTTTAAATTAAAAAGTAAAGGAGAAGTTCATGTAACACAAGTCTGACAAAATTCACATTACCATAACACACAAATTGCCTCAAGCTTCAGATCAAAATATGAAGTAGCTGCCTTATTTCAACAGATAATATTAACTGTTCTCTTTTGCATTATCAAAATAAAGATAATGTGAATTTATGTTTTAATTTTGCCTGGAGTGAAAGACCTGCCATATCCCCATGAGATTCTTCAGCACTTTCATGCTCACTCTTTCCCCCCCAAAACCTTGAATTCCAAGTATACTTATAAACTTAGTACCAGGTAAGCCAAAGTCTACAGTATTTTCATACAATTTATGAAACTGACACTGCAAGATTTAGGTCCATACCTAACCAGATGTCAGCAGAGACTGGTGGCAAATGATAGAAGGCTTTCGAGTGTAAAATGAAAAATATTGCTTTTTTTCCAGAGATTTTTCAAAACTTGTTGCAAAGAGAATGCCCTTAAACCCACGTTTAAGCAACTATATACATAGTAACATATGAACGTTTCATAAACTCATCTGAAATGGAAACAAGAATAGTCCTTTTACTAGATTTCCTGCAAAGGAAATGGAAATAGCCCATGAAAAAAACCTAGCTGTGTCTACATGACAGTTTGTTGAATGCTACTGTATAAGAAATAAGCTTCATTATTACTGTTCAATGTACTCACTAAATACACAGGAATATTTGAGGAGTCTCCATAGAAAAATTACAAACCAGGGAAAAAGCAGCGCCACTTCTTTTCCTTCTCAGATACTACACATGCAAAGTTCATTGATAACAGATTACGTATAGATTATGTCTGGGGGCTGGGACAGAGAGGCAGGTAAGAACTTATTAAAAGGAACATCGTAAGTTTTTCTTTAAAAGGACCCTAAAGAATTTTGATGAAGGCAAACAAACCCACTCCTTTCTCAATAAAACTTGAGCAAAATGATTTAAAAAAAAAAAATATCTCCAAGCAGAGTCTTAGTTTACCCCCTCTTTATTTACACAGAATTACTCTGTGATATATATCACAAAGTGAATTAAAGAATTCTTCCATTTCTTATTCCATATGTGAAGTGATTTAGCTGTCTAACATTAAAAATTGGTTTACATTTTAGTTTAAATTTCGTCTGTATAAGACAGATTTGTATTTGATCTTATTTACACTAAAACTTTATTATTCTTAAGAAAAATATCACAAATATTGCAATAGGATGGCTGTATTAAACTTTTAGAAAATCATGCTTACCTTTTCTGTTGATATGAACTGAGGCCTATAGTTGTCTCAGTCTGTAAAAGAAAAAAATAATTTTAAATATAAGACACTGACAGCATTATACTTCCTGTGGGAAAAAAAAACTCCAGCAACTGTAATAAGTCAGTAAAGCAGATCTTGAAAGACAAAAGAAGTTCTGATCTGGAGCCGAAAATGCAAATTGTTTTTTTCCAATTACTTAAAGAAATCAAACCTCTACCAAAAGACTATTTAGCCCTGGACAAGAACTGCAGTCAGTTCCAGCGGCAGGAACTCCTAAAAACTGCAAGACAAGCAGCAACTTAACAACTTAAAAATTGAGAGGAGGAAAAAAAGGTCCAAGAAATTATAACATTGTAGAGAGCAAAAGCAAAACCTAGCACAGATGTAAGAAACAAATTACTAAGGAAAGCACATAAAACAAATAACAGTCAAGCAATTATCTGACCAGTGTAATTTAACGAACTAGAAAACTAGAAAACAAAGAACACTATAATCTCCATTTGATTAGGAAACTTCATATCCTTCCCTCCTAATTATCTTCTAGCCTCTATTATTTGTACCTTTACTACCACTACGCTGGACATTACAGTTAATTACCTGAAAACAAGGAGGTTAGGTTGTCCAGGAAAATTCAACTAGTTTACCCTTGTCTAAGAAATCCCAACTGGTTTAGAAGGCTGTGTATGGAATGTCATGATGCAGCTAAAGTTAAAACATACTTGACTTTGAAAACTGTTTCTCCACAGGATTTGGGGATCAAATTGAGGATTTCAGTCCTTCTCATAAAGGCATTTCAGGGCCAAGACAAATATTTATCTTCTGAGAGCGGGAAGAAAGCTTACAAGTCTGATAATATCTATGGTGCATCTTGGCTCATCTAACACAATTCACCTCTAGTATAAGGATGTCATTTGTTTGCAAGGGGAATGCGAATTTTTTGTATCTCATTTTAGAACTACAATCAAGTCCCCTGGCTGGACACTTCACTGATCTCTATTTCAACTACAAATTACACTTTCTTTTCTTGTTTTTCCTAAGATAAAAGTATTTTTTCTTAAAATAGCTTATAACAAATTATCTTTACTTAAAATATAATTATTTTATTAGAGGAATTTTCATTTTGCTTTTTGGAGACACTTCTTTGAAATTTTATAATTACTACTAGTAAATCACTTAGTCCACAAATGTTAGTGTTGATTCATGTCCAGGATCAATTCTGGACTGTTAATCTAACTAGTATTTCAGATTTAAAGTGAAATTATTTGCTTTAATGACCTTCCAATTTGTATCAAACTAAGGAAAGCTGGAAGTATATTATTCACCATTGTCAAACAAAGTTAATCTGTTTGTAACTTGAGGATTTATTTGCAATTGTGAATGTCTAGAAAAAGCATCAATTAGTTTTTTTGTTTGAATGCCTCTGAAATAGAGTGGCAGACTGCCTTGCTAAAGGGACACTGCAGGGGGAAGGAGTTCACATGCAATTACGCAGTACAGCATGTTCCTCACTGAACAGAATGCTAAGAGACAAGGTAGATTATAATAAAATTGGCAATATAAAACAACTTAAAAATCAGCAAGTTTTCATCTAAACTCAGCAAGCTTTCATTTAAACTTATGTATTATATTTGTACCATAATTAGGAAAACAAGGCATTTCTTATTTTTCATTAAAACACATTGGCTTGCAAATGTTTCCACTAAGTTTTCCTAGCTAAGCTATACTATACTCATATACTGATAAGCTTCTTAATTTCTGATGTCACCTCTATTTTCTATTTCCAGTAAAACATAAGGAAATACTTAAAGCCTGTACTGAATTGTTTCAGAATAGTAAGAGAAATTCAATTAAAATGAAGAAAGAAGAAATTTAAAATCAGTTTTAATTAACTGATGAATGTTTAAGATACAAAATGTTTTGTATCTAAAAATTCCTACGAAGTACTGCCTAACAAGTTAATTGATTAGCTCCAAAATCTAAAGAATTTAATCAGAAAAAATAGATCTCTGGCTTTCATACCTTATTTTTTTCCTGCAGCTGGAAAGATGAGAGCAAACCTTCCAGTTTTAAACTGCCACCCATTAATTTCTCAATTTAAAAAAAAAGAAACTGAATCAAAGTGAATCAGCTTAAAATAGTTTCTCTCCATCCAAAAAAAGTGTGCTGTCAAAAGCGGGTTTAACACTTCATACAAGCATTTGTCCAAAACATTAAGCCAGTGCTTTCCCCCGTTTATAAAAGCCTGATTTTACAAGCTCTGCAGAAAATACATATTGCTTGAGTATTTTAAAAATGGTTCTAATAAGCTTCAAACAGCTACTTATAGTTACACATGCTTATTCTTACTATCTACTTTTCTATCATGAACCTGAAAACCATGAATCACTGTCTGCCCTTACAATTTTTTTTTTTTATTATTATTTTCAACTATGTAACTATTGCCTGCAGCTTGCAGATATACCTGTTCTCTCCAAAAGCACATCAGACTACACTTGGCTCTGAGGGCTCTGCAAGAGATGCTACACAGCCTGCTCGGTAGAAACAGCGCTTGCTTGTAAGGACTAAACAGCCCAAGTTGTTTGACTGCAGCTGAGAAGCACACTGGTCTTCACCACAGCCAGCCACCACTAATCTAGGCTAACACACAAATTGCTCAGTAAAGTCTCAGCATTTACAAGCTTTCTGCACATCTCTGATGCACGCAGCAAGTGGTACACTCAAAGTGGTGCTGCTGCTGCTGGTTACGAATTTGATGATGTTTTTTGATTACAAAAGATCTATGCAATACAATCAGTCATGCAGATGTATCCAAAAATGACCCAAATCCATTTTGAGGGTTTTCTCTACTAACTGAAATCACCTGCTATTCCTCCCTACCAAATGACTGCATAGATCACTCTCTTTTTTACTACAGCACAGTTATTTAAAGCCATTCTTCTGATTTCGCCAGTTCCATTCTTCCATGCTGTGCCTTCACACCACTGACTTTCCTGCCTACTGGAGGGAGACAACCAAAAATTGCTGAGACAGTGTTCCTGTGAAATACGGTTACACAACTGCACTGATTTGGGGTGGGACAGAGTTAATCTTCTCCATAGTAGGTAGTATAGTGCTGTGTTTTGGATTTGTGCTGAGAACAGTGATGATAACACAGGGATGTTTCAGCCATGGCTGAGCAGCGCTCACACAGCCTCAGTGCCTTTTCTGCTCCTCAGCCCACCCCACCAGTGAGCAGGCTGGGGGGCACAAGAAGCTGGGAGGGGCGCAGCTGGGACAGGTGATCCAAGGGCTATCCCATACCATATGGGGTCATGCTCAGCACTAAAAGCTGAGGAAAGGAGGAGGAAGCGGGGTAGGTTCAGCATGATGGCGTTTGTCTTCCCAAGTAACCATTAAGCATGACAGAGCTCTGCTTCCCTGGAGATGGCTAAACACCTGCCTGCTTATGGGAAGTGGTAAATGAATTCTTTATTTTGCTTTGTTTGTGCACACAGCTTTTGCTTTACCCATTAAACTGTTTTTATCTCAGCCCACGAGTTTTCCCACTTTTACCCTTCCAATTCCCTCCCCCATCCCACTGGGGCAGAGTGAGCAGGAGGCTGCAAGGGGCTGAGCTGCCAGCTGGGGCTAAACCACGACAACAACCAAACCTTCTCTGTGAATTTAACATTGTGAATATAAACACCTTGTATTCCTTACCAATGTCCTTGAAAGTGCATTATTTACTACAATTAAATACAACCTTCCTTTCAGTAGTTGATTTTTCTTTAGAAACATAACTAAACTACCAGCAGTTACCTGACAGTCAGATGATGGAGCTAACAGGTTCAGATCCTATGACAGGGCAACCAAAACAGTCATTACCAACACTGCCCCATCCTTGACAACTAGCTTTGGCTCTAACAAGAGAGCACGTTCTATTAAGTTATAAATTATTCAGTAGAGAAAGTTGTTTGTTACCTATACTCTTAAACATCATAACTGGCAGACAATACCCCTAATATTGGTCTTAGTCTAAGACCCCACGCAGGCCAACTTTTAGACAAGAGAGCTGGGGAGAAAATATTAGTCTAATATCTGTACATAAAGTTTAATATCACAAATCACTTCAGTAGCACATCATATGCCTGAAATAGATTAAAGAACAAAAATCCAAATAATCACACTCATAAGGAAAAGCCTGGGGTTTACTTTCAGATGTCTGTTAAATACAAGCAGAATGACAAACTCATTTCAGTGACACTTGTGTTTTGAACAGGGGGTTGTTTGCTTTTGGTTTGTTTGGGGGTTTTTGTGGATATTTTGTTGTGTGGGTTTTGGTTTGGTGCTTTTTTTTAGGTTTTCTGGGGAGGTTTTTTGTTGGTTTGGTTTTTTTGTGTTGTTGGTTTTGGTTTTTTTTTAATTCAGGGTCAATCAAGAGCAAAGAAATAGCATACCAACTTCAGCAGCTCATCAACCATAGCATCATGGAACTAAACCAAAAATAAATCTCATGTGGCAGTTTCTATAATTACCACTCATTTTTATTACACGTCAATCTTTAAGAGTCATGCAGTAAACAAAAACATACAAATGTGTTCAGTTACATTTCTAAATATGTTTTTTTAATTTGATCTTCAAGTAAAATTGTGGACCTACTGTGCTGCAGCCTGGCATGCTATTTATCCTGTGTGACTGCACAAAACCGTCAAACATAAATGCCAAGAACTAAAACCATGTACCAGATCAATCACTGTTTAAAGTGTAGGCTTTGTTGAATACTGCCAGTTCAGCAGGTAAAGAGAAATAGAATTATGCTCTTTGATAGTTTATTCTTTTCTCCGCATACATCCGTATGCTCATACATCCGTAATGGAGCAGCATTAGCACTGTAAAATTATTAGGAAAATTTTATTACATCTTATCTGTATGGGAAAAGTACTGCAAATAACAAAATAGTACCTTGCAACGTACAGATCCCCAAGAAGGCTGCATGGGCACGCTATTCATGTTTCAAGAGACATAATAAGCTAAGTTACAGGGAAAGAACATTCAATTGTATTAATTTCCTGATCCAACCGACTGCCTAACAACAAAAACTAAGGTCAACACAGAAGAAACAAACATACAGCTGAGTGGTGAAAAAAGCAGGAGAGGGGAAAAAAATCATTCCTTTTACCAGTACTAGGGGTTTATAATCCTCCCACTCAAAAGGCTATGTTCAAGTCTTGGAGATAGATAATTTTTTAATTTTTTTTTTTAAAATTGAAGATAGTAGGAACAGCCTTAAATGCACTTGCTAACAGTTGCATGCCTTAATTTATCTCTTACATAACCCTAGAAGGATTAAACTATAAACCAAAGGGATTTCTGAATAAAGATCTTAAGACAACTTGTACACAGTGTGTTAGAAAATTTGAAGTCAGTCAGCCAGCACCGGTTTCAAGACTTACAACAATTTCTCTCCAGAGGCACTTATCCTCAAAAAAGATTTTGCAGAGAATCTGTACTTGAAAACATACCTTACAGACTCAGTGCAGTTGTGGAACAATAACCAGACAACAATCCTGCACACATGGAGAATCAAAAAACAGACCTCACAGCCTGAAGGCTGTCTCAAAAGACATACCCATGGTTGCTAACTTTAGCCAGAAAACAAAAACAAAAAAATCCCACCAAAAAAACAATCAACAAAAAAAACCCCAAACCACCAACAAGAAAAATAAAGGTTAATTTTAATGTCTCACCAGTTTGTTATAATAGCTATTCTTCACTTCTTGGTAAGAGGTCATATTACCTAGTACTACATTCAGTCATCTAAACATAGGCATCTGCTGCCACTTGAGATAAATGTCCTAGGGCAACCTGCCTGGTCTCAGACGGACATCCAGAAGGGCACACAGTTTCTCCTGTGCCCTGTGCCGTATCTGCCATGTTCATGTAGATGTCTGGGACAACCCAGGGCATCTCAAACAGCACTGGTTACCTATGTTTAAGCAATTGAATTCAAGCTTTGAAGTCTTAAACAAGGATGGTAGGTGGCAGGGGCAAAGCAGGGAGGACCTCTTAATTCAGACCTAAAGTTTCTGGACACCAAATACATTTCTTTAATGTTATCAGAAGTCTCAACAACCAAAGCTTTCTGCAATTCCTACACAAGAATATCCACACTGATTTAAAAAACTCTTTCAGTCTGAAAGACTCTTTCAGAACATTTTACATATTGTTATTTTACGGTAAGGCTGGTTCCTTCTTGTAGAAACGCTATGTGCTGTTTGCAACTAGATGCTGAGAGACAGCTACAAAACTGATATGTAGATGGCAGCTTAAATCTTCATTGCTGCATTCATGAACTCTATGCTAATAGGTAGAATAATTTAAAAAAACATAGTTAATGATTAATACCTTGCTTAAGGTAATGAAAAAAACCGAATGCTGTCACCTGAAAGTGGACTGAACTGAGTCATTCTTGCCATGCTCTTTCATGACCCAAACTCACATAAGGAAACAAAAACATCAGTTGACTAGCTGATGCAACACATGTTATTGCCATTGGCTTTGCAATAGTCACTCCTGGGCATCAATTAATTATTTTTAAACTAAAGCCTGGGAATGACAGTTCTTCCTGTACAAGAAGAAGAAACTGCTTTTTTTTTTTTTTCCCCCTGAACATCAGAAGGACTTCAGCTGCCCACAAGCAATGGCAATGAACTGAAATGGCTTTTATTCTTTTATAAATCACATGCTTTGGAAGGAAGCTCCTGAGGTCATCTAGTCAACCCTTGCTCAGGGGAGGTCTAGTTAGTGCAGGTGGCTCACAGCTTTGGGTCATAGAGATCTGGATACCTCCAAAGATAGAAATTCTACAATTTCTTTGAGTAACCTGGTCCAGCATTTGATCATCCTCAAGTTTAAAAGCTTTTTTTCTTACATGGGCTTAGCTTCAATGCTGAAATTTGTGCCCAAAGCCTCTCATCCTTCCACTGTGCACAATGAAAAAAATCTGGCTCTTGTCAAATCTATACTGCCCACAGCAATTCAGTTTTTCCTTTGGTCTTCTCTTCTAAAGGCTGAAAAAACATATCCTAATGTGAGAAGCATTCCACCCCCCTGATCATTCTGGTATCACTCTGCTGTGCTTGCTCCAGTATGTCAGTGCCTTCTTTGTACTGGGTAGCCCAGACTGGATACAGTATTTCCACTGCAGCCCCAGAAGTACTTAAGTGGGGGAAAATCACACCCCATATCTCCTGGCTCCACATTTGTTCATACAGTTCAGTAGGCTGGTGGCCTTCTTTGCTACAAGTACACATGGCTAACTTACGTTCAACTTGTCTACCAGGACGTCCCACATCTTTTCTGCAGTGCTGCTGTCTAGCCAGTCACTGCCCAGCCTGTCCTGTTACACAGGGTTATTCTCTCCCAGGTGCAGGACTTGCATTTGCCTTAGCTGAATGTCATGAGGTTCCTGTCAGTCTGCCAAAGTCCCTCTGAATAGCAGCCTTGCCTTCCACTGTATCAACTACTTTGCCCAATTTGGTAGCATCCGCAGACTTCCTGAGAACACTCCCTATATCACCATCCAGACTGCCAATGAAGACATTAAGCAGTATTGTCCTCAGTATCAAGCTCTGTCATGGGTAACTGACTGCCAGCTGAACTCTGTACTGTGGAGTACACCCATCGAGGTCAATGGTCTAGCCACTTTATTACCCACTTGTGCAATCTGTATCTTAACAGTTTGTCTATATGGATATCAATGAAGACCATATCGAAACCCTTTTAAAAGTTAACACACAATATGAAAATTCGAAGTAATAGAAAAAATGCATTTAAACTTCACACCCTGAAAATGCTATTGCTGATACACACCAGAACTGAATGTTTGCCACTTCCGTTAAGATACTTCTTTACCATGCCATATGGAATGAAGTACAAATCATGCAGAAAATACAAAAATTCCTCCAGTAAGAGATCAGCATTGCTGATTCCCATGCATGTATCTCAGTCCCATAACTTCCCCACTGCAAAGCTGCTGCAAAGCCACTGCAAATCGTGCTAAGGTTCTGTCAATTTGACATTTAGGACCATTATAATTCTCATTGCCAGTTTTGGTAACTAGCAGTTTACAGCAGTTTATGAACAAAATCAGCAAATATGTATTAAGTATATACAAACCACAACATTTCTATTTTCCCCCTATTTTAGCTATTCTGCAAACCAGTATGTATCAGTACAATGATTTCTAGTTCACCTGTAAAGCAGCATTTCATACACTTAAAAGACTATTGCAGCAAGGGTAAGTGTAGCGATTCATGTTAAAAGAATTTGACTGAAGAGTCTTAACATTTTCCTTTTTCATTGTAGGAAAACACTACTTGAAAATACTACTACATAAGGAGAAGAACTTTCCAAACACTTAGTCTGAACAGAAGATTGCTCATTGTGGAAAACAGTGTCCCAACTACATTGTCCAGGAAAACATTAGATACCCAAGGCAAGAGCTCTCACAATAAATAGAATGAGCTGGGAAACAGTCCTTTATGAACTAAAAGCAAATGCAAACTTTGCTCTGAAAAATAAATTTTACTTTACTGTTCACTTTTCAAAATAAAGTGCTCAAAAAGTGAGACAGTATGTTGGCTTCACATGAAAGGATAAATTATTAAAAGCAACAGTTGTAGCTTATTTCATCACTCCTAATATTTGCAGATGACATCATCATCAGAGGCTTGAAGCATCTGTCTGGTCTGGACAAGGGTTCAAATCATCAGGACACACGGAGGAGATGGCTTGAGACTGACAAGGAGAAGTTTAGCTGAAGGAGAGCTCAAATCTAAAACTGGGAATAACTGACTAAGCAGTGGTACACTAAAGAAAAGAATGTGTCTGGAGAACACAGTGAACTACCAACTATATGAGCAAACAAAATGCTGCCAAATATTTACAACTCATTTTGGAATTACTAAAACAAATGTTATTACACAGGGAAGCAACCACTCTGTCCTTTCTCAAAGCCTCAGAGTACTAATATCCCGATTAAATGCTACACTAAGTAGTGTGTAGACATATAAAAATCCAGTAAAGAAAGTTGCAGAGTGTTTTTAAACATTTCCATGAAGAACCTATAGGTGTCTTTTGGTACAAAGTTATCTACGAAGAGGACCAAAAAAAATAACAAAAAACCACCTGAATATATATTAGAGAAAAAAGAAGCAGCAAACCCAGCTTAGGCATGAAACAAATATGTACTTAAGGAAACTTGTGAAAGTTACTCCTCTAGAGGTTTTAAGAACAGAAGAGTCAAGCATCTGCCACATATACTCCATCCACACACAACACTACCTGAAGAAAGTACTAGGTGATCTCCTGAGGTCCATTCTAACCAAACAAATCTATGGCTCTGTGAAGTGCCAGCCAATTATACAGACATCTGCAAACTGCCTGCTACTGAAGAAAACAAACCCAAACCCTACACTGCATTGAGCAATGGACAATTTACATTAATACAAATCTTACTCTATGTTCAGGACCTAAATAAATGAAGGGTTCAGAAAGTTGTTGAATCCTTAAGGGGACTGATTCATGTGAAGGATAGACAGAACCAGGAAATTCTCTCATTACTGTAATTTAATCCATAGGCAAAAGTAGCATGAATTTATTCAGATATACACCTTTAATCTAAACATGTATGCTAAAGAATAAAGGTCTCACTTCTGTTCTATTAAGAAAGAGGGCAAAGCTAATGGTATAGCACTTTCTAATTCACATACTGGAAGTCCACACCCAAAAAGCACAGTCTCTACTTCACTAATATCACCCAGTAGCATGAACTAATGAACTAATTTCCACTACCAGTTTATTTTTCCTAAATGCAAAGGTTTTTAACTGAAATATTTAAAGATTTATGCTCTTTCAATAAATAACTGTTTTAAGCCAAACCTGTATTATCAGGTCAAACCCCAATTTTCCAACACATTTCATTTATTTTTAAAAACATAAGTCCTAAAATGTGACTGAAACACGTAAGGAGTGTTTCACTGATAGTATGTAGTCCAAGTAAGTACAAAAAAAACAGCATCAAGAGGATACATTCTAACTGGAGGGAGGTAGCAGGGATTCCCTAATGATTAAATTACTTAAGACTCAGCATTTGATTTGCCTTACTTGAAAAGCGCCTTTAAGTAAGAAAAGGGCTTGCTTCCACGGTAAAGATATCCAGTTCTCGGGGCGGGGGGGAATAAACCAAGACTGCAGGTGGCTTTGACACCTCAATGATTATTAATCACTTCCTTCACTGAATTGGTTATTTTTTATATTTTTAAAAAAAAAAAAATCACCTGAAGGTGACGTAACATTAGACAAGTGAGTTACTACTACGTCATCATATTTGTGCCGTAACGATGGGTGACCTACAAACATTTGTGAAAACTTACAGAAAGCCTAAAAGAGAAGCATTCAATGACATTACAGTAGGTTTAAAGCTTTAGTAACTGCTGTTCACAAGATGTAAATCTGTTTTTACACAATTTATTTGCTTTGGTTTTATTTTTTAATTGCAGTAAGTAGTCACAAGAGGTCACCATATTAAAATCTACAAGAAAAAAACAAATTGTAAGCTAGAGAAAACATGCTGTATCATTCTGCTTAAAAGGAACTGGTTTCATTTACCTAATTATTTTTTGGCTTAAGAGCCATAACCATAATATAAAACATAGAAACCATTTATTAGACATTTTGTCTCTCTTACTTTGTTTTAAATCAAACATTCAGCAGTATATTAGGATAAGTGGTAGCCAAATGCTATCCAAAGCACTGCAAAGTTGACAGTGTGACATCCAGAATTGCTTGACTTTGTTCCACCATAATATGTAAACTAATTTTCTTATCTTTGCTGCGTCTTGCAATAAAGTTGGAACGATTAACAATTAATTTTATTTTTCCATCCTTATATGAATTATTGAGGTGATTCACCGCAGTACCATTACTTTCTAGTCCTGAAAACTACATTGATTAATAGAATACTAACATATATAAATAAATTCAGATTTGTAAGATTAATTTTAATTAGTTACAAAAAAAAAAAACCCAACAAAACAATCCTGGGGAAAAAACACACCTAAAATGTAGTTAAGTGAATTTGACTGCATGATTTTTATCTTAAATATTGGGCCACCACCTTTCTGTCACGGTTATTAAACCACTCCTGTTGAACAAAATATATTCTAATAGAGCATGTAAAACAAGGAAACTAAGCCTAGCAATGTTTTTTCTCTTATATTTATACTGGTATGTGTATGTCAATGCAAGTTAAAGAAATATTCTGAGTCAAAAACTGCAATAATTGAGACTGTAACCACTATATGGAAAATTTCCACCATTCTATTCCATGTCCATGTATCTATATCCACATATCTACATGTGTTTAGCACATGACACTAAACAACTGTTTAACGAGGAACATGGGGCTTTTTTGTTTGCTTGTTTGGTGGCTTGTTTTTTGGTTGGTGTTTTCCTGGGGGGAGGTGGTGTTGGTTTTGTTTGACTGTTAACTGCAACCTTTTCTGTCACCAGTTTAGACAATTTTGAAGTATCTCATCCTTGTACACTATAATGTTAAAATCTGTAGTAAATTATTTTTGATTTACACTAGGGACCAAGCAGCAGGAGAAGGAAAAAAACCCACACAAAACACGCAACCGAGGTAGATGGGTGAGAAAGAAAAAAACATCTTCATAAATCTGAAACGAACAATATTATCACGAGCCCAGAACTATGCAGCTTTTACATTTGTTGACTCTTCTAGACTAGACAGGAGGTAGGAATTGTAAATCAAGCACTGCACTGGTAAATAATGAAGTTAAACACAGTCACATGCCATGTGTTCTAATCATCTAAACAATTAACTGCTTTCTCCTTTCTCCTCTCCCCCCTCTCAACTATCAGGACTAACATCATCAAGGAATTTTACTAGAAGATATTCTCAACATAAATAAAATCCACAAAATGCATGTATATTAAATTCTAGTCAATAGAACTTCAGAGCTACGTTGCTGTCCAATATCAAGCCATGTTGCTATGTATTTCATCCCAACCACTGCCACCATCTCAAAGTACCAGAATGTATTCTTTAAAGTTAACATTTCATCTGTTTTGACTGTCACCAAAAGAAAAAGCTGACAAAAATGGCAACTTTATACCTGAAAAATCCGTATTTGCAACAGCAATTACCTCACTGCAGTAATTTGAACTTTCTTTAAACCCAGTGGTGACTTGTTCCAAAGGGCTGCCTTTACATTTGGGAATTCTGCAACACTTCCCAGTTCCTCTAGTTGTGCTGTCCAATTACATCCCGACTCCACATCACGATGAGTCTTAAACACAAAGCATCCCACAGTTTTTCTGAGGGAAAAAACACCAACTGGATAAACAGGCCAGACAGAACCTGTGGTAAACACCAGTTTCCCAACACAAAAGATAGGGAACCAGAACCTCAGGACACATCAAAGTATACTGCTGAAAATAACTCTAGAAGGTCCAACAGTTTTTGGACTTAAGTTTGATGCTTGTTTATTTTCAAAATCCACTCACCCATGAGTTTCAAAAAGCAGCTGTCAAAAAGAAGATGAAACATTGCTAGTTCAGATGATTTTCTCAGACTACATACCTGCAATAAGTCTCCTTCATCAAAACGTAGCATTTCTATTATGCCATCCGACTGGATGAAAGCTGCAAAGAAAAACAAAAAAATAAGTAACTACCAGAAAAACATTTTGTTATTAAACAGAGTAACTTAAACATCTGAAATCTGAAGTACCTCACATTTTGTATATAGAGCTATGACAAATTAAAATAACAAGAGAGCTTAACAAAATACCAAACACAAATCTGTGATACAAATTTTCCCGAGAGCTCCAGTTCCAAGATGTTTGTATTAATAAGCATCACACTTCACAAATCAGTCTTTTGGCATAAAAATGTTTAACTCCGAAGTGAACAACTTCTTCCTAGTTCCCTAAAAAGACTGGCTGTACCAAGCTAACTCAGTATCAACCAATATGACTGACCGGGTACTTATTCAACTAAGTTTAATACATCTAAGCCCACAAAGAATTCTGACACTTAATAATGGAATTTCAATTTCATGTATATAACTAAAATCTTAACTGTACATCTGGAAAGCCTTGTTCACACTGTTCCCTAATTTTTAGTGTGGCAACAACTCCCTCCACCTTGACAGCAACATAACAAATTTTGGAACAGTTTAGAAGCGTTTGCACCATATGACTAAACTCGATGAAAAGTTCATGCCTCAATCACACACAGGATCCTCAAATTAAGCATTCTTCCTCCACTCATTTCCTCTAAATGTTTGGTCAGGCAATTGTTCTTCCAATTCCTCTCATAATGTAGGGGATGATACTTTCTTTTAAAGACAAAGAAATAAGGGCATTGCCCTTCCTGTAAAATATAATAGTCTGTACAAAAACGAACATGAGTTAAAAAGGAAAGAGAAGTTCAGAGAGGTCTAAATTTTACTCCCCAAAAGACTATTCACACACAAACACACAGAGCAGGTATTTAGCATAAAATACAGTAATAAACTCAAACCAGAAATCTGTATTTAAAAAAAAAATCCCTATAAATACCTCCTCCCCTACCCTATGACCTTATTCCATGACTACCTTTACCATTCAGCTAGATGAAGCTGGGAGTGTGATAACACACCCCCTCTTTCCACAAAGAGGAACAGCTTCAACAGGAAAAAGTTAGATTTCCCAGCACACACAAGCATAGCGTGCACTTCTGGAAGATGGAATTTGAATCCCAGTCTGAAGAAAGAGATTTAAACCTTCATCTCCCACTTTGAAAGTCAGTGTTCTAACAAGAACAAGTATTACAAGTGGCAACGTTGGTGACCTTATATCTATGATATTTTAAAAGAAAAAGTGACCTTATTTTCAGAAAGCAAAAGTAAGAAAAAAGCACTCTTGGCAGACAGGAGTAAAGTCACCTACCACACAGACAAACACTATTTTTGACACGTATTTGTCCCAATCATTTCCTCACTGCTTTAGTGAAACCTCACTTACCACCCAAAATCCAATCTCCTACTTAACATATCACTGTCTGCATATCCAGTCTACATCCCTGATTCCCCTCATATTTTGATATCTTCTCCTAAAAGCTACAAACTCCACAACCTTGCTTTCATATGACCAGAAGTAAAAGTTAATATAAAACAAAGACTGCTGCTGTCATCTCCAAAAGTCTCTTTAGTATGCAAACAACCCAAACAAATAAATAAAATCCCCAAATCACAACATTTTATACAATTACTTTTCAAGCTACCATACCTCAGAATTCTAACATTTAGTGACACAGGCTGAGAAAGCAGCCCAGTGCATGTGGAAGTCTGAAAATCGCTGTAGAGGACAAGAGGCAGGGGGTCAGATTATAAACAATATGCATGTCCTGCAATATTAACAGTGGCATGAGTGGTACTAGTCAGTCATGCCAGCAATATCTTAGAAAATTTTTTGGTGCATTCCTTGTTACTACCTTAACTATTTCCAAAAGAAACAAAAGTGATCCTTAATCCAAGAATTGGGGCTTTGGTTAATCATTTATATTGAAGAACTATATAGAACATAGGGCAAGGAAGAAAGAAAAAAAAGAAAAAAACCCAACCCAAAACAGAACAGCCTTTAAACAGCTGTTACAAGATCAAGTCCTACAGCTCATGAAGATTTGGGCTTTTAAAACTTAAATTACTGAAATAGGTCCATCAGTTTAAAGTTTAATCCTAGAAACAAACAACAAGTGGATTCTTGTCAATTTAACTGGCAATACATATGTAAGACATTCAAGCCACTGTTTAATTTTGTCTTTAAAACCACTCAAAAAACCTATCTATAAATGAATCGCAGCACAAGATGTAAAAATGAAGCTTTGACATGTCAGGTTAAAAGACAAAGTATGACAGTTAATCACAATTTCATAGAAATGTCATGCCTATCCTCAGTGCAAAAAAAATCAAGTTACAGATTAGCTGATAGAGAGGGCAAATTCTCAATTTTTAACTCAGGGAGAAATCCAGAATGAAATTAGGCTTTCTGATGCATTTGATTTATTGCAAGTTTAACGATCACAATTTAAAAAGAGAATTTATCAATACAAGCACACCTTCCTAATAGTCAAAAAGAACTGCACCTCTGAGATTGGGCTTTTTGACTCCTTTTGTTTTCTAGCTTTCTGCTTTGGAAACAAAGAATACACAGCACTTGACTGTGACATCAGGCACAAACAAAAATTCATTAGAAAAAGACTTTTTATACTCATATCTACCAATGAGTATAACATAAAAGCATATTTAATCAAATCACAAATTCTTAGTATTTTCCTAATGCTTTTCCCCTGGTTTAAACGATACAAAGATAAAAAGAGCAGAAAGTAGCAACAATTCTTCCACAAGGCAAGCACACACAGAAGCTCACAGAAACTAGCCAAAACTTTCTACACAAGCAGCTTGAATGCAGGCAGCCCTTCTGCAAACCCCAAACACTTTCTCAGCCACTCTTCAGTTACTTCATCTTTGCTGCAACTTACGAACAAAGCAACAGATGTCACAGAACATTTTGAGTGGATGACACTGTTAAATAGAAGTGCCATTCATCATTACATCATTTAAGAAATGTTTTTAGAGAGCAGATGACAGTTAGTGCCAGGTGAAGTCTGATGCACTGCAAAGCTTGGCTGCTGGCCATTTCACAGCAGTCACATCTCAACTGAGACTGTGATGAAGTTTCTATGGTTATACCTTTTACTTTGTTTTAGGCTAACTTTCAAGTCTTCGCTTCTACTTTATCAATTATTTCATCAAAGCACGGAAATTCCAAGTAAATACCTACACCTTTGTGAGCTGAAAGCTTGTTTTTGCAACCGACTTCTCTGACTCTCAATTCAGGATGAAGCAACGAGTCACCTCATTCAAATGAGGCAAAGCCTATTACATTTTAAAAAAGCTCCACTGATGAGTCATAAAGAATCACCCAAATCCCTGTAAGAACAGCTCTCAAACCGTCCAATACGGACCACAGAGAGGACAAAGGCTTCTTCAAAGTGAAATGCACACAGTGCCCAAAGAAGAGCCCAACACCTCCTTCTGGGTATTTGCCCATTCCAGAATTAGAAGCACTTGTACTACCTGAGCTAAGTAAATTCACAAACTTCTGCAGTGCCAGTCCAAAAATAGTCTTCTCTATCCTTTTACACAAAATATGTATGTCACCAATAGAGAATAGGTTATTAACAATGCCAAAAGACTCTGCAAGCAATTAAGTATGAGATCACTTGGGCATGCTTTATTAGGTGAACCATTCCCCATGCTACAGAGGAAGATGACTGTTTCTGCAAAGTCCCTAACAATTTCTTTTAGAAAAACTTCTTCCCAAAGTCTGGGCTGATACCATCATGCTCTATTATCAGTCTAATACTGTAGCCAATACTTTGATACTCTGGAATAGTAAACTGCAGCAAATTAAGACCTGCTGACTGTGCCATTTCAGTCACCCCTGCCACATGACTGGCAACTGCTATGAGAGGGGCACAACATAACATTTGGGGTAGGAAGCATTTCAGCTGTCCCAGCATGATCTGCCACCACACAAATCAGCAGCCAAGAAGCCAAATTACACCTTAGGAAAATAATTTCTTCCTGACCCTACAGGCAATTGAAGCCCTGAAGACTGCTTATAATAGTTATTAGTCAAACTTTACATGTTATTAGCATGTTCACAGCCCAAAGAAGGAAAAGGATTAAGCTTCACATGTACAGATTTCAAAGCCAGAAGAATCACAGTCTCCATTTGTCCCCACTTATGCTGAGCAGAGTATTTTCTTCTAAGAGATACACACAGATCCCTCTCAGCAGAAAACCTTTATCCTTCCAAGCTCCCACAAGATGCAAATTTATCATATTCATGAGAATCCTGACAATTTCAACCTCACTACTAGGATATTAAGTGATTTCAGGGTCAAATTTTTCCAGCTTCTAGCTTGCATATCCTGGTTTCCTCTTTTCAGACAGTAGGTCACTAACAGAAGTGATACAAGCAACAGCAAACACTAAAAATAAAAAAACACTAAAAACAATAAAAATGAAAGTTTCATTTTCTGTTTGGTTTCAATTTACAGCATTTAAAATGCAACTTTTTTTATTAAGTCAGCTTTTGTATGAAAAACCCATGAAAGGTATCAGAAAAATCTATAAATGTAAGTCTTTCCACTGGCTCCAAACCACCTTTTTCTAGGGAGAGCATTTTCTAAGCTTTTCCAAACTCTTTAAAAAATAGCAAAACAAAACCCACCACCACCACCGCCATAACCCCTACCCCCCTAAAGCACAGCTTTCTGGAACAGCAAAAAACACTATCCAGTCATTATTACCAGTAGATTTCTAAATGCTTTCCCCTGCCCTTTCCAGTAACATCACAGTGCTTGATGGTAAACACCTTAAGTAGTAAAAACCTAAATAGAGACTGAACTCACTTAAATTCCTCAAAGCTTAAGCAGCATCTTTTCACAAGTTTACATAGCTCGCAGCCAAGTTTTGCTCAAATACATTCCTATTTTAACTGTCTCTGTTCCAAGCCTTTTATATTTGAGCAAGAAAAGTACAGACCAACAAAGCAACAAGTAGCAAGAAGAAAATTTTAACATCCTACAGGTCTCCAAAATAAACCAGAACTTACTATCAAAATAATTTTAGACAACACCACAACACCAGTCTTTAGATGTGCCTGAATTACACATAACAGACTCAGTTTGCATGTAAGGCGAGACCACTGAATATGCCAAGACTCTTGGTGCACAATGATATAAGAATTCTCCATGGTTCACAGATTACGAGGCCTACTCTGACTGAGATCTAATTTTTAAGATGGCTTTGCAAATTTTTCTTTCATATAGCCACTGTCAATTTCTTCATTTCAACAGGAATGTATATTCTGGCATATAAGCTTATAAAAAGCACTATTCTGAAATATTACTTAGTTCTTACTCCGTAACACAATGCTTTCATTTATTTTTGTGTTAATCATTACATATCCTCTCACATACTTGCAAGAACTGTTTTCTCCCTTAACTCTTGTCTAAACTGATATTTTAATTTTCTTATAAACTATATTTATACAATCCAGTATCAGCTAGTCTATGAATTTTCTCCAAATTCTGGAAACAGTGTCCCAGCTTACTAAAATAGGGCCAGACTGATTATTTAAATCTCTCCTAATTTACACTAAGCTTTTTTAAAGTCCAGTTTTTAACGCTTTGACTTAATGACTAGGCTCGCTCCTAGGTAACTATAACCACATGAGCCAATTACAATGTGCTAAATGTCATTCACTTCTGTCTATGCAATTGTAATTACAGCATCTGTATCACTACTGGTTAAACACAGCACAACTAAAACTGTACGAGTTGGTTTTATAGCTTTGACTCAATTAACTGCTTACATACAGTCACATAGTTTCAACCATCCTGAAGAGTGGAAAACTAAGCAGCATGTGAAATACAGGTAGGTGGATATACAATGATAAAACAGCATTTATGAAAGGAAAATGACATTGTAAAAAATTACATACCCCACAGATAAAGAAAACCAGTATTATGCCATAATGCAAGCAACCATTATTATTGTCTTCAAGAATACGAAAGTCTGGTGAGCCTCAAGAAACACATCCCAGTTCAGTGTTCAACACAATAAATGCTGTTTAAAGAAAGGCCTATTCTCCAAGACAGGAGAGTCAGTGTAGCCATCAGCTTGAATGTCTGCCTATGTCCCAAAAGGTGACTGTTCCCTGGAAATGTAAAAGTCATCCTCTTATGAGCTGGCGATCTCGGGCAAGAGGCTCCAAGAGAGGATCACCAGCCAACAGGCTTCCTTTCCAGGTAAATCCTCTTGCACTTACATAGCAAATTCACTTGTTTCTTTTCCAGTTGTTCATAACAAAGGGTAATTTAGTAATTTTTTCCAACAGACCTCAGGAAGAGCCATCACAGCCAAGACAGTAAATACACACAAAGTAGTAAAGATCACATGCAAAAATCAGTCACTTTGAAGTCTTTTTACATAGAAACATATTCTTTTTTATTAAAACCCCTAATTACCATTCCTCAAAACACCAGCTTGCCAAATTTTTATCTTCTGTTTACATATTAGTTGAGACAGAAACATTCCTAGACAATGCACTTTAATCATCATGTGAAATGAAAAGGCAATCTATTAAGCTAAATAACAAAAAGATAGAATTTTCATGAAAAACCTCATTTTCTACTACTGATTGTAAAAAAATACCTTTAAGACTTTACACAACCCACACTCAAATAAGTTCATATGCACCAACCTATGCCAAAGTTAATACAAGCTTAACAGAGACAGTAAATCACTTTGCACTGCAATACCCAAGTGCACAACTTACTGCTTCACAGTGGCGTGTGGGTGAGGGGGGTGAAGGTCCTCAAATAATTTGTATTTTACTGCACTCAACAGTACAAATTAGAGTGTATACACTGTTAGCCAACTAAGTCTATATATACCTCTTTCAGTAGTTTATTCCTGTATCATTTCTGACTTTAGATACAAGACAAGCTTCTTTACACAGCAAGGCACTTTCCTAGTAAGGAGAGCTGTCACACTGCATTCATCCACTCATCTCTTTTCCCCTTAGCTAAGGTTGATGCGGATTTTTAGGAACTCAGTTTTTAAAGCCAGCCACAAAAAAGAAAGCGACAACATCATTCTGATTCAGAATACAGGCCCCAGACACTGAAACTACCGCTTAGTTTGAGAAAGGAAGAAAGCAGATCTCCACCCTGAAGACACCATTCGCACACACATTTGGCTCATGCCATTAGTTTCACACTTCAGAAAATGGTGCAGATGCTTGGAGGATTCTTTTATGGAGTTTGCACTGACTGGATGGGTTGTGTAATAGATATATCCTTGCAATAAAACTACAGAAACATACCTAGAAACAAAAAAAGCTCACTGAAGGTAACACACATTACACCTAGCAGTTTCCTTTTATTTATTTTTTTCTAAGAAAATTACTTCAGATTGAGATGGACACAAAAAAGAATCCTATATTATTCAAATACCTTTATTCTCAGGTGCTTATTCTGTACTTAGTCTGTATTTCCACCTTACAGAAATTTGCATTTTCATCCACTTGAGCTAGAGCCATTGACCAAAACTGTCTATTTTGGATGGTAGCAATAAATACCATAAAACTTCACTTAAAAAATTTTAAATCAAATACTATGTTAAAAGTTGCTAGATGTTTTAAAATACTTATTAAAACATTTGCTTTAAGTTGCTGTTTATTTTAAAACATTTTAATAATTTCATTTGTTACTCCAAAGACATTTAATTGCTGGCTCAAAAATGCTTCCAGGGAAATAGTATCTAATTCTGTTTTTTCATGAAGATTTCATAGGAGGTATGAATGAGAACACATATTTTTAAATAAATTATGAGAAAAAATAAAGAGAGAGAGAAAGGAGAAATAATTCATCTGGAGAAAGACTTTAGCATGCATTATTTTTAAGCCATAGAGAATAATACTTCTGACAGTCATGGAAACTTCTCATAAATCAAAGAGAGGGAAATTTTTAAAAGAAAGTTAAAGAGAAATGCAACATCTGCAAATAGCATCCTTTTTTCTGGCTTTGGGCCATACAATTTATGGCTTTTTATTCTTTCTAATGATGGCAATTTTAAATATTTTAAAGTGTCAATATGCTAGATTAGGTTACACTTCTGTGTATTTGTCGTTACTGAGCTTGTACAGGCATAAAATTACTTGGAACTAGCCTCAAAGCCAAGATAATCTGTCCTGCAAGGACAGAGGGGAACAGCAGCAGCCCCTCTAAACTATTCTTAAATCGTCATCACACTTCAGTTCTCAAATTTTAGCTCAGAAATTTCTAATTGTGGCAATAATTTTTACTACTCATGTAGCACTGCAAATTGATGTGTGCATGGATAACATGGACTCACTGGAATTCCAACCTTTTCAGCATATAGAAACATTTTAATACGTAGTTTACAAGAAATAACAGTTCATAGATTCTGCAGCCTCAGGAGAACAATGCATTAACTGACAATAATTGTAACGATTACATTCACATCAGCCTTCCAAACTTGCACTCTTACGAAATTAGCCACTGAACAGACCCACAAAACCCACTTACTCAAAAAAATGGGTTGTGCCGACACAGTGCAAAGAACTGCTTAAAAGACACATCCAGGCCGATTAATGGCCTTACTAAACCTACACAGAGAGCAAGATTTGTTCTCTACACTGTAGAAAAGAGGAAGAAGGATGGGATTTTCAGGGTTTCCAAAAAACCTCTCAGAACAGGAAGACAATAGCACCAGACAGATACCCCCCAACATTTCAGTGTCTTGCTGGCAATGTGAGTGGAATCAGGCAAGAGCTACACCTTATGCCTGGTGGACAATGCTTGGTTTTCAATCCCCTACTCCTACCTTGCTACCTGCTACAAAGAATGCTTTGTATCACTCATCTTAACCAATGTTATGACACAGAAACAGTGCCTTGCTGAGTGACAGAGCTCCACTCTCCTCCCTGCCCTGACCCACGCCTCCCCCCACTTTGTTTTTTTTAGTCACTTATCGGGGTGGGACTGCACGAATTTATAGAACAGGGGAACTCAGGCAACACATTAACTTCAATTTTGCTGCATAACACTTTCAACTTGGTTAAGACTAAATTATAACTGGAGAGAAGAATCATAGGGAGGGAGGAGCACAGCATCTCCCCCCTCTCAGTGTTCACGGGAACTGTTACTACAGCATCCACTGGGAACAGCTATTGAGCTTGGAGGACGAGTAAGAGAGCAGCAAGATAATGCTTCATCAGCTACCATACGAAGTCTATAAATATAACAATCGAAGGTCAAGAAAAGGTAGAAAAAGCCTACATTAAAGCTCTAGTGTTAACGATGTGGCAGTAATGCTCCTTATTGATGGTTTAGCAAAGCAGTCTGTTGACTTGCCATGTGGGAACACCAGCCGGCAGGAAAAAGCCGGCCACAATGTCTGATAAAGCCAGAAAAGAAATGGGTGGAGAAGAACAACTGCAGCAAGTTTTGAAGGAAGATAAAATATAGGGCAAGAAGAATGAAACAAAACAGGTGAATTCCAGTTTTAGGGGAAAAATCCAAAAGCATTAATAAGAAATTAAAGATGCAAGAAGGTATACGGAAATGAAAAGCTTAAGTATTTTTAACTGCAGAAATTCAGTTCAGCTACCCAAAATATCTTGGAAGCAGTTAACTCTCAGAAGTAAACAATCTCTTCTGGTCAGACTCTTGCAGAAACTGCTGTGATGACCTAGGTTGACACCCTGCACAATGCAGATCACGATTTCACCCAATAATCCCAAACCCTTAGGCTTAGTTACAAAATACGTTTTGGAGAGACATCTAATTCTACTTTAAAGATTGCAACCACTCCACGTCACTAAGTTGCCCCTTAACTAAGATAACAGTCTTCACTCAAAAATACCTCTCATTTCTACTTCAACATGCCTAGCACCAAGTCTCAGCCTAAATATGCACACCTTTGCTAGATCAAATGGCCCTTCAGCATTAGAAAAATTTTTCCCAACACAGGTACTTTTAAAGGAGAGTTACATAATGCTAAATAAGTATTTTTTTAATTCAATTTCTGAGTTCCTTACTCTAATGTCTTTTTCCCTAGAGAAATTCAATTTAATCAAAGAAAAAATTCATGGGACTCATCAAGTACCAATACTCTGATCAAATTTTCCCAGATGAACTGGAGGTTTGTTCCAGTCTTTCCTCCATGAAATAATAATATTCAGCAGTACTCACTGGCAGAGTAACTTCACCTGTGAAAATTCAGTCTCTGTCAATGACAATGATCTCTCCTCCAGCATCAGATATAACCAGGTTTCCCTAAAACCAAGGAATTCATTCATCTTTTCATTATTTTGGAAGACAGTTTAGCCAAAGCTATTTGGGCAGATCATGACCTAGTTAAGCTACATGAAAGGCAACTGATAAGCTATACAATAATATAAAAGCAGCTATATAAAAGTTCCACACACACCCCCTCCTTATCTTCTTATATTTAGGAGCAACAACTCAGAGGACAAATGCAGTCTCAGTGCTTTCTATCACTGAATTAAGTCGGAGGGTGGCTGGGGGCAAGGGTCTCACTAGATAATGGTCATTTCTGGTACCTCTAGTCTGCCCATTGCTGGCTCCACAGACTGATGTCACACAGGTCCAGAACACCAAAGCAAACATAAAAGGAAATGGTTTCCAGTAAGGACCAAGTATTCCACATCCTCTGTGGCAAGAAAGGAACAGCCAAACTTGGCAACATTCAATATCCAGATCTCTCAACATTCCCTCAGATATACAAGTTGTGCAGACTGTTAAGTATTACTTTAATACATCTTGTATATTAACATGTCAACCACAATCCAATTTATTGTCATATTACCAGCAGCTAGCAAAGATGGAAACTAATGGCTATATTATCCTTTGCATGAAAGATGGGATACAAATATTCCTGTTGAAATAAATTTTTCATGAGAAAGAATGAAAACTAGGGGACAAATAAAGCCTATGTGATGCAGAACTATAGAAACAAGGAATGGCCGACAAGGTTTTTCTCTTTATTCTGTGATCACATTTCTTTAGTGATGCAGCAATACGCGAAACTTCCTGGATCCCATTACAACTCCACTTCTACCTAAGTTACATCTCAATTACTACAACCACAGCACTGATTTCACCATGGAGTTACGTGGAAACCCAGAATTCTCCTGTCTTACGGATATTCCCATCAGTTGTGACAAACAAAATTGCAACATCCAACTAAGTTTTTACGATCACGAGGGAGAACACAGAGACAGAGTAATTCAGTGTGGAATGGACCTTAAGATGTCATCTAGCTCAACCTTCTGCTGAAGCATGGTGAATACTGAACCGGGACGAAGTTGCTTAGGCTTTTGTTTAGCTGGGCCTTGAAAACCTCCGAAGTCAGAGATTCTACAACTCCTCTAGGGAATCTGCTTCAATGCCTGACTGTCCTTATGGTGAAATATGGTCTCATTATCTCAAGCTAGAATATTGTAGTGATCGTGACCAAAAGACCGTAATACTTCAAGGAGTCAGTGATCCATGCAAGAGCTAACCTGAGTAGACCCGTGTCTGTACTGTGCTGCATGTACAGGCTGGCTTTCAGGCCTGTGCTGGGCTGCAGGATGAGCTCAGCCAGCTCACTGTAACAGAGGAGCCTGCAGGCAGCTCTCACTCGGTACAGTCAATTATGCCACCTGGGTGGCCTTGCTTTTATCTAAAAGTGCAGCTAGAAGTTCTCATGCAAGCATCCTTTTGCTTGACAGTAGAACTCACAAATAGAGTTGTTTTCTTGCAAGGAAATCCAACAGTAGGTTGAAGGACCAACATGGGGTAACCCCTTCTATGCACGGGGTCTGCACAGTATGCTGCTGTACATGGACAGGAAGCCTTTTTGATGCTGCACAACTCAGGATGGAAGATCATCTATACTATTCTCTTTGTAGTGTTAGCTCTAATAAACAGCGTTTTCAATGATATTTCACAGTGTCTGAGTGCCTTTCTTACTCAGATCATCACAGACCAGTACCTCCTGTTACAAAACAAACTTTCCCTGTTTAACTTTATGATCATTGTCTCTCAGGCTCCTGCCACGCATCTCCATGAGGAGTCTGGCTCAACTTTCTTCTTAACATCTACTTTGATACCGGCAGGCTGCCACGAGGTCCCTCCAAAGCCTCATCTCCACGCAGCTTTGGGTCCCTTAGCCTCTCTTCATAGGTCATGCACCCACCAACCATCTTTGCAGCCTTCCAGTGGGACAGCGGACAGCAGAACGGGATGCAGTGGTTTAGGTGTGGTCTACTAAGTGCTGAGTAAACAGGAATCATCACTTTGTTCAGTCTCGTGGCTACACTCCTGTATGCTGCCAAGGCACATTGCTGACTCATAGCATTTCCAACCTGTATCCCCTGCGAGTGTTTTTTCTGTCCCATATGAAGGGTTTTCTCTTTGTCCTTTTTTGTGTTTCATGAAGGTCCTGTCAGTTCATTGCTCTGTCCTGTTTAGAACTCTGAAACACAGCCCTGCCCTTGAGCATAGCGACTGCTCCCCAGATATGATACAACAAAGATATTAAGCAGGACAGGTCCCAGAATAGAGCCAGGAGGAACTCCTTGGAACCACCCTCCAAAGCAGAGTATGAACCACTGCTGGGAATAAACCAAACCCAAACATTCTGCAGTTTATCTAGTTGCCTGGATAGCTTTTATCATTATCTACAAATTCCACCCACAAATATTTATACAGTATTCTGGTGCAAATAACTGATTCATTAAGAACTTTTCTGTATTGCTAGACGATTTCATATTTATTTACAAGCTTCAGATAACCAGGTTTTAAATTCACTTAACATACTATATCAGCAACTCAAATGGGGGACCCAAAAATCCCCTAGTGGAAGCAGATGTCATAAAAAATAGCTGATTTCTTACACTCTTATCTCAATATCAGTATCTTCTATCATTCTCAATCTAAGCCAGGCATTTTCAGTCAGCAGCTTATCACAAAAATAAAGAAATTTCATAAGCCAGTCACATCAAGTTATGCTGAAGCCATCCAATTTCACACTGAGGAAACTACCTTGAGATGTTTCCAACAGAGTATGCCTGTAAGAAAATGAGAAAGCTTTCTGTTTTCAAAAGCTAAAATTTCCTCTTTAAAAAACTCCTCTTTGAGATTCTCAGCCTTTTTTTTTTTTTTTCCCACTACCACCCTCTTCTACAAGGACCCCATTTTACTTCAGATCTATGGATCTAAAAAGTCAAGTTGGTGAACAATGGGTACATAAGAGGTTTAGTGGAAACAAGTGTTTCAAATTACTTACATCAGTACCATGCTTGTCTACAACTTTGTCTCCTATGCTATCATCACTCCCTCAAATGGTGATTTAATCTGTTCAACACCACTATTAGCTGTATGTCCTGACTTAAATAACTTCAAAAAAACCCTATAACCAAGGTTTGCTTGGGATTTTTTTAAGTTTAAGTAACTTTTAAAAGTCTTAATGTTAACTTAATGTGCACATTCTATTATACCAGATCTTTACAGTCCAACATAGATCTAGATGTTCAAATGAAAAAACCCTCAGATAAGTCTTAAGTCATCATTAAGACAGACTGCTTTATGAAGAATAGTCAATGGATAAATTGACCAAATAGCTTTAGAAACCTAACCATGCTGTATTGAGTCAGCTGAACAGTTCTATTAAATAAGATTTTGTAACTTTATACAGTAGGTAGACAGAAGGAGCTGTTAGGTGCACAGTTTCATTTCCTGTACACTTCCTTCCATTACAATTTATTTGGTATCCTCAAAACCAGTTCAGTAACTCCAGTAAAACTCCAGTAGTTCTCAGATGGTTCTCTACTGCTATGTATGCCAGGCAGTAGGAGAGGTATTAAAAATGCCTCTATGATAGTCTTAGTGAGAAAATAGATCTGGCAAGTGTAGCAGGGAAATCTCAAAGTAGTGTAAAAGTAAGGGGTTTTTTCCTTTTCAGAGAGTCGAATTACATTGCAATCCTTCAGCTCTTTGCTATTTCACCATTACATCCAAGGTTTTTAAAAAAGAGAGCGCAAGTGCGCACAGTCCTTTAATATTGCCTTTAGTCCCTTTCATATTCCAGAGCACAAGTTATCCAAGCCTGCTTATCAGAAAATGTTAAAAACAGATTTTAAAAGCGTTAAATGCAGATGCTGCATCACATCCTTGCTGCAGTCAGTAAATCACTAATTATTCCATGTAAACAGTTCAGAAAACAGAAATACCCAACATTTCTGCATCACATGTTAAAATTTTACCAGCTGCCTCTAACAAACCCATATCTGGCACAGAATTATTTTCTGCCTGCATTTATGACTAGAAAGATAAATACCTCCCCTTTAACTCTCATGGTCATTGGTTCCTTTGATTTCCTAAATCAGGCATCTACATTTTCAGTTTACAAGCTTTATGAAATGGAAAAAGGGAAGCTGGTGGCAAGCAGAATTACTGCCTCTTTATCTTGACTGTTAACAATTCCTCCATATAAGAAGAGTGGGTGACAGTGAGCGAACTAAGTTGAACTATGTTCCTATTTCCAAATTAACAAGCTAGATTACTAATGCCAAACAAGTCAATCACAAAATAAAGGCTATTCCAGCAATGCACTGATATAACCCCTACGCAAGGAGAAATTCTGCATCCTCTATCTTGGTATTAACAATTTAAAATGCTGAAATACTAACAAGTGTTTAGAAAAAACAGAAAGGATTTTTAAAATAACCGTAGTTTAAGCTCAAATTTGGCAACTACCACAAGCGAATGGACTGAATCAGTTGCTTCTGTAATAAGCACCCGGTGCGCTCACCTTTTGGAAGTAGAGGATAACGCAAGCTGGAAGCGACCCCAGAGGCCTCCAGCCCAGCCGCCTGCTCTGAGCGGGGTCCAGTCAGAGCAGGCTGCACAAGGTATTACCCAGCCCACTTCTGAGCACCCCCACTTGCTACCGTGAAGAGTGCAGATTTATTTCAAATGCTGTCTTTTAGAAAGGAAGAAAAAAAAAAAAGAAAGAAAGAAAAAAAAAAAAGAAAGAAAGAAAAAAAAAAAGAAAGAAAGAAAAAAAAAAGAAAGAAAGAAAAAAAAAAGACACCTTCTCACAGCTCCTGTTACACCCAGGTACATTCATGCTGTAGACTGACAAAGTCAGAGGCACCACATTGGATAGCAGTTACTAGCAAGAGAAATAAAATGGATCTTTATTGACTTTTATTCTTGCCAAACCCACATACACAGGAACAAACCAAACTGGTTCTAGCCTGCGCTTCAGTCACACAACTTATACTGCTGGTTATGCATGAACCACAACATCCACCATTCACTGTTAGACTCCCAGGTGATTTACTAAGTTTACAGTTTGAAAGATTCTTTGTACTTACAAACTTAGCAAATCACACCATGGAATCATAACATGTCTCATTTTAAGCACAGCAAAACTGGGTAGGTTTTGAAATAAAGTGACACACAGCAAATGTCCAAGCTTTACTGCAAACAGCTGAAATTTTAACATGCAGAAATGTATCCAAATGACTCAAAGTAATCCATGTTGCAATACTGGCAATCGATCCCTGTCCTGGTTTTGGCTGGGATAGAGTTAATTTTCTTAGTAGCTGGTACAGTGCTGTGTTTTGGATTTAGTATGAGAGTAATGTTGATAACACACTGATGTTTTAGTTGTCACTAAGTAATGCTCACTCTAAATCAAGGACTTTTCAAGCTTCCCATGCTCTGCCAGTGAGGAGGGGCACGAGAAGCTGGGAGGGGACACAGCTGGGACAGCTGACCTGAACTAGCCAAAGGAATATTCCATACCACAGAACATCACACTCAGTATATGAACCGAGGGGAGTTGGCCAGGGCCTGCCGATTGCTGCTCAGGGACTGGCTGGGCATCGGTCAGCGGGTGGTGAGCAGCTGTGTTGTGCATCACCTGGTTTTTTGGGTTGTTGGGGGGTTTTTTTCCCCCCTTGGACTTTATTCCCCTCTCTCCCTATCCTCTTCATTACAATTACTGTTGCTATTATTATTTTTACTTTATTTCAATTATTACACTGTTCCTACCTCAACCCACTGGTTTTACCTTTTTCTGATACTCCTCCCCATCCCACCAGGGTAGGGGGGAGCGAGCGAGTGGCTGCGTGGTACTGTTGCTGGCTGGGATTAAACCATAACAATCCCAAAAATCACAACTGAAAGCTTTAAATAAAGCAGCACCTACAGACTTCCGCAAACTTTGGAGGGGCTTCATCATGTTAGGCACTATACAAACTTACAGCAAGCTCCCTCAAGAGTTTACAATCCAAGGCCCTGAACTGCAGCATGCTATCCTTCAACTGACCTCTACAGGTGAGGGTACCTCAGTGTGCCTCACACGTGCCATGTAACTGGGCACTGGTGAGGGAAAAAGGGATGCAGAGGAGGGAATAGCAACCATTTTGTGATTACAAAGAATGTCGTGAAGAACATGGGGTCTCAATTTCCTGTCCATTGCAATTTTTTGTTATATTTAATTAAGCCCAAAGATTTTCCAGACAAGTATGAGACCTTTTGATCCAAGCACACAGTTAATATTTATCATTCATGAAAGCAAAGACATAGTGCAAACCTCATCAGCTCTCCCATACTTAAGTTTCAGTGAGATAGCACAGTCAATTTTTATTCACTGTTTTTCCCTCACACTGTTCATGATTCTGATGTGCTGCTTCAGCTGCTAGAGTGTTTTCAGTTTGAGGTCATACTTTCTGGATCACATTTTGATTTATGTCAGGGTCAAAACATTAGCATTAAAATAAACGGTAGCATGCTATATATTAGTTCTGACAGCAGGATATGACAAACAGGCAGTATATGTGAAGATGTTTTTTATCACGTTATTTTAAACATATAAGCTTTCTCGCACATCACCTTCCAACATTAGTCTACTTTCAACATTCATATAGAGTACCCTTGATTGCCATTTTAGATAATGGTATAAAGCAGAAAGGAAAAGCTACCTGCCTGAGATTAGACAAAATGATAAAAATGGAACCAGGACTCCAGCATCCCAGTGCACTGTTCTAATTACACCATCACCCTTCAACTCTTCCATGACCTATGTGGCATCAGATCTTAGACATTTAAACAGAAATTTTTCCCAGATCCAGCACTAAGATACAACTTCAGAAGTTATAGTTAGGGAATGGACCTAGCTGAAATATCAACCCTGCTCTAACTGCACCAATCTTGTGAGCATGTGGGTAGGCAAGAGCACTATCAAAAGTGCAGGCTTTCAGTCAGCTGGCCAAATAAAAAGTTACTAACAAAAAAAAAACAAAAACAAAACCAAAAAATCACTGTTGTAGGAAATAAAGATTTTTAAAATAAAAATAAACATAAATCAATATAAATAAAGGAAGAAACACAAAGCAGTTCTCATGTAAAAAAGCATACCAATGTTGGACATTTGTCTTCAAAACATTTCACTGACCACGGGGTTCACAGCATTACTATGCCTTCCTTCAGCTGAAACCCAGATGGCTGTTGTGTCCCCCTCCCAAAAAAAACAACAACTAAAAAATAAAAACAAACCCCAAAGCAAACAAAACCCAAAACAAAACAAAAACACTCAAATATAAACTGAAAGCTGTCCTCAATCCACGTGGCAACACGGAACATGACAATTACACTAGGAAAGGATGAGCCTACAAAAAGCCTGAAAATCATATGTATTTGCAGAAGAAACTCTTAATTTATTCTTGCCCCTCCTAAATGGCAAGGATGCAGAATTTTTTTCCTGCCATGTCATTCTTTTGCTATGGGTTCACAGATTTCCTAAGTGAAAGAAACAAACAAAAAATTTTACAACCTTCTCAGTCTTACTCATTCTTCAGCAACACACGGGCACTGAGGACCCAGCCAGACAAAACAGAACAAATGAAACAAACAAACAAACAAAAAAACAACAAACCAAACCGAACCCCCAAAAAAGTCCCACATCAGTGCTTAGTCTGAAACTGATGTTTGAAATTGAAGTTTTTTTGGCTGGTCCACATGCAGTTTTGTCTACTTTCATATTTGTTCATATACCAGATAGTTTCCACAAGTTTTATTTCTCTAGCACAGAGAAAGCATACAGCAATATCACTGTTCCCCAGGAGTTTGATTTACAGCTTGTATACACAAAGGATTTCAGTTTTCCTTTTTGCTGTTAAGGCAAATGGCAACGCTGTTCAGCTTACATTTTTACCCTCAAACTCTTTAACTAAGATTTGGGACTAGAAGCAGTCACGTCAATCTGGAATACTCCAGCATCAATAATCTTCCTACTCATGACAGTTCCATAAAGAACTGCTTACTGCTCCTTCTCTGTAGAAACATGAAGCCAGCACACTCTTCTGTGCATCAGTTCCATCTTTCCCCCAGTTCCTCCTCATGTACAGGCAAGGTAAGAGGAAAGTAGTGTCCTCCACCTTAATTTTTTTTACTTTGTTTTGTGATACTCTGTTCTATTCTTCTCTCACTCCTATCACTCACCTGAGCACCTGCTATCAATTTTTTTCTGCATGCAGCAACTTCTCTGGAATATATGCTGCACTAGTCACCTTTGACCCATCACTGTAGAAATAGTACAGGAACAAGAATGCACAACCTCAATTCTAATCCCTCTCCATAGCTTCCTTCCTGCAGCTGTAATGAAACACGTCTGTCCACATTTGGGAGATGGAAAGGCTATTCCTAGCTATTTCCTTACTTCCAGACTATTTTTTCTAAACTGTGTCTTACTATGTTTAACTTGACATTACCTGGTAGAGGCTAAGGCGCTGACAGACAGAGCCTGAAACACCATCCCCTCCTTTCTTATGAAGTACTGTTTCATGCTGAGCTCAGTTCTCATTTAGACCTTGGTCTAAAGGCCCACTGTCAAAGCTGGTCCTTGCTCTTCTATACTCAGTTACTGTCCCTTGCAGACTGGCACTTAGATTGTAGTTTCAGATCAGTGGGACTGGATCTCACAAGCCACTTTCAACTTTGCCTTGCTTTAAAACTCCATTGTTCTTTTATCCAGGGTATAAAGAGGCACTGCACCCAGAAAAACGAAGACTCCAAGACAACACTTTCCAACATGTGATCCACAAATGCAGATCATCTAGAAACTCTTCTAAGGAGACCATAAAAGATGAATTTAAAAAACCCAACAACAGCAACCACAAAACGCCAAAACACGAAACCAAGATTTATTAGTGAGCTTAAATGTACCACTCAGACTACACTCAAGCAGCAGAAAACTTGGGAAGAACAATGAGTGTCAGAAATCAGAAAAGACAGAAAAAAAATCTGTCTTCTGTATGAGAATCAAGTTCACTCTTTGAAAAGGACAGAAATGTTGCTGGGCTAAGTTTTAAGTAATAGACTATATCAATAGAAGGAAATGGTATCAGTACAAACGATTCTATTTTCCTGAAGGACTTCAATCACATCCGTTCAAACTCTGAATCTAAACCTGCCTTTGTTTATCTAGGAATGCCAGGGAAGTCCACAGAAAAAAACAGTATCTCCTTCCCAAATGAACAAAGCCAGACCATGGCCCCAGCTGTCACAACTTTCAGGGCACGAATCAATTCCATCATACCCATCCTTACATGACATCACTGACAGAGCTGATAAACTCATATAAGCTATTACCTTTAAAGGAATGCAACCAAAATCAGAGTTAAAAATAGGTATTTCTGAAACATTGGAACTCTTCTAGTACCTCAAGACACTACAGACTGAACTCACAGACTTTAAATATACATCTTTCTTCATGCTGCTTTCTAAATGTTAAATTCTCTGAAGAAAAAGTCAAGTGAGCAAGAGTAAGCTGTGACACAAAACTGATTGTGTTTTTTTTTAATCACCTTAATATCAACATCACCTTATTTGTAAAAATAAGTTACTAGGAAATTACTCAAGTTGAGCCCTTCATGAGAAAATGAAAGGTACATCTAAATTTATTCTGATACCTGCATTATTAGCATGCATTTCTTCCCTCAAGTCTGGTCTAGAGACATAACTGCAGCCTCCTCGCTAAACTCCTACTCCACACCCTTCTTACTCTTTTTTTTCATTCTTATTCTGTTTCATCCTCTCGGACCTCATCTGGCCTGATACATTTCAATCTCCTTCCAGTGCAGCAACTTGCTTGAAAGGTAAATTCTCATGTCAGCCAAAGTGAATCCGTTTCACCTGCTTCTGTACCACATCACATTTATCTGCTGCCCATTAGCACTGCCACACAGCCACACTTCTAAGCAGACCACGAGTCTGCACCTTGGAAATGCTTGAAAGCCGTTCTCAGCAATGCTACACAATACGCTGAGGTGTTTCGCTCGGGGCTTTTTTTTTTTTTTCTTTTCTCCTTGTTAAACCACAATGAAAAGACAACGTGCCAAAAATCCAAGACGCTGAAAGTTAAAAACTCGCCGTCTGACTTTCATTAAAGTTTGGAGAAGAGACCGCCGGCCTCGGAAGGCGTCAGGCACCTGTCCGAAGTCGGGGGAGGCCGGGGGGGTCCCGCTGTCACACCCCAGCGCGCGGCGCTGCCCGTCCTCAGGCAGGTCTGCCCGCCTGTTTGGCTTGGCCGGCTCTGCCGCTGGAAGCCTGCCGCCGGGAAACCAGCTCCGAGAGAGAAACCTCCCCCCCCGCCCCGGCTTTCCCCTCTCTCCTTTTTAAAGGGCAGCCCCGGCTCCATCCCCGCCGCTGTCAGGGAGGAGAAGCCCCACCAAGTTCGCCCCCAGGCCGGCGGCTGCCCCCCGCCACCGCGCACACACACACACACACACACACCGGCGGAGGGGGCGGGCAGCGCCCGCGGCT
>JAVJGI010000014.1:70514393-70551460 GCA_035590275.1 Ibycter americanus
GGACGTTTCTCTCCCGTGTTTGCGTCCTTTTTCCCGTGCCTTGGCTTCCCGCCCTGCTGGAGGCCCAGGATGTTGTGGGGCGGGGATGTCGGTAGCCCTCCCAGTGAGGGGAGCCGCCCCCCGCTGCTGGGCCGGGCCGGGCCAGGCCGCGCAGCACCCTCGGCAGCGCTAAGCGCAGAGGACAGGGCGGTGTTGGACGCCTCAGGCGTAGTGTGAGGCCCAGTGCTGGAGCCAGGGCGTGATACCACGCGTCTGCCGCTGTTGAGGAAAGACCTCTCTTTGTACCTGTCACTCCGTTGCCGCGACACGGGTGGCCTTAGGGCCTTTGTGAAACGCGTGAAGCGAATTCGCGGTGGGGAGAAGGCATGTTATTAGTACGAGGTTGGTATCTGTCAAGTGGACATAGTGTTGCACTGGCAAACGAGTACGTTTCACCAGTGCTGAAAGGCCCTGAGATAGCAGGCGTGCAGCATGGCAAGGCTGCCAATGAGAGGGTGAACCGCAGCGGTGGCTTGCTCTGGGTATCAGCTGTCCAAGATCAGGACTGATACTGCTAAAGTCATTTTGCATAAAGCAGCAGAAGGAAGAGTCTGTAGTACAAATGGTCTCTGTGTGCTGATGGACTGGCTTAGCTTTTTAGACTAAAAAGCTGTATGCACCCATGCTCCGTTCCTTAATGATTCATTTCCCTACGTGATCAACATGTTACTCTGGGTTTGAAGTGCTTGAACACGTGGTTGGATTTCAGCTGTCACAACAGTGTAATAGATTTGGATAGTGTAATAAATCCAAAGTCTCTAAGGGGCTGACTAATACACAGCCTAACTAAGAATAGTAACGTTTATTATGGCTCTTGCCCAATCACAACATACACTGTTCTTTGTGTCAGAAGACCCCAAAGACACTTCAAAACTCTGGGTACTGTTGTTGAGCTATGGCCACAGCATCAACTAGATTTATTTTCAAAGGAGAAATAGAGAGTTAGAAACACTGGGTCAAAGCCTTTCCTGACAACAGTGATGATTTTCAGAAGACGTGAGGAACCAAGTTGAAGGCTTTTATGCAATTACTAATCTTTCAAATTGCATAACCTTTTGACTACTGTATTGAAAAAGGATGTACATAAATCAGTGACTTAGGAGCATGAGTCCCTCTGTTCACAGTTCTCAGAACAACCCAAGCCACAGTAAATATGAAGCCTGATTACCTCTGTGAGCACAAGCCCACATGTTGACTTCTGTGGGGGATAGGTATGTATATCAAAGAGCACAATCAAATCTAAGAATTCAGAAAGACAAAACAACAGTGCTGCTTCTTAATTACAGTGGACCCTGTATGATCTTGATTTTACCTTCTTAACTAGGCTGCTGCTGTACATGCATTACTTTTCTGGAAAAAGTAGTGAGCTATTTTCTATTTCTCCTATTTCAAATCCAGTAATGCACAACTGAGCAGCCAGACTTTCTTGCTGTAACTCATGCTGTAGAGCATCTTACCCACTAAAATGAATGGGAGCTCTAATGAAACTAAGATGTAAGGATGGCAAAATCTGCCTTGGAGTAAAAATGGAAATGCCAACTGTGCTATTAAAAAAAAAAAAAAAAAAAAAAAAAAAGCCATGGTCTAAATGAGAGAACAACTGAGTCCTACCATTATGGTATGTATGAATCTTAAACCTTACAGCATTAAAATGTGGGGAGTTTTTAATTGTTCTATATACAGAATGTCTTTTCCAAAAGATATTATTAGATATGTAGAAAACAAATAGCTCACAGTACATGTTCTCCCTTTCATCTTTGTCCAGAACTCCCACTGTTTTCTGTGCAGGAAAAAGCAATACAATATGGTTCAATGTCTGTAAATGATAAAGCATTCTGTTAATTTATTTCTGATTTAATCTGGGTTATATTATTTTGTACGTATTTGAGGCCCTTCAAGTTGCTTGGTTTATGCACGCAGTGCATATAAATACTAACATTTGGATATTGCAGTATTACTTGAGTCTGTTGAACAGTTTTTTAAAAAACAATTTATATACTAAAAAAACCCTTCTTGTAATAAGCTATGATGAGACAGAATACAGTTCTTAAAGAAATGTACTTGTGTCAATAAACAGAAATTGCATGAATACTTAGACAATAAAGTTCAACAGCTGGCTTTTCAGATGAAGAAATGCCCTGTTCTACTGGAGAATGCATCAGAACGACTTTGAAATGGGGAGCCATACTCTGAATTCTGCAGCCATTGTCAGCTTTGATAGCATGATTGCTAAAAGGGAGTGACTAACATCAGAAGAGGTATGGTCAGTCTGCCTTCAGTGGAAAGGTGTGTACTTAAAGACTGTGACATTTACAGAGCTATGGTAGTTTAAAGTATTTCTCCTAAGCACACCCATGTTTCAGCATCTAACTGTCATGGAAGTTAACCTTTGTTGATAGGTTGTACTGTCTTTCTGGGCAAGAACCCAGAACTGTTATAATGCAGATGTGTGGTTTCTGTCCTGCCACCTTTGCTATGGAGGCAGAAACTTCTGGGAGAGTGGCAGAATGGTTAGTTAGAAGCTGTAATGTCTTCAACTGCTAGTACTCATTAGAGGTTATCTGCCTGACAGGCTCCAAAAGCAATAATCAAATGTCAGAACTGCCTTGTCTCTTCTGCAGGATACTGATCAAACCCAGGTGATGTTGCACTTGAATAAATGAGAGATGTTCGTGGGGTCCCTTTCTTGGGTTCTGCTGGGAGGACAGGAACCCACAATGGGAAATACAGTCTCTTAAACTGGCATTGAGGTTTCTGTCATGAATGTGCCCAGGTTACTTTCTCTTTGCTTTTACCAGCTGTTGTACATGGTCAATTGGTTGAAAATAAACCAAGAAAGAAATGGGGAGAGAGGAGGCTGTTGGGTCATCCAGTGAACTTTCCTGCTAGTACAGACTTAGTCCTGGTGGCTTGTTTATTAGTATTTTTCAAATTATTTTTTAAATAACTAGAAGAACTCCCACCACTTCCTCTGAAAAATCTGCACAAGCTCTGCTCTTCACTGCCAACAAGATTTTCTGATATTCAATATTTCCCCACCTTCTTTTCTTTTACTCCTACTTGTTCCCATATGTATAAGCCCAAGTATTTCCTCCCCATCCCTAAGGTTTGCATTACTTAAGCATTTGCTGGCTGGAGACATGCCTCCATCTACCTCTGCTTTAACGAAACTAGAGATATTAAGCTCTTTTAACCTTTCTCTATAAAACCACTCTTTCAGATAATTCTTGCTGCTGTTCCTTAAATTGCCTCATTTGCCTTGACATTATGATGGATTGCACAGAAACGATGCACATACCAGCACGGAGTCTGCTAGGGAAAAGTTGTGCTTTCAGAAATGTTTCAATAAGCTTGAGCTGCCAAAATGAGTTTGCATCACTTCAGTGCTTTGCATCACTTGGCTACATCTTTGAGCACCCTAAAACTGGGTTTACCTCCCTGTGGATCTGTGATTTGTCTTTTACTTGCCAATACTTTGCAGCTCTGGTACTCTGCTGGACCTGTGTGCTGAAGGCAACCTTGCAGTGAGGACAAGTGGCTTGGGGCTTCCCCACACTGCTTCATTGTCCATGCCAGCTTCAAGTCATTGGAGGGCTTTGTTTCCAACTTTTTAGTTGCAGCATTGCAAAACTTGTGCATGAAGAAAATAGAATAGATATGATATATTGGGGTTTTAATATTCAAGATTGTCTACAAGATTTATTTTCAGTGAACTCTTGTTATGTTTTACTTAATGACTTTATTTTCTAGACAAACCGTGGTAAATTTGCTTTTTTATTATTTGTTTTACTTCTATGTTCTGTTCACTTAATCATTCACATGGTCATACACCTATATTAAAATCCAAGATTTGTCATATAATTTTTGTTAACCCATTGAGGAAAAAATATCCTTCCTTTCTTTAAGAATTTTATATTTTATGAATTAAATGTAATGATCCACAAGTTACTTTCTTAGAGAAAGGGATGATCACCTTCTGATCAGGCTCATCATGATACACACTTGCCCAATAAGAGCCTGCTTTCACCTTTGCCATGATAAAACCCATGACACACTGTGTGGTTTTGGTTTACTGGTTTCCTCTAATAAAAGAAATGGTGCAGTATTTTGCTGCCAATAGTGCTAGCTGTAGTGTCACTCCTGTGAACTACAATGTGAACTGCTGCTGTGGATATATCCTGGAAAGTTGCATGCAATAAGCATTAGCCTCATTCATTGGACCACCACTTCGTGTTTCCCTACTGCTACATCAGTGTCACGCAGTTGCCGTATCATAGCCCCTCCCTGCTACTGTGATCCTGGCACCAGAAAGAGTGGGCTGGTCTGATCTGGGATGACCTAATTAGTTGTGTCTGGCATATAGGTTTGATCTATAAAAGGTGAAGGCACCCAGAGGACACTGGCTAGACACGGGTATTGTGCAGCTATAGCATAGTGATGGACTGCGCGCTGAGTGACAGACCGTTACTTGACCTAATGCATTATCAGTGTCCCTATGCCCATGTGGTGCTACACACTGGAACATAGCGAACTTGGGAGATACAGCACAAAGGGCTCAATCCTGCCACAAAGTCCAACATAGCAGAAGACTTCAACACTAGGTTAGCTCTGTGCGTAAGAGTATACTGTCAGTGAAGAGAACTGCTCCTGTTGGAGCATGTCTTTGTTAGATGCCTTGCTAGTATGCTCCAGACTTTCCAGATTCATTCCCTAAGGGTGCAGCGATACAGCCCCCTTTTGCTACCAGTACAGTAGTTTTGCTGCCTCAGTGTTTGGCAACCTGGCACAATTTCTGGTGTAGCTGATAGGTATTTTGGTGTAACAGCAAGGTGTGTGATATTTATTCCCCCTGTACTCCACACTGATTCAGCAACGCTAGAACTTTGTAATGCAGGACTCCTCTCAATGACAGTCTGGTAGAAAACCAAGACTGCTGACATGCTATCATAGTGTGGTATCCACAGAATCACACTAGATAGCTGCTAATTGTGTTGTAAATTCCATATGTTGATTTTTCTGCTGGAAGAGAAGGCACCTAGTGCAAAACCACCCTTAACTGCAGAAGCAATCCACTGATGCATTAGAAAGCGAAGGGGAAGAAATAGAAAATGAATGGGCCTGAACAGAGTGCTGAGTAACCAAATATGTTGTTTAGCCCAAAGATACACAGACTACATTCTTAAGTTCCTAAAGCTTTTCTGAGTGTTGAAACTTCATTGTAAATCTGTTCTTTCATTTAAGTGGGACTCTACGAAGATGGTGATATACACATCTATGTGTATCTTTTCTGATGAGCACATCCAACAACATTGCAATGATGGGCATCAATGGGTATCGTGCCTGGGTGAGAAGGTATTAGTTAATACTCAGACTGGTGAAGTGTGAGTGATTTTCATGGCAATTGGAAAATGATCAGCACACTTGATCATTTATGCAGGTGTCTCTATGCAGATTCAGAAGCCTAGCCACAGACACCTCCATCTGAAATTCTGGGCCAGAGTTTATTCAGTCCCAGATTACCTGCCAATGCATATGGAACCCAGATATCCCTATGGCATAGGAGGGCATTTCTGTGAGGTGCTGTTGATCTCAGTTTACAAGCTGAACAGAGCAACAGATGAAGCATGCACAGAGGGCACACGTCAGGCACTGTGGATTCCGGTTGCTGCCTGGGTCCCTGATCCTCAAAGGACACCAAAGTCGGAGACATCTGTGCATGGAGATCAACTTGCAGGATGAGGCAGGATGAAATTCTGGTGGTAGAATTTGATTAAACGCCTTAAAATTTGAAAGCAGCTCCATCTGCTTCTTCCTGCTCTATGTGCTTGTGGTTTGTCTTCTCCATCTTTTTGAAATCTCTCTTCTGGAAGAGCTAGAATCGTTTGATGATTAACTTCTTCTCTTTGCTCTTCAGACAGCTCTAGATATTTTCTCCATCTTAACTGAGTCATTTGTTACATGATATGAAGAATGAGTAGGTGGATGTCTGGATTTTCCTGTCCTCTCAGGTAGCCTATGTTATCATTAGTACTGGCATTCTGGGTACAGGCTCTTGGGTGTGCACTTCTTTTTTGGTCTTCTGCTGTCTCTTTCATTTCTGTTTCTGGGTTGGATTGTATAAATTATGGCTTTTCACTGTTGTCCAACTTCCCCTTTGCTGCTGTGGGCAAGCATCTCTTTCGGTTCTGCATGTTAAAATAGAAAAAAAAAAAAAAAAAGAAAAAAAGATGAGACCAAACGCTAGGGTAGACTCTCATGGTGCAGCTTTGTAGGTTTAGAAAGACCCTCCCTGGTATTTTGTTGCTGTGGACTGATTGACATCACTTTAACATGTCTCCAAGTGCTTATTATTTCATCGCTCACATTGGGAAATAAAGGTTCCCAAGAAGCGATACAGAGATGCTTACAAGTGCAGGTTAGCCCCAAGGTCTATAGGCTGTACTAGTATGATTGCTCAAGGTGCTATTCCCTCGCTTCCATGTTTATTTGTGACCTCCCCACCTTCTTTTAAAATGTGCTGTGCTGACCTTTTTGTGCTATAGGCTCTAGGGGAAAGAGTGGGGTCTGTAGAACTGAACTACAGAGCTCATGAATGTTGTCTCCTCCCTTTCACCCTTCAGAGGAGATATCAGATCTGTCAGGGCAGAAAAAAAGAGAAGTGGCACCAGCTGAGTGGGACAAGAGTAACATAGTTCCTGCAAGAGGCTTCAGTAACAGCATGGGGCTGAACAGTCCTGCAAATGGGATATAGCCAATGCTTCAGGAATTGGCTGCAGTTACCAGTGCTGGCTCATCCTAACTGGGCTAGCATGTCATCATAGAATCACAGAATGGTTTGGGTTGAAAAGGACATTAAAGGTCATCTAGTTCCAACTGTTATGCCATGGGCAGGAACACCTTCCACTAGCCCCATCTAACCTGGCCTTGTCTTACTGTCCTGCAAAATTGTATCTGGTGTCTACCAAATCCCAGTCTGCATAAGCTTAGATATAGCTGAGTGTGAGACATCCCAGTTTTTTGTTATACAGCAGAGTACAAAAAGATTCAAAAATGAAGCGGTGCCTTGGTTGAGGAACTGTGATAGGCTGGAGGTCCAAGGAAGCCTGAGCTGAGGCTCCTGAGTAAGTACTCGATTTTCTTGAAGAAGTTTGTTTTTAATAAGAACCAGCTGCTCTTCTTCCAGGTCCTGTTCTCCCATCAGCAACGCAAGACCTGTTAGCCTTGCCAGTCTGAACTGGGGTATGGATGTCTGGGCATGCATCAGGATGGAGGTAGAATGTCATCTAACAGAAGGAAGAAGGGGGCGAATTGAGAACCCAGAGAAGACAGAGCATTTGGGAACTGATGCCCTGTCTGGAATATTAAAAGACCTTATGCAAACCTCAGGAGTTATGTCTACATGGATGGGTGTGGAGAGTTGCTTGCCTACTCTTACACTTGGAACTACCAGGATGCAGGCCAGCTCTGATATGAAAACTCAAACTGCAGCGGTGTGACACTGTGCTCATTTACCATAACTGCTGTCTCTGCAGGACTTATCAACACAGTCCTGAACTTATGGTTAATGCAACTACCTGATATCCAGACCAACCTGCCTTACATTCAGCTAGCTCAGGCCACAAGCAACTGCATGCACCGCTCTGCATGGACACTTGTGGTTAGTTGCAGGAGCCAGCTCTTACATGGCTTCTGCAGCAGTCATACATGGATACAGAGCAAATTGCCAGTCACTGAACAGTGGAAGCAAACCATCCTTGTGACAACAACACTCTTAGTACATAATTTCATATTTCATAGTATATAATCCCTTTGGATTGTTCAAGTAATATGTAAAAATTACAATATATTGAAACAAAAGGGGAAAAAAATTAAAATCAGAGCAACTCTAAACTGACATATTTAAAATTCCTTTGAAATGAAATTAAGCTGTTCAAAGGCAAATGGGTTCCTTGTAGCTCCAAAACAAAGCACTAAGCAACAAAATCCAGATTGACTTGTGCAGAAATGATTTAGGTGGTGAATGGGAAGGAGATGGTCATAGAGGGCTGAGCTGAATAAAGTACATTTGCAAGTTCTTGAAAAACCCACCTAGGAGGCAATCCCGCAGAAAATCTGTAAACTCATCATGACTCAACTTGATCCAGATAAGGTTTTCATAGGGGCATAAAGGACAAAACCTCTGATCTTGGTTGCTGTGGTAGAAAATTGAGTAATACACAATGGTTCTGTTAATGTCTTAATCATAGCTTATGAAGAATTTTCTCTTGCCAACATTCCTTTGCTTCTCATTGTACTTTGACACAGCATGATGGTGTGAGTGTCTCAAGTGAGCTCAATAGCTCTTCCATGAGGAGGCCTGACTCCTTGTAGGCCACCAAAGCTGGACATGTCAGAAGAAAGGGACTAGATGAAAAGCAGCCAAGGGGACTTCCTGGCTGGGGATTGTGCAGCCAGCCATCAGCTTGCTTTCATGGAAACACTAGTAACAGAAACATCCCCAGAGAACCATTTGGGCAAACAACAATGACAGATGGATCTGGGAAGTCCAGCTTCTCCCTTAGGCAACATCTGCTGGTATTGGAAGTATCCAGAAAGCCACACCACACTTAAAAATGAAACAAACAAATAAATGTGCAAGAAGAAGAAGAAGGACAAACCAAGATAAATTAGTTGCCAAAGTACATACTTGCTGTGATAACCTGCATTTTAACAATAAAGCTGCATGAATATGTTGCATAGCAGCGGTCATGCCAGGTAGAGAGCAAAGATCATTCAGTATCATAATCAAGAGTCTGAGCCCAGCAAGGGCTGGTCATGTCCAGAACTTGCAGGTATTAAACTCTTGATCCTGTGTGAAACATGGCTATTTACTATCCTTTCTGGTTCATCTGCACATCCCTCCTAAAATCTGGGGAAGGGAAAACACTTAAAAATATTGGTAAGTGAAGCTTTGTTAGATTCTTGTGTGGTTCATAAGTCTTGTCATCTGTTTAAAGTTAGAAAACTAAGTTACAAAATGGGTACACTGACTGAAAGGCAGAAAGAGGTAACACAGAGGCTTTGAATAGGAAACCTATGAATTTATAAGAAAAGAGATGAGAAAGCGTATTTTTGAAACTACTGTCCCTAATAAAAAAACCCAAACCCTAGTGGTACAGTGACATTCTGTGAAATTCTCAAACTTGTTCCTACATTTGGTCATTGATAAATAAGTTGGTAACCTAGTGGCTACCTATATAGAAAGCTGTGCAAGTGTCTGGAGCACAAGTGAAAACTGACTTATTTATAGTTTAACATTTCATTTCTTTTCATGCTTCATATCTTTGAAACCAGTGTCATTTTTAGCTCTTCAAAATACAGGGGCACCAGTTTCATTTTTGCAAACCTACATATTTAAAGGAGGGTGTTTAAACAGTGCTGGCAGCTTTGTATTTCTAAATGTTAGAGTTCTGGTTTTCATCTAAATAAAGCAAGCAGGATTCGCAGCTGAAAATTAAGTTTGTAAGCTCAGAAAATATGGTTAGGAAAAATACATGGAAAATCAAAAATTCCAATTAAAAATATCTGCTAAAATTGGACTGTAACGCCTGCTGCAATGTTACTGTTACCAATGAAGTTGCTGCAGAAAGCAGAGTACTGGGACCAAGTACAGAAGCACAGGAATTAACTTTTAGCTACTCCAGCAGGGCAGAGCCCTGTGAATCACGCTAGGAAGCACAGATCAAATCCTCTTATGTAAATATCATACAGGGCTGGCACTAATCCTCTGTGCACCCTAGGAGGACTGCTGATGTGGCATTCCCCAAATGCACATTTGCTTTGTGTAATTGTGGGCAGTCATTCTCGGGCACAGGAGGCTGAAGTGTAAGCCTTCATATTGTCTGCTCAGGGTGAGCAAAAATAGTTGGGGAAAAGCAAACTGAGCATGACCATGGGCTCCCAGGTCCACCTCATACACCCCTTGAGGTCACTGCCCACCCCAGAGATGGGATATCCTCCCCCCAGCACACCAATGTCTCATGCCTGGGTCGAAGCCCGTGGGGACCTAGGTGGCCTGTCCTGGTCCCAGGTCCTGCTGGATCTCCACAACCATGTCTCTGGCATCCCCTTCGGTTTCCCAGCATTTTCCACTTCAGTGCAGAGTGCAGAGGACCCATCTCCTGTTTCACACCAATGTTTAACTTGCTGAATCAGGACTCCGTGAACTGATTCAGACCTGGTTTCTGGTGACTAATGCCAGGCACTCCCTTCCTCCTAGGCAGTGGTAGCTCCTCAGTGCTCCCAAGCCCTGTTCAGCCAGGCAGCTACAGGACTGGAGACCAGATGTGCTGCTTTCCCCCACTGAACAAGTGGTGACAGATAAGGCCTTATTTCAGTTGTGGGTTTTTTTCTTTTTAATTTATATTTATTTATATAACAGTGTCAATTTGTAGCCTGAACTTTAAAAGAAAAATATCTGTGTAGTTATATGGTCATAAAGTATAATCCCTGCACACACAGATCCTATAGTTTACAGGACTGATCTTCTCGGAGAGAGTCTGGGTGGGGTACTATGAAACTCCTGTTGTTGCTCTTCTCAGCTGGGATCAGATGTGGAATAAAGCAAATATCTTAGGAATGCTTTTAGCATTGAAGACTTTATGATAGGCATAGTTATATCTGTGTAAAGTTGTCTTCTACCAGGTTGTTTTATCATTCACATGTAGAAGTCTAAGACTTAGGAGAGCACTTTGAGTGAAAGGTCTGGCCCGATCTTTCATTTGCCTCTTCTCACCCATCAAACACAAAAGCTATAATATAACACAGACACAGCAATTTCCCACTAAGACAACCATACAGCGTCACTGCCAGGCACTCTCTGCAACTTTTCCCTATTTTGTTGAGCAAGATATTGAAAGCATTAGCAGTTCCATCACTGCTGTGATCTCTGTGGTTGCAGGAAGCCCACCAGTCCTCGCAGGCTCCAGCATGAGACTGCCTGTGCAGGTCTGGGGGATACCCCACATCCTTCATTCTAGATTATCAGTGAGACAGAAATGTTTGTTCTGCTGACCAGGCCCACCCATTGCGTGCAATTTGTCTCTTGAAGGCTTCAGTGCAGAAGCCCCTGACATCCCCAGTGAGTTAAACTTTCTTAACTCATCTTCTAAAAAAGCTTCAGAGATCTTTTTGCCTAGGCTGGATCTTCCTCTTCTGGGCTTTCTCGGGTGTCTTCAGTTTCATATCTTGAGTTAGATAATTTCTTATCCTCTGGAATATCTCTGGCATATGCATGAATATGAAAGGTACTCCGGAGAACTTGCGGTGATTTGTGCTCTGTCTGAATTTGTCAGTGTCAATGTAATTGGATGACCCAGACTCCCAGTCAAAACTAGTAAGATAGTCTGCTCTTGACTGCAGGAGACTGTGCTGCTATTTTGAACTGTATTTCTCATTGTTAATGCAAAGCTTTGACTCAGTTGTTGGGGAAGTTGTTGAGGGGTGGTTGTTTTTTTTTTCTTTAATAGTTGCTGTATGGGAAGTTCAAGATGATGTAGATGCAGTCAGGCCATTTTCCACCACCTAATGTAATCCCTCAGAGTTATCCACTGTGACAAGATGCAAGGGCACATTGTGGTACGTCACCTGATACTACACCCAGCTGCATTGCTCAAATCCTTGCAAATTTAAGGAAAATGGGTTGTATTAGAGCATTAACTTCTATTCTTTGTCTTCTGTGAATGTTTCTCTAATTTCTAGACAGTGGGATGTTTCACACTTCACATGCTGTGAAACCTTTGGCTATTGTCCTTAGGGTCTGGTAATGTCAATCGCATTTTTCGTTCTTACTTGGAGCTCAACTTTTGATGCTATGTGAGGCCACGTCCTGACAAGGAGAAAACCTGATGGCACAGCTGTAGTTTCAAATACTCCAACAGGTTCACTTAGGCATGCTATTGCCCAATGACCTAGTTTAGAGCTATCATGGGAAGCAATTAATCTCTGTCACTCTATACTCATTCTAGAAGCACCTGAAGCCCTGAGAACTCCCTGGAGCCATGTCTCTTCCTGCCAGCTTTCTGTAGAGGGGTTCAGTTCTGCTCCAGAGCACATTTACTCACTTCAGTAGCCCAGAACCCCTCCAGAGGCCCTAGGTGAAGGCAACTCTCAGTACAATAGCAATAGAAAAACTAATCGCACAACATAATCCACTGAGTTTTCACACCACCAAATTTAACAGGAGATGAATTTCTTTTGGTGTCTGCATCAGGCAGTCATTGGTAGCTCCCAGTGTTATTCTGGCAGTTTTCTTCCCCTTCAGCTCCTAAGTATTTTTTGTGGATCATATTTCCACCAAATCACAACCCTTTTCAGCGGCTGATTTCTGCAAAGAGCAGCAAGTGCCTGGACAGCTCTTCACACATACCGCTCCGGCTGTTGTGTGCCAACATCTCTGCTGCTCCTGCTTTCCTGGATGAGGCTTCCCTCCGTTTGGGCAACTCCACCTCCCTTGGCCTTTGTCTCTATATCATCTGCAAATACCATCTGGCCCAGGGCCCCCTTAAGAAACAGCGTCTTTTATCCGACCCATGGGATGCCTGTGAATGCATTGCACTTGGGCCTCCTCCAAGTCTTTCATCGCTCCACTAGAAATGGTTCCTTGAAATGCTGCATCTGGCCTAAATGACTCACCCTGAGGCTGGGAATCCACAGCTGATACCTTTAAAAAAAACACCCTGATTTTCTGTCTCAGTGTTTATAGCTCAGTCGGTAGCCTATCCGTGGCATTATCAGTGACGTTATCTTCCTCAGCTAACAAAATATGAGTTGCCTTTGTGCACACTCTTTTAAAAGTAAATGTTAATACAAGACTTTCAGATGGCCTCCCCCTGGGCACGCAGTCTCCCTCTATTACTCGTTCTAAATTCAATCCATGAAGTTGTGCCTCACTTAAACCATCTTCTGACCAGAAGCAGAGGGAAACCCCCAGCAAAAGCTTCCTCAATGCAAATAACTACCTCTGTGGAGGTTGCCCTATTGCTACTTTGTGGTTTGCTGTTTATTCGGCATTTCCAAGGAGCCAAGTTTCTGCTTTTTTCCTTCCTTCACTGCAAGAAAAATTTTGTAAGACTCTGCTTTGCAAGACGCACAGCCTACACATTAAAAATTGTGGCAAAAGGCTTTGACCTTGCCATCCAGAAGTACTGTCAAGATGCTTTCCTGCTTTCCCTTTACCCTCAGAGAGTATTAGCTCAGTGACTGGAAAGCCCTCCTACTCAAGGCCAACAAATTTCTTCTTAGAAGAAATACTTTTTCTGTTCTGAGCCTACTGCTGCAGGTGCAAAGTATGCAAAGGCTACCAGGGAAAGGCAGTAACATGCCCAGCGTGGAGAGCAGCGTTGCCTGCTGTTGCTGCCACTGGCTCAGAGGCAGCAATTACAGTATACAGCTGCATAGCATGTTATTAATAAAATACAGCACCATCTTTTGGAGGAGGTCCTGTCTGGCCTGGTAATTTTAAACTACTTATTCTCTCACCTATCTACAAGAGAGCAGGGACTGGGGGCTGCAACCTAGAGGCAACTGAGCCGCCAGAAAGGTAATGGTTAAGTTAAAGCCACGCACAGATTTTGTGCAGAGGAAGGCTTAAGTCAAGTCAAGGCAACAACAAGAGACTCGCAAGACTCTTCTGACCCTGAATCTGGCCCTTGAACTGGGAGCTAGACCTGCAGAGTCCTGCTTTTAGGTGATATTATACTTGTCTCAGTAAACGATCAGCAACTGAGTCAGTTTGCCGAACTGCTTTGTCCTCGTTATCAGACTGAAAGAATATTGACTCATACTTCTGCCAATTTGGTTTATGGTTGCTGCATGGTCAAAGATTAGTAGGGTGATCTAAGGCCCTGATTCAGGTGGGTTACCAATACCTTTGCAATAAAGCATTTGTTTAAGACTTTGTCTCAAGTCAAATAGATGTTCTTATGAAGATTAAATTAGAATTGTACTTAATGAGGTTTTGTTCTCTTTTTTTTACTTCTTCGCAGAAAAGAAAGGCCTAGAATAATTTCTTACTGTGGCAGTACAATCTCATTTAACTTTATAAGCCCTGTAATGACTTTCATATAGCACAACAGCTGACATGTAAAGATAAAGAGCATTATTTTATTATTTCTGTGACTCACTTGACATCAGTCCATGTTTATTCATACTTTGAGGAACATATTGATGGGTAGGGAAATTTGTTTTAAATATCAAGCAAATGAATATTTTAGTTAATTTTATTTATGGTGTATATCTACCGCTGTAATAAAATGCAGGTATTTAGGGCAAAAGTCCTTTCTGAGGCCCGTGGCTTGTGATCTCAGATTTATAGGCAGCAGACAGGTTTTTTATTAATTTAGGTCAGTGGGGGAGCTACAGTTAGTAATGCTGGTAAAATAACAACTGCTGAATGTTCTTTCCATGTGATCTAGCAATTGTAGCACGTGCCATCACCTGATAACTTAGTTGTTCCTTTGTACAGTCCTCGCTATGATGGTTTCAGATACTTGAACTCTTTCTCCTCCCAGGCTATCAGATGGCTGTAAACAGTGAGTGTGGTCTAACAGGCTCTATGCAGAAGGCCTTGCCTTTTTTCTTCCCCTGAAGGAGAAATTGCTTACTGCACAGGGCCGTCTGGGCTCATGAATAGAAGTACTGGGTGCCTGGCGGAGACCCCTCTATCTGTGCCTGTCTCCTTGCTGAAGGAAGGCCAGTTTTCTGAATTTTTTCCCCATCATTCTGAGTGTGAGAGTTATTGATCCCCCATTGCCAAAGATATCTGAGATCTGCCCAGGGCCATTCCTCTGGGACTGTGATGCTGCGCCTCCCATTTCCGTGGTGTAACTCCAGTGGTTGCCTTTTGCAGAGGCAGGAGATGGTCCTCTGGCAGCCTTCAGCTCAGATCCTGTCATACCTAGTAATCTGACTGCCTTCCACTTACCCAGTGTACTGTAAACATTCTCTTATCAGTAAAAGTCTCTGACAGAGGAGGAACCCAGGAAGTTATAAGAGGAAAAAAAGACCCAACTATAAAAGCACTTATTTTCTAAGGTGATCAAGAGATCAGTCATAGACTGCTCCACTTACTCATTCTTCCAGCTCCTAGACACTTCTGTGAGTACTATATAAAACCAATAAGCAGCTGAGTTCTTCATGTTGCTGAAGAATTGATATATGCATGTTTCAGTTCTTCAATTTGTTACATATGAAGCCAGGAATGAAGAACAAAACCATCTATGTGAGAAGAAATCACTTACATACAACTATTTGAAGTGGAGGGAAGGGTACTAGCCTACAATTGGGAGATCGACTTTTCCTGGGTGTTCCCAAAGTTATGCTTCCTGCTTGTCTTCCTCTGATGATTTTCCATATCTCCATTGTCCCACTGCTTTTTGTGCTGAACAGCTTTTGGTCATGGGCTTCTTTTGAGTAAGCAGATACAGTTGAAGTTTTCATGATGCCTGAATTCTTTAATTGGAAAAGATTCAAGGCAAATACAAGAGCCCACCAAGTCCCTTCCTGTCATCTGTAAATAACTGTCAAAGACTACAGAGAATGTTGTAGACATGTCAAGGTTTTGGTAATCTCAGAAGGAGAAAGGGAAGATCCTAATGTAAATACCAAGTGGTATCTGTCCTGGGAGGCCAACATGCCAATCAAACCGAAAATACGCTCTTTGAGTAGAAAACTGCCTGCAGCTTTAATCAGCTTTAGCTACTTTTTTTGCAGAGTACCATATTTACAAAAGTATAGGGCAACCTTGAATGCAAGGTGACTTCTCACTGTCTGTTTTAGCAGGGGAAAAAAATCAAGTATCATCGTGTACTGAAAATTCCCTGAATTATCATTGCAACCCAGAATGATCCTTTCTCTGACAAGCCACCCCTAATGCTTGATGGAGATGAGAGAATTAATGTGGAGCAGGAAGTATGCTGGTGGTAAAGGCTGGGCTTGTTCTTAGACAAGACAGTCACTGGTTCCATGGGAAGTCAAGAAAAAACCAGCAAATGGAAGCTGTACCTCTTTAAATCTTGAAGGGTATTTCCAGGAGAATTTCTGGAGAGAAGTGTACAGAAATGACAGTAAAGACTTCTTTAGTAAAGAGCATGTGATTTGTGCCTATGATACTGTCCTGGTTTCGGCTGGGATGGAGTTAACTTTCTTCTTAGTAGCTAGTTCAGCAACAACTAAAAACATCAGTGCTTTATCAACATTGTTCTCACATCAGAGCCAAAACACAGCACTGCACCAGCTACTAAGAAGAAAGTTAACTCCGTCCCAGCCGAAACCAGGACAGATATATGGATAATGACATGAATGCCACCTGTAGGCAATTATGTAGTCTATGGGATTCTACAACATAACCTATACATTGGTGGAAATAATTATATCAGTAATTAAAGGTATACCTTGCATCTAGATCCTAGGATCAACAACTGTGGGAAACCACAGCAGCTTCAGTATTGGGTTTGGTAACCAGATTGTAAAAGAAGGAACCATAAGCTACAGATATTCCTTGCTAGCAGCAGTGCCTTCAGTTGGCATTTCAGGATGCTATTATAAGCACCCTTAGAGATCCCTTTGAAATATTTGATAAAGTCACAAGGGTAATTACATTTTTGTCCAGCTTTACCCAGGAAATAAGGCACCTGAAGACAGTTATGCCTTTCCTACATGCAGCCAGCCAGATCCGGTGCAGAAAAGCTGCCTTTGGTTTCGGAGCGCTCCTTTGCTCTCTGTGCAATTTGTGATTGCAACAGTGAGATTGAATTTGTGGCATAACAGCTCAAATGGAAAAAGTGCACATTAATACCAGAGGTTGGCTAAAAGTCCTAAACGTAGTACATCCATCTCAAACTCTACACAACTGACCATTTCTGCACTGGAATCTCATACGAAAATGACTTCATTTACTTTAGTTCATCCATGATTTAGGCTACAGTTCCTTTGGGAATCAGATTAATGCTGGTACAAGTCTAAATGCCCAAGTTTCCACGGAGAAGTCTTCTCTCTCTCCTTCCCCCACCCCTGGTTCCAAAACCTGGAAGAAAAGCCCCCAAATCATTAAAAGTTTATAGATTTATTTAGCTAGAAACAATTTTACTGTATGTAATAACAGGTTTGGACAGAAAGACTACTCAGTTTTTAAAAATTTTGCAATTCTGCTGACAGTTCCAAACTTCCCGGAAACTGCTGAAGACATCCTTCAGATGTTCAGTCCTCATTACGCTCATAGTCATGGGATTGCCTGGATTTAGGTGTAGAATTCAGACTTTCAACTTACCAAAAGTTTGTTGGGGGTGATTCCCAAACGTTTCTGTTCACTCAGCCAAGCAGAACATAAGCTATCCTTGAAAAACAAGGAAGCAGATATAAAATTATTTTGTTTGGACCTGTATCCCAAAATTGCACACAGTTAAAGCGCTCAGAGTCACAAGAAAACATGGCTTTGAACCACAGAAAAGTCATGGCTCAAGGATGTATTACACATGCATGAGGACTACACAGATGACTTGACAGCTTACAGATGCTGGGGAGGAATACATTTCAGGAAGGCCAGGGCCATAGATCATTGCCTGGCACCTCTTCAGCTCTGTAAGCTGTTCTCTCCCGGATCAGGTTTCAGAAAGGAATGCTGTCACGGGAGATTTTACACCATGACTAAAACTGCTGACTTTCCAGCAGGATGTTGAACCTCCCATTCCATGCACTGCGCCTGCTTTATTTACTAATGCAGCTCCTAGTTTTTACACAGTGGAAGAACAGGGGTAAATCCTTTGCCTTGGGAGCGTTATATGTGAGCGGAGAAAGTACCACTCATCTCTCCAACATCATAGTCTGTCCATCAAAACAGTAGGAAGAGCCCTCATCTGCAGTCACGGAGCTATTACAAGGAAAGAGCATGAAAAGGAATTGGAGTTCACTGTCAGCTTTGATTCCAGCAGAAAAATTACCTATAGAATAAGAGCATCCCAGGCTGCAATGTATCTTCTATTGCATTCTCCATGCTGGGAGGGAGGATCTGGACAGGGTCTACTGCAAAGGCAACAGCTGCAGGGAGGTTTTATGTTCGTGTGGTTCTACTAAAGACCTGGCACTCTGGTGTCAGGAGATAGCTTGTGACAACTCCTACAAAACATACCTTTTGCTGTATGGCAGCAAACCACCAGCCAGGACAAACCTTTACTTGCAATCACACCAAAATATTATTTTCAATGAAATAGTGGGTAGTCAATTATTAGTCTGAAAGTTCAATAATACGTAAATGATGACAGTTTCTAAATGTTACAGAAAGATGAAATTTCCTATTAGCTGCTCTTTCATAGAAGCAAAAATGTACCTCAAAATACAAAAGTTCAAAGTGGGAAACCATGTAAGCATTGGTAACCTGTGCTGTGGGCTTGGTTCAGTTGCTGCCAGTGTCCACAAGTTCTTTATGAGTGACAAGATTTTATCTTGAGTCCCAGCTTCCTAAGTCATGGGATTCTATGATATTCTCCCCTCTTTTGCTTCCTCTCCTGTCAAAGGATGACTTGGCAACCATCATGGAAGTATTTGAAACCACAGGCTTCCTGAAGCTGGAAAAAAGAGAAAGCAAACAAACCCACCTTTAATGTGTATATACGTACACAAGCATACACCCATACACCCATAGGTATATGTATATATGGTATGGATGGGTGCGTCCATGTGTATCTGACCATCTGTATGGAGGGAGGGAGGGAGAGAGAGACATAAACATCTCATGATCTTTGTGAAGGCAAGGATTTCAGTTTCTGGAAGGCAGTCAGTGGCAATGCTAACCTTCTGCAAAAAAACATTAATGAAAGTTTGGAGCTACATAGCCAGTTTGGAGAAGACTCCTCATGCTGCCACATGAGGCCCTTTAGGTAACAGCACACTTTATGTCTGGATCTGGCAAGCACTTGATCCACTTCAGCAGCTTTTCACATGGATGGAGGTGGTAGTCAGCAGGCAGCAGGAGCTACCCATCAAGGAGCACGAGACCTCTGTCTCTTCCAGCAAGAGATTCCAGCACCCTGATACTGCACTTCGTTTTCGCACTCGTGGTAGTAAAGTTTGCATCATACTCTGTGAGGTCAGAAGCTAAGGATCCAAAAATTACATTCCTCCTCATGAGTAAGCTTGAGCATGATGTGGAATGACTCATCAGGTTAAAGGGTTGTAAGGCCAAGCCATTTATGAAAATATGCTTTTAAATATTGGCTGAGTTTTCTGAGAAGGAAATTTTGTATAAAAAGCATGAAGAATTGCATCCAGTAGGTACTAAATATTGAAATACATTTTTGTCAGGATTTGTAATTCTATACACTGTAGACTTTCTTATTTGTCCCTTATGTTTTTTTTCTATATGCCAAAGTAAATTTTAAAGAGAAAAACCAATACATAAATGCCGTCAAATATTATTGCCATCCAATATATTCAGACTCATTTAATTAACTTGTCAGGCTTGGTTTTTACCAAGCTCTATCTGTGGCTATGACAAATTGTATCTCCAGATCTGATTATTCATTAAATGTCTACTGTGAATTTCAGGCTCCCTCATGCTTAAAATACAGTGCATGTTTAATGGGATTAAGAATTAAAATATGTTTCTTAATTTTATTTAATTTATGATTTAAAATTACAGAATTTAAATTCTAAGGACACTGCAGAACACATCAATTTACCGTACTGAGCTAATTAACTTTTATAATAATTTTTTTGACTACAGCACATAAATTTTCAGACCTGAAAGAAATGACTGGACTGTTTATTACTGAGATTAGCTTAAAGGCTTTGTTTTGATTTCAGTGGTGGGCACATTTTAATCTATTTTTGGAGTAAATAATGAATGACTGAATCCTCATTGCAGAAAGATTCAATGATGAAATTAAACGTTATTTTAGAGTACTGTTTCCCACTGTTTCTTGAGTGCCATAATAAGGTCTTGGGAAGCTTGTTGCAGGACTTTGGAGACATGAACACCTCACTGCTGTGCTGTAGTAAACTACAGAAATTTTGCTCTCCTGCAGTTGGGGAGCAGGCTTAGAGTTGAGGTTCTCGGCGCCTGCTGCACAGAAACCCCCGAGCCTGGCCCCGTGCACACCAATAGCTAGCTACCGGGAGGTTCCCATGGATTGATTCCTGTAGGTTCTGGCTTAGATGGTGTTGTGGTTTAACCCTGGCTGGTAATTAAGTACCCCGCAGCCGCTCACTGATTCCCCCCTCACCCTGAGGGATGGGGAGGGGTCTTAGAAAGGAATCTAAAACTCGAGGGTTGAGATAACAACAATTTGATAATTGAAATAGAATAAAAATGAAAGAACAATAATAACAATGACCAATGCCCAGCCAGTCCCCCAGAAATGATCTGCCCACCCCAGGTATATATACCAGGCATGGCGTCCCATGGTATGGAACACCCCTTTGGCTAGTTTGGGTCAGCTGCCCTGGCTGTGTCCACCCCCAATTCCTTGTGCCCCTCCACCCTTCTTGCTAACAAGGCCTGAGGAACTGAGAAGTCTCACATCAAAGCCAAAACACAGCACCGTGCTAGCTCATAAGAAGGTAATTAACTCCATCCCAGCTGAAACCAGGACAGATGGATTAGAGCTCTGTTGTACAAATTGCAGTATATTATTTTCATATGCCTGTTTCTCTGGAGAAAGTTATTTTTTTATTCTTTTGCTCATAAAGATGACATATCATTCATATATATATATAGATATATAAAAATTTTTTTTTTTTTAATGAACTGATGTCCCTGTGTGGCTGACTTTACTTTTTCCATGAAGGGCTGTAAGAAAACCTTAAGCACAACCTTGGGTAAAATTTGCATGAGAAATTATTTGTAGCATGCAGCCAACCACCACTTCATTATGGTCATAAGAACCCCCTTCCCCTCTCAACAAAGCGAAAATTTTAAAATAGGACTTTGTGTGCAGAGCCTGATGTTATTGGTGCTCTCTGCAGCTGCAGTCCTGTCGTTTATGACAGTTGCATAGTTCACTCAGCACAGGTCTTTACAGGCTGAGAATACGCAAAGAGAAATGCAATGTTTATGAAAATGCCATTTGAGCAATAAGCAAGGAGAACACAGTGTGAAAAACAACTTTAAAGGATGACACAAGCTTCCCAGAGTTGTCCTGATAGATCTTTTAAACTGTCTTAAGTGGGAAGGAAAATAACCCCTGGACAATTTGCCAAAGATTGCTTCTCCTTCACAAGCAACTTCAAAATCCAAATGAAATACTTTTCCAGGAGATATTTTCTGCTTCAGCTACAGGTACTGGGCTGGGGAATGTATTAATTCAAGCAAGTCCTACAGTTTATGTTAAGAAGACCTCACCAACTTTAAACTGAACTGAAAATCAACACATCTTCGTGTCTTATTAAGCAAACACCTGTCAGGAAGATTAAGATTTAATGCCAATAGGTTACATTTCTTGTGGGCCTTTAATCTGTGATATCTGTGATGATACTTTATCCTCTTCTTTCCCTCCATGACATGTTCCTCCGTGGCATCCTCGTCTGCACAGAAGCAGCCCCCTGAGGTCACCTCATCTTCCTGTAATCCATTTTCAAGTCCCTCTTCTGCTGTGGTACCTGCTGCTGTTTAACAGCTCGAGAAAAGCACTTGTAAAACAGGAGCTACATTAAAAGCGTAAGAAATTGTGATACAGGGTTTTTTACATTTCACAGTCTCCCCCTCTCCAAAACAAGTAGGAGGCTTGTTCTCTCGGAGTCTCATCTACGAAGGGCAACTCAAGTGCAACATGGAGCATTAAGAACCTGTGGGAGGTTCTTATAAACATGAATTAAATATTTAAAAATAATAATATGTCCACCCAGCCCCAGTTAACTGAGGCTGGTTACATAAGCAGCCATTTCATTGCTGGGGGACTTTCTTCACTGCTTGGCAAATACAACTCGAAAACAGGTTTTTTTCTGATTTGTAAAACTAGCTTGTGCCACTGCCAGTTTTGGATAGTCCCATGAATCCAGTTTTACAATCTGAGATGGAAAGCCTGGTTGAAGCCATAGCAGGCAACAGGCCCTGACTGGCAATAAAATAATCCTTAAATGCTAGATGCTCCCCAGCGTTGGACTGAAGGGGCTGCATTTAAGGCAGCGTCTGGCATTCACAGCACTCAGGGCAAATTTTGCCATTCAGTTTTTGAGGAAAGAAATGTGGTCTGCAGTTAGGGATGGTTTCAACAGAAAGCAATTAGGATAATGCAAAAAAATCAGCTATTTCTGTATTCTTTCTCCAGCCCTTCCCTGGTGACTCCACGTGTGGCTACACAAGTCATTTGACTTCAGGCAGAAGGAGGTAACACCCACTTTCCCACGCTGCCATGAGGTTAGCTTCATGTTTGTAAAGCCCTTTGGCAAGGTTAGGAGCTAAATGTGATTTGGGAGCCCTATGCTCCTGCCTCCGACACCACCTCAAGACCCAGGGCTCCAGCGGGCGGTGGCATCAGCTGGTGCAGGCTGGTGGCTGAGGGCTGCAAGCAGCCTCTGCCATAGCCACTCTTCTGCCCGTATTAATGTACGAAGCCACCTTTGTGAGGCTATGCTGTGCTTTAATTATGTTTAATTTGCTCTGCCTGTAATTTTTAATATGCAGCTGTGTCTGTTTTGTTGTCTTCCATTGGTTCTATGGTTATATTGAGCGGGATTACTATCTGAACAGCAGCACAGATCAGTGGGAATAAGAAAACGTGATAAAAGTAGAAGAGCAGGATTGTTTTACGCTTAGTGTCGTTTCTCAGATGTTTTACTTGCCTGCCTCTGCTTCTTTGGGAAATGGGAAGCGTCCTTTCTCTTTTTCTAAGCACCTATGCATTTTCCTGTGCTTGTGGGAAAAGCAACTGGGCAATGACCTAATTCGATGCAAATGAAAAGGATTTCCTAGCAAGGGATGGTAATTTGCACAGTGCTGCAGGTATGTGAAAGCGCTGAATGGTAACCTGGGAGTACTGAGGAGGGAAGACCTCTGCTGTAACAGAGCTATAATCACCTCACACTTTTACTAATTGCCAAAAGCTGGAGATCTTAAGCACCATGCTATTTTTTGTATAAAATCTATTAAATCGCTACATCTTGGCCATTTTCTCCAGCCATTCCTATCAGCCTTCCATTTATGAAACTGGTGGTGGTAGAAGACAGTGTCTGTGAAGGATAAAAAGGAGAGAACTGCTCATAACAGTATAATGAAATGGGCTCTAGACCCAGCTTCCCCTCTCAAAATTAAACCAGGAATCATCTTCCAAACACAATGCCTTACCTCAAAGCAGACTTACATTATTGCTGTTACTCTGTGTCATGGGGATGCTGACGGTCACTCCCTCTTACATTTTCACATGGTTTTCAGCAGACTGGTCAACTGGGCAGGTTTTCAGGAATAGATAATACGTGTTGTGTTTTTGTAATAGGTTGTTCATTCTCAGATGTTAACCTCTTCTAAAGCTTGATTTTATCACTTCTATAGGTCTGATAGATTGAGTGTATCATAAAAAAAAAAATGACAACAGTAAAGAGCACACAAGTGAATTTTAGCTAGCTTAAAAATATAATAACATCTTAATCAGAGTATCTGGGAAATTCCTCAGGAGTTCACTAAATTAACCTATTACTGTGCTCCTTGCAGTCTTGCCTGAGAAGTGCTTTTATGGGGTCTTAGTTATCAGTATTAATTTCCAGAGCTGTGCATTTATACATTAGTTTTACTGAATATATGGAGATGGGAGAGAGCAATAGCATAAGAAAACCATTAACATTAACACCAATGGAAAAGAAAATAATAATTAAAAAAGACATAATCTTTTCACATTTCTACAAAAATATAACAAAAGAAAGCATGCAGGTCTATACTATTGTAATATAATAACTATTTAATTGTAAAGGCATAATTCTATAAATAGTTTTCAAAAAGGCTGCCACAGATGCGGCAATGAATAAATAAGAATATTCTACAGTTTCCTAGTCTAGCATATTCCATTTTACTGTGCTTTTCACATATTAACTGGAGAGTAAATGTGACATCAGCCTGAGATGAATGTAAGTGTGTTTCATTCCACGTTAGTGAGAGGGACAGAGAAACACAGAGGGATTGGGTGATCTGCATAGAAATGTCCCGATGCTCTTTCCTTTCCTTCCTATGTGATGTCAACAACAACAAGCTGAAAAGTAATGTCTGCATTGCACCTGCATGTACATCACGTGTTTCTCTGTGTACTGCCTTTTTCTGAACATAAGTGCCAGCCAAGCTATACACCAGGTCATGCATATAATGTTATTTTTATATATGCAGAAGTATGAGGCAATAGCCTGTTTTTCAATTAAACTACAGCATGTTTATATATTTACCAAACATATCTGGGAGAAAGAAAAGCAATGAAAAAGATAACAATTACTCACATTTTGCGTAATCAAATGAAAATGACAATCAAAATTATCTAAATGCTATATATATACAGCTGTCATGACAAAGAATACTTCTTACAGAGCAAAATAATCTTTAGCTTCAGGAAAAGTAAAGCAGGTGTTCATACAAAAGAATAGCTGCTGAGCTTTATTTTGCATGTTTTCAAAAATCTGAAAGCTATTCTTCTCAGGGAAAAAAGAGCTTACGACTGAGTTAATCTTCAACCAGAAAAATAACACACTCTCTTTCAGTAAAGGTTTGGATCCTTTTTGCATACCTAGAATGAATGCTCACACTTAGCAGTTGACCCTCCCCAAAAGGTAAATTAGCAAAAGTGAAAGGCTCAACTTTCATCTTTTATTACCAACTAAATTACAAAGCTGATTGTTTATCACTCGTATAAACTGCCAAGTTAAACATTTACACTTCTGTAGTGTAGAGAAGACACTGGGATTTGACTCTAAAAGGAACAGGGTGTGAAAAACACAGTGGGGAAAATTTGAGCTCCTTTCGAGGACAGCAACTTACCAGTACTCCAGGCTGTATTTTCAGACAAACTAAATTTCATGTACAGAATTACAGTGACTTTTCCTTCCTTTCACAGACCTGTGTAAGAAAAATCCATCTCTATTTGGAAAGTTTTTACATATGAGATGAAGAGATTTATGTGTACGCTTAGTGAAGCACACGCTGAGGACCTCTTTTGTTTATTACAAGAATGTTTTACTGAGTAACAAGCAAAAACAGGGAGGAAGAAATAAAGTGTGCCCTTTCCTGAATATGAATAGTAAAGTACCTGAAGATGTTAATAAGCTGTGCTGACTTCTGCATTTTTCTGTCTGCCAAAAACATTAGGCCTCCTCTGCCAGCTGCCTCAATCTCTTCCTTTCCCCAAAAGTCCCAGTGATACAGTTGTTTATTCCAAGTATGAATTTCTTCAGTGTGATAGAAATCACAGGACAAGGTAAAGCAAAGCAAATGCAGTATCAAAATAACCAAAAGAGAAGACTCTGTTGGAGCAGTACAAAATAATTTTGTTTTTCTTGCTAGATCCATTCAAGTAGGTGGGCTGCAGAGGGGGCAAAACATGCTTCTGTCTTGCTCTGGGCTCATGGGCTGGTCTCATTCAGCCCATCAGTTGTGATCTCTCAGATTAACGTGTTTTTCCAAGGCTCAAGACTGGGCCATCCTAGCTTCTGGTTTCCAGGATGCCGATAATATTTTTCAAAACCAGATACTTTCTGACAACATTCTGGTGCTGCTTGTTTATACTTTGGGTCCAAAAGTGGAACGGGGGCTGCTACAGCAGTGAGATTTGTTCTGTTTCTTCGAGTTTGCTCTGAGAAGACTTGAAAGGGGAAGGCTGATGAAGTCTCTGGGAGGACTCTTTACCAAGAAGCTGAAAGAGGGAGAGCAGGGCTTTCTGTAGGAGCTTACTCAAAGAGCTTCTTGTTTGCTGATGGAGGGAACAGCATTATCTATGTTCACCGTTGTTACATGATGACAGTATCAGAAACACAAAGCTGCTCAAAAGTTGTTGTGTACCTGTCACCATGTGCTTTTTTAAATACTTGTAAAAGTAAACAATTTAGCAAAAAGAGTATGAAATGTGTCAACACCATTTTGCTAGTTGGCTACACATTAAACGGGTTTTTGTGCTCACTTTTATGGCTAAACTCAAAACCTTCTTTGGCGTTGAGACCCTTTGTTTTGCTGGCACAGACCACAGGCTGTGAATGCAGTGTGCAATCACAGCTTTATGTAAGTAATCATAGCAAGACCACTGCAAGACAGACAGAATTCAAGTGCATCTGAAACCAATGTAGGTAGCTGCAGGAAATGGAGTCTGATGTGATTATTGCTTGCACATGTCCTGGGCACACTGGGGACCACCTGATGGCACAGGCTTTCTTGTTGAAGTGGATCTTTGGTATTAGGATTCACAGCTTTGAGGTGCAAAATGGTGGAAGGACTTGTTACAGTATTTTCCTAAGCAAAGTAGGATAAAAAGCAAAATATACTAGCTCTCTGTAGAAAAATAAACACTCTGAGCTTCAGCACAGTCTTTCAGCTAGACTGTCTCCTCCTTATTTCTCTCCTGAAGAGTACTTTGGGTAATACTTGAGGAAGGATGAGGAAGGGTAATGGTAAATTGATGATAAACTTCTATGAATTAAGAAACAGGATGTAAAGTTATTAATTTTACGGATGAGTAACAACAGAATCAGAACTGAGACTTGAATTGGCAGACTCTTTGAATCTCTATTCCAAGTGAAATTCCAAAATAAGCAGTCATTCCAAAACAAAAACTAAACTTTGAGATTTCCCATGGAAGGAGATTTCTGGATTTATTTCCAGGACAGCATTCTAAATGACATGTTTGTTTGTCCTTTACAAATTCTTCCTCAAGGTCTTTGAACAGGCAATAGCTCTGGCTCTTTACCATGCAGTGATATGGGAAGCTCAGGAGCAAGGAAAGAAAAAAAGTCTGATCTCCTCAGATTTTTGGACTGCTGAGAAGCTTGGTTCTTGGAAGTCCTGGAAAAACCTTCATATGAGCATTCATTTTGGAACCTGGAGCTGGGTTATTGTGGGATAATTCATACAACGACACAGACTAATCACGAGGGCCTTGTCATTTAAACCCTCCAATTACTTTTTTTCCTGCAATAGCTTCTGCTCTTCTCCACATCCCACAATGCATTCCAGGGCTTCTATGGTAATTGGAAGTATATTCCTGTGCGTGAAGTGGACTTTAATTAGTACCGAAGGGGCACATTCTGGTGTCCTGACTCATGTGGCACAGAGGCGTACCTCCGAGTCACTCCATCGCAGCCTGTGGGACTGCTCGTGAGGAAAGGTGCTTCCTGGCTCAGGTGAAGGCCGGGAAGCCCTGAGCCACCCAGATGGGACAAGAGGCACCACTGACTCTCCAGCATGCAATGCCATGGCCCAGGGCCCTATAAAACAATAGTTACACTACCGCTTCCAATTATTTTTCTTGACTAGTAAGTAACATGAGTGGCTCCAGATTTTAAGTCTGTGAGCCATGTAGGAACACTGTAAAAATTGGGATTGGAGGCAGTCTTGTAATAAATTAATAACTTTGACCATTACATGAGTCATCTGTAAAATGGGCCCTGAGTTATGAAGACACACACCAACTGTGGGGGGTATTATGGAAAATTAAAATCGGTGTGACATAATACTACTTCAATTACAGTAGAAGGACTGCAGCTGCAAGTGATGGGAAAAGTGGGAGGGGCATAACTCCACTGATTAGCATAATTACATCCACGCATCTGGTTTCCAAAAGCAGGTGCAAGCTGGTTTCAGCTCGGTATCAGCACCTCCTGCCAGCCATGCAGCCAGACAGCCATGAGCTGACATCCTGGCCTCTGCTCCGCAGGATGAAGCTAGCAGCCAGGGTGGAAGGAAACAAAAGGCGCTGATTAAAACAAACAGCCTAGTCAGCAGGTTCCACGATCAGTACATAATAATTAATTTTTTTATCCTTAATGGTATTAGTTGTCTTTCAAGGCCCTTACTAAATGCACTTCCCTGATGATACAAAACATCCCCTATACCATCAGTTGTCTGGCTCTTTCCTTGTTCTAAACCCACCTGCACTCAAAATCCTCACCTGGAGGACTATGGGTGCAGGTGTCACTAAATGCAGCTTCTGTGGCAGTTACTATAGAATGATGTGTGTCACTGTCCTTTTCATGGACATCATATGACAATCCCAGCAGGAGGAACCAGGGCCAAGCTATAAATCACCTGGGCAGTGTCCCAATTGCGCTAAGAGGCATGTCCTGTCCATAGTGACAAGCTGGCATTAAAATGTCAGCAAGTACTTCATGAAAGTTGTTATCTATGAATTATTTCATAACTCCATAGAGTATTTATTAAAATATGCTGTAAAGAGTTACTCAGACTTGAGAATTATCTTAATTGCACTTAGACTGGAAGAGTAATTACAACACACTGAGGTTACTGATCTCTTCTGAATGAGCTCAGTGGTTGAAAAATAATTTTAAATGCTTTAAAGTGGGGAGAGAGATGAAGTTATTTAAACACAAAGTCCTGCCTAAAAATATTCTAAGCAACATGTCCATCACAAATGTAATACAGAAATAAATGAAAAATAAAAGGTGAAAAACATGTCTTAATTGCTTAACACATTTCTTTTCCTGCATTATCAAAACGTTGTGCAGGCTTTCATCAGCACCAAATCTATTTCAGGAGGGAGGTAGAAGTGCTGGAGCGTGTCCAGAGAAGGGCAGCGGAGCTGGTGAAGGGTCTGGAGCACAAGTCCTACAAGAGGCGGCTGAGGGAACTGGGGTTGTTTAGCCTGGAGAAAAGGAGGCTCAGGGGGGACCTTATCGCTCCCTACAACTGCCTGAAAGGAGGTTGTAGAGAGGTGGGGGTCGGTCTTTTCTCCCAGATAACAAGCAACAGGTCAAGAGGAAACAGCCTCAAGTTATGTCAGAGGAGGTTTAGATTGGATATTGGGACAAATTTCTTCACTGAAAGGGTGGTCAAGCATTGGAACAGGCTGCCCAGGGAAAGTGGTGCAGTCACCATCCCTGGAAGTGTTTAAAAAACACACAGATGTGGTGCTCAGGGACATGGTTTACTGATGTACTCTGCAGTCCTGGGTTAATGGTTGGGCTTGATGATCTTAAAGGTCTATTCCAACCTAAATGATTCTATGATTCTATTTTATATTGTTAAAAGACAGTAAAATGTTTTAAAATATAGCATTAATAGGTTTAATGTCTCTTATGGAACCTGATGTAACTCATATAATGTGAAAAGACTGTGTATTTGCCAAGGAAGGGAAAGCCAATCCTTAAATATTCTTCTACATTTTGCAAATTATACACTAGATATTTTTTTCTATACAAAATACTTGCTGGGTAAAGAATTGTCACCTATGATATATTTCTTTTGGCCAAATAACCCTTAGCACAAATGAATGCAGAGTAACTGATTTCTAAACAGAGGTCTTGGTATAAACACGGTGACTGGGTATAAACATTGCTTTCGGGATCAATATTTACCATCTCTCAGTGATAGTTGTTGGGCTGATGCTGCATTAACAAGTGGAAACAAATCTTTTTTGCCCCTTTTAACGGCCAGTCTTGCAATCTCAGCTTAAGATGTAGGAGTCAGCTTTGAGACATTTCCTTTTGGCACATAACCCCCAGCAGCTCAGGTCTGGCAGAGATGTGGGACCTTCACCCACCCTCTCTGTCCCATCTCCCCTGCTGCCTTATGGAGGGTTGGTGCAGGTGTGCATGGTGGGAGTGCAGCGAACAGCGAGCTCTCTGCTGCTGGAGCACAGACCACTGTATCCGAAAGCAGGCTTCTCTCTCACTAAGACACATGAAGGTGCGTCTGTCTCAGCCATTCACGCAGGCTGGAGCCCACTGGTGGGACCACGCCTGCCCATCACTCACATCATTTCTGAAGATGGATGAGACCATGAACGTTTCCTACTTGGCAGAGGTGCAAGCTGGCATGCTCAGCCTGGGCAGCCAGAGCGTACGTGGGTATGGGGAGATGGCTACTCATCCCTCTCCACCGGCTCATCAAGGAGGGCGGGTGACTGACTTAGACTGATCACCCGTTTCATAGATGACTGAAGTCATATGAGGCAAATCCCTTTCTGTGGGCCTAAGTGACCAGCAGCATACCACCTGCAATTCTCATCTCCAGTTATGCCTTTTGATAACACCATGATACTATACTCTACATGAAAGAAAGTAACACTATTTAGCATAAATAATTTTTCAAGCCGATACACTACTACCCTTTGCTGTATGTTTAATGGTTGAAGAGCAAATGAGTCCAGATCAACTTTAGCTAAAATGGAAAAAGCTGCTTTCACAGTTGTCCACAGTAAAATACCCAACCTGGTCTATACTGGAGCAGCTTACTGATGTAGGCGCTTCGTTTGTACATTAAAGCGTTCAATTTATTGTTATGTGATACTATATACCTTGCAGAATGGTAGCAGGATGTTTTGGGGCAGCTCCTGTTCCTCTGGATTCCCCTTCTCTGTCTCCTGCTGTACTCACTTTCATTTGTAGCTGCCTCCTGCTCACCCTCACACCGCCTCCACCTGCAGCAGCCATCATTTTGGGGACTTGGACTTACTTTCTTCTGTTGGTGCCTCTCTTACCCCACCCTTGCTACAGTTTTGGCAGTAATACAATAATATTACAATATCTCTTGTCTAGGCTTGGTTAGAAATCTTAACATACCCACTTTGATTTGCTGTTGCAGTGAACTTTCTCTGTTATCTGCTATACAATATGGACAACTTTTAAAAAAGCATTGTTGTTAGCAATTAGTGGTCCGTTTTCTGGCTTCCCAACATTCCCTGCTCTCATAGGCTTAGTCACTGTAACAAAGATTTCTAGTGAATCTATATTTCTCTATAGAAGGCAGACAATATGACAGAAATATATGTAACATCCTGGCAAGCCTTTAAGAAACTAAAATGCAATGACAGAATTCCTTGTGCATGCATTGATAGTTTGATTTGAGTATGAATGGTAGGTTCACAGCACAGCTAGATTACTGTGGATGCAGTGTGGCTCTAGGTATTTATAAATAAAACAACCTGACTGTCATAAAGGATGTTTGCATTATAAATGAATGTCCTTTGAGTTGGATTCAGCTTCTAGATGCTATCAAAAAATTGCCTTCAACCTGGCTGGAATCCCAGGCACTCTGATGTATCTTGATGACTTTGTCATACGTGACCTCTGTCTACCCTCTCACAGCAGATGCTGCCAGAAGGATTTTGGTGGTTTTGATGACAATCACTTCATTTGCGCAATTGTAATTTCTGAATCTGTTGGTTTGCACAAACCATTACATGACTTATCGCTGTTGCTCCCTAGTGCTTATGATAAGTCGAACCTTCCCTTACTGGAGGGAACTATTCATTCTCCATCTTGCCTTGAAAGAATGAACTTTTAGCTTTGGCTTATCCTAGCGTATTCAGCTTGCTAAGTTATTTACTAGTTTTTAAATGTTTCTGCAGAATATTTGATAGATTTTTTTAACTCTTCCGGCACCCGATCAATTGAAGAATTTTCAGTGTAAACTTCTGTCACTGTGTGTATATGACCTGTGCCCCAAATGTCTCTCCACAATCACTGTTTTTGTGATGGTGTAAAATGAGTGTTTGAAACCTAAGTGAATTTTAATAAATGTTTTACTTGCTCTTATTTCAAATACTCCATCGAAAGTTTTCCCTCCAGTGCAAATTAATCTACTCATTCATTCCTTCTCTCACTCCTCCTCTCTCTCCTCTGTCATTTTGTATCTGGCATTTAGCATTTTTGCATTCCTACTCGTAAGAATAGATGAATGGGCAAGACATTCCTGGTCACTTTGGTCCCTTGTATACCAATCTCTATCTTTTAAGCTGTTTGTGTCCCACCAATACTCCAGCTTTAAGTCTGTTCCAGGTCCTCACTGTTCCCACATTTAAGAACTTCTGTTTTCTGAACCAGAATTATTAATAACTGGCTTAGCCTCCTTCATTTGCCTGTTGTACCAGCATTGGGAAAACCCCCCACCCTTGCTTTCTCACTTTTGCTTTATATGCTTCCCAGCGTCTTTACCTGTTCTCGCCTTCCTCATTTCTCACCAAACTATTTCTAGACTACCAGTGCCTATGATGTTCAAAGCACTTTCCAGATCCTCTGGGGTGGATAAGCCCTGTCCTGGGGGTTCACAGCCCAAAGGATATTAGCAGGCAGATGTTAGTGGAAGCAGACAGGGACTTTCTACTCATGTTAGCTAGAATCATCCTGTGATGGAAAGACAGAGATGGGAAAATGATGGAGAGAGATACCACAGCCAGTGACACTACTCCTCACTAGTATAAGAAACCAGTTCCCTTCTTTCCACTCCCCTTAAAAAGAACCGCTCAGTTCAAGGACAAGCTGTAAACAAGATTGACTTTCATAAAGGGGAAGAAGCATTTCACTGACAATGAATTTGGGGACAAGTTCAAGAACAAGAGCTGTGACAGCCTCTCCCGTATTTGCTGAGGAGGACAAGAAACACTTCCACACAGCTTATGCCTCACGCTCCTCCTTTCAGTATCGTCTCTCCAGCATGGGCAAGGTGCCTGCTAGCATGCTTTTGTGCTTGTGCAAGCAGGCTACCTGGAAAGAAATTAATGAGATAGAGGTAAGGCAATATCACTCCAGGGCAATGAGGAATCAGCAGCATTTGTATCTTTCATCCTCTGTTCCAGAAGACACAAATACCACGTGGGTGCCACAGAGTGGCAAACCTTGATGTGCAGTGCCTGTCTCAAACACAAAGGTCATGGAGCACTGCTATCTTGTTTTTTAATGTTTTATTTTAAATTCTGATTGATCTGTTATGCACTGTTCCAAGTAGCATTGCTTCTTCAGTGACAAGCTCACCTCCATTAGTACCTGGTCATGCTACGTGCGGTAGCTGGAAGACAGAAATTTGCAGGGATGGAGAAGTTTCTGTTTACTCCTGTCAGTTTGGAAACACTTCTAGTTAAGTATAGATCTAAAGAAAAGTAAAAATAAGAGAATAAAAATAAAAGCCACAGAATGGTATGTGCATCTTCAGCAAACACCCTTGCAAGACTGCATGTGGTCCAGATTCGGGAAGCAGCAGAGGATGACTATGTAGAGAAGACGGGAACAACTTAAAAACATGGGGGGGCTGGTGAAGACAACCAGTTGCTCGCTTCTGTTGGAAACATGACTCTCTTTCCTCAAGGCCTGAAACAAGATTTTTAAACATGGGCACTAGACCTTCACAGGAGATGCCCAGCTTACTGTTATTATTCTGTGGCTAACAGTTTTAGTCCTACAGCTACTACAGTTCGGTTAGGCCTATGTGCAGTGACATTAGCCTCCTAGTCCCATGCCTTCCTCCTTCAGTCCAGTGCTCCTACAGCACGCGACTCACAGTTTATCCAGTGCATCCAATTTGTTATGCAGTTTGCAGGGCAAGGAGTAAAAAGACCCTGTACACATCACGTCCACCATGCCAGTCCAGCCCTTCCCCATTTTCCTGTTTGGTATATCCACATCTTTAATGTGGCTCCACTTCTACAGCTTGAATTCACGCTTCTCCCTGCCATCACACATCAGTCACACACCCCTTACCTCCCCTCCTGTCTCTAGCTTTTCCCCCTAAAGTTTTAGTTTATCCCCATTTGCCCGTTCCTATGCCTCCCTTCATCCTCCACTCTCCCACTACACAGTGCCTGTTTTTTCTTTTCATGCCACCTCCCTACAATGTCCTCACCCAAAAGTGTGATTACTTCTTTCTAAGCTCACATAGAATCATTTAGGTTGGAAGAGATCTTTAAGATCAAGCCCAATGGTTAACCCAGCACTGTCAAGCCCACCACTAAACCATGCCTCTAAGCACCACATCTATGCATTTTTTAAACGCTTCCAGGGATGGTGATTCCACCCACCATCAGACGAAGGTGCCTGTGGGCTGTAAGTCGCAGGCTGCAGGCTGCACAGTTCTGACATGCAGAACTTGAGGAATATCTTAAAAAACTGAAGGAACAATTTAAGGAATGTCTAGAAACTTAGAATACTTCTCTTTAGGTAAATGTACAGTGCAATGCCATACAGATGTGATTGAGCCTGCTCTAAACTCAGCTTTTCTGCCCAGTGCTCTGTCCTGCCTCGTTTGCCTGCCTTCTAGGCAGGAACAGGTGGAATCCCACACTCATGTTGCTATACCACTGCTGACAGCAGGGTCAGCTCTTCTACGGCTAGCTCATTTACCTCTGAGTTTTGCAGATATACTATGAAGAAAAATTTTTAGGAGGCTTTTGAAGGCTGAGAACAGCATAAACGTGAAAGGAGTATTTAAAGTATTTTACTTATGTGACTTTCTTTTTATTCTTTTTGTATTCTGCCTGTGCTAATAAACTATTTTTTAGGTCTATGCATTTTTTTATTTATTTTTTTTTTTAGATAATCACTGCAAACAGTGTGTCTAGTAAGGACAGCATTAACTCAGCTTCAATCCAGCTTGCTTTTGTTTTTTTCGTTACACCTTACAACTGATTCCTATCTCCCTTTGACAGGGAGTCAACAGGAAGCATGACACCATGGGGCAGGATGTGTGACAGCATTAAACTTCCTAATGAAGCTCCATTCTTTGTTCTACCATAGCCATAAGCATCAGTGCCATAAGTATCCTTACTTACTGATTCTGTGTAGCACTATAAGAGACTTTCTTAATACAATATTAGTTAATTAGATGCACCATGTACAATGCTTTGCATGAATAAAGAATTTTTGCAAATTTATGTCAAATGTGGTTTTAATAATCTAAAAATATGCTAAAGAGTTAGTTTTTCAAATGGAAGACAGGAAAAGAATGGATTATGCTTTTATTTTGGTTGAAAAAGACTCATCATAAAAACCAAGCCAACAGTTTCATGTTGTAAGTACCAATATAGAGGAAATGCTGACAATGCTGATTTTCAGTCATAAGAAAAAGTGATCAAATATATTTATTGATATGTGAAATATTCTAGAGTCAGGACAAAGTCATGCTTGCTAATGCAATCTCAGGCCTGTGTTACCATACATTCTCTAATGAATGACACAATAACATGCTTTCCGCCCATCAATATCTCTTTGTCACTCAGCCTAAAGGTCAGATGACAGAATGGCTCAAGATTTATTTTTACCATCCCTGTATGAGGAGTGAATTCCCACTTCCCAGTTATTTGGATTCCCGCCTCCTTTATTATTCAGCCTTGCCTCATTCAGCAGGCAGCATATGGAGAATACATTCCTCGTTTTCCGCATGAGTTGCAGGGCAGGCAGTGGCCAAGGCAGAGCTTCCACATGAACAAGGAACAATGTTTATTTGATGTGCAGCGAGCATTTTATTTTCCTAAGAACTTCACCTAAGAGACGACAGCCAGTTGATCATGCAGCCTGTGGGAGCCATAAGTAGCTTTGCATTTGCCAGCCTCTGCCCCTGGGCTTGTCAGGCGATTGTACAAGCCCCACAATTCAAAGCATCCTAAGGAATGTTTCCTTGCAATACTTTTTGTTTAGAGTAGCCAAGCCTACAGTGAAGGTTTCTGGTAGACTCTATGCATAGAAAGTTACAGCACATAGACTAACTTTTTTTAAAAAAAACTTGTAACTACTACATTTACAGACATTCAGGCACGAGAATAGGTGGACTTGTTCTGTATAGTGCAGAAAAAACTACCTGAGTGAGGCATTTTGCGTGTTTGATAAAAAACTTCTGTTGCTGGAAGCAGCAAAACAAATCAAGAGATTGACTAGTTTGATTTGGGGGCATCTACTTACAAATCCATTCGATCTGCACTTCCAGGACAAATTTTAAAAGCCCCCGCACCCAAATATGGGTCCCTAAAGAACCTTGTGCTATGGCAGTCACAGTGTCCGAAAGGATCCAGAGAACATTCAGTACCTGCTCTTTTTAATGGTATGATGGGAAGCTGTTTCATGCCTGAGAAATAAATGCCTTTTCTATACCTCCGGGGAAGAGTTGTGCAATCCCGAATGACTTGCCATGCCTAGGCTAGTCTTTAAACCCTTGGTTCCAACTGTATGAGAAGCCGGAGCTCCAGAAAGCCACGTTCCCATCCCAACCACAGGCCTTATAAGGAACTTTTCTTTCTTATCGCTGTTTGCCAAGCCACCTCAGAGAGCCGCAGCCAACGCTTCGGCGTGCCGCGGGACGGCCCCGTCCCTGCCTGCGGGTGCGCGTTTCCATCTGAATATCAATACGTAGATAAGACTGATCCGTCGATCCTGCAAAGCAACCGATCTTCTATGACTTTGTGATTGTGTAGTAAACCACAGCAAACCAGAGAAGTGCTGAGCTCAGCACTGTCTGTGTCTCAGCTGGAAACTCTGCTCACAAACATTTAGAGCCCAAATACTGCAAATGCAAACCTGCGTCTCTGGCTATCTGACATCAACGGGACCTTTTTAATACTGAGTTCAGGTTTATGATGAGTATCGTTCTGTATATTTTACTACGCTAGAAGAATTTTTAGTGAGGCTTCTCCAGGAGCATGGCAATTCCCTGGCAGCATGTACCATTCCTCTGACTTAAACAAAGCACACGTGCCTGCTTTTTGTATAAACACCTATAAACTCAGCGGCTCAGTCTGAATTCAGAATTAGCAAGACCCGAAGACTCGAAATCCATTATATGTAGATTTCTGCAGCTCTCCAAGCCGGTGTATTTTCGGCTCCCAGGGGAAGGCACGCACCGCTGCTGTGGCACCTGTGGCCGGGGCTGCACCCCGCGGACAGGGCTGTACCCCACGGACGGGGCTGCACCCTGAGGCCGGGGCTGCACCCACGGACGGGGTTGTACCCCACGGACGGGGCTGCACCCACGGACGGGGCTGTACCCTGAGGCCGGGGCTGCACCCACGGACGGGGCTGCACCCACGGACGGGGCTGCACCCTGAGGCCGGGGCTGCACCCACGGACGGGGCTGCACCCACGGACGGGGCTGCACCCACGGC
>JAVJGI010000014.1:70551719-70565615 GCA_035590275.1 Ibycter americanus
CCCGCCGCAGGGCAGTGGGCTGGAGTCCCGGCTGGCGGGCAGGCTCGGGGGGTGTGGCGCCGACCTGTAGTCGTTCATCCCAGAGAGGCCTCGGCTTCCCTTCCCCGCCCGTTTCCACGCAGCGTATCTGGGGACGCGGTCGGTTACCTCAGGTGGCGGCTGTGGGGGTGGCCGCAAGGGCGTAACGCGGCTGCCGCTTGCCAGCGCCGGTGAGTGACACGGCCGCGCCTCACCCTGGGTGGCCCCGGTGGCCAGTCGGGCTTTGCCCCGCGCTCCCCCTCTTCCTCGGGCCCCGCTGCGGTTTGGCTGTGCCAGCCTCTGCCCCGTCCCGCAGCAGGCAGCTGCCCGCCTCAGCCCTCCGCGCACCCTTCACCGGGGGTTCGGCGCTTCGGCTGGCCTGGGGCGGCCTCTCAGCCCAAACGTGTGTGGGCTCCCCTGAGGCGTCCCCGGGTGTGAGGGACAGCCTGGCCGTGCAGCCCCGGCAAACACCACCACATCTGTTAAAAACCCAAAGCATGTGGTGGGTGAAGGTTTTAGCGGGTTGTTTGCACTGGCCAGAGTGGGAGAGTAGAGGTGCCTAGATGAACTCTCGCTCACCTTTTTAAAAATAACCTGTTTTGATTCAGGCTTTGGACTGAAGGTTATCCTGGCTGTCATCAGTTTTGAACTCGCCTTTCCAAGACTTGAGGTAAATTGGCTGTTTCTGTTGGAAGTTGCTTCATCTCCTTTCAAATGCTTCTTTTCATATGGGGCCAGCATTTCACATCCAGGTGCTGTTCAAGCAGCTGGGGGTGGTGCTGGAGGCTAACACAAGGGAAAACCTTGTTCCCATACCACTGGGCATCTGGAAAATGAGATGGCAGCTGGGATTTGTTCTCTTATACAGGCTGCTGCTTGAAATGTGTCTCAGCTATTAACGTGAAAGCACTGTGGCACTATTTCTGCAGCCTGAGAGATAAATGGCACAAGTCTGGTGCCACTGTGGCCATTCACTACGGGCGTTGTCTCCCATGGCTTCCCTGTGGCAAGGGCTCCTTTTTACTGTGCTGACACCAAGTCTAGGCTAGTCACGGGTTGTGCTGCTGAGGAGCATCTTCTGTGCAACGCCTGGGGTGTTAGGGTGCAGAACAGAGTCCTGTTTTTTTGAAGTCCTCCTTGCCTTTCACACTGTTCATGTCTTTCTGCATGAGCAGAACAAAGACTGGATAGGTTATTAGGTACCTGTTTATAAGAGGAATATATAGCACGTTCAGTTCTGCAATGAAGAAAGAGGGAGGGGGCTAAATCTTTGGGTTATTATTTTATCCCGTTGTTGCTTTTCCCATTGGAAAAACTGCTTGATGACAACAGCTAGCAGCTGGCCTGCTGGTGATTCACAAATTCATTCATCTTATTTATTAAAAGAAGAATCAAGTACATAGCAAAACATGATGTCTTAAAGTGATACACTCAGCCAATCTATGCTGCCTTGTTTTGGCATTTTGTTTTCTATCCGTTTGTTGTGTCTTATTCACAGTTGGGCCTTACACCACCTACACATACATGTGTACACATATAATTCTTTTTCTTTGTGAATTGTCTTGTAGTCTTATAGCAAAGTTATGAATTTATTCACATAATATTCTTCAGTTACTCCCAGGTTTAGACATAAATTGGATTACAGCAATGGTAACGTATAATGCAAAGCACTAATAGAATATAATACAACTGGCTGACAGCAGGCCAAAACACCACATTCATTTTTCTAGTGTATCTGTGTGGAAACTTCCACATTGGATCTTTTTTTATGATTAAGGAATGGAAACCATATTACCAGTTTCCTACTTTCTCATTTCTGAGTATGGGGCTCCCTGTTAAATCTGACTTCAGGCTTTCTTGACATGGGGGGTATCTGTCCTTTTTCATTTATAATATTTTCCTTGAGGAAAATCTTGGTCTCAATGTTCTGCAGTTTATTATTGACTGGACCTGTGGAGCTGGTTTCTAGTTCATATTGACCTGTGCATGGCAATATTTTGTATTTTTTAAAAATAATAATTCCTCAGGTTTTTAAGAAGAAAGCAAAGAGGAGCTGCTGATCAAGAGAACTATCATGACTGGCAGTCCATGTAAGAGACTTGCCTGGAGTGACTGTGAGTATTTCAGGACTATTTTTGCATAGATTCAGTGTTTTCCTGGGTAACTTCCAGTTTCGCTTGCAGCATTGTGGTGTGCATGCTGCTAACTGTGTACAAGCCATTCTGAAGCTGTGGCACTCTTATCTGTGCTGTATAGGGAGTGCTGTGCTAGCCTTTCTGTATTTTTGGAGGAGGAAACTGGGAATGACTGTTCAAGTGACTATAAACAGTCCCTGACTATATGCAAAGCTCAAACAGCTGCAAACCTTCACCTCTCTAGAGTTAACATCTGTCACTGCTGCTTCTGTATGGAGCGCGGGAGGAGGGCTGGTAAAATGCCAACCTCTACAGGGATGCCAGCCCAGTGCCCTGCTTGTAAGACTGATGACTGTGAAAGAGCTGGTGCCAGTCTGCACCATATAGAAGCCTACTGTCACTGAAAGATGATCTTTGAAGATAGTCTCATTTCCTCTCTGTACTATTAACTGAGGAACAGTCTATCTAATGAAACTTTGTAACCAGGTCAGTTGTTGCAATATTTGTTCTTAGCAGAGAGTTCTGATCATATTCCATACTAGACTGAAGGTTCTGTTTTAGTAAATGTAGAAGTACATGTGCTACATTTACAGTCAGCTTACAGTATATGGGCAATGAACGACTGGGATACTCAGATAATGTTGATGGTGGGGAAAATGGACAGCCATTTCGAAAGTCCACAGAAAGTAAACTTAGATACAGCAAGGGTATTTAATCAACTAGAGTCAGCTTAGCTCATGCAGAATATTTTGGTAATAAACAGGAAATACCAAAGTCCTCCTAGAACCTCTGTGCTGAGGAACAGAAACATTACTGTTGTCATTGCTTCCATTTCTGCCTCAACCACTCTAGGCTCTGGGCTGCCTCTGCTGTCAGTTGCAAGTGGAGCTAGCCCAGCCAACCATACATCGATGCTGAGATATGTTCGTTGTTCTGTAGAACTTTATATGAAACAGGGCCTTAATGTCCATGGTTTCCTGTGCATGCACATGATCCATCACAGCCTGGAGGAGATACTGCCAGAACCATCATTTACACTTGAGGTAAATGATAGGAGGAGAGGGAGTTTCACCAGCCTTGCAATGAAGTCTGTATCTGCTGTGGGTACTGCTGTTGGTTATGGTAGGAGTCCAACATATAATTGTTAAGAAATCCATGTTTATTGCATAATGCTTCTAATGTGTATGTAGTGATGGTGTGGCAATCTTTGAATGCGTATTATGAGCTCTGATTCCCAAGACTTAGGTGTCTTAGGAGCTGAAAGAATTGCCATTTGGCAAACTGGACTTAGATTTCAGGGCTTGGATTTCAGCATACAAGGGACTTTTTCTTTAATAAATTGAAGGTAAATATATATAGATGAATAAAAAGACATAACAGCAAGTAAATGTGTAGGACTGAGGGCAGCTTTCCAGATTAAGAACATTTTTCAGTATATCAAAAGAAAACAAGAGGTGAGCTATATGTGTGTGGAGTACCGTGGAATGCAGGTAAAGAAGGTGAATCATTTGGTTAAAGTATAAATGTGGCGTTTCCTTATTTCTCTTTATTATAACAGATGTCTTTGAGTCAAAGCACAGACAAGATCCCGAAGATTCCCACAAGACCCACAAGAAGATATCAAAAGAGAAGGAAAGGAGGGTGGCAGTCAGTCAGTGGGACAAGGATGTACAACCCCTCATTTCATCTTCTAAATGGCTTCAACTTCACGGGCTCAAAAGAAACAAATTGTCCCTACCCCAGATTTTGTCACAGATTGGATTCCAGCACAGGAAAGGTATAAGAAAAATCAATAATAGGATAATAATAAAACCCCAGACTTTGGATAGCCTATAGGGTCACACTCATTTTGCATCCCAGTGTACACAGCGGAGATTTTCATGTTGTCTCTTATCTCATGATAATAGCTGAAAGGGAAGCTGTATCCACAGTTGCTGACATTGCCAGTTCAGATAACTGAGGAACTCCATCTCCTTTTGGTCTGAGAAGGGCTTAGGATCTGAGAAGGACTTTCCTTACTCAAATGTACTGTTGCCTTGCCCTTGGATCCAGTTCAAATCCTCTCCAGTTTAGCTGTAGCTGGGAAATAACTTGTGCTGCTGAGGCTGTTAGTCTTTTTTCCTGCAAATAACACACCATAAGATCTCTGTCCAATTTTAGGTGGCAAATACAATGTATGCCATGACATAATCTGGAATCAACTAGTTGATCATCAGGGCTAGCCAGCCTACTTGGGAATTGTATATTATTTCCAGAGATCCAGCTTTAAGGAAGCAGTTAAATTTGATTAGAATTCAGGCTGCTCTTTGTGCAAAGTCAAGCTATAGAAAAATGTTCCTTTGCAGTTATCTGACAGCTGGAGGGGAGGAGTTTGCTAGTAATTATTAACCACTGCCATAATAGTGCTTTGCAGAGCATGTTAAGATATTCTTTTCTTTGAACAGCTTGCTGCCTGAGAAGTAGGAATTGTAATGTATTACAATTGTTCTAGGTTGCATAATTTAAGGTTTTGGCTGGCTTGTGTTCATGGGGCATTCAAAGATCAACAGTGCAGATCCTGAAATCCTGTATGTTGTACATGAAGAAGAAGCTGTTATGCAGGGTTGATGTTGTTACAGTGTAATTTTAGGAGCAGAACGTACTAGTTTAGCAGGGCAGCATGCTGTACAGAATAGCTACTTTATGACGTTAAATATTCCCACCCCTAATGTTTTCCTATCAGTGGAGATCCTGTAGAAGATTTCTAGCTACTGAAAGAGCAGAGTGCAACCTTTTCCTTAGTTGCACCCACTTCTGCACTCATTTAGTTGTGTAAGAGAACAGCATTATCTGTACCAGATTTTGTATTTTGTTTGATGGACAAATATTTGCAAGTCCTGTTATGAGGTAAATGGATAATACAGAAGTTTAATTGCCTAAACCTTTCATTTATTAAAGTCCCATGTAGCTTTTTGGCCTATAAATAATTAAATGTGGGGTTTTTCCCCACTTCTGACTACACTGGCAGGGAGTTGCAAGAGCAGAGCTGTTCTGTGGGGGGAAAATGAGCCAGAAGCCAAAGGGGATCACAGCCCAGGCAGTGCCCTCACTGACCAGGATGCAGTCCTGTAGCATCTAAGCACAGCAGGCAGAGCAGGGTGCTGCTAACAGTGTCCACAGACAGTCCTGGACAGGATGAAGTGATGAACCAGCTGGGGAGCGCAGCCAGGAGCAGCAGGAGATGGAGCCAGAGACAAGAAGAGACAAGACTGGAGACATGGAAGGCTACAACATAGGTTTTCGAGCCACATCCAGGAGACAGAACTGGAGAGAAGGCTATAGTATAGGGCTGAGACGTCTATCCAGGAGAGAGGTCTACTAGCAGAAATTGAGACAGCTACACCTGCAACACAGCTAAAGCAAAGAGTGGGTTCCCAGGTCCGAGCACCCTGGGAGTGGGAATGCCAGGTTAGGCTGATTAGGGCAGTTGGAGCCTGTTGGTGCCCTTAGGGTCCCATCATACACATAGCCAGAAAAAATCAGAAAACAAAAACATAATTATAATTTCTCTCTCAAGTTTCTTAAGGTCAAGAGTTCAATACAGATGCATGTACCTCCCACATGGATGGTATGCACATCAACCTGAAAAATATCTGTTTGAAGTGATCCTTATTATTAGCAACTTGATCTTTTGTAACCTTTACTGTAGATTATGTGACCACCTTGGGAAAATTTGTGGCTTCTCGGTATGCAGATGGTCTGTTTCCTCAATACAAGAGAGCACAAGATGGCAGCGTGTATAATGTAAGTATGACTGAGTTGTGGTAACTTCCCTGTGCGCTTAGAAGTTATTATCACTGTAGCAGAATGGTGTGATTAAAATGTCTCCCTATGGCATGAAATATTTATATTCTTTGTGAGGACTTTATCTTTTTTGTTGTTTGTTTTGTCAAACTGTTAGTGATAAAAATCGTTGATAGAGAAGCTAGGTATCTTTTTTTTCTTGCAAAGTCTTATGCACTTGCCTTGGTTCAGCATTGCAGTAAATCTTTCCAGACAAGACTGCAGTTTCTAAGCAACATCTACCCTGTCTTGAAAGAGGGAACACTTAAAAAAAAGATGCTCAGCTGAGTTAAAAAAAAAATAAAATCATAGCCAATAAAATAAATGGAGATGCTGAAATAAGAAGACATAATGCGCTGTCATTGCTGATGCAAAGCGCTGCTTTGCTTACTGCCAGCGGGTCACAAAAGGCTCAGCCTACTCTATAGAGACAGCTAGCTGGATCTCTGCCCAGGCTCATGTTCTAAGGAATGTCTTAGTAACAGCTGCTGGTGGCCCCATTGTTAAGAGGATGGATTCTGATTGAAGAGATACGCATGTGAGCAATGAGGGGAGGGAGTTAATTCATAAAGGATTTTATAAAAGCAAATGTCTTGTCATTTTTTCTGATAACTAGAGTCACTTCTGAGGCACAAAGCTTAAAAATGGAAAACCCTCAGCATTTCAGGGAGCTTTTCCGCCTCATTTTTCCCCATTAATGCTATATGAAATATATGAATAATGTCTTTTAATCTTAGGATGTTGAAAGCAGTAGGAAAGACATTTCTGGTAGCATTAAGGTAGCAATGCCACTATACAAGATCTGGTGAGATCTCATTTAGGATATTGTGTACAATAGTGTGTACAGTTACCACAGGCTGAGAAGAAGCAATTCAAACCAGAACAGGTACTGGGAAGAGCTAGTAAGATGAACTGCAGTGGAGTGCTGATGTTGTGAGAGGGCTTGGTTGAGGTTGAGTGTGTAAGTAAGACTGAAGAAGACTGACAAAGGGTAGCATTATTGTCCTTGAATGCCTACAGAAAGGCAAATCACAGGGTTAGGGAAAAGCTATAGTTTTCTGTGCTAAAAGGCATGCTAGTCCAAGAATAGATGGGTATGAACTGCCATGAATAAATTTAGGCTGGACAGTCAGAGGTTTTCCAGCCCTCAGAGAAATAGGAATCTGGACTAGCCAACTAGAAGTGAAGAGGTGCTGCAAGAAAACTGCTTTAAAGATGGAGTTTGATCGGTGTAGTGCAATAAGCTTCTTTGTATGAGTCTGGCTGTCATAGGAGGAAACTGGATTTTCTAAGTGCTCCTTCCCAGACCTACATTCCTTTGGCAGACAGCCTGAGACTGTATCTGGGAGGCACATTACAGGGCCCTAGCTGACATTAAAGAGCAGAGAAAAATACAAATAAGAGGAAGACTTGTGCAGACTAACACACAAAATACCTTCTCCCTGAGAAAATCTCTTCTCTAGAAACATTAACATATCCAAGGTTTGGTACTTTGTCCTGGAAAGGTAGGTAGAAGGTAGATGGTAAGTTAGCTTACATGGGTCAGACATATTGAGGGAATGTCTTTACTGGAACCTGCGACGAATTTGTAAACCTACAGATCACTTTGCATGGTGACCGTGTATACATATATTCATAGGACGGATCTGCTGGTTTTAATTTTAATACTGAATCTAGTTTTTTCTTATTTTAGTGATACACTATGGGAAGTTTTAGTTGTTGATTGCAGTTGTCTGAGCTGAATTTGCCTAAGTACCTACCCACAAATAGTTTATCTGTAATGCTGGGCATTGTTAGTGAAATAATAGTGCACACAGGAAACGTTTTACGTTTTCCTTTCATATGCTAAAGACAAGGTGGAGATTGAAATGCCCCAGAACCAAACGAACCAAGCTGTAAGCTCCCTTGTATCACTGTACAAAATTTTAAGAGCCAGTCAAAATTCTAGTCCAAGAAGGTACAAAGTTCCTGTGTCCTTGTTTGTTCACCCATCTGCTCTGCCACCCCTTCTGCATCCCAGCCTGTGTTCAGCTCATGCTAATTGCTCCAGTCTTGAGACAGACAAGTCAGACAACCCACTGGCACTGTCCCATGTTCATATAAAAAGATTATGAAAAGCAATTAGGACAAAATGCAGTCTTTTCTTTACAGCTTAGATGCATTTGTCAAGTATTTGCTCTTGAAATAGTGGAAGAAAAATGGGTTGTTTTCACTGCTACCTTGGCTGGCATATCTGGCACTTGCAAACCAGCTATTGCAGCTGTGCTAAGCTTCGGGCTGCATTTGTATTATTTGTTTTGATGTTCAGTTTCCTTCTCTCCCTTATTTAAATAAAGCTGACAGCCAAAAAAGAACTGATTCTTCATTTTGTGGATTGTCTAATGGGAGCTATTGAGCTATATAAGCAGCGAATGGAATGGTTAACCAGTGAGAGCCGGCAGATATTTGGAGTTATTCAAGAACGGTGCGTTGTCATTGTTTTGGATTTTGGCACTGCGGCTCCAACTGAATTTGATCTGTGTCGGGATGCACTTTCTATGGTACTCGTGGAACAGGTGATGCAAATTGCCAAATTCAACCTCATTCGGTAAGCAAAAAGAATCATGGAATGGTTTGGGTTGGAAGGGGTTTTTAAAGATCAGCTAGTCCAACCCCCCTGCAATGAGCAGGGACATCTTCAACTAGATCAGGTTACTCAAAGCCCTGTCCAGCCTGACCTTGAATGTTTCCAGGGATGGGGCATCTACCACCTCTCTGGGAAACCTGTGCCAGTGTTTCATCACCCTCACTGTAAAAATTTCTTCCTTGTATCCAGTCTGAATCTATCTTCTTGTACTTTAAAACCATTACCCCTTGTCCTATCACTACAGGCTGTCCTAAAAAGTCTGTCTTCATCTTTCTTATAAGCCTGCTTTAAGTATTGAAACGTGGCAATAGGGTGTCCCCAGAGCCTTCTCTTCTCCCGGCTGAACAAAGAAATGCATGTCTGCCTATTGCTGGAGAATAAAAAGGAGTCACATATCATATAGACATGAGTTTGGATAATACGTTTTCTGTAGTCGAAATTGTCCTGATTCATGTCATGCTAATATCTACAGATTTTCCACCCAGTTTCACCCATAGTCATGCTGAGCTTGCTACTTCCATTTAACAGAAGACCATTATTACCCTGAAGAACAGATAAAGACTAACAGAACTTGAATACTGGTATATTCCTTCTGCAAATGTAGCATAGAAACCCAGAAAGATAAGGGGGACTTTGCAACAGCAGTAATGCTCTTCAGGCATCTAAGTATTAAAGAGTGAAACAGTGAGGTCCCGTCTGACTGCCTAGGCATTCTTGTGTCTTTAGGCAATTACAGGTTTCTGCCTTACAGCTAAATGTACACTCCACCAAGTGCCAAAGTCACAAGCATAGTCATTTGTATTTCTACAGATTTCAGTGGTCACAGAAATCAGTAGCAGAACTAGGAAACAATACTGGATTTCCATAACAAAAGACAAGTGCTTGTACCCTTAACATAAGTAAATTAATTCGGGTTTAGTTACAAATAGAAGAATAGAGGCAGCTATTCAAATTTATGTATCTCTGCACAAATTCTCATATATGCATAAAAGTTTGAACGTGTAAGCTTGGGTTTGAATAGATGAGTGGGATTTTGTGACTAGGAAAAAAACAATGCACAAATTAGGTCATACGATTTTAAAATTGCTTCCACAATGATAACTTGTAACTACACTTGTGATTCTTAAAGTTGTTTTACCCAAGCTTTGTCCTACAGATTTGATTGTGGTGCCCTATCTTAATTCCCTAGCTTGTGACACAACCAAGATTTGAAAAGTAGAAGATAACTTCCATAGCTTTTGAAAAGCACATAAAACATTTTCTTTAAAAATGATCTGCAAAGCCAAATTGGGGCACAGTAATTGTGTTCACTGATTTGTTTGCTTTTGCAGGAGGGAGACAAAGGACAATATAGTATATAAATTATTAGTTTAAAAGAATCTTGGGAAAGTATATTTGTCTTTTAGATATGCAGGAGACTCTTCGAAATAGTGCTTGATGGAATGTCACAAATACTGGAACCCGTTGTTTTTTTATTTACTTTCTGTCTTTTTCTGTACAAATGCACAGGCTTATATGCACATGTACTTTGTACTTCTGTACCGCCATTAAGACTAAGGCCTTTGATCAATTAAAATATAAAAAAGCTTAGCATCACAAGTTTTATTTTGATGGGTAGACAAAGATCAGCCCTACTACAAGAAAAGCTGCCAGTTAAAAAGGTCTGACACAAAGGTCATGCAGCAAGTTGTGGAAAGAGATCTGTGGAAGCCAGATTTTTTTTTAATACATATATTTTAAAAACATGATTGTGGTTTTTTTATGTTAAGGAAAGACACAAGTTAGGAACCATGTTAAAAGTACTTTAACTCTCTTGACCCTGCTTTGGAAACAGTTGTCTCAAAAAAGGGTTTAATTTTTCCCCTACTGCTTCTGTTGCAAGTCGGAGTTTAGTATCTGTGGTTTACTGTAATTATTACTTAAGAATATAAAAGAATAGCAACAATAGCAGAGCTTCACTCTTTTGCTCTGCCAGCATTATTCTCACTATTTCTGATTTATAGTTAATGTCATTTTCAGGGCTGCTCAGGATCTTATGAAGTGGCAACAAAAATCTACTCCAGTGTCTGAGTGTACTGTGAAGTCTGCTGTTACGTGGCTCTGGAAGCTGGACCATATGACAGCTGCCAGCCATACCAGCTCTGCTGAAGCCCTGCTGGAAGCCATGAGTGATGAGGCGGTAAGCTCATACATCTTTTCAGAAGCCTCAAGTAAATACAGGAATATTCAATGCCAGACTGGCTACTGTGTTTTGCCCAGATGAATATTGCAGAGATAAATATTAATGACAGCATTTGGAAAGTTTTTTTCCCCAAGTGTAGCTGCATACTATGTTTACTGATGGACTGTTTATGTAAATGTACTGTATTTTGAATGCAGAAACTTGTTTATTTTCTTTTCTAGAGTACACAGAATAAATAACATATTCAGTCATTAAGGGAAAGAGAGAACATCTTCCCTTCCACTTTCTTTGCCGTATATGTTTTTCAGGGCTTCAAGTTTATGAGAAAATTGCTAGTATCAACATTATTGAAAGCAGGGAAACCATTTTTAGTTTGTTATGTATCCAAAGTGCTCATGAAAAATTATATTTAAAATCCCAAATAATAAGTACAGAGATTTATTTAAGCATTAACTCATGGTAGGGGTATGCAAATCCTTTTTCATCAGCCAGGTTATAGCTAGAGTTTCTTCCAGGACAAAAACCCAAAGCATGCACAGGTATTGTTGCAGTTAAATTCTGCCTGTTTCTAAAAGTACCATATTACTTTTTCCATTATAGCAGAGTCACAAGACATAAAACAAATATACCATCATTTGACCTAGTCACCTAAAACTTGTGTTCCTAAAGAGCTATTTTATGAAATTTGCTTACAATGTACATGGTTTCCATCCCCTAGCAGCTGAATTTAATGGAACATTGGGCCTACTGTGTGTGGACTTGAGTCACTTGGTTTCACTGCCATTAAGATCCATCCCTGTGCACAGATCCAATTCTAACTCCTTTATAAATCTCATTCTGATATGTTATTTGAAGGAGAAGGTAAATTAGGCTTGAGTTTCCTTCTGGTTCCCTGTGCTGTTGGATTCTCATCCAGATGAACCTTGATGTTTGGAAACTGATATTAAAAAGGAACTGGATGAGGAACAAATTGTGCAACAGTGAGATTTTTTTATGACTGCTTTTTAAAATGCTTCCTTCATAAATTTTGTTAACATTTTCAATTTGCAGTATATTACTGATTCCCTGGTGGGAAACAAAAAATATTATATTTAGATTTCAGTTTTGTCTGGATGAAAAAAAAAGGCTTGTTGGACCTGGTGGGTCTGTGTATGAATAAACAGAAATTAAAATCTGTCCAACAGTGAGATGTCTATTACTTCTTTCTGGACATTGGTGGGCTAATAGGCAATCTAGGGGAGTCAGTTGTGGCAGGTGCTCAATATAAACCAAACTTCAATTTCTCCTAAATATAGTCATTATCATTCATAACTGACAGTTCATTTGAGTGCAAGCTTCACTGTACTGCAGGCTGGGGAGACCCCATTCAGTCCTAGGCAAAAGCTGCATACTTACCGAACAGTCATAAAAACTCATTCCTCAGAACTGGCTTCATCAACAGAAGTTGTTTCAAAATAATAGCTCTTTTTTTCCCTAGACTTGGCTCTTCCTGTCATTCCTTTAGCTGATCTTTTCTCCCATGTGTGGTGACTCCCTAGATTTCCTTTCCTCGTGACACGTCAGTCCCAAGCTCAAGATCACTCTGCTGTAAGGTTGCAATCGTTTGAGCTCTACCTGCCACAGATGCATCCGCAGTTTTAAACCTGCGGTTCTGTTCAGGTCCCACTCTGCAAAGTGTGGATCACCCATCTAAAACACATCTCTCACCAAGGTAAAGACTGTGAGGAACGGTTCATGGTGTTCTGCTTCCTGTTCTTGTATGAAGTATTTTTGCTTGTTTAGATGGCTGCATAAATTATACTTCTCAAAATATGAAGGACTAAATGGAAAGGTTTTAACCTTTCCCCACTAACCCATAAGGAACATTTCCTTTGTGGAATGGTGTTGCTGGGTTTGTAGTTAAGTAGAGTGAATTGTCTGTGATTTGCGATTTTGTTTATTTTCTTGTGAGGAGCTGGTTCTGCATCAGCTATGCCCAAGAAATGTCAGCATTTTAAAAGTTGCAGAGGCAGGCACTTTCTTTGGAGGAAGTGTGAAAACTGATATACTTATTGAATATCAAGTTTATGAATTATTGGCAGTCTTGGGAGGGAGTGGGGAGAAGATGTGAATCTGAGGGAACACAAGGAAAAGTGGTTGTGCAATATGCAGGCATCGCCTCAGGTCAGGAGCACTTTCAGCAACAGGAATAGGAACAAGGTGATGTCCAGGGACTGAGTCTCAGCTGGGAGAGCTGTGTGCATGCTTGGATAGCTTTTTAGCTGGATGAAAGAGAGAGGGAACCTTGTAAAACTGAACTAAAGCACAGATAGGTGTCAGTTCTTTCATTTTGTTTCTGTGCACCTTTTTCTAAAGCTAATAAGTATTTTACTTAATCTTGCACTTTAATGAAACATTCTTCTCTTTAACCTTAGTATTTGACCAACATTAACAGTAATGCCAGGAAATCTGGCTGACCACAGACCCACTTGTTCCCAAGCAAGTGTTGTCTGTAACTATGGGCCCTGCCTTCCACACGGAGTGTCTTGCCCCCTCTACAAGATTTAAGGGAAGCCTGAGGTGTCAAGATGCTGCTTCATTAATTTCCCTGGTCTAGCCTGAGATTGGGTTGCAGCTTGGGAGAGATCTTTTTCAGTGCTGAGGATTAGCCCAAGCATTCGTGGCAAAAGATAGAGGAGGGAGAGAGCTTGAAATTCAGAATTCCGTGTCAGTTTGTATCAACATGCTTATGATGTGGAACAGTGCAGGGATCCCAGAGCCTGGAAGCTTCAAGTACAAACTGGGCAAAAGATGTTCATGTGCCAGTCTGTTGACTCAGGGAGCTGAAATATGAATCAGTATCAAAGGCACTGCTGGAAATGCGTGAACACACTTACAGATGGTTCTGAATTTGCTTTACTACTGCATGAAATTATGTGTGTGCAGAAACATTTCCTCAGTGCCATCCCAGACTCAAATAGGTGTCTTCTCTTTTGTGGTGCATCACCCAGGATTCCTCGTCATTCATAGAATCGTAGAATGCTTTAGGTTGGCAGTGACCTTAAAGATCATCCAGTTCCAACTGCCCTGCCATGGGCAGGGACACCTTCCACTCAACCAGGGTGCTAAGAGCC
>JAVJGI010000014.1:70566982-70590209 GCA_035590275.1 Ibycter americanus
GTGGGACAGTGTCAAATGCTTTGCCTGACATCATTTGCTCTTCCCTTATCCACCAATGCGGTAACCCTGTTGTAGGCGGCCACCAGATTTGTCAGGCACAATTTGCCCTTAGTGAAGCCATGTTAGCTGTCACCAATCACCTCCTTATTTTCCATGTGCCTTAGCACTTTTTCCAGGAGGGTCTGCTCCATGATCTTGCTGGGCACAGATGTGAGCGTATTTGAATGTATTTTTTCAGTTAAAAAACTATTTATCGGATATTTATCTGTTGGTATGTACCATGCCATAGGACTGATATGCTGTACTTATTGTCTTGAACATCATCATGGGATACCTGTTTTTATATTTGTTTTTAATGGTGGTGAAAATTCAAGAAACATACTTACGACGAGGATTGTTAGCATGGATAAGTGCATGTAACGTGAAATCCCTTATAATGTAATACTCAAGCAATAACTAAAGGACATTTCTTCAGCTTCTCTCTCTTCTTAGAATAACTTTTTCAGAATATAAGTGTGTGTGGTCATAATAAACCTGCCAAGCTCCCTCTGCCTTAGGAAGTTTGAAATAATATGAATTATCTGTAAATACCAGCGATAGAATTGAAAGAATGGTGCCACTAAAAGTGTGTCTGGTATAAAAGCTCTGACTGATTTTCAGCCTTGGCAAGGCATAGCATCTCTCTTCGTAGAAGTGGGATGTGGCACAGAGCCTTGTCTTGACTAATAACTGTAGAATCACAGAATGGTTTGGGTTGGAAGGGACCTTAAAGATCACCTAATTTGTCCCCATCCCCCGCCATGGGCAGGGACACCTTCCACTAGACCAGGTTGCCCAGAGCCCCATCCAGTCTGGCCTTGAACACTTCCAGGCGTGGGGCATCCACAACTTCTCTGGGCAATCTGTTCCAGTGTCTCAGTTCTCCTTCCTTATACCTCTCTTTGGTTTCAATTAACTTCTGTGGAAAGGGGCTTGCATTGGGCAGAATCAGACCCAGAGGCTGTGGGCCATGTTCTCTTCTCAATTCCGAAAATTTTGTGTGGACTTCATTTGAATTACTAGTGTAAATGAGAGGGAGAACTGAAGATCTGAAAATCTTATAGCCCAAGTGATGCATTGGTTCTACCAAATTTTCCTACCAGTACTCAGCACAGGACAGTGCTTGAGTAAGTACCAGGCATTGATGTAAAACAGTGACTTCCAATTCCCTTTTTTTTTTTTCTGTTTAATGACAGGTTGAAGCTGTTTATTACTTTGCTGTGGGTGATGTTCCAGTGGACACAAAGCAGCTACTCCTTGAGAAGGTTTCTGATGGCCCCTGTCCAGTCAACACTGTATCTTTCAATGCTAGGGAAGATGAAACTATTATTTTTCTCAAAGAGTTGAGCCACTTGGCCTCTGGCAGGTATGACAAAGCAGCAGCACAGTAATCATTTCAGTACTTGTAAAGAGCTTTGCTGCTAGGAATGGTATTGGAAGATGCCTGAATATCAGCCCTGTTTTATTCATGATGAGAATGAGACAAAGCAGTTCAGTAAGCAATCTAGGGAAACTGGGGAAATAGTCTATGAGATATGACTAAAAAGCAGGACCTACTCAAACAGAGCAGCTTCTCTCCACATATGTTCTCACTGGCTTGCAGAAAGGCCATTCCTTTTTTATATCACAAATCATCTGTCATTTGCTCTTCTTTTGAAGTCTGAAAAATTGTTCAGGGGAAGGGTCACAACATAAGCTGCAACAAGTTTTTATTGTATTGCTTGTACTGAAGAGGTAATGCCTGTCCTAAATGGGCAGTTCCTGGAACAACAGAAAATTGATGTGGTGTCATCCATCAGGCCTGGTCTTGTGGAAATGTGGTTCTGTACCATGCTTTCTAGCATCTATTTGGTATGGTTGGTGGAAAATGATATATTCCACATGACGTGTTGGCTAGTTTATCCTGGGAATCAGCTGTGTGGTGAGAATCAGGCCTCAGTAGAAAAGGATAATAAAACTTTCCTCTTGATTCTGATATCAAAACAAGGAAAACAAACAAACACAACCCCCCACCATATCAAACTCAGGCTGAACAGCAGGAGGGCAGTAGGAGTCAGTAGGTTTTTGTCTGCTTCACAGAAGTGACCATACAGTCACAGAGCTGTGAAATGGCTGCTAGCTCTTTCTGTTTCACTGTTTGTGCAAGAGTGGAAAGACCTCAAACAGTAGAAATCTCCCAAATGACAGCAGAGCAGTTGGTAAGATGGCAGCTGCTTAGCTCTTTTATAGCCATCTGTGTTTAGAAGTAGCTTTTAAGACATGAAGTATCTGTCAGAAAGCAAGACTGTGGGAAAGTGTTATGTTTGCTTTGGTCTGATGTGTGTCTAAGATGACTGTGGTTATTTAGAACCACGGTACCTCCGTGATACCAGGTACATTGCCAGTCACCATCCTTCATTTTTTTTTGGCAGTGTTTTTACCTCCTTTATAAAAGGAAAGTGAATGATTCTTGTATGGTAGAGAATGATGCAATAAGGGTTATGGTGAGAGCTGAGAGGAATCGTTTTGTTTGATATGATTCCCACTGTCTTCTTTTTACCTGCGTCTAGCTTTGGTGCAGAGATTTATTGGACCTTACTGGTGGATATGTATTTGCCCACTAACTGTCTATAAGTTTAAGTCAGATTTCCCATAGGAATGGCCTAGTTCATGGGCTTTTCATGGCTTGAGCCTGTTTTAGAAGTGCATCTTTCTCCTGCTTTGAGACCTCTTGTGTTCTGACAACGAGGCTAAATAAGTCTGCTTGACTTCCTGATTTGTATGTTGATAATGAAATAAATGTTCCTGTTGGGCTTTTAACTGAGAGTATAATCTGATAAAAAGGTGTTAGTGTCATCTCAGACATCTCAAATTACATGCTTGCTCAGCATGTTAAAAGCATTAATTAAAAATAGATTTCCAGGAGATTGAAAAGGAAGGTGCTTCAGAGCAAATGATACCAAAATGAAAGGATGTTCTTCATGAAAAGACTTCAGATGTACATAAATGTATATAAAACGATTGATAATATTCATAGTATTGTTGTAGTTGAAGGTTTAGATATCTTTAATAGATAAGCAAGTAATTCCAAAGTTGTACACCACTATGATCTTGCATGTGTGACATACATCTTGTTAAAATTAGGAAAGTATTTATGTAGTTTACGTACTGCTGAAAACCCATTTTGTATTACAGATTCCATGCTTTTACAGAGAAGAATGACTACAGAGGTGCTACTGGACCTGCACTAAAATGTGAAGAGGATGGAAAACGTCTAATTGACCTGAATTCCAGAAAAGTGGAAGGGCGAATGCCACTAGGTAGATAATACAAAAAACAAGATGATACTGATTTTCTCAGTGAGGTTTCAGAATAGAAATTTAATATAGGAACTTGCTAAGTGTAAAATCAAAAGAAGCCTTCTGTAGGCATGGGTGGGGTGAGGACAGGACTGGTCAAATGGGCATTCTGTGGGTGGGAAGGAGAGGGAAAGTAAAAGAGAGAAGTGAAGAGAGTAGAGGGATATGCATGTGAGAATGGAGAGAAGTGAAAAAAGGGACAAGAAGAACATTTGTTTAGGGAGGTGAAGAATAGTACTGGTATGTTTATGCCAGTGACCTTGTGAAAATGCATAGAGAAATGGCAGAAAAGAGGAGCAATAGTGTGGAAGACCATCTGATACAACAGCCACATCAATACAGGCCAAGTTCATACATAATATAAGGAGATTAAATCCACCTGAGGTTGACTTGCTTATCTCAAGATCTGAATTTGTTGTAAAGACAGGCCAATAAGCATAGTAAAATAACTATAGAGAAGGTGCAAAGAGGGGGAGAAAAACGGATGGAAAAAACCCCAGAGGGAAACAAATAACAGAAACAGTTTTACTGAGGGGTGGTTCTGGGCAGAAAGCCTCTGTGTTTTTCTTATTATTCACAGTGCTACTTCCTCTGGGTAAGTCAGCCTTGCTGTTCAGTGGGACTGGACTGGGGTTTCTGCCAGCTTGAGGGGGAGACCAGCTTGTGGTGTGAAGTGAGGCCGTGTATGTCAAGTCTGATATCTTTATCAGCAGGACATCAAATTAAAAAAATTATTTCTTTTAAATATCAGGATGTGTGTCTTTATTCTAATGGTTCACATCCCCATTATGCTGTGGGGCATTAGTGTTGGCCCAAGGGTAGATCATTGTTATCCTCTTCTTACTGCTAGGGAATGCATGCCATATGGTGGATTTAGTGACTCACCTAAGGTTGTCAGTTTTGGACTAACTGGACCATATTTCCTAAGTTGTAGTCTAGTTCCTTGTGTACTAACCCATCCTTCACTAGTACTGTGATTATAACAGTACAAGAGAACCATAGTGGGAGGCCTGAAGTAAAATAGTGAGTTGTCACCTCCTTTTGCTTAGTGAAGGGACACTCAAGCCTCACCCACAAAAGGTTTAGAAACCAACAGCAAAGTATGCTTCAAAACCCTATCTCTCATTTCGTACTAATTCAGAATAGTATAATGATTGCCTTCAGTCTGCTACAAGTGCTTCCTTGCTGGACCCCATTTGGGGGTCTGCGTGGGGGGAACTGGCTTCCTCTTCCCCCAGGCAGTCAGCCTGTTTCAATAGATGGGCCTAGAGCTCCTGTATGACTGAAATTACTTCCTCACCACTGTTTCTAAAGCTGAAAGCTGAATGGCTTTAATCGCTCAAAAGGGCAGTAATCCCCTTGAAGTGCATTGTCTGTTGTGTCTTATTGCTATTATGGAGTAGAATTTACACATTAAAAAGGAACACAGCTTTCTGCATTTACTGGGTATTATAAGCACGGTCATGACATCACTGGCAGCCAATTGGAGCATTTCAGTCGTATGCAGAATCTAAAGTCCTTTCTGAGAAGAAAACACATTGGAGACGTTATTCTGGTCTGTGTCTGATGTCTCTTGTTTCAGAGTCCTTCAAGGGTGTAGAAGGCAATAATAATAAAAGTGTCGATTACTCACTAATGGGCTCTGAAACTGGTTCTTGGATGTGTGGCATAAACTATACAAAGAGATAGACAGAGAACGAACTAGAGATTTAATCTTCCAAATGTGGTGTTTCTTGAAAATAAGGGGAGGCACAAGAATATTTTGATTATGTTTCTTTTTGTACCACAAAAGCAACAGCTGGAAACTGAAACTCATAATTATGTTTTATGGACTGGAAAAGCTGTTTTAAGGACATCTGATAGTTTTCTGGATATCCACTGAATAACAGTGTTTTGCAAATACAGGATATATTCTCACTCTTTTTCATTTGCTTAACCAAAACAAGTCGGAAGTAAACTATTTAAAACTTGATAAGAGCTCCGTTCTCCCCTGTTTTGCATCTTGAGCAGTCATTTAGAAAGCAAGCGTGAGAAACTGCCAAATTTTTATTCTTTTTACACTTGTTTTGAGTGGCTGCTGGAGATCGAAACAGGTGTAAGCCAGTAAAGAATGAAGGTCCTTACGTTGGCAGACTCAGATTTACTTAAGGCAGAGAAATGCTTTTACATAAAGCCTAATTTCACCAATGTGGTGATACCTCCTCATCCAGCACTGATTTTCCTGTTATCACTTCTGCCTACGTTGTTTGTGTAGTTTCTTCATCTGCAAAAAGCTGCAGAATTAAGCAATGCTGTTATGTAATTAGAATTATAAGTGGAAGGGAGGTGAAATTTAAGTTAAAACTTGGAGACATAGAGAGCAAGAGGTGGTGGAAGCTGTGGAGAAGAAGGTTCTTGCTGAAAAGGGGCACAGTTGTGTCATCTGCTTGGAATGACAGGGAGATAAGTGCTAAACAGCTTGAAAAGCAATAGTGTTTTGAACTAGATCTGGAAATGAATAGTGGGTCCTCGTTGGCTGAAATAGAAACAACAGTAAAAATCTGTGCAGTGTTTTTTTGTGTGGTGGGATAGATGAGCCATTATGTGTAAAGAAAATGTAACAGGACTGAAATCAGGATTTGACCAATGTGACAAATCCAAAGGGGGATGTGTCTGACCTCCTTGTGAGCAGTGTAAGGTTGTATTCTTAGATGTGCTTGGCTTTCCACATTTACCTGATGGTCACGGAAAATTTCAGGTTGCTGTGTGTAAAATCAGAAGCATAAAAGCGCCAGCCTCCTGTATGACATTAAAGTCAATAAACTCTGCACTGTTTATATACAGAGACATGGGAGAGACCGAACTCTCCCTTTGGAGAGTCAGGGTAATGTCTTAAGAGTAGCTACTTTGCCTACAAGCTGTAGCAAAAGTCATTGCCTCTGCTTTTTCCTTGAATGTGCTTTGTCTGGTCTTAGCAGCCTAACCTTGGCCTGGCAAATCTCTTTGCTAGTGTGTAGAGAGTGATGCAGATAGCCACTCTGAGATACCACATGGGATACAAAGTTCATTTGCTTTGTGCATTTGCCCAGTGGGAAAGGGGCAGGATCCGGCCGCAGTGAGTTTCAGTGCTGCTTGACCTGGCAGGTACACAGGTGAAGCTGCACACTCCCCTCCTGTGCTCCTTTGTACCTCCATTCATCCCCCTCTAAGTGGAGATTTTTAAAATCAATGATTGAGGGAATATTACTATGTTCTGCTGCCACGTAGAGGCTGAGGAAGGGACCAGCAGTGAAAAAATGAAACTGCCCATCTTGCCTTGCAGGCAAATGAAGTTTAAAATAGATCTTATTCCATTATATTTGGATTTGCTTGCTTCCATGGTCTAAGTCACATAATCAGAGAAGTATGAAATGCTTCTATTTTCCATGAGCTGCTTTTGCATTGGTATTTGCTTGATGTTTCAAAGATATTGTAGATTTTGCAGGTTCTTTTTGGTTTTGTTTTTTTTGGGTTGTTGTTTTTGTTTTGATTTGGTTTTTTTTATTTTGTATGGGCTTTTTTGTCTCAGCAGGTTTTGTATCTTGAGTATGAAATCTAATGGGTTACACTGACTTGTTGAACTGGATGAGTTTGTCAGCTGCGAAGTAGGTGTGGAAAAACTGCTTCTTTTAAGATTGCCTGACGGTGTTAAATAACTGGGAAATGGAAATGAGGGTGGTTATGAGTGTCCGTGTACATATGCAAGTGTGTTTCTGTTTTTGCTTAGACCTACCATCTTGCTTCTCAATTCACCAGTGTCAGCAAAACACTTCGGCCCCTTGCCGCAGGCTCTCCCCTCACTCTTCCCCGTCCTCTTCCTCTCTTTCAGGGCCTCCCTCCTGAGAACAGAAATGCCATTTAGCGGAGGGCATGGCACGTCTGAAACGTTACCCAGCGTGAGGTGCTCTGTGGGGTCACGATGGCAGTGACAAGAGCTGAAAACAACCGGCTGTGCCCAGTGCAAGCCGAGGGCAGGCAGCAGGGTGTGAAGGCCGGCTCCCTCGTGCGTGCCTGTCTGGTGGCCGCCCTCCTGCTGTTGCTGTTTGACAGTTTTTGAACCGGAACCAGGGGGTCCCCAGGGCTCTGGCCGTTAAACCGCCAGCCAGGGTGGGTGTGGGGGGTGCGTCACGGCATGGGGGACAGGGAGGCCCTTTCCTTCTGGGGATAAGGCGATTTTTTTGAGAGGAGGCCTTTCCTGGGACATGGGGTGCCTGAAGATGTGCAAGAGCTAGTGGCCTGGAGCTGCTGGGGACTGTGGCCCCCGGGGGGGGTGACTTTCAGCTGCTTTTCGGTTGGTAGCCCCCAAAAATGGCACAGCTGAGGTGCAAGTGCGGGGAATCTAAGCCAAGGAGAGGTTGGTGCTTTCTTGGTCATTTTTCACTGATGTGCTTTGAGGGACAGGCCGCAGGTTGAGAACCACATCTGGAAGATACTATGTGTTCTATGTGTATTTTGAGTTTGGGGCTCAGTTTTGAAAGGCACAGCTTTTCCTTCCCGCTCCTCCTTAGCTGGAGTGGAAAAAAGGCTGAGGTGGAGGTGGAGCTGAGCCTCCCGTGTAGAGAGAGAAAGTTGCTACAGATGACACTGCTTGCAACCTGCTCTCCCAGATGAATCCAGGAAAAACTGCTGCCAGATAAAAGGTTTTCTAAGCAACTTGACTGCCATAATATGCAGTTGTTGATCCCTGCATTTGTCCTGTATAATCAAACATACTAGCTTTGAAAGTGTATGCAGTTTTACTTTGCTATGCTGCAGCATAAATAGGGAAAAAATACCTTCTTGTGTAACACCAATTCAATATACATATCTTACTGGGGACAGTAACAATAATCCTGTAAATTTGATGAGTCCATAGCATCAGTTTAAGGGGAAATGAGGCAACACAATGATATCATCAGTATTGTTTTAAAGGTAGTTGAAATATGCATAGTTCTTTCAATATTTTCAAACATAGTATTAAAATCACTCATAAAATTAAATCTGGATCCTGGTATTTGATAGTTTATGGAGGATATCCAGATTTAGCTGGAGACAGCTCCACCAGAACTGCATTCTTAACAGTCTTAAATTTAGATACATGTGCATGTGTGGTGTGAATGCATGTGTTTTGTGGTTTTAACTGTGACAACAGGTGTGTGTGTGTGTGCGCGTGTGTATATATGTGTATATATACACTCAATGGCTGACTACTCATCAGAAAATCTCTAGCTCCTTACTTGCTGGAATTTTGCCAATGCTCAGATTTTGTATGTTTTGCATTTCTGTGGAGAGATTGTTTATAAAAGAAATACTTCATTATGAAGTATTTAAACAAAATACTTTTCTTAAACTTAAAAGGTAATGATAGCAGACTAAGTTTTTTTTCTCCCTTTCGTGTTTTATGTTGTGGAATGATCTGCTTAACCAAAGCTTTTTGTGATTTAGGAAATGTTGATCTTTGTCCTAATGGTGAAACAGATGTTTTTGAAATGCAGGAAGGTCCCAGGAGATGGCAGTGTACAATAACACATTTCAAAATATTTCTTGGAAACTGAAAGCATTTCACAAATAAAATTGAGTTGTTATTTTGTAAAACGTTTGTATTATTATTTCAAGGAAGTTTATCAAAGAACAAAATCATCAGGTTTGTTTTTTACTGATAGCCTACTTTAGCAGACAAGTTTGCATGTCTTATCTTTTATACAGTGAACGGCCACTGTATATTATCTGAATGACTAGATAATCAGATAAATTTTGCCTTATTCAGCATCTTTATGTGCAGTTCAGTAATAGGTTGTAATCTGCCATAGGCTATAGTCTGCATTTGTGGTTAGGATAGCTCATGATTGAGCTTTTATATTTTTACTTTTTTTAATATATTTCTTTTATATTTTTACTGTAACACTACACACAGTTTTTCTGTATTGTCCTGTATTGCAATTTAAACTCTGAGACTAACCTAATTTAACACATTTTAGTAGTGTTCATGCTGCTTAGGTATACATAGTGCCTCAATTTTAATAACTGTACTCTACTAAATAAATAGATACTTAAATTTTTTAAATCAGAACAAACATATCTATTGAGATTAAGAAACCTTTGTATCAACTCCAGCTTTGCATTCTTCCAATTTTTTGAGAATATAATCTGATAGTAAAACTTTTTTTTTTTTTTTTATCATTTATGACTGTTGAGAATTGTTAGGATGAAAATAAACTTACCATAGCAAAATTTTATCACATACGCCTCAGGAAAAGAAGATTTAATTTTAAATGAATGTATTTATATATTTAAGGGAGTTGAAAGAGTTGAAAATATCTTCTCTTTCAAATTTAAAAATTGAGTCTAATATTTGGAGCCAGGTTTTGGAATGAAGTTCAGAGGACAACATGAATCTTTGTGGTGTTCCCTTATTAGTATCCAAGAGTATTAAAAAGGATTTACTTCCACTGTGGGAACAATCTGTGGCCAGCTCTGGAGGTTACTTCCACCAGCCTAAGCATCTCTCATGTCCTGGTGCCAGCTTTGAGCCCTTTTTTGAAGTCTATCAAAGAACAGCACTTGTCACTGCAATGGGACCTCAAGAAAACAAGGTTATGTGGCAACACCTGGATGAACCCAATGACTTTGTAGTAATTGAGGAGTTACAAGAAGCAGAAGTTGTCTCAAAATGTCAAGTTCTATTTTTGATTTCTTTTGCAGTAGCTGGTGTCCGTGAAGATGTCTTTTTGATCTGGCAGGAGCTGGAGGAAGCCAGGAGTACAGCAAGACAAGTTCAGAAAATTTTATTAGAATCTGACCAGCTGGCTTCTCAAGATGGTATCATTTATGTTTCTTTCAAGAGAGTTACCATTATATTAATGATCAATATTTTATCTGTGAACAGTTTTGATTACATGTCAATTTGGGTATCATTTTCTCAGAAATGTCTATACACAGGTAGCACCTATACTTGTCATCTAAGCTTAGGATTGCTTAAAACTTTCCATTACAAATCTCAGTTTACTACTGCTTAAACTTGCTGTACTTTAACAGCTCAGGCTGAAATGCACCATTTTTAGTTCACCAATGACTATGTTTAGAAATTGTCTAGATTTCAAGATACTGAAATTAATTTTTTGTGGTCTCTCCCTCTCTGCCTGGGTCAGTAAGTCTTTCAGTTTTACTCTACACAGTGCTGGGGAAGTACGTCATCTCTGTCCCATCATGGTCATCTTAGGATAGCCTCCAACCTGGTAGCTAGTTCATTCCCCTAAAAAGGAAGACGTGTGGGTTTGAATTCTCTTAGTCGAAGGTAGATGACTGAAACTGATTCTGGATAAGTGCTCTGACAACTCTTGTGTTAAGAAACATGGAGGAATATTTTGTTCATTAAACTAATAGTTCCCACCATTATGCTTGGCCTAGAATATGGTCCATTTGTTTTTCTGTGCATATTGATTGGATTGAGCCCTATTGGAGACAGAGCGTAGCTGGTTTCTGGATCTTTGGGAGGCTTAAACAGAGGATGGTGAGAAGCTTCTCAGTTCTGCTAGGATGGAGATGCTCTGGGCACGCTCTGGAGCAGAATGATCACACTGACAAGAGATAAATACTGAAAACTTAGGAGTCTGTGAAATCTAGGCAGCTTCAGTGTTGAACTACAACTGTGGGGGTCGATTTTCAGTATCATGGCTGTGATTATCAGTGCCTATATTCTACGTTAGTCCCTGGTTTTAAAATATTTACATGGTATCTGGTGGTATTTTTCGCATGAGTTGATACAAGATTCAGGTTGAATTAGCACAAGTCATCAGTGACTTTGTGTAGCTCCACTATTGCTTTTGCAGTGCAATTGCTTTTGCTTTGGCTAGATGCAGGCTGGGGCCAGATGCCCTCTTCTGGATCACCTGCTGAGGAACGCTTTGTACAGTCAGTTTGTCAGTCGCTTGAACTCTCAGTGGTGTGTTGAGATGCGTGACTAGGGTGGTGATGGTGAAGATTTGAAGCTGGGAACTTTGCCTGCCTATGCTGGATTTGCACATATGTAAATAACATAATTCTGCAGGACTTAAGCTTGAGGTTTTTCTTCTGTGAAGGCATAATACAGTTCTTTATACTGATAATAGCATCTTCTGAATTAGCAGGACTTCCGATATGAAGTTAAACACCTATACAGTAATGCATATGCACAAAAAGACCACAATAAAACTGGAAGAGCAGTCCTTTTTTCAGTGTTGATTTATGTGTTCCTAACTATGCAGCTTTAATGTTGTTTCCATGTTTGCCTTCATACAGAATCACTTCATAAATAAATTAAAAGAAATGAAATTACAGTGGGATTTATTTTGTCAGTTCTTCAGCATTATTTGACTGTTGCCCATTGATACAAATAACTGCAATCTTTCTGTTTGCCTGTATTTCATCCTGGTTTGCCTTCCTGATCTGTTTAAAATGTTCTGTTGCAAAACGTAGTTCTGAAGACTGCAATGTTCTGCAGGAGAAGAAACAGAGAAAAAGAGACAATTTTTCTGCTGACCCTCCAGATAATGCATTAGTTACCTAAACTGAGACATGACTTTTTACATAAAGCATGTGCAATAAATAAAACAATAGTCTTCTTTTTAAACCTGTGCGCGTGGATTTGTGACACTTGCCACACCGGCTGTTCTAAGGACCACAAGCAATCAGAAAGCAGATGTTTCCATATGAACAGGCTCCGGCCCTGCACCTGCCCTAATGCTGGCTGATCTCCGTGTGTGTTAAGTCAGTAGATGACTCCACAGGTTTGTTTACAGGCTCAGGATCTCAATACTGTTGCCACTGTAGCTGCATCTAAACAGAGCAGACATTTATACCACCTAGGCCACCAAAATGAAAGTGTGACAAAATAAATTCACCCTTCTGTGAGACCCGCTGCTGGGTCATTTGGTTTAAGTATGGTTTATTGAGTGAGTGATGAATGAGTATAAAGCCCTATATCCTGTTACCAGTATCCAGAGATGTGCAGTGCCCCACCTTAAGATGGTCTGTAGAAAATTTCTAAGACCATATGACATAAAAGGGTAAACATAAGAACAGTCATACCAGATCAGACAAAACAAAACAAAACAAAAAAACCCAAAAAAACAAAACAAAAAAAATCCTGTCTCTTTCAGTATCAATTTAAAATGCTAGAAGGAGGGTGTAGAACTAGAGAAAATGTTAAGATGTTTTGCAAGTGATTTGTGACTTGGGATACATGGTGTAATATTCAGCCTATAAAAAGGCAGTATTGCAGAGAAACACAGTAAAATCTCTTCCAAAGACATTGTAGTTTGCCTTTTGCTTTAAATGTCCTTCGCTGAAAAAGACCAATGGCAATGTTAACCAATGTTTTTGACTGTATTTTCCATTATATCTTCTGTTGTTTCATTTTCTCAAATGATTCTCCTTGAAATTAGACATCTTATACAGGACTCTTTTCTGGCATTTTGTAATTTAACCAGTATGAAGGTTAAGTCAACCTTCATACTACTAAGAACATTCCTTTTATATGTTGATCCTGTAGCTATTTATCTGCATCACGCTCTGTCTTCTGATGGGTTTGTTCCATTTACAAAGAAATTTGTCACAAATAATTGTTTGATAAGGAAAAAACCCGCAATGAAAGTAGAGAATATTAAAAATCAGTCAGAAATATCTGCTCACTGTAATGCTGTCAGTGCAAGCAGAACAAGTTTGAAAATTTTGACTCCAGTATTGTAGTCTGTTTTTGAAAATAGCTCATCCAAAATGAACTGTGTTATATAGGAGATTTTGTTTGTTCTATTTTATTTATTAGCAACCCAAGCTGATCATCCATTAAAAAAGCATGCATCTGAGAAGTATTTGACTTCTGAGAAGTGGTTGCAGAAGTATGGCTTGAAAGCTCAGAAGCTCACACTGTATGATGCACTTGCTGATTGTACTTTTCACCATGCAGATGGGATTGTTGACATAAAAACTAAACCAGAGGATGAATCTTCACAAACTGATGCTGTGAGTAGTGTTAATTTTCCCTCACATCCTGTGAGTTGTTTGGTTTTTCTTTTAAGGTTTGAAAACTTGACTCATAGATGAATTTATGGTAAAGTGTATGGTCTACTGTTTTGTATTTTTTGTTTAAATAATCTTATTAGTGGAATGGGACAAAAGTGGTCATAGATAAAGTTGTTTCAAAGGCCTATTTGAAAATGACTGTTTCAAGGACTCCTTCCTGGTCCACATATAATCGCCAAGGATGAATCAGGACTGGCTTAAGCATTTGTGTGGGGTAGGGCAAATATTGCTTGTCATCTTTATTTTTCCTTAGAAGTAGTGTTGGTCTCAGCAGCTCCGGTGTTTGCAAGTCCTTAAGCAAATTCAGATTCATTTGTCTTCTATTTGTTTTTCTCAAGCTCTACCATTACACTGTTTGGTAAGCTTCTGTTCTTGCTAGCTACAAGAATAAAACCAGTTTCTATTGACTTTTGCTAGGAGCAAACCACCCTATCCCATGTCTATTTCTGCACCTCTTCATGTGCAACAAGCATGTACCTTTGAAGTTTGTTCACCAAATATGAAAGGCACTGCAAAATAAAGTGTTTTGGAACATGAAAATTGTTTTTCTTGGCTGTAGGAGACAAAGAGGAAGGTAATTCATGCAAAATACTGCGACAAATTTGTACATACCTTCTGGAAAGATGGATCTGTAGTTCACGTATATGTTAGTACAGAAAAGTGTAAGCAGTACAGAGAGAAAATGAGGACGGCTCTGAGACAAGTGGAAGGACGGTTAGTGTTCTGTCACATAAAATCAGTTTGTATTATTTTGCATTGGTGTTGGAATGTTTGACGTTTACTGTCATAATAAGCTGAAGTGATTGGTAAACTGCTAGTAGCAGTACAAAGCCAGAAATCCATTTTAGATCAGAAACTTGTGTGTAGGATATCTTAGCAGCCATGTAAGAAAACTGATGAACAGTTTTATCTTTTGTTCTCCTTCTGGAACACAAATATGAACGTCAGTCTGCATGTTATTGAAATGCTGCTGAAAGTGCCAATAAGCATCAGGACATAAGGTGGCAGAGAACCTCTAGAATCATCAATAAAACTTGGTAAACATTTATCCCTTGTGATACCTCCGACACCAAGTAGCACATCTTGGCTTCTGCCCATACTGATAATGGTTATATGCCCTTTTTGCAATTTTGTGTTGAAGACCAGTTTGAACAGTCTAGATCAGAGGGAGGGCATGAGCTATTAAGTAATGCATATGATCAGAAGTTCAGGGCTCAAGCTAGCTCCCTAGTTTACTTTCCTACAGCTGTATAGATATGATATTTTGTAGGATATCTACAAAAAATAGGTGATCTGAGGGTCTGCTTCATTGGTCCTAAAGATGCTCTAAAGTAAATTGGCTTTTATATCTACATTAGGAGAAGAAGGAAACTTTAAAAACAGATATTGTATAACTGAGAGAAAGAATAAATATTGCCCCCTGTTTTGTATATTAGGACAATGAGATGTCTCACTGAAAAAAGCAGGATATGAACTTTCATTCTATTGCTGCTTCTCTACCAGAAGTATAGCAGCGTGATTACATTTAGCAAGGTCAATCAGAATTTTGTTACTCCTTTTAGTTTATCTTCATCTTGCTGTATTTAGGATAAAATTAACATACTGTGAAGGAAAATTTGAGGTAAAGGCTTTTGATAAGAATAGATTTTTGAAATCCAAGACAAGATTATGGGTTTGCTGTTTTGAATGGTTCATCTCATTGTTGAAAAGTCTTGGTAGACCTCATGAAACACTTTGGAGGAAATAACTAATGGCAAAATAGCTATCAGCAGCAAATATAATAGGATCCTTTATGTTTCTGTGATACCATTTTTTAAAACTTCTGTGGAGATGAGTAATATTTTCCCCAGGGCCATTATATTCTGTCTGTTAAATGTCTCAGTTTCAGAGTAGACAAGTAGTTTATGACTCTCAAGGGAAATCAGATTTGGACCTGCTGCAGCCATTACTGAGGAAATGTTCTTGTACACAGAGTATGCATGCACATATTTAACTGGCAGGCATGCTTCAATCCTGTTTAAAATGTAAAACTAAGTCTGTATTTAAGGCTCAAGGTCAGCAAAGCACTGAAGCATCTGTGTTAGTCTAAGTCTCTTGAAAGTGCTGAAGTTCCTTGCAGAATAGGTTCTCAAGTGGTTTCCTGAAAAGGGAGGCATATTAGCATACGCTTAAATGATTTCCAGAGTTCAGTCTGGTGAACAGTTTCAGGGGCAATAGTTATAGTTACTTCCACATGGGATTTCCCAGCTCAAACTACCTGATAATTGACTTTATAAAGGTGCTGTATTGCTTTGTCTGTTTTGTCTGTCTCCAGATTCCTACTAAAATTAGAAAAATTAAAATGCCTTGTGTTGTTATGTAGTGACAGAGGATTGTTTCATCAAGGCCGATGTACTGCTTCTGGCAGCGAGTAGTAACAGGTGCTTAGGGAAAGACAGTAAGAAGTACAGCAGTGATAAAAAGATCCTTCCTTTTAGATTCTGATATGCAAAGCTCCAAAGATCTTACAGACCAGGTTTTGATTAATTTTTTTTCCTCCCCCAGGATTAAGTGGCTTCAACAAAGCAGCAGAGGGCTCTTTGGGAATGTGTTTGAAGATGATGTCTATATTCTTATTGATACATCCCAGTCTATGAAGGACAAGCTGCCACTGGTAAAGGAGAAAATATTTCAGCTCATACAGGTATGATAAAGTGATGATGCTGTAGACTAAGGACCATTTTAGAGTAGGCTGATTTTTTCTGGGTAGTTGTTACCCTAATATTTTAATTTTTTTAAATTAGTTTTTTAAAATGGCGGCTGTATTAAAATATTTTTATTTTTCTTGGTGTGCTCATTTTTCGGTTGAAATTTATATGTTTTCCTCACCTCATTTGTACAAATATTTGAAAAAAATCTGGAGAAAATGTTAAAAATTAAAAAGGCTTAAGTAGTTCTTCTTTCCCTCAAGCCACTTCCCTCCTAAAAAAAGGGAGGCGGGGGTCACACACCCAAAAAACTATGTAATGAAACACCTTTTAGCATTTTCATTTTTATTTTTAAGCAGTGTCATCCAATACCACTGGCATGTTGTGATTTCTAATATGTGTTCTAGATTCACTTTCATACTTTTACAATGAGGGATGTAAAATGTTTTGAACTTGCTTGCATCTTACAGTGGAACTTTGCAAAGGAACTTGCAAAGTGCAGAAGTACCTCAAAAGCGTTAAGTACTGGGAGACACACCTAAGACAGGATTTGTCTCACCTAGTTTTAGAAATCTACAATGATGTCACCTAAGCTTACATTAATATTTGAGAGAAACAGGCACTGTTAAAACATGATAAATCTTAACTTTTTTAGACCTGAGAGGAGTAACTGACAAATAAAAATTCCATCAGTCTGGCATTGATAGCAATCATTAGTAGGGCTAGAAAATCTAAAACTATAACAGATAGGGTTTTGAGCTAAGTGCATAAGTGATAGGACATAGTATGATGTGGTCCTCTAGGCAGATCAGCACAAGACAATCATTAGATACTGTGCCAGAAGGTTTCACAGGCAGCTGCACAAAAATGGTGATGTACAGGAGGCAAAGATTCCAGGCTCTAAAGGTTCGTACTAGCTTGCACAAATATTGCTCTCCTTATGACTTCTGTCCAAAAGCAACTTCAGCAAATTCTTAACTTAATTCTCTCTTGCTGTGCTAGTTCCCCTTGCCAGTGCTCTGCATTTGATTGTTGTTCTCCTCCTCTAAATGATGTCTTTGTTTCTGGTTGCGATTTTCTTTTGTAAGCAGTCATAATCCCTTCCTTACACCACTGTTCATTCCCAGTTTTGTCTCTCTTGCACTCCTAGACATCTGCTGTTCAAGTAATAATAAATAAATAAATGGAGACTTACATTGGGAAGTTCAAGTAATCTTAATAATTGCAGGCAATAATTGTCTCTGTCTCTGTATGTCTCTCTCTACACCATAACTGCATATTATCGTAATTCATTGTAACCATATAATCAACTATATATTAATTAAAAAAACTTATACTAGTCAGCATTTCAAGATACAAGTATTTGTTCTTTTAACAGTGAGTAAAATTCAAATGCTGTCTCTTGCAGGAACAACTGAGACACAAAAAGAGATTTAACTTTGTGAAATTTAGTGCCCAAGCAGTGGCATGGCAAGAGCAGCTTGCTGAAGTTAATGAGGAAAATTTGCAGGATGCTTGGCTTTGGATAAAAGGGCTCGAGGTAACATGGCAACTAATTATCATAAAGTGTGTTTGTGCGAAGTTATATTTGTGTCTTCTCTTTCTGTATGGCTGGGGTATTTGTGGATTGACTAAGTGTTTGACTTGAGTAAGCTGAAAATATACATGATGTATAGAGTTTAGTAGATCTAAGTACAATATATTATGTCAGTTATAATAATCCTTTAACAGTGGACCTGTTTATAAGATGATATTAACTCAACTTGCAGCCTGCTATGTTTAGTAGCCACAATGCAAACATTGGCCAATTTGATTTCTGTAGGAACCATGACAGTGCTCAGACCTTGTGACTAAATTTGTCACTCTTGCTACAGGGCTGCTGCATGGATGAGGGCTGTCACTGGCTCAGAGGTGATACAAGAAGCTGGTGCCAGTGAGCTGGAGGAGCATTTCTAATCCCTTTTGGTGCATCGATAGACAGCTGACTTTAGCCTTCATAGGAACATGGGAGCAACCATGCTCAGACGAAACATCTGTCTATCTACCTAACATTCTTTCTCTGACAGTGGCCAAAATCTGAGGATTTTTCCGTGAAACAGAGTAGAAATGCTTGTTAGTCAGCCACCAGATTGTAACTGTCAGCAGCTTTAGGACCAGTTGATGTGTCAAATGTGGACAGCAATGTTAGGAGCACAGAACTGAAAATGGGTCATACAGCAGTATAGACATATCCCATGTTATGTTTTCTAAAACAAAAAACATGTTTATATAATAAGACTCCTGAGCATTATGACAGTTATTCCTTAGACTTACTCATGAAATTCCTGGGGTGAGGGAACTGGGGAAGCTACATAACTGTGGGACTACAAAGCAAGGTAAATAACTTGGTATTCTCAGAAAATACTATCACACACACGGAGAAAAGAAAGTATTAGCGTGGCCTCACTGGGTAGCTGGTGAATACTTATAACTGAGGTTAGTAACCTTAATTTTACTGCCTGCCTTGAGACTTGGAAAAGTGGGCTCTGTTTAAGCTATATATATGATACAGCATCATGCAAGTTTGATAATTCTTTGAACTACTGTAATTTGATACCATGTTGTATATGCATTTGGGAATGGCCTTTTTCATCATTATTCATGAAGTTGTGAATTGTTGATTATAAATTTCCTTCTGAGTTCAGATCTAGATATCTGAAATGGTACAGGGAATGGTACAAGAACAGTACTTTTTTGCAGGGATGACATCTGCTGATGATCTTCTAGTCTGTTTAAAGCAGTGCAGGTGTAAGTCTGAGATCAGAAAGCTGGCTTTACAAGTGAATTTGAAATGAACAGAAGATTGCTCTAGAATATTAATCAGAGTAGATCGTTTGATCTCACTTTATACACTTTGGTCCCAGGATATTGAATAAGGCAGCAGAGCTATAAACAGTAACTAACTGTTTCTTAAAAATCCTTTAGATGTAATAACATATAAAATTTCAGGGATGATTCTGCCATGTAGTTGAAGCATGTTAACTTTGTTTAAACAGTGAAAAAAGCAGTGTTCATTTGTAACAGTAGCAACTGAGAAATCTAAAATTAATGGCTCTTACTGTAGAGGGTGCATAGTTATTTCCCTCACATCATCAGTGTCCACAGTATGCTCCCATGATACAGTAGAAGTTGTTTTGTTTCAAATCAGATCAAAACCATATACCATTATTGAAAAGAGCCAGGATTGCCAATTTACACATAATAATGAGTGGTGTGTCTAAAATTTTATAATGCTTACTAAAACATTAGGAATATTAGACATATTTAATAGAAAGACAATGGCTCAGGCTAGTTATTTCTTATGAGTGTGCACTGGTAAGAACTGTTTGTGAATTAGAAGATAGGATTATAAAGTATCTGAGCTATCTTGTTGCCTGGCCCAATCAATCTTAGGCAGCCATACAGAGTCACACTCAGAGTGTACTTTCTATTCTGTTTCACCTGATTTACTTTGCCCTTTCTATGTGTGGAAGGAAGGACTGGAAGAAGTTCTAACACAACTAATAGGACTGAAGAAATAAACCTATCTCTTAACCTATTTTTGCATGTATGGGTCAATGTTAGTGATTTATATATATCTTCTGTAATGCATTGTATATGTGGATCCTGAGTCTCTTCTCACTTACACTACTACAATCCTCACTGCCCTCCAGAGTAGTGCTCAGGTGTTTTCCATAAAACACTCTCATATCTTTTCAGGGATTTTGCTTTGGCCCTATTAAAAGACTAAGACTAAGACTTGAGGAATTACTTTTCCACACTGATAAAACCTTACTTTCCCTTAAATTTGGAAGGTTTTGTACACCAAATGTTTGAAAGGTGGAAATTCAGATGTGAACTGTACTTTTTAACCATGAAATGCATTTCAGTGAGTTTAGAGTTGCATTTAGTCTAAAAAGAAAAAAGACAGATCATGATCACTAAGTATGTGAATGAGACAGGAAAAGTGATAGTATTACTCAAATATGAATTTTTAGGGGCCACAGTATTGCTTTACTATGTATGTTTTGTTGTTATAGCTAACTTTTGTGCTAAAAAATAAATGACATTTACATTGATGTGCTGAGGTGGTAGATGGGAGGTAGTCTGGAAAAAATATTGTTCAGAAAACCGTGAAGTCTTTTACCTATTTTTGAGAAATAAACTTGTGCAACTATTTTGTGGACCTTTTGAATTATTTGGGTAAGTAAAATATGTATTTCAAAAGAGCGCGATAAGTTGGCAATCAAGAGGAGCAGTGTGAAAATATAATACAACGTGTCTTTTATCTTACATCTTCCTATCTGTTTATATTCTTTTTGTGATTGCTCTTGCTTTTACAGCTCTTATTTCTGTTGCCAGCATTTTGCTTATGTGTGTTTGCATAAGCACTGAATACCAGTTTGGTACCAATTTATGCTACTTTGACACTCACTTTGATTTTTCTAGCTATTTGACATAAATATTTTCACCATTTTATTGCTAATTTTATTTCTGTAATATCACTTGAAAATGTACACTGTCATTATGAATTTAAGAACAGAGGCAAAGTACTGTTAGTATTTATAGCTGTTTCTTTGTCTTTTTCTGTTTGGTTTCTTAGGTTGGAAGTTCCACAAATACACTCAAAGCTCTCCAGATTGCTCTTGCTGATACTGACACTCAGGCTATTTATCTCTTGACTGATGGGAGACCTGACCAGGTATTTCTGAAATGAGAAAACAGAAAATGCAGTAGTGTGGTGTCAGAAGGCTGAAGTACGAGATGAATATCATACCTGCAGAGCTGAGTCTCTTGGATGTTGTCATAGCATTGAAAAATTGTATCTGAGAAATGTGCTGTTCATGAAGGGGTTTGGATTAGAACTCCTTGCCCACAGTCCAGTCTTTGGTGCATGATAACTCATGATATTTCTCATGAGTTGTTTTAAGGATCTGGTAATGGATTAAACATCAAAGCTGTATGTTAGTATCAAGGTTAGGATTTGTGTTAAACAAAATGTCTCCATAACTTGGTACAAATATCTCATGAATTAAAAATCAAAAAATAATGATGGTCCCATGGTATGGTTGAATTTAAATATTGAAACCCTGCAATCTTGTGTGATGGCTTGAAAACCTAAAAAGAAGATGATTGATAGCAAAATAAAAAAACCCAAATTTGTGTTCAACGTTTTCTCCCAAAGAACACATGAAATATATGAGTAGGTAACTTCTTATAGTCTGTTACAGAACTTACACAAAGGCTATGTCATGTCTGAGGAGCAAGGACCTAATTATTAATTTAAATTATTTTCATATAAAGATGTTGTCATTAATATTGTTCCATTAGGTCTTGGTATGATTCAATTTTTATCCTACTGAGTCAGATTTGATCTTACGTAGGTGCAAATCTGGAGTAGCAGCAGTCTGGAGTCTGGATAAAGAAAAGTATGCTTTTATTGTTCAATGTGTTGTTACCATGACTTAAAATGATGTTATTTCATGTTATATCATGTTGTATAACACCAACTAAAAACCAGGAAAAAACCTACTTTCAAACTGTAATGCATGGTGAAAACTAGCCTGTATGCTGAGAATGGCATTTAAAAAACAGTTTATTTGCCCTTGAAAATTTAGCTTGGTTGTAATGGCAGATAAGCAGCAAAATCCTGACTTAGGTAAATAGCTGGGCTGAAGGCCACATGAAATTAGTTAGTGAAGTATATTCAGTAAATCTAGGATTCAGAAAGTGGATAAACTTGCAGAAATAATTTCTTTATACCTTGATAAGAAAGAAAGGGCAGGAACAGGTGATTATAGTGGGGGTCTGCTACAGGCCACCCAACCAGGAAGACTGAGGAGATGAGGCCCTTTATAGACAGATAGGAACAGCCTCACATTCACAAGCCCTGATTGTTATGGGGTACTTCAACCACCCTGATACCTGTTGGAAGGACAACACAGCATAAACATCGTAATGTGTTGATAACTTCGTTCTCCAAGTAATAGAGGAGCCAACAAGGAGAGGTGCTATGCTGGTCCTTGTTCTCACCAACAAGGAGGGTCTGGTGGGGAATGTGAAGCTCAAGGGCAGCCTTGGGTGCAGTGATCTTGAAACTGTGGAGTTCAAGATCCTTAGGGCAGCGAGGAGGGGGCACAGCAAGCTCACTACCCTCATTCAGAAGAGCAGACTTTGGCCTCTTAAGGGATCTTGCTTGGTAGAGTACTATGGGGAAGGAAGAAGGGCCCAGGAAAGCTGGTTAATATTCAAGGATCACCCCATCCAGGCTCAGGAGTGATGCATCCCAACAAAGAAGAAATCGGGCAAAAATGCCAGGAGGCCTGCATGGATGAACAAAGACCTTCTTGGACAAATTCAGACACAAAAAGGAAGCCTGCAGGGAGTGGAAGCAAGGACAGGTAGTCTGGGAGGAATACAGAGAAATTTTCCGAGCAGCCAGGAATCAGGTTAGGAAAGCTAAAGCCCTGATAGAATTAAATCTGACCAGGAATATCAAGGACAACAAGAAAAGCTTCTATAGTTACATCAGTGATAAAAGGAAGACTAAGGAAAATGTGGGTCCTCTCCGGAAGGAAACAGGAGAGCTGGTTACTCGGGATATGAAGAAGGCCAAGGTACTCAATGACCTTTTTGCCTCAGTCTTCACTTGTAAGTGCTCCAGCCACACCACCCAAATCACAGAAGGCAAAGGCAGGAACTGGGAGAATGAAAAACTGCCCACAGTAGGAGAAAATCAGGTTTGAGACCATCTGAGGAACCTGAACATGCACAAGTCCATGGGACCTGATGAGATGCATCTGCAGGTCCTGAGGGAACTGGTGGATGAAGTTGATAAGCCACTGTCTATCATAATTGAGAAGTTGTGGCATCCTGGTGAAGTTCCCGCTGACTGGAAAAGGGGTAACCCCCCATGTTTAAAAAGGGAAGAAGGAAGACACGGGGAACTACAGGCCACTAAATCTCACCTCTATGTCTGGCAAGATCATGAAGAAGATGGTCCTGGAAAAAGTGCTAAGGCACATGGAAAATAAGGAGGTGATTGGTGACAGCCAACATGGCTTCACTAAGGGCAAATCGTGCCTGACA
>JAVJGI010000014.1:70590309-70624683 GCA_035590275.1 Ibycter americanus
GGCTCTTAGCACCCTGGTTGAGTGGAAGGTGTCCCTGCCCATGGCAGGGCAGTTGGAACTGGATGATCTTTAAGGTCCCTTCCAACCCAAACCGTTCTATGATTCTCTTGAAGTACAATGATATAGGCCTGATTTTCTTTTTGTTCGATTCTTCTTGATCGAAGTCATGTGTCCCACAAGGAAGGATGGATTTATATGCTTCAAAGTTATTTGAATATTAAAATGTAAACCTGATTTTAAATTATCATATGAGAAACTTTAACTCATATCTTGTTTCTAGTATTAATCTTAGATATTTTCTGAATACAAATTGATTATTATTAGTTATCACTCATTAAAACTCAATTTACAACTGATTAAAATATTTGCATTTTTTCACACTTTTTCTAACTAGGAACATGTATTAATATTTTGTTAAAGAATAATTTGGCTTTCAGATTCTTCATTTAAAATTTTGTATTAAGTTAGAAAATAACGAATACTTCATTTCTTTTTACCTAATTAATAATGGCTTTTATGGTTTGTATTATACTTCTTCAGATGAAAAAAGGGAAATGATGAAGACTGCTTTTAACTGTTAAAGTGCAACAATTATATTGGAAATACTGCTAAGTTTATCAAGGTTATGACAGCATTCTGAATAACCAAAACTTTACCAGAAATTAGAGAACTAAGTCAATAATTTCTTTCTACAATATCATTGAAGATTTTTAGACATGATAGATATTTTACTTTTTCACCTGAATCTTATTTCTTTATTCAAGGAGGAGCACTAGCTTTCCTATTTTCTCAGCCTCTCTTTTGTTTCCTGGTTTTGAATCAACTTTTCATTGAACTAATTTAGCTTAATAATAATATCAACAGTTATATACATCCAAAAATATTGTTATGTACATCCAGTGATACTAAACACCAATGTAGTAGTATAATTTCCTTTAGTAATTTTCTTTAAGATTTCAGAAACAGAATACTGATTATAATTTACATTTTATTTTATTAGAGTATCCTGTGCCTTAATGCATTATCAGTGTTTCAAATTCAATTTTAAATTAGCTCATTTTATATACTTATGAAATAGGAATCCTTATTAAATGTGTGCTTTTAACTGATCTATATGTGTCTCTAAGCAACAGTATGGCTGATTAAATTCTTACAAATTCTCCAAGTTTTATTAAATACTTTTCTAAATACCACATATTTAATATGCACTTTTTGATTTTCAGCCCACCCCGATAATTTTGGCTCAAGTCCAGCTTTGTTGTAAAATTCCCATCCATACTGTGTCCTTCAATTGTGATGATACAGAAGCTAATAAATTTTTGTGTGAGCTATCTTCTAAAACAGAAGGACGGTTTCATTATTACAACATTTATTCGACTGATCCTGATGCTGCAGATTTTATTGTGAGTATCTGAAAATAAATGTTTGTTTCTTCATGCTGTTGAATGAACCACATGACTTGTATTATTGTGATTTCATATTACAATAGATTATTTTTTAGAAAAGGTTTAATCCTAGTCAGATTTGAAGTATTTTTTAAAAAAGGTTTAATCCTAGGCAGATTTGAAGTGATGTGAAAGCAATGTGTGGCCGTATTTGCCTATGAAATTTTGTTAGACCAGAACAGAAATGTCCAAATATCATGCAAAGTACATTTGTAGTGCTACTGTTGCAAAAAAAAAGCCCCCGAAAACCAAAATCCAGAAAACATATAGACCAAGTCAAGCTCTGCAGGAAACACGTGATCTCTGCTGTGTCAGATGTAAGTTACTGTTTAAAATGAAACTATGGTTTATATCCTGTTAATAAATGAGAGAATGCAGAGCTGAATTTGAATGATGATGAAGGAACGATTCGATGAATTTTGCTAAAAGTTTGCTCTACAACAGCCACTGGGGAGAGATCTATAATGAGTAAAATGACTACAATAACAGTGATCTATCAAGTACGACTAAGCAGCTCAATCTAACAATCCCCAATAGGAAATTTCTGAATAGATGTAACAGGAGCACCCATTTAAAGCATATTCTTGCTTTTAATTAAAGTTAACAATTAATTAGTTCCAGAAATTTTAGAAATGGTAGTAGTGGAACAATGAGAACAACCAGGAACAAGACAGTAGCAGGAAATTTGGAACTTTAAAGATACCGATTAGAAGAAAGATGTGAAAATACTCCAGCTCTTGAAAGATATGAGAGAGTATACTGGGCAATTTTGGTGATTCTGCTGATGAGGACTGTGTGACACTGCACATGCTGGAAAGAGGAGGGCCAGAGTCCATATTGTCCATCCTCAAACTTCCAGTCCTGTGGGAGTTGTAAAGGGATCATTGTTGCAATTTCTTTCCTGTTTCCTCCTGTAGCCTAAATGATTATAAGTCAGTTCCAATGTTTACTTGAAGAATATAGTTTTTACTCCCATTTTGCAGGAACAGTATGTGATACAGATGTGATCTGTAGAATGACAGGACAACAGTTGTAATATACAGATCTTGTATTTTATTTATTTACTCATTTATTTGCTTGCTTGCCTGGAATCAGGGGAGCTACTGATGTCATTACATTATTTAGGAATGTGGCTGTTCATATCTCAAGAGGTAACTGACTTGTTAAGGAATGCTTGTTCTTTTCCTAAAAAGTAAGAATAATTTGAAAGGCTGTATTGCCAAGCACAAGAGACTACGTGAAAAGTATACAAAATTTTGTGGCTGTCCTGAGTCATTATTCAAAATTATTATCAGTTTGCATAGTTTCAGTTCAGAAATGAAACATGTTTAGGAATAATTGTAATAAAACATTTCATTTTCTTTTTCTTAGAGTGAAGACATAAAACTTTTGAAAAGAGAGATTGAACAAGGAGAAAGAGACCTAGAGAAAGTGAAGATGCTTCATGCTGAATGTCTGATGATGGATTGTTATAATGGAGAAAATGATCCAGAGAATAAGTATGTCCTCATACTGCTATTATGTTAATAAGAGATAGGAACCATTTGTTACATTTCTTCTTTTTCATTTACTTGCATTTTTAACCTCTGGCATTCTCCTCTTTTAAAAAGAAAGGTTTGTTTGTTTGTTTGTTTGTTTTAAATAGTTGCAGTAATGGAAAAGAAAAATCTGGAAAAATACACTGATACTGTGATGCCTGAAACAAAATGAACTCAAACATCCCAATAGTCTCAAATTATTAGGAATAATTGAAGCAAAGAGGTTAAAATATTTTTTGTGTCTCCAGCACATGGTAAAATTGCTCCCTCTGACCTAGAGAATTCACAAAAAATTATTGTCCTATAGGTAGAGCTGGCTTGGTACTTCATGACTAAATAGCCACTCATTGCAAAATGCTGATTAGAAGATAAAATACATACAAACGTATGTGTTTAAAAGATGGCAAACACCATGAACGAAATTCAGCTTACTTGTTTTCACATTTTTTATTTTACAATGTGTGTCTGTATGTTCATGCCATATTTATCCTTGGTTTGTATCAGAAGATAAGTAATCTCATGATTAAAGCTAGTTTCATGTTCAGCATTAGTTGAAAAACACGTTGAAAAGTTCATGGTGCCAAGAATGACCGTTCAAAAAGAGGTCCTTCTACAGCATACTGAAGGCAGACCCCTGAGCCACAGTGGAAAAGTTTTCTGCATGTCTGATTATGCTGAATTTCTGTTTGGGGAACACAGACCTAGATTCAAACATGAAATCACTTGTAATCTCTACAGCACAACCTTAATAAAAAAATAGCTTGCCCTGGTGCCTTGCTTGTACGTGCAGTAATAGTACAAAAGCAAAAAAGTACATTAAAAAAATATCAGATTTTAAAGACAGAAAACTATTAAACCCAGTAAGTTATAATAAAGGCAAATAAAGTAAAATAAATTATAAGTGGAGAGTGCTGTGGAATGATTTCATATGTGTGGAAGGGCAGGTTGGATGTCCAGTATAAAAGTGTAGGTAAGTGTTATTTCAGAATTTGCATATTTCATTTTTTACTAATGCTGGGACATAGGGAGGTGTGTGTGTGCATATATATATGTGTGTGTGTGTGTGTGTGTGAGAGAGAGAGAGAGAGTTATTTTCATTGCTGATGGTAGGTTTACTCTTTCCCCCAGGATTCAAAGTGGCTATTACAGAACATTCTGACCTTATTAAAAATATATGATGGTGTTGCCTTAGAAGTAATTAACATCTTTTAAATAGACTAAGAAATGACTTTTAGATAGTTTAAAAAATGAAGAATGTTTTAATTTCCTTTGAACTCCTTTGAAATGCAGACTAGGATAATAGAGAAAATATTTTGCACTGTTAGAAGCATTTGAAATGAGTATTCAAATTACCAGAAAACTTCAGTTTAGCATTTTTTAAACCTGTGTTATATGTTTGAAGTAATTTCTTGCTTGTTCCTTTTTTTTTGGTCACTTACAAGCGGTAATCACAAGCAGACACATACTGTGTCTTCTGTAACCAAGTATGTTGAAGAGCTTAGTACTACTCTTAGCAGTAGGCCATGCTGTGCTTCAGAAGAGCCAGCATTGACACCACATCAGCAAATCTGGCAAACCACTGCTGACAGTCCAGCCCGAAGGAAGAAATCATTATATGCAGGTAAGACTAAAACGAACTGTAGTTGTTAGCAGAATTTATTCACTAACTTGAAAAGATTACGTGAAAAATAGCAAAAAGCATCCTTCATTGTAGGAACAAATAAAGCCTTTGATGATGTAAATAATCATATTTCTGAAATTCTGCCTTCTCTTCATTTTTACTTTTCAGCCATCTCACTCATTTGACCCAAACAAATGTCTGCTCATTTATGCTTCGTCACTGGCCCTGCAATGAAAATATAACCATTTTGACAATGTTTTGAAAGCTCTGTAAACAGTTTTTTAACAGTAGAAATTAAAGCTGTATCTCTTTTGATTCTAAACAAGTACATCATTGGCAAGAACGAAGACCTGACCTATGTTTCACTAATTACAGCATTACTTACACTAGTATTTCTCCTTACTACACCTGTAACACTACGTTTTGAAGCATCCTTTGTATGCAGTCTGAAACCAAGTTTATCCAGCTGATGTAAAAGAAGTCTTCATCCCTGGGAAAGTACAAAGTGCAAATTAGTGCTGAAGTAATTTTGTGTTTGAGGGCTTGTGTAGGCCGTCACTTAAAAATTCAGACTGGATACCAAAGGGGAACTCAAAAATCCCAGGCATGCGTTTGAGCAGTAAGTTAGCTCTTCCTTTCTTTTCCTTTCAACACCTACAGAGCAAACAAAGACGAGTCTGCTGCGAATCCTGAGCCATAGTGTGAAATCCAGGGAAGAAAACCCAGAGGAAGGAATATCTCCTGAAAAAAAGAGTTTTTCTGACAAAAAGCGTGTGACATGCACAACCACTTTCAAAGGCAAGTGGACAGAACTGGAAGCTCTGGGTGGGGCAGACGATAACATTTCTCCTGCTGCATTTGTAACTAATGGCGCCTCATTTGAGGCAAAATGGAGCAGACCTGCAGTACAAAGGACTGGAACACAGCAGAGATGCAGAGAGCTGGATATGCAGGAGGGTGATTGTAACAAGGTCCTAACAGATGTGGCCAGACCCCTGCCAGTGCTCAGACAGTTTACAGCAGCTTAGTTCTGTCCACTTACATCCACAGTATGTGGCAGCTGTGATACAGCTATGTCTTAGACTGCTGAAAGGATATCACAGTTGCTTTTTATCAACAGAATAAATAGATCTGGAGAATCTTATTCTACATTAATAGATTGTTGTTGTGATACAGTAATTTGTAGTTATGTTCGATCTTGAGGTTAAGCTGAGAGTGGTGGTTCTAATTCTACCAATGTAAAAGGAGGTTGCACTTTATTAATAAGCTTAGACTTGCAAAAACCATGCTCTCTGGGACAGATGCATCTGTAGAGAGAAAAGTATTTCCAGTGGGGATTGGATATACATCCAGATAGTTTTCATTTCTCTCAGTAATTCATGCAACTGAACTTTATGATGGTCCTCCAAGTTGTTCTAAAACCTCACCTATGCTACTTAAGGATGTTTGACTTTTTTACATTTCAGCATCTTATTTTTAGTTCTTTATGTACCTTTTATACAGATTTTCATAGCAATATACTTTACAGTGATTAGCCACTCCTGTCCATCTCATTAGTGACAGTACTTGATGTCACATCTTGATTTGGGGAATAAACTGGTTAATCTTTCTTTTTTGGGTTATGAGAAATAAATACATACAAAGTTCTTTTTTATTATTAATTCATTTATTCCCCACCTATTTTATGAATTTCCTCATTGATTAATTAGGTCTCATGAGGTATATAGTAACACTGTTACTACTGATCAGGCACCAAGAAATGCAGGAAACATAATTCTCATTGATTTATTTAGCAAATGAAATAGACATTGTTGTCTGTTTTGTGAGATCTTGTGACACTGCTAGTAGGCTCAAATAAAAAAAATGATGCTGTTATATGTCAGCTTATTATGTATATTTTTGCATGCACGAAACCTGTGAGATAATGAAATCCAAATGTTTTATCTTAGATCTGAAAAAGCAAAAAGCTGTGAAAAGGACATCTAAAAGGTATGTGTGTGCATACATAGATACATCACAGAAATTATAGTTTATATTTTTGTTTGGTCATTTCAAACTTCTCAAATGTATTTCTACCTTGTGCTACCTCTTACAGTCTCTTTTCTCTAGTTCTCTAGATGTCTCTTCTGCTCTTTGGTTAAAGACCCATGGCTTGGTTGCTAGGCGACTCACCATCATGGATGCCCTAGCTCCTACAGCTGTCCCTCATGATACCAAATACATCCCAGTTCTGGACAAACATGTAGTTTCTAAAGTATTTGATAAGGTAAAACTCTTACAGTGTCTCAAAGCAAACATAAAACTTGGTACTGTTTTCAAAAGGATTTTTTATTCATGTCTATAAATGTCATAATTGCATTTTCTAGTGTTCATTGTAGATGGTTGATGTGCACTAAATGTGTAATGCATATCTTAATGTTCATTCATGCATCAGTAAGAAAATAAAACTGATAGTTAATAGTATTTCTTGCAAACTTTGCCCTTAAGTTTTAGAGCTATATATTTTTCTTTCACCGTTACCAGTTGATGGCAGTGTGCCATCAGGTGCTCAGCAATTTCTTGAGCACCACAGCCTCTACTGATACATACTAATGTATGTGTTTTAGGTCCATAAAGTCATTTGGAAAACTGTGCAGGTACAGTTTGTGGATTTGTGCTTTCTCAAGGTTTACATGTGTCTGCTAAGACCTTCTGAAAAGTATTGGAATTCAGTCATTAAAATTTAATTCTCATAGGTGTAGGCAATCGTAGGATTGTGCAACATTCACAACGAATTGTGTATCATGAAGCTGTAATTGCTATTCCACTTAAAGGAAATCCATTTTGTGGCAAATTGCTCTAATTCTTCTTATGTGATGCATCCTATGAAAGTCCTATGAATACATTGCAGTTTGTTTTAACTAATAAAAACTGTTTATTTAAGCAATACTAAAAGAAGAAAGCTAAACAGCATCTGTTTAAATAATAAGGACTAAGCAAGGGTTTTGTAATAGGATGTGGTATAGAGCTAGGTAAAATATTTATAACAACTGTACATTTTTGTACATTTTAAAGTTTTTATGTTTGGTTTTTAAATTCAGGAATGGGTATTTTTGCTATAGGGTGCAGATTGTGGAAGCAAAACCAGATCCTCTGTTTTAGTAAAACCAAGTCAAAACCAAGATCTTTAAGGATTTTTTTGAAGCATGTGATTTCTTTTTCTGTGTAATAAAAAGGTGGCTTTTTGTATCAAAAGCATCAAAAAATGTACATTTTAACATTGTAGATGTAAAATAGCCATTTGTCCAAAAAATTTAGACATTCAATGATTACAAAACTGTACAAAACAATCTACTGTAAGTGATATGTCAAACAAAAGACATTTTTACTTTCACATAACTCTTACATCTGATTTCTGAGCAGTCATTTCTTTTCCCATGTTCTTCTGAATGCAGCTACAAAGTAGAGGTCTGTCTTCCATGTTTCTAAAAGAGTCCTTCAAATCCTTTCCAGACAGTACTGAGCTGCATTTGAACTGCTATTTACAAAAACAGTAGTCTGTAAAACAGTGGTCTTTGAAAATAGTCGAAACTATGATTCAGCAAGTGCTATGTACAGGTAATTTTTAATGACAGTTGACGGGAGCTTATGGTACTCTAGTTCAGGGCTGAATTAAGTTGTGTTCTCAGAACGAACAGCTGCTGTACAGAATCCAAACCATTATCCATGGGCTTTCTTTAGATTCAGGGGTATAAACACAAACCAATACATATTTTTTTACCGCTTTTTTGTACCTGCTAATCTCCATTAGTTCTATAGAGACACTCAGTTTCTCAGGCAGTGGAAAATTATTGTTCTGTGTGTAGAGGCATGGATTTTTCTGGATCTGAAGCAGAGTATAGAAAGGAAAAGGAAGACTGGGGGTTGCACACAAGGTAGAACCAGTAGAATTTATGAGCTATGGAACCCACTCCCCCTCAGGCTTCATGCCAGCATATCAAGGAAAAGCAGAAAATAGGTTCTGAGACTAGGCATATAGCTTGAATAGCAGACATTTAAAAATTGATTAAGAATCTTGATTATTCTAGTACTTCAGAATACTTCATTGAAGTTAATAAATGTACAGACGTTTTTGCATTCTGAGATCTTAGTTTTCTTGATGTGGAATGCAGACATCTTTGCTTTTCTGGGGATAGTACAATTTTTATTTTTGGCCTTTGCTAGCAGTGATGATGGAGTAACTATGAGCAGTTTTCTCACCTTGGAGATGCAGCAAGCAAAAGGTTTCCATGACAACTGTTCATTAACAAGAGGCTGACCTGTTGTTTTCAGTTCTGTGTGACCTGTCAGTTTCACCTGAGTTACTTCAAAGAAGTTTATTCATTAAACTACCATTCAGATTCATATCCAGAAAAAAAATTAATGGCTTGGGGGCTTGTCTAAATTAAGCTATGATGTTTCTGGAGCAAAGTTTCCCTACAGAATCATGTGAATATCTGTTGCAGATTGTGGCACCTTCAGTACAGCTTTGCAAGTCATGGAGTTTTGACTCAGTGCTTTGCTCTAAACAATCAAGTTCAGATTCAGCCAACAAAAACATCTTTGTTTGGTCTAAAATAAAGATTTTTCTAGGGTTATTGTACTTTGGTTTTGTCTTTAAAAATCTGAAATTTTGGTTTAGAAATAAAAGCCATTTTGAAACCAGTGAATTCTTTTGATGTGAAAGTTTAAGTATTTAATTTAGAAAATGACAAAACATTTTGGCACTGAAAAAGCTTCCCTGTGATTTCTCTCAGCTGAATCTGTCAAATTTCACTTGACTTCATGAGCAGTTTTCATTGCTTTCAAAGTATGCATAATATTTCAAGCTTACTATTTGCTAAGAACACATTCCATTCTGGTTTTATCCTTCAATATGGTAATAATGTGTTCATGTTTGTCTGTCCCTCATTTTCTATTCAAAGTGGTTTATAAACTATTAAATATTCATTTCACAAATGATGCTGTTTGTACTTGGAGCTACTCTGGCAATTTTTAAGGGAATGTAGGAGAGGGCTTCTACATGGTGAAGCCCTGCTGAATTTTCATTAACTTGGTTTGAGTAACGTAGAAGACAACAACCATGGCAGTATGGAACTGGAAGAGGAGTACTCTCAGTTCCTTGCCTTTCAGCTTTCAAACCACCTGGAAATGACAGGTAGCCAGATTTCATGTCTCACAGTTCTGTGCAGAGATTTACCTCATCTGTCTCTGGCAAGATACCTAACTGACATGTTCCCATTAGCTTTAGCATCCAAATGATCTTAAGATGAATTTAATATTAGGAGCTTTAATGTGGTCTGGCAGTGATGTGACACAGATTTATTAATCAGAGAGAAGATGTTCTCAGAAAAAGAGGGGAATGTAAAGTCGCACCACTGCTCCTGGAAAAATGGTCATGCAGCAGTTATTCAGAATCCAGCTAGGCTGTAATGATTCAAACACAAATAAAACATCACTGGAAAATGCTCTCAATTAAAGGAGTCTTTTTACTGTTTTATTTTCTGATTGCTTGCTTTATTCCCCCAACAGGAAGTTTTAGTTATATTTAAATTGAACCTCATTTGTCTTTTTGTCATCTATATCCCGATCTCAGAGAGGCACTTGGAGAAGTGTCCCACTTAACCATATGTGTTGAAGAGTTTTGGGGAGAGTAACATTCTCCATCTTCTCCATTTCTTTCTTGGATTTTTTTCTGTTTTTAATCATCATCAGGATATTGATATATAAAATACCTTTTCTTATACGAACTGCTGAGTAATTTAAGAGGCTGAAGGATGGTAGGACTTTGGACTGAGAGATGGGAAGGCATCTTTTCTCCTTTGTCATTCTTTTCTACCCTTTTCTCTGCCTTTGAAGATCTACTTGTAAATATATGACTTTCTGTTTAATAATGAAGTTGAGTTATGTAGATGCTGTATTGTGAGATTTGAAAGATATTGAAGTTGCTGATCTGACCAACCTGTTTGGGTTCCTAAGCCTTATAGTGGTTAATTAAGACTAGTTTCAGTGAGCAATATCTAACCTTGTTTACCCTTTGTTGATCAGTGTGATAGTGAAAAATGTCTCTCTCCATCTTTAGTACTCCAATTCCTTAGAAAATATGGTCCTCTAGAATAAGAGTTTAAATATATTTAAATAAGTAACTATCACACCTGTATGCTAGAGTTAGATGCTAATAAGTATAAGACAGTGTTGTTTTAAAGCAACACAAGCTGGAAGATGGTCATGCTCTAGGCATGCTTGTCTCCCTTCTGACCTACCCTTCCATTATTTGAGTTGTTTGACAGTACTGATTTAGTTAGAATCAACTAGTAGTTAGGGATCTTAATTTGCAATTTCTGCATGAAAGGATTGTGTAATTTCAGAAGATTTTATTAACAGGCTGGAAAATAAGTCTTAATTCTGACATTTCTTTGGGGTTCTCAGATCTCTCTGCAGCCTTCTAGTGTTCCTTCTGGCTGTTCTGATCCTTGGACATGGAATCATGGGCATTTAGTTACTCTGGTGGAGGAAAAGTTGTATGATAAATGAAGTCTTTGTCTTTTGTTGTATAATAGATGTTACCATTGGCCCATGTTAGCAACGACAAGAAGCGGATCACGCTAATTAATCCTCAGGCAGTGAATCTTGATGCCTATAAAGACAAGCTGGAAGAAGCAATTAAATCCTATGAAAGGCAAGTCTACTTATCAGAAATTTATCATGTTTTCAGTCTAATTTCAGATTTTTCTTATGTAGTGGGTAATTGCTCACACATGCTTTGCTCAATACTGGTAATTCTGCACATTGACATACTTTAATCCACCATCAACCTGCAGGAGAAATGTTTATTTGCTTTAAAAAAAAGCAGAATGAAAAAAAACAGGTCAAGGGAAAAAAAAACAGGTAAAGGAGATAATAAATAATATATTTATATATTAATGTTTTTTCAATGAGAAAAAAATATTAATTCTTTTACTTTCTGGGAATAAACCTGAAAACAATTATCCCTGGGGAGGAGTCTCCCCTAAACAGTGCTAGCCAGACTTTTAACTTACAGTTAAGCTCCTGAATCCATAGACTGACTTTTAAATTAATGGCCTGCTTTTTGCGCCAGCTGCCTCGCACCTAACTATGAATGCAAGAATGTAACTGAGGCACCTATAAGATATTGATAATTTCTTTTTTGTTTGCTTGAGAGAGATTTCATGTGCTTATTAATTAAATGTTGGTGAAAGCATGTCAGAAGTAAACAGGACAAAGCTATTTAAGATATTTATTTCCTTGATCTAACTTTTTGCATTTTTTTTGAAGTAATGCAATTATTTGACTATTAATGTTGTTCAGTAACCTTATGAGACCTTTGACAAGAACTGTTTTAATAAATACGATAACTTTTTCAGGCTGTATTCTAATAACATTTACAGATGTAATTATTTTATATGACCACAAAAGCCTTGGTGACAAGTGTTTAGTCTTTGTTTTTTGATGAATTCCACTGAGGCCCTTTAAATTTTTTTCCCCTCTGTAGCTCTGTGATCATACCAGTTCTTTTTAAAGCACGTAATAGTTCTGGTTTTCATTCCCATTTCCTATTTCTAAATGTATCCATCTTTTGAGGTAAACATCAAGAATTATGATTTACAAATGCTGCTTGCTGTGTCTAAATTAATGTAATTCAGTGAATAAAAATCTGTTGGTTTTGTGCACTCTGTCACTGAGACAATATTATTATTGTGAGGCTGATGATGAACTCAGAAATCTGGACTTGTCAATTGTTTTGATAGAAGGTTCAAGTGGTGTATTTTTGATGATGACTTCTGAATAAAAATTCAAGGTTTTCATTGCTGTGCCATATCATTTAATATTTTATATTTATTGACTTCAATTTTGAGGGAAACAAAAGTTTTTTCTGGTTAAATTCTGATGACCTTCTACTGACAGCATTTTCACAGTCTCCCTAAAACTTTAGTGATTGGGAGTACTGTTTACTTACGTTTACCCATAGAGGTCAATGAATCAGTATGTCTACAATAGTAAGGTTGAGTCCCCAACTTCTGTGAAAAAGATATCTAGAAGAGGTATCTGCCTGAAGATCCTTATAATTGACAGTGTAATAAAGAGTTCTCATTGCTTTTCCTCTACATGTGAAAGAGAACCCAATCAAATTTATTTTGTTCTAAATGCTACAATGCTTTTCCAGTAATTGAATTTGCAAAGGCTGCAGTTCAGCTTTGTGAATAGTGACTGGTCACAAATTTATTCTGACATCTATAGATGAGGCAATACATCAGGGCGTACAGGTTTCAAGAACAGAAACAAGCATGACAATAGCTTCCCCACATGCAGATTGACCTTAGCATCAGATTTAGAGGAAGAAAAGTGGTGAGGGCAGAAATTTTGTGCTCTGACAAAGAGAATATTCAGTATTGAAGGAGAAAAATGCTGGAAGCTTCAAAATGTGTATGATCTTGTATAGCCAGAAGCTTTTACAACTGAGTTAGTTATGAGTGTGCACATTTAGAAGTATGAAATAGGCAGTGGAGCATGCTGAGACTGCAGATTGTGAATGAACTAAGTAATTTACATTCTAAAAATGCTGGGGTTTGGTTTCTAGTAGATAAAATGAATCACCAAGAAATTAATATTAAAAATCTGGTGTTAATGGGCTTTTTTGTACATACAGCAGTAAATCTGGCAAGACTGTTAAAAGTCTGGTGGTTACAATCTGAATTTTTCCTAACAATAAATTTGTTCTTTTATTTCCAAAGTAAGTTTGGAAATTTTTCTAGAATTACACCAATTAGGATCATTGGTAGAGGTTTATTTCTATAGTATGAAATGAAGTAATTGAGTGATGGTCTAACTGTTTCAGATGTTATTAGAGAGAACTCTATGCTAGAATACCTAGTAAGTGTTTATAATTTATGTCCAAAAAGCAAAAGCAGAATGTTTAGTGGTGCTTTTAAAAGACCTCAGAACTGCGTTACTTTGGGATAATCTGTTTTCCTGACAGTAGTTTTTCTTCATAGCCAGACTTTAATGAAGTAGAAACCTGAATGGTACAACTGAGGGGTTATCATAGCAGAAAAAAAAAAAAAAAATTAGCAGTGCTCTTCATGTGTCTTCAGGCTACAGTTTTCTGAAACTGTTTAATTGGAGGAACTATGCTTATCTCAACTGGCATTTAATCAGTTTTATTATTTGATTTAGCTTGGTGGTGCTGAAGGGAACCATCCATAGAAAATTCTGGCAGGAAGCAGCAGTGATTGCCATTAATCCTTCTATGACCCTGAAACAGTCATGCTGCTACTTGATGGAGGATGCTGTTTTCCCATCTACTCTTGCAGTTGATAATTTCATAGCTGAATGATAAGGACACAATTTGATGATACAGTGCTCTTGGAATACAAATCAGTGCAGTTATCTTCAGAAATGGTGTTTATTTGCTAGTTTTGAGATGATCAGATGCACGAGGAACTGTATTCCCTCAAAAACTGCTTTGCTTTCTTTAATAGGCACCTAAACCTAGTGATTTGGAGAGCACTATCTCAGGAGGAAAGAGACAAGTAAGCTATCACCTTTTGGTTTTCTTACTTACCTCTGAAAGGCTGGTCATAAATATTTGATACTTTTTAATCACTATTTCTGTAACAAACTGGTTTTATTTTCAAATATTTTATAACTGTATCTTGCTTTCAAAAATATATATGTGATATGAAGCAATATTAGTATCTGGACCTCCTTCCTGCAGTGCTGGTTTTTTCTAAAGGAAAGAATTTGCATTCCATTTGTGTGGTGCTGCTCTGTTCTTAACCAGTGTCAAGTGGCAGGGCTTTGTTGGGGCAACATGTCGTTGCCTTTGGCATCAGGGTAAATCTCTCATCCAGTAAAGAGCACTTCAGTGGCTGGTTTGTAAAGGTATAATAAGCACCACTAAAGCATGTGCTGGAACTGTATATCACACTGGAAGTTTGTACTGCTTTAGCTAGCTTATTTCTGTATATTGATTTAGAAAACTAATGACTGTATAAACAGAACTGACATCAGTGAAGTTAGCAGCTGTTTACTTCAGAGAATAAAGTGAAAATCAATTAATGAAAAGTGAATGGGCATGAAATATTCCTAGGCAGTAAAATGGGAATGAAAACTAGAATGCTTTTAAGAAGACTTAAGCTAATGAGCAAAAAATACACAGTTCTATCACTGATAAGGAGAACTAAAACCTAACTCTGGTGCAGAAAGGAAGTGAAGGCTGTTAAACAAAAGAACAACATATAATTAAAAAGAAGGAAATAGATGTCTGTTGATAAACAACGAGTTGTAGAGTATAGAAAATTGACAGGGTGCTATCCAAAATATTTTATTGTTGGTAACATATGGCCAATTATGTATATAAGAAAAAAAAGTCCCAGCAATTGTACAGTCTGTTGCTAGAGGGTCATATTAACTTTGTTAATATTGATGCATAGAAATGGAAATATTTGATCTATTTATCTTACAAATTTACAATTTGATTAATCATGTGCATGTATTACAAAAAGATGACAACATACTTTCAAAATTGGTGATCTGGAAGGAGAGTAATAAATAGTCTGCTAACTTGGTCACAGGGGTCCTGAAACAATTGGTTGAGGAGGTTTCTGGTTTGCTAGAGTGTGTTGAAATGTTATCTCAGATACTAGGGAAATTTAAATTTAATACAGAAGTGGTAATATTGTGCTTGTGTTCAAAACAGTTGAGAGATCCAACTCAGGAGATAAATTAGCTTGACATTGATTATAAATTAATAATGGATTCAGGTAATACAGAACAAAATCTAGGTAAATAACTATACCGTTCATGTTAATTCAATACAAAGCAGTTCCTAGAGGAGCAGAGAGATAAGCAGTGACAAAGAGTAGAGCAACATGGTAGATATCACCATAGTTGTATGTGTTGGTTAGACAGACACTTAAATACTCTCCCCCCCTTCTAGGTTTCATGGTTTTTTTTTAATGTTGGCAAAGCTGTACTGAAGACCCATAAAGAGCTACTTTTTGAGTACTAAAAAGAAGTATGTTATTTCCAATTGGACATGTGAAGAATTCTACCTGTTCTGGATTTTGGAGAGTTCAGTTTGTCTGGTTTTTATTGACAAGATGACTGTATCTAATTCATCTTTTGGTTTATAAGTACTTTCAGGGTGTAGCTTCAAACTGGCTCTTTAATCTAGTGGACACTGACATAATCTGAACCATGGATGGGAGTAAACTCCAGATCACTGGGTTAAATTAAGCAGTGCAGGACTGACAGAGGAATAAACGGCAGGAGAGTATCCCTTTATGTGACCAGACAAGACTGATGTAGCAAATCAGGCCAATTAATAGATGTCTGGTGCCATTTTATGTTGTCTAGATGCTTGCCATTTCACCCTAGCTGCTGCTCTAGAAGGGCCAGGGATTTCCACAATTTCTCGGTTGTATCTGCAAGTTCCTTATTGATGCCTCACATATTCTAGGACCTCTAAATTGGCACCAAACATCTATGCCCAGCCAGGTGAATTGCCCTGTAGGTGTCTTTCTATGGATATGGTTAAGCCAGATGTGATTGTTTGATTAAACACAACAGTAGCTAGATGAAACACAAGAGCTTGTCGAATACAGAAGATAGACTGGATGAATCAGATGTTTTCTTCTGCCTTTATGCTTTGTGATTCTATTTGTAAAGTACTGCCAAAATTAAATTTTTTCCTACTTTTAATCACATTTTTGGTTGGGTTTTTTGTTTTTTTTTTGTTTTGTTTTTTGTTTTTTTCTTGTTAAGATTTAAAGAGGATGGACCAGTCCAATATATGCAGCATAAAGAAGCTTTACTGGAGGCTTTAGAGAGTTTGGGATGGCCAGTTTCCTATGAAGATGTAGTATTGTTAGAAGATGAGATACTGGCAGCATTAACATATATGCAACAAGCCTCTGATCTTCAGGAAGCTGTCAAAAAGGAAACTGAGGAAAGCTCAGAATCACACATAAGCAACAATAAAAAGGTAATAGATTGGAAGGGATTTTCTTTTCTCCCCAGATATTCCTCTTCTGTATGTGCTTCTGGAATAATTTTGTTTCATGATTATAGTATGGCATGGTGCCTACCATGATAAAATAGACATTTAGCGTGATGCTATACAAATGGATAGAGGAAAGAAGGTAGTTAAAAAGAGAGCAAGCTTTCCATGACTTTTTTGAAGTACTGGGGAAGCAGAAGTTCTGAAGCTGAGAAAGCCACAGATATCGAGCCTCTCAGAAACAAATCTGAGCAAAATGTCTTTATCTTCTCTGCACTGCAGAGGTATATACAAAAAAAGAGAAAGAAGAGATATATTAAAGGCAATTATGATATAAGATTTGTGGCTGGGTTAATATCTGATAAACAGGACTAAAAGACCTTGCAATATTGGAGTAATTCACTGTAATCTTCTGTGGTATCTTTCTTGTAAGAGAAAAGATGGAGAGAAGAGGTTGGATTCAGCTTCATATTCAGACACTAAAATTTAGCTGTCCATAAAATGCAGGCATACATGAACTGTTGGCTAATTTCACAGTGTTGTGAATGGCATCAGTGGCATCTGGAGCTCATCCTGAAATAGACACCTACTTTTGGCGAGCCAGAGTGCTCTCTCTACTCCATTAATAGATTAGCAGAAAGTAGCCTAGCCACTCTGAAACTGTGATTGAAGTTGCTGATTTTTGATCAATATCATCCCTCAGATGAACTTCTGATTTTACGTGGAATACTATTGAAAGGTTAAATGAAATGCATACAGAAATATGTGAATCCATAAGTATAAAAATAAGGCTAAGAAGTTATTTTGGGCTGTCCTATTGGAAGAGAGAATATACTTTTTTCATTTTAGCTTTTTCTGTGGTGATATATATGGTCAGAAAACATATCTTAGGTCACAATGATGTATTCTTCTATTATTACTTTCACTCTTTCAGAACATTCTTGAAAATGAATTGATTCTACCTTAATGGTTTTACCATCAGGATATGAGTATGAATTCTCAGGGAAATGATAAACAGACTTTTTAAGTTTTTAAAAACAATTGAATCTTCCCCAATGGAAAGATTTCTGTATACACTATTGATGCTTTGAAATTCAAAGTACTTCCCTCTGAAAAAACCCAAGCCATTTATCTTATTTGTTTTCAATTTTTTTCATCTAAAAACTTCATCAAACAATACCTCACTGGGAGTGCTGCTGCCTCTACAGAACTGCAGTCTAGGTAGAGTAGTACTATGATAATATTAAAGTAAGCTTTCTAGGAAATTAACAAGAAAGAAAATCTTTTCTCAGACCTCTAAGTTCTAACAGAAGATAAGTAAAAACAAACTGAGAATTAATTGTAAAGCTGATATATCAATATATTCCTTTTCTTGTTTGTTGTTTTATATCATTGAGTGAGGGAAAGTGCTCTTTGAACTTGAAGGTGTGGTTGGCCTAGTTGCAGTGAATGCTGAGGAAAGTCCTATTCTTTGTATTATGTAGGAAGCATAATCAAATGATCATAATAGTTCTTTTTTGCCCTGACGTATGCATGTAGATGTATACAAATATATATATACACACACAAATACATCAGTTTGAAGGGGTAAGCTAAGTGAAACTCAAATGAGCACAGTACAAACCTATACTGTGACTTCTCAGCAATGAATGGGAATGTACAAGTGGAATTTACAACTGTAAATTATGCCAGGTATCCATATTCTCTGCTTCCCAGAGTATGCAAAAGATCTTGTATTTGATATTCCTTGACTGAGATATACCTCTTTCTTCACCAAGATCAACAACAGTTTTCATGATGTGCTGTGGCTTTTTACATACTATGACATAAGTTATACAAAATTATTTATGTTAAATTGAATAGAATATATTATGATAGCACAGGCCATGTATGAAAATAAATGATTATGGAAAGGATCACATTCAGTTTTCTATAATTTTTGAGAATTTTTTTTTATTAAGACTGTACATTTGAAAACATTTTAATGTCTTCAAAAACCAGATGATCTTGATTAACTTTACATCAGTCTGAAAATATTAGATTGCTAATGCAGCTCTTTTGACTATTGATTTACCTCTGGCATATGATGTCCCAATACAAGAGCAGGAGAAACATGTTCATGTTTCATTTGGTGACTGTAATTTTACTGTTGCCTTGAAACAACCAATGTGTGCTCTCAGACATGATGTGATTAACATTGTGCAATCACTTATCCTGAGTCAACCTGCTTTAGGAGCCTAATCAGAGCACCATCCTCACTAATTGCTAATCTGCCACTGAAAGGCTTTAAGAGTGAGAGGCAGAAATGCAGATGTAATTAGAGTTCTGTTTATGTGGTGGAAAAAACAGTGAAAAAAAAAACCCAGAAAAAAAAATGGGGAGCCTTTTAAAAATGCAGTCAGAGATTTTTCCAACTGTGATGTCTCTCTACAAAATGGGTATAAAAAAAATAAACTGCCAGCTGAAATACATTGCATGAAGGAAATAGCTCATAATGGCACTGAATGAAAATTGTCTTTGTGAGATGTTAGAAAAATCACAATTATCCTGGAAGTCTACTCAACAAAGCAGACTTTTAAATTTCTTGCTAATTTTTTTTCACTAAATTCAAAATAAAACCCGCTTTTAAGGGTTCCTAATTATCTACACAACTTCTTAAAAGAGTTAGTAATCCTTTTTGGATGTTCTTGCTATGGGAGCTTTCTGTTTAAGCCTGCAACGGAATTAATGGTCTGGTTATCCTCCCTGTGTGCTCTGACCTTCTCTAGGAGTTGTGTTCAGGCTGCTACGTTTGCACATGTCTGTGAAAGGTAGAGTAAGCCAGTGCCATGTTGGAAGAGGGTGAAGTAGACATCCATCCGCATAGGGCCGTGAGATGACCAAAGACCTCTAGTGAGGCAAGAAGTAAATGCCTTGGGAAATGAGCCAACACATTTAGTTGTTATCAGGCAAAATATAAAACACTGAACATTGATGATTGCCTAATTGGAGGGCTAATTGTGGACTGTATTTTACTCTGTTTATTCAGTTCCTTTTGCTGTACAGATTAAGCATGGGTTGACAAAAATCTTTCTCTTCAGTCCGGCACTCAGCTTTCATCTAAAGATGTTAAAAATGAGGAATGTATCATTTACTTTAGCTTTTTCTAAGAAGTAACTGCTTTGACTTAATATATTGTATCTGTTTTCTATTTTGAACTTGTCAGGCATAACAGTCAGCATCATTTTTTATTAGTTTTTTTTTCTCACTGAATTATAAAGCTGTTTGCAACATGATGTCACCTAGTAAAAGGAATTGTTCAGGATCCCCTACCCACTTCTCATTAGACAACCTCAGGCCTACTGAGGTCATGGTATTACTATTCTTCAAGCATGATAGCTTCCAGGACAGTTGGGTGTATTTGATTAACGGCTGTAACATTTTTATGTAAAGTATTTTTTTCCCCAGTGTTATAATCTGGCCTTTGAGAGTGATGGAGAACATTTCCTCTCATACTAAATATTTATATTTCTGCATATGAATGGACTTTTTGAATGGAACATTTCTGCAGAGAAATAAAGCTGCATTCATTGCTAAGGATTAAGTCTCATTAAGAATATACTTCTAAAAGTACTGTGTTTCCCTTAGGATGAGCTGGAATGTGGAATGCTTACGCTTGTTTGTGACCCTGCTGAATGGTCACCATGTGATTAAAAATAACTTAAAAGAGTTAATAAGCGTAATGTGTTTTGTAAATCATGTTTATTTGGGTGGAAAGGGACCTCTAGTGGCTTACTGAGTCTGTTCTTTCTGAAAAATATATTTAATGTACAATTGATTTAATTATTCCTAATTAAATATTTATAGCTGAAACTTGATTATTTACAAGAATGGAAATTCTGGATCTCCCTTGGCAGCTTCTTCTATTTCCTGGTGTCCTATTTCTTACACTCCTCATTCTTCGTCACTGTTTAAGGATCACTAATTGATGTCTGTTAATACCTTTTTTTGCAGTCATGTGTTTCCTAAACAGCTTGGCATCTGCTGCCTTTGTTCTTCTGTCTCTTTAGGGAGACAAGTGAAAACAAGCATCCCAAATAACACAACAACAAAAAATTTGTAACTACCTAGAAATGTTTGGTCAAATTTTCCGTTGTCGTCAGTGAAGTAACCTGCTGGACAGATGGTGTGTACCTATGAAAAGTTAGGTGCTCTTCTAAAAATGAACTGTGTTCTGCACGGAATGGGCTTGATGGCACTGACAGCCTGGGAAAATCAGTGGTGGTTTGGCTCTGGAGGTGTCAGGATTGTGAAAAGCCAGTCGGAGCCAAGATACATGGAGAGCTGTGGATAGTCTTCCTATCCATTCTCACTTATAGTAGGAAAGTACAAAACCTAATCTCTTTGAAAGGGAATTTAAAAATGCAGCATGTATTGGCAGTCATAAACAAACTCTTCTTCACCTCATGTGGTTTAATGCATTGCCTTCAACAGAAGAAGAGCTAAACAGGGTGAAAAGCCTTGAAAATCAGATGGGGCTCTTTTATAATAAAAATACTGGAGAATGCTGTATGAGAAATGGGCACTCTGACAGTGTGTGGGTCAGTTGCACTGAACACCTAGAGGCTATGTGAGAGGAAGGAGAGATGGATTTGAATTTAGATCATGTTTCTGAGCTACCTGGATTCTGTGGGACTTAGCATCCTGCCGTGGTTTAACCTTCGCCAGCAACCCAGCCCCACGCAGTCGCCTGCTCACTCCCCCCTCACCCAGAGGGATGGGGAGGAGAATCAGAATGTAAAACTTGAGGGTTGAGATAAAAACAATTTAATAGGATAGGTAAAGCAAAAGCTGCGCATGCAAGCAAAGCAGAACAAGGAATTCATTCACTACTTTCCATCGGCAGGCAGGTGTTTGGCCATCCCCAGGAATGCAGGGCTCCATCATGCATAATGGTTACTCGGGAAGACAAATGCCATAATGCCAAATGTCCCCACCTTCCTTCTTCTTCCTCTAGTTTATATACTGAGGATAGCATCCCATGGTATGCAACACCTCTTTGGCTAGTTCGGGTCAGCTGTCCTGGCTGTGTCCCCTCTCAGTTTCCCGTGCCCCTCCAGCCCTCTCGCTAGCAGGGCCCAAGGAACCGAAAGGTCCTTGACTTAGTATAAACATCACCCAGCAACAACTAAAAACATCAGTGTGCTATCAACATTGTTCTCACACCAAATCCAAACCACAGCACTGCACCAGCTACTGAGAAGAAAATTAACCCGATCCCAGCTAAAACCAGGACACATCCTCATTGTGGATGCCTGCGCAGTCTTTAGTATTTTAATATTTGGATTAATGCAGAATGCTGGAAGTTGCCCAGGTTGTTAGTCAAGCATTACAAATTAGTTGATAATAAATATTCAGCAGCAGCTGTCCCTTTGGAGCCTGTGGAATTAAGTAACTGGTTTACCCAAATACCATTTTGTGTCTGTGGAGCTGTAAGTCTGCACTCAAATCAACCTTTGTTAGGTTGTACTTCAAGCAGTCAGTTAAGTTCTGTGAAAAGCCTCTGGTTTAGACTGAGTTTGAAAAACTGTTGATTTAATTTATATTTTAGGGGGTAAAGAATACACTAGAAAAACTTCACATATCTCCCATTTAAAATATCTCTTTGCCTTCTTTTTGTGTGTGTTCTCCTTATTTTTAGGACTTTTTTTTAGCCTTGTTTGTTATTTTTTGTGTAGGAGATTAGAAAAAAGAGTTTGTGATAGTTATAGTGAAACTGAGAACAAACAATTTAGTCAAAGTTATTCCTATCTTTTCTGTCAATATTGACTGTTAAGAAAAATCAAGTATCAAAATCAAATATATCTTTTTAGGAAGAAAAATGTCATCAGACAAGGAAGCAGGTCATACAGACTCTAGTAAGCAGAGAATTTTAGGAGTCTGTGAGTTACGGCTGTTTTTCAGAACAGTGTGTAGATCTGTGGAAAAGTTTGAGATTTCAAGCTGTGTGTTTGTATGATTCAAAGGAACTTTATAAGAGAAGGATGCTTGCAAATTGGTTTTGAGGCAGGCTAATAAATATGTGTTTTAAAAATTAATGATGAAACTGATTTGTTTAACTTTGCACTTGCATGTGATTTATATTTAGAAACAGGATTGTGAGCTATATGGAAAAAATAATAGACTTTTTCAAGAATTAATTTGCTATTGTTGTAGTAAGTATAAATTATAGTATTATTCTTGAGGATTATTCAAATGTATTTATAAAAATACTGGGATTACAGACTTTTCAATATTAGGAATAAAATGTTTTTTATATGATCAGTTTTCTTAATTTTCTCAGGAAAGCAAAATGTGAAGTGTTCTTTCACATGCTGACATACCCACATAAAACAGTGATCCTCTCAAAACTTCCTGTAAGAGAGGTGCCCTGAATGGGAAGAAGAGTCCTTCTTCTAGAGAAAAAGGGATTTAGGAACATAATTTAATTTCAGTGCAAATACCACTGAGAGTCCATGAAATGTTAATGTGAGATATAAAAAGCTTTAAGGTAAAAGAATATGGTGACTGTAAAGTCAAGTGCACAGAAGCTCAGAAGGTCCGACAGTATATTTTCACATAGAACCACTTGTGATTTATGTTTCTGACTATTTTTCACATACTGTGTTTCCCACAGCCCCCTGCCTCAGTTGTGTGAGGTCCGTCGTGCTTTTTGCGTTCCCCATTCCGTTACCAGTAATTGCAGTCACTGGAGTCAACTAGGAGTTGAGTTGGTCCACAGCCAGCTAGCCCCACTGGTACTTCCATTTTCACCATCTGGTGCGTGGTCCCTCAGACTTAGTTTTGAGCAATTCAGCAGTAAGCTCCAGTGTTCTGTGTGGCTGTGGTACGTCACAGGAGCTGTAGTCTGGGGAGCTGCCCCTCAAAGAGGAGAAATAGTGTATGAAGAACCCAAATGAGTAGGGCAGAATGATCGACAGTGGTAGCTCTGAAAAATGTGATATAACATTTTGCTAAGCTGGAATGTTTTAAAACTGCTGAAAATTTTAATTTTGCATTTATAGTTTGTAAATAAACATTTTTTTCCAGACACTTCAAGGTTTTGGTTTTTTTTCAGTTTTTTGATTCTATATTTGATTTGTTTAACAAGTCATCCCGTACAGTGAGGCACTTTTAATGAAAATAAGATTACTGTGAAGACTCACCTATCTGGACAAAATGAATGTGTATAGCACCTTCACTTATTCTGCAAAATCAGTTGATTTTTCTTACCTCATCCTTGACTATGAATTGTACAACTTTGTAAAAAATTTTCTAGGAAAATGGCAGTGAGAGTCATAATTCATCAAGATAAATTTCTGCCTGAACACTTGAAAATATATGTATTGTTATGACCATGAAAAGCAGGATTTTATAGTGAAAACTCTTAGGTGATCTTATCCATGAGTACTTCCTGTGACATTGCTTCCTCTGTTTATAACGATTCTGAATGTTTAAAATAATTTGTTTACTGTGAATTATCTGCAGAGGCTATAACATTACATTGCCTAAATTTTTAATTCATTCCAAAGGATAGATTGAGGCCAACTGGCTTAGCTGTTGTGGAAAAACTAATTGTATCAAATTACAGAGACTTGAAGAAGAAACTGTGAGGTCAAAGTCTAAAAAAGGACAAAAAGGCCAAGTATTTGTGACTCACAAAAGCCAAAAGGTGATTGCAAGATCAGATGCCACAGGGTTTTATTATCCAGGTATATATTTTTGTCCACATTTTAAATATTTTTAGAGCTTCTTAGTACCGATAGAACATTAGTTTTGGTCATAATTATTACTTCTGTTTTAATCAGATTTAATAGTACATGTGCATATTAATGAAAAATGAATACATATCTTGTGTGTGCACATATATACATTTAAAAAAAGACATTTTTGTAAAGTTAGAAAGCAATAATACATTTATATAAGAATGGTATGGAAGGAAATCCTTTTAAGTAACTGAGTATCCAAGAGTATCGACCTATTCCTCTTTGATGTCTCCTTGAATGTGTCTGTGGAGTGTTTGGCAAAAGCTGAGCTTTTGTGTGTGTTCAAGGAATTCACTAAATGCTTCTGCCTTTTTGTTGAGTTTTTAGCCAGAATGATTAGTAGGCAAAATTGTGTTCAGTTCTTTCATAAAAAAAGTTTTTAAATCCCATATTTTTAACTGTGGTAATAGTTTCATTGTGTCAGCTACCACCCACCTGATCAGCTTACAATTTTCAGACCTGGCCTTGAAAATGATTCTTAATTTTATTTTTATGGCATTATTAAGAATGGTTTCAATGTAATTTTTTCAGGTACATATTTCTCCATTGCCTTAGCACAGTTTAACCTAGCTAAATGAAAATGAAAAATGTATAGTATAGACATGTTTGACCTCTGTGATGTGTGACAGCCTATAGGATTTTAAAAACAAAATTTCCACCAGGGGTGAAAGAAAAATCATTTGAATATTTTATTATGGTGTTTTTTAGGAACTATGATAAAGAGTATCAGTTCTACCTCTGCACTTGTTGACTTCAGCAATGGGGAGACCTGGACTGTACCTCTGAAGTTCACTATACCTGTGGGAGGTGCTATGCCATGCCCGTATCTGCAGGTGAAAAATTGTATTCTTCTATGACATCAAATATGTACTTTAATTTTGTTCATTTGGTCATACATAGAATAAAGGATAGGATTTTTATTCTTTTAAATACATGTATTTATTTTAAGGAAGAGTTTTTAGTGATAGTAATATTGCCCTATTTTCAACATGCTATTTTTCATTTGTTTGAAGCTTGTTTTCATTGTAATCCTATTCCCTTGCTTATTAGAATTTTATATTACTTTCTTTATAAAACATGAATATTTGCCTGTCTATAGAAGAAAGGTGAGCTATTTACCAGCAGAATGATTATTTCCTAGCACATAGATTACAAATCAAGGAGAGACTTTTATACACAATGTACAGCAGGTTGTAACCATTTGTTTTTCACAGTATATTTTAAATCCAAATAACCTTATACGAAGGCAAATAACAATGAAAAAAATGTCTTATTCCATTTCTGTGTTAATTTAAAATTTATCAACTGATATCTGTAATCACAGTTGTTTTTTCAGGTGATTCTTATTTTACACATGAGAGAGATGATGGATACGGAAACTATACAGAATGGATACAGCTGTTTTGAATACAAGAAGCATTTTTATAACTGCTTTGTTACACTTAAAACTAGAGACATGCCTTTTTTTCTGTTTGAAATGGAGGCAAATCCTGATCTGGTAGTTCCTGTTATTCTGTAAGGGGAGCATCCAACTCTAGAGGAGATCTGCAGAATTTGATAGAAAATTGTGACTTGTGTGTTCATTTTAAAAATAATTTTGTTTATGTCAGTTACATATGGAATTCTCTAAAATTCATAAGGTTGGTTTAAAAGCTTATTAGAAACATATAAATTTGCACAAAATCCAAGGGAATGAAGAGTTGTAAGAGTTTCCTCATTCAGTTCAACTTGCTAGTTGAGTCCTGGTACATTTAGTAGGGCTCTGTCCTTTATTTTTGCTTCATGTTCTCTCCCTGATTCAGTGGAAATTGCGAGTGATCAGTACATGCAAGAACCAGGTTGTGCTTTTCATTTAAAGATACATATTAAAGCATAGGAATATGTTAGAATGATGGTTCATGGAAAAATATCTACCTTTTATATCTTGTAAAACTCACAAGCTATATGGTCCTTGCAAACCAGTGTTTTCCTGATGTGCAGGTTGGAGACTATGTGTTTGCCAGAACTGGGACAGAGACAGGAAATGAATATTATGTGCCTGCCATTGTCATAGCAACACCAAAGAGGGTGGAAACGGGGGACAAACTCTACACAGTTCTGATGTTCAACAACAGGAAAGTAAGTAAACCTAAAAGATGATACCAATTTGGCGATGGTATTACCATTGTTCTGTTTTTGATGAGACAGATACAATTTTATAGGCTAATGAGCTCACTGTCCCAATCCTTGTCTCCAGCTAACCAAAGTCAATCAGATTTCAGGACTCAGTGAAGAGCTCATATAATAGGCATGACCAAGACATTCTGTAGGATAATTTATTCTTAAATCGTACTCTGTTTTTTCCTCTATAATCCATTTGGTGGCTTTCACAAGTTCCATGCTGATAAAATGAGAAACATAGGGAGTGTGATGACAGTCAGAATAATCTTCATTTCATTATGTTTGTTTGTAAGCCATTATAATTTTACTGCATTTTTCATAGCACATATTAAGAACATGTACTTTGTACTTGAAACTTTTATCTTCATCATTTAAAGGCTGATTACAGTCACATTAAAACAGTTGACTTTTTATACGTAAGTGTCTTCATTGTTTCTCAGGTTTAGATTTAAATTAGACAAATGTTGATTGTGTTATTGCAGGAACACTGTGTAAGAAGCGGGCTTATTAAAATCAGCCAGAATAAGTATGCCTTTTCCTGTCAGTACATAAGAATGGTGCAAATGGATTATATGACGTGAGTATGCTTGAACCTAAAAATATAAAAATTATTTTACATGAATCCTAAATGTTGCACTTTGGGTTGAACTATGCTGTCAGATTTCCATATGTAGTACCCTAACGACAGTTGTGAACTGGCTTGCTGTACACATGCAACCAAGTGATTTGACCCACAAGCATGTCAAACAGAAGAGCATTAACTCTCTGTCCTACCATTTTATTATCTGGCAATTTATTGCCCTATTTTCCTTTTGGTAACATTGGGGGCATGTGATGATTTGAAGCGTAGCCCCAGGAGGCTGTTAGAGGATTGCTGAAAGACAAGATGAAGTTTCTTTTTATCGTAGAACTTACTTTTCTTTTAAGACATCTGTTGAGATATAATACTATGCATTAAATTGCAAGTTGTTTCTAAGATACTGAATCTTCTACTGGGCTTAAATTTGGGGAATGATGAGGAGACCGTGTAGGATGAATATGAGCCCTTAAGTTCTGCAGAATTTACGTACATCAGGGGTAACATTTTTCTCATGTGAAGTGCGGGCTGAACGTGCAGTGGTTCCAAGTGGTGGTTACTTTTTCATCTTGTATTAAGTTCTAGTTTAATCCATTTGAAATAACATTGAATTGTTAGTATTGACCTTCAGAACACCAACAATCTCTGACAGCTAGTAACAGCAAATCTTAGGAAGTAGAATAAGGTCAGAACAATCATCTAGGGATATTACTCCAGAATACGTTCCCAGACTCCAGCAGTTTGTGATTTAAGGATTTTCTGAAGTAGAATTGGAGTCTCTGTATTAAACAGCCTTGATGGATTTTTCTTCCACAAATTCATGAGGTTACTTTTTTGAACCCATGTAAACTTTTGTCATCTATAGCTTCTTCCAAGAAGAAGTTGTACAGTTTCACGTTTTGTGTGAGGAAACATATGCTTTTGTTCTGAATCCTCCATCTGCCTTGACATCCTGTAGGGATTCTAGACTGAAGGGTTTCCTTTTCCATGTATGTCAGTATAGTATGTGCACTGCTGCCAAAGAATTGTATCATCTCTGTCATGGGAGATTTCTTCCCAAGAGGTTGCATGAACAAGACAAATCCCACCTTTAAAGGCGAGTTTAGAAGTTCTTAATTTTTATTGAAATGTTCTAATATTAAGATCAGTGTTAAAGATTACATCTAAAAATGATGGGCAAGGGCACCAGTTGTAGGCTGATATATGGATTCCCTGAGAATGATGGAACAAAAAAGCAACACTGATTCAAGCCCTGTTTCCCACACATGTTCTAGTAGTGATTCCAACACAGTTTGAAACTCGCTCTTCTGCCAGCTTGCAGCCACAGCACATAAACAAATCAATACCCCCACTTTACTGATCAGAAGTGCAAATCTGGAAATACATCAATGCCTTTTTCGAGGCCAGATCAGCTACATGATGGCAGCTTCTTTTCACCAAAAAGCAAACCTGAAGACCACAGTTTCCTACGTAATGCATACAACCAGTTGAAAAAAGGCAGGTATGTAATTGAGCTGTGTTCCAGCCAAATCAGTGGAAGTCTTTCCCTTCCACTGAGTTGGATTATACTTTAAAGGAGGTACATTATTAAGAAAAGATGTGACTAAATGCATAAGCTGTAAGAGTGTCTTTCATTCTACATGCTTTCCTTCACGACTGAGTGCTTTAATATCAAATTTAATATTCATTCTCCAAACAGATGTTATTGGCAAGCTGACTTCCATTGTTATGCACAAATGATGAGAAAATTGAGTTATGGAATTCTTTGGAGAGCTTACTGAAATGAATACATTAAATTTTTGCAAGCGAGAAATAAATGTACCCATTAGACCTACATTTTAGATGAAGTAATATCAAATCTGGCAGCTCTCTGGGTAAAATAGTATGTGAAACTGCATATTCAAGCCATATTTGTGAATTTCTATATACTGTTTCAATCTAGTAAACACTGATTTGTTTGTAAATCCACTGGCCAGTTTGTATAGTAGATGACTGAATTTAAATTAATGAAATCTAAATAAAATATTCCAAATAATATTGTTGCCGCAGCACAAAATAATGGACTCTCAGTTAAGGCATCCATTTTACCCCCTTTAAACCAAACTAAAACAGTTTTTAGCATGGCCTGGAATAAAGCATAAATTTTGCAATCATAAGCACACCAATGTCTTACAGTTGTTTTAAGGTCTGAGGTTTTCACTACCTCATTTCTGCTTTTTCTCACAGCTGTTGTAGATTTTAGAAACAAACCACCATATTTGAAATGACAATGTTTTTACTGCAAAATATCTCTATTTTTGAGGATAGCACTATTTAGATTGTCCTCAAACTACTTCCATTAAAGGAACATGAGAAGTGCCTCCAAACAACATTTTCTCAAATGCTATTACTTACATCTGATTGCTAGTGTATTAAGGACTCCAAGGCCCAGATACATAAAGGGATGCTGTGGAACTCAGAGCAGTAACACTTGATCATTTGGCAGCTCTGACAGTGGGATTTAGGTGCTGGTGAATGGATGTATACTGAATGTTGAGATTTATAGTACAGAGTGCAGTGAAACGTGTAAAGCAGTTAGTAAGAAATGATGAAGAGAGTTAAGCATCTGAAACTCAGACTTGATTAACTTAGATACCCACTTAAAGCCCTGAACTAGACATATTTAAGCTTTTGGGATTCCCAGGGTCCTCTGTTGGCATTGGATAAAGTACATAAATAGTGAATTTTAGCATATACGCAACATAGACCTAACCCCCAGGTACCCAGGTGAAAAGGACTGGTGTGCCAATAAAAACCTTGGTGCTCACTACTGATCCACAATATTCCACAGTTTGCTGTCAGAATCACACCACCTTCTTTTGCACATTCCCAACTCTATCATCTACTGCAATAGATTTCTCTCCATCTTTTTCCACATGATGTGTCATACCTGGTTCTGCTGAATTTTTAGTGTCTTTTCCAAGAATTAACGATAGAAGCTTGGTTACTATAGAGCTTTTATAGTTGAGTCTTTTAAGTCTCCTGTTTCTTGGATCTATAACTCTACTTTGTAAGTAGGTTTACAAATTTACAAAGTAAATTACTTTGTAAGATTTGAGTAGGCAGTCCCTGACAGTGTGCTTACTAATTCAGAACGTTTGTCTTTTGCTTGCAACATTCTCAGCTAGGTTTTGAGTCCTCTGTAAAGCCACATACTTGTAAAGTGAAAACTCTTTCCTTTCTTGCTACTTAACATGTCACTTTATTATCATATAGGCCTACATAGTGTCCTCTTCTGGGCATTGACTATGTTAACTCAGTGGCTGCATCACAAAAAGCTGGTACTGGCCATGATTTTACTTAATATTTGTTTCTTTGTGTAACTGCTATGCCACTTTGAATGACTGTTTTCCTTTTATGACAAGGTGTGCATTCAAAGCCATTAAACAACAGTATTTCATTAGTTACACGTTAAGCAGTTACTAATATTAGCAATGCTATGGCAGTGCTTCACCCCAGACTGAGTTAGAGTTTCCGTTAGGCCCCCTACCTTTTAGAGAGCATGGAAGTGTGCTGCCCACTGAAACTTATTATTTATTATATTCTAAATTAGATACCTACCTCCCATGTCACACTAATCAGAGGGGAATAGTGCAGCATATTGTTCATGGGTGCGTACAGATCTAATGAAAACATGCTGACTCTGTAGATAGAAACAAAGTAGAAGCATAATTTAATCAGAAAGGAAACAAGAAGTTTGAATGCAGTATGATTTTAGAAACTCAAAAAGAGGCAATCTTTGTATGCTAAATCCCGTAGAAATAAGGGAAAAAAGTAAAAGGGATAGCCCATGCTTCCCTGTTGACAAGGAGTCCCCAGTGCGCATAAATGTGTTACAATAGCTCTTCAGCTCTAGGTTCTTAGCAATTATCTTTTGACGTTCATGTGGTGTGTACTAGGCATCATGCATAATCCACTGATCTTTAGAACTACTAATATAGCTCTCATCATTTTAATATCAGATGCTAGGATATGTTTGGGGTGTATTCCTGCCATCACAGTGGAAAGAAAGAATTATGGCAGAACATACTGCAAATGTAACTAATGAATTCCATATGCAAAGTAAAACACTGTGTGCTCTGGGCCCACAAAAGACAATTACTGCCCAAATTGTTTTTTGAGTCATAAGAGGTAGACAGAATTAGGGGCCAGAGCCCCGTTTTAGGCTATTCTTTACTGATTTTATAGATAAAAGGGCAACTAAATTGTAAGACTTTTATAGCCCTGTCAAATGGTCAGGAGTGTGATAGGCCCTTCTCTTGTCAGTACTGTGAGATGTGGAAAAGGTGAAATCTATGTCATGTAAAAAAGAATTTTAAATAGTACATGTAATATGTGCTTTTAGCTTAATGTATTTCCTTTCTAATTTTCTAGCCTGGACAGAGAGACCACAAAGCCCTATCCTCACTCTTCTGTAGAAAATGAAGGAGGAGAAGAAGCAAAGAAAAGTATTGTGAAAGAAGACAGGGGAAAAAAGAAAAAGAAGAGACCAGTAGATGAAAGACATCCCAGGGACAGGGTGTCCGACTGTGACGATCTTTTGTTTGTCTCCAGAAGGAAAGGGCAACAGAGAGGAAGAAATTCACTCCCTAGCAGTGGAGAAGAATCTGGAGGTAAAGAAGTAGCTCTGGAAAATTATAAATATTAGGGATTAAACAGATCTGATGGCCCTTTAGTTATCCCCACACGAGGAACCAGGTTTCTGCATTTCTAGGTGTTAGACCAGCCTGCTTTCCCATGTCCTATGTGGTGAGGTTCTTTCACCTCCTTTGGAAACCATTCTTCACACTGATCATTCTCAGCGTGTGTTTCCACAACAAAGAGAAGAACTGAATAAAGCATGTTCCGGCATATGGTACCTTAATTTCCCTAACATTTGTAGTAGCAGTGACGATGCAGTAACACCAGCCTTCACCAACCTTAGCACCAGTCCCTCTAGTGTTTGTTACTTGTTAGGTTAAAGGTATGTCTCTATTGCAGGCATGGAGTTATTGCATATGGAACTCAATGCTTCGGAGGTTAAATTGCTTTTAGTGTCTGAGCTAGGTCAGTTAAAGCTGATATCAGTATCTATACTTCCTGTCACTCTGCAGTAGAGACCTGGGCTAGTGTAGGTATGCCATTACGTGCCACAGTCATTTTAAAGATCCTACTGTCAGTGGAAAGATAAGAGGATTTTTATCCATACCTGCTACTTGTACCTACTATTTTGAACATGTTCTCAACATCCTCATTAATTATTTGCTTCCAGAAGCAGTGGATTATAGATTCACTCAATTATCATTTTGTATATCAACTTGATTTGGCGCCTCTGAACTTTCCTTCTGTGTTCTCACTCATCTTTTAAAGATTGTCTGCAAATTCCATTTGCATTGCTTATAATGGGCATTATGGTGATCAGAATTATGTGAAAGCAGAGCTGCTGGGCTTGTCCCGTAGCTGTGTGAGAGACCATGGCTTCCACAGGTAGGGCTACTTCACTGGAAATGCTCAGTTATCCCAGACTCCTCCCTCTTGGATATCTTGAGATGCAGATGCTGAGTAAATGTGAATTAATGCTAATGTGATCAGCAAGTCCTGCTACTGATTCCATGCAGATTTAAGGAAAGATTAAACTAGAGCAGTGGCTATCTATGCACTTGAATCCTGCCTAGACTTACCAAGTAATCTCATATACTCTATCAAGACTCTAAGAAGACTTTGAGGTGGTATGCAGGTTGAACTTGTTAAAGAAGGTGCCCTGTCCTCTTGTTATGACACCGTGGACATTGGACATGGCTTTTTTTTGCTTAAATGTATTTTCATTTACATATCCTCCTGTGTTTTATCAGAAGGGAAAGTCAGAGAGCTGATGACAATGTTAAATAAGACTATGTGGTCATCCTCACAGGGTTTCATCAGATATCTCTTTATTCAATTTCTGTACTTGTGTATTTGTCCTCTTTGGGTGTAGATATTCGTCCCATTTTCAAACTGTACTAATTATTGCATAGCATTTTGTGTATATAATTTTGTAAATTATATCAAATGTGTTACTTGACCCCTGACATACACATCTATTTTAACTGTGTTAATACTGGACTTCAATTCAAAGAGTGAAGAGACTAAAAAAACCAAATTTGCCTGCATTGTTTTTTCCTTCTGCCCAAGGTTTGGGTCTAGTATGAACTGTCAGTTTACACTTACTACTTGGCAGTCCAATATAGGCTGAGCACCAGATCTGTGAAATTCACCTATACAGGTTAACACTTACCCTCAAAAGTAGTCATATTTAATTATACTGATATGATTAAGTGTTGAATAACATAGGTGAAGCGTTGGAAAGCTCTACTGTCCTAATGAACGATTCAGTTAGTCTCTGTCAACCAGATATTAAAAATATCAGGTATCTAATAATACACTTTCCCTTCATGGAATTTTCATAATGTTCAAACAAGGCTGGATATTCAAGTCAGGAGCCTAAACTGCAAAAGTACTTATGAGCTGCAACACCCTGTTTTCATCTTCAGACACCTACATAACCCTGAAATCTCAGTTGTTGCCCTTCATACACTGGACATGCCAATGTTCATCAGAGTTATCACTTACCTAATTTTCCTAGTAATTGTTTTCTTCAGTGTTTACCTCATTATTTCTTGATTGTTTATAAGAAAGGCAGATTTTTTTTAAAATAGAGTCAGCATCTCAGATAAATGTTTTGAATACCTGTAAATACCATAAATAGTTAAAGCTAATAACTTTGGTACCTAAATATCTTTTACAGTAACTAAGTTATACTTATTTTTTCAAGATTTCTAAAAGCAGCCTGTTAAACTAGGATCTGGTTTATCTGAAAGACATACAGTCCTACCACATAGGCTTTTCCTTGTAATATCAAATACCTGAATAATTTGGATATCTTTTAACTTTCAAAAAAGCTCAATAGCCCTGATCTGTTTGCCTGAAGTAAAGGCTTTTTCTACATATTTATACACAATAGTTTTCCCTATGTGTGTAGGTGTGTAATGTGTCAAAAGCATTTAATGCCATCAGCAATTCCTACATTACTGTTCCAAAGGTTTGTGTTGTCACTTCTTATGAACTCTCCAGATACATGTAGAGGAATGAAGGCAGTAGGTTGATTAGCATTGATAATATGCAGCTGTGGCCTTGCCTCGAAGGCAGTGAGTT
>JAVJGI010000014.1:70632724-70646982 GCA_035590275.1 Ibycter americanus
GGCCCGCCCCCCCCCCCCCCCCCCCCCCCGGCTTCTCTTTCTTTTTTATAAAGAAAGATACCCTACAAAACAACAAAGAAAAAAAAGTCATATTCACCCCTACCTGTATTTGTCATTCTGGATCAAACTGTGGACCCCAGGGGTTGGGACTCAGCCCCTGGCATTCAGCATTACAGGCATTCATTGGTGATGCACAAGAAGTTAAAAAAGAAATACTTTCAGACTGGACTGCTCAGTTGAGCAAGAGAAAGGTATAGGAAGAGAAATTCTCCCAGTTTAGCTGTCATATTGGTACTGTGGCCATGAAATTCCTGAAGTCCAAGGGAAGTAAGAATAAAAGGGGGAGAGTAAGGCTTGTATGAGACCAGCTGGTAGAACTGGAGGAAGTGGAAAAGTGTTTGTGACTGAATTCCTTTAGAAAGTCATCAGTAACTTCCTACTCAGTTGTAAAACCATGAACTCGGATCAATGTCCTATCTTCCAAGAAAAAGGGCAGCTTCATGGAAGTTTGTATAGCAAACTGACTAAATCTGCACAGGTATGCAAAGAACCTTGTCCTCCATGGCTGTTTCCTTTCTTGCCTAGTGAGAGCACTGCTAGCTTGACTGCTGCATAAATACAGCTGAGCTCCAAAGGGCTCGGTCCTTTGATAAATTACACTGTGAGAGATCACATAGCTGCTCTTAACCACATATCCACACTGCTCCGAGCAGATCTGGGGCCACCTGCAACCACCTCCTGTTGATAAAACAAGGGTGTTAGTATCAAACCTGTGATTTTCCCCCAGCTGTGAGGCTCTTCTCCTGGGGGGAGGGGTTGCTCGGCAGAAAAGGGTGCAGGCTTATGCTGACTGCTCTTGAAAACTGAGCAGTTAGCGATGCCAGTCCTCCCCACACCGGCACTGGAGTCAGATCAACAGCACTAAGCAAGTGCTGTCCCTAATCCAGTCACAGGATGGGGTTTGCTGACGAAGCCTTGCTGCTTCTGGAGAGACACACCTCAAACCGGCTCAGTAGTACCCAGGTTCCAATTTAATAGAAAACATGCTGAAGGGCAAAACTGTGTGAGGGTTGATTTCAGCACGTCGTAAGCTCGGTCTTCTAATTACAGGGCTGCAAGAAAAGGTTAGAAGCAAACAAATACAAACACCTCTGTGGCCTAAACTGAATACCAGCTCTTTTTGCCCAGTTCTTCCACTCTAACCAGCTCTTAAGGCTGGGGCCTCAGCACTGACAGTGCTGTCCCTTCCTATGAAAGTTGCCCCATGTCTCAATCCTTAGCAGGTTTAAAAGAGGTAATAGTCCATCTCCATTGGCATTCCCTGCTCCAGACAGTTTTCTCCACAGGTAACTCAGAACTGAGCATTGTAGCATCTGCACAGCTGCCCCTCTGCCTCCCTGCTTCCCACATGATCTTTAGCTGCCTGAGGCTTTTGTGGAAAGGATGTCAGGAAATTCAGGACACAGGCTGCGACATGTAGTCACAGCTACCTCCATGCACTGGTCTTTAGCCCAGTTTTGTGACTGTAAGCTGACTTTTCTTTATGTTGGACAGTGATGAGGACACTGGAGATCCCTACACACCTTGTCTTTGTTTTATGTTTTTTGTCTCTAGCAGAGAGGAACGAAGGTCAAAGAGGGGTGGAGATTTAGGACAGGAGATGCCATAGTTTTCAGGGGAGCTAATGTGACAGGGATAGTTTAGAACATTTCCTCAGACTGCTAATGTCTTTTTTGCTCTGGAAATAGCCTTTCATCTAAAGAGAAATGGTTATGACAGGTATACAAGATTTTCCAGGCAACCATTGTATGGTTCAGCAGGAAAAGAAGTGTGGTATATTACAGGGCCTCATTTGCCAAGGTGGTCTTTTCTTCTTCCTATAGCTTGCCTTTGATGTCATTGATACATTTATTCCCCAGCATCTGAGTGGTTCTTCTGTGACATTGTGTTGGGACTATTGTCCTCAGTTTCAACAGTTTTAAAAAATAATTACTGTCATTGAATTTCACAGGAGTGGTTAAGGCAGGATTAGATGAAAGCCTTTTGATTTTAAGACTGTGGCTAATTCCAAAACTTTTAGTTCCCCTGAGGTAAGCTGTGAGTTTCAGGCTCAGCTGAGCTCTTAAACTCAGGGCTAACCTGAACAGTCTGGCAGATCTTCCCTGGTTTTGCTGTAAAGATACAGAACAGAACAGACTTACTCAAACCTGCACAAAGCTTTATTTCCAGGAGCTCACAAGCTCCAGCTAAGCTCTACCTAATCCTGAAATGTATTTTGAGTTCACAGCATGGCACATCTGAGTTCACATATAGGTTAACAATTTTTTGCCTCTCCTGCTTATCCTTTTGAACTTTTCCAGGCAGATTTTTGCAAACAGCTTTGTCAGTGCCCTAAATCAACCAGAAGCCACACGAAATCGGCTACTGCAGCACTAAGCCTTCATTGGCTTAAGATCCACCCTGCGCTACTAGAACTACACAGCTGCTAGTAGGCTCAGAAGAAAAGCAGATCTTGGTTGCTTGTGCTTGAAAGCAAAATCCGGGTCAGCAGTAAGTAATAAATACTTGTGGCTGCTGACTTTTCAAGCTCAGCATTCTCCTCAGATTAAATCACAAGCATTACATCCTCCTTGGATTGCCTGGTAGCATCCACTTGAAGCTGCAGCTGGTGCTGTACATGGTGCCACAGTGCTGCTACCGTGCCTGCACTCCAGGTACTGTGCTGGCTGGAGCTGTTCATTCCAGGGTCTAGCTCTGCAGTATGGGGACCTTTGGTCTTTGGGCCATTAGTCTCCCTGCTTACTAGGATGAAGTGGGCATGTGTTTGCTAGGAACGTGAAGGGAGATTTCTGGGGGGAGATAGTGTCGTTACATACCATCAGTTTGTAGAATTGCCATCTCCCCATGCTCTTTCTGATACAACATACTGTGAATCTACTCACTTTTTGTGGCTAAAACAGAAAACCAAACCTCTACCAAGAAATGTGTGTGTGGAGTGAATTCAGGCAATGTGGTGAATACAGATGGGGAATACAGTTGAAAATGTTTTGTTTTCTTTCTACAGTTCTTCATGTTTTTCACCTTCTCTGCTTGTCTGCAGAGCCTGGCTTTGTCCTGAAAGTCTTTTCACATATACTGCATTCATTTGCCACCTACAGATGCTGCCTGTTTATTCTTTCCTGTTGTTTTCATTGATCTAGCATCAAAGTCACCTTGAACTGAAAGAGCTTTACCTTTTCTAGGCATGCAAAGTATTAAAAAATATAAAGACAAGCATACAAAATACAGGGGCTAGGCAAGCTTTTGTAGGGATTGCTGTTGTAGGAGGTCATGGATACTGAATCTGAGTTGTCAGTAGAAAGGCAGGATACCGTTGAATTGAACAGATAACTCATAGAATGGTGGCAGACTCGACACCAAGGCAGTGTGTGTTATACCTTTCAGTATTTATTTTGGTATCCATTTTTTCTTGAGCAGAAGCATACTTGGGCACTCACTGACCAGTTTTTCATTCACATCAAGACGGGTGACATGGGGTCAGTATGTAATTTGCCTGTGGATAAATTATAAGGGGTATATCACTGGAGAAAAAATCTTTCACAAGAAAGTTCCTGCCAAGGTTTACCATCAACCTTTCTTTTATGCAGCTGCTTTACAGACAAAGGAAACTTCAGGCTCTTCCTTGCCAAACAAGAGGCAGCACTTCAACTTAACAGCTTGGTGTTGAGTGCTTAAATATTTTTTGGCACATTAATTTAAAAATATGTTTTCAGACAATTACATTGTGAGTATCCCTGCAGTGCTAGCAGCTGAGTGTTGGTCTGATTGTTCTCTTAATTAAATATATGGCTAAATGCATTTAGCCACATTAGTGTTGGCTGGGACAAGTGGTGCTGGGATTGCTAGTCCCATGCAGCTCTGCCAGCCCTTGTGGTCAAAGAGCAGCTACGTGCTGTCACTGTGTGCTTTCATCCCGAGCACAAAAGCTACACATAGACTTCCTTCACCTGTTCCTTGACAAAGTTAATTTTCTTTGCCTCTTCTTTCTCATTTTTATACTATGGAATCTTTAGCTTAATTCTGACTGTAAGAGCAGCAGATTTTACATTTTACTGCCACAGAGAAATGGGTTACACTCATGGGAAAAGCTTAAGGGGAAGTGCTTTTTAAATAGCACAAAAGAGCAAAGCCCCATCCTTTTCCATAGTTGGTGGGCATTTTGGGCATCCTTTCTCCTGTAAATGTGTGACACTGTGCAGGGTGGAATCTAGTCCAACAAGAGGAACTTTCCTAGTGACAAGCTGGTGACTAGTAACTCATGGTCTATTTTTCTCCCTTTTCCAAGCCTACCCACCCTGTATGACTTTAAAAGAGATCAATGCATTCAAATGACCAGTCTGAGCATTTTTAACCATAATGTGTACAATTTGACTGTAAAAGCTTTGAAGTTCACAGCATGCCAAAGCACTGAAGGCAATATTCCTCGCCTCCCACCATCGAGTGCATCTCTCACCATAACTTTATTTCCTGTATATATATGACCTTGTGCATATGTGGTTTGTATGTGCTCTGGCAAACACTTTTTAACTTCAAAGTAGTCAGGGAGAAGATGAGAGGTCAGGCTCTCTGCTTCACAGAAACTGGCAAAGACAGATCTGAGAATATGTATGTAGTAGCTCCAGTGGACTAGGTAATAAAAAAGAATAATTTTCTTTTATTATGCATTGCATCTACGTGCACATCTGCTGCTGTTCTGCCTTTTTTTATTGAATTAGATTTTGAGTACTTCTGCAAGGGCTTGGGTCTTCTTACCAGCTATGTAATACTGAACTCAATGGCACTGCAGTTTTGATCTTTCCAGCAGTGGCCCCAGACAACTTTAAGGGATTGTTGTTACAGGTGCTCTAGACACCAATTCGTTAGTTCATTCCCATAATATTCACCTGGTACTTTCTATAACACTTTAAAAATGTGTCTCATTTGTGACCTAAATGGGGTTTTATGAACTAAAATGTCCAAAAGAAAGTTAACCAAATCAGTTGTAAGACCCAGGCTTGACAATATTCACCTGAGAATTGAAATCTAAATGCAGGCACTTGGTGAGGAGTACATGTGTGTCCAGGATACAGATTTGGCATTTGAGTTGAGCAGGATGAAAATCCAGTGATTGGGATGTAGATGTGATGCTTGTGAATACTGTAGCTACAAATATGCTTCCTGAGGAGTCTAAATAAATTAAGGAACTGTAAAAATATCTTCTTTTTTTCTCTTCAAACACACAGAATTGAAACAAAGAGGATGAAGTCCAGCTGCCTAGACACATCTGCCCAGTGCTGTCTGAGATGCCTAAGAGTCTCCAAGACATCTGGTTCAGGCTGGCACATATGACAAGACTTACAGAAGGCTCGTTTGCTCTGGCTGCTAGATGCTGGGTGAGATAATCCACAGCACCTAAAATAGCCCTGAGCCCTGCCAGTGAAGTCATTACTGAATACAGCAGGAGAGGCTTAGGTTTGTCCATTTATACTCATTACTATTTATATCTGCTTGATTTTGTGAAGAGTGGAGGAAATAATTTTGCCCTTAGAAAGCTTTAGAAAACAAAGGCACACCTACTGATACCAAGGCATGCCACAAAAAATCTCATTAGAAACATTTTCTGAGCTGCTGCCCAGAAAATCATTAAGAGAACATTTATCCATTCTGCAAGGTACATTAAAAATCATTCAAGTCTAAAAATTAGTCATAAATGACATAAAAACATGAACATCACTACCATCCTGAAACTTGCTGATGGCAAAGCCGGGTCTTTTAGCTGAACAGCAAAAAGGAAGGCTTCCTGGCTAAGAAAACAGTCCTTTTTTAATCTGTTGCAATTTACAGGTGGGTTCAGCTGTGCATGGAGTTTCAGGCCCTGTCAGTGCCCTTCTCCCTTGCCGCCCTGCTTCTGTACTTAACACAGTTGCTCTTTGTGTTTGTTCAAACACTACTAGTGGAAGAAAGAGGCCCCCATGGCTCTTTCTCCATCAGCATGGCGAAACAAATGAGAAAGTGCTCTTATAGGAGAGCACTGTTTGCTTGCAGTTGCATGCCCTGGCACGTGTCAAGGTGCCTAAAGCGACAGGCACTTCAGGAGACATTCAAAAACACTTATTTCTTGCTGATTTAAGTGACTGCTGCTCCTGAAAACCCCACAAAATATGTAAGTAACCCTAAAACTCTGGCCCAGGGCTCCCTCCAGGGGTACGTGACTTGAGGGTGCTGACACTGTGTATGCAGTGCCCAGAACCCAGCAGGATCCAGCCCTGAGCTCTGCTCAGGTGCCCCTGGGCAAAGCCCTTCCCGGCAGCAAGGCCACAAGGACCGTGCTGGTTGCCCAAGCTCAGCTGAAGCCTGAGCTTGCCTTGCTGAATCATTATGACGTGAGGGGACAAAAAACCCCAACCAGCCCAGCCGGACTCTCTTTGGACACAAAGAATTCGTGGAGTAAGATTTGAGATGGGAAGAGGGGTTTGTTTGCAACTCTTTTATTTCTTTACTTTGGTCTTGAAGATGAGGTGATGGACAGTTTGCCCAGTGCCGTTTACACTGAGCCACAGCCGTGCTTCCCAGCGCCTGACTTTTGTGTTGTGAATTGTCACAAGATGTATTCCATATAGTGAGTTCAAGTTTTCCTTTAAGCTAACACCCTCTGCTGTTCATTCCTGTATAGCACACATAAATAAAATGTAGCCACGATTAAAGTGACTACTGACTTCTGTGTGGTACAACGATTCCTAGAGTACTGTTCTAATTTTATTTTTGTTATTCTCTGAAACGGGTACAGCAGTGAGTTAGTCATGTGACCTACCTTGTATGTCTGTCAGAAAAAATAACATGCAACAATGTCACTTTTTAATAGTTCTGATGTAGTATGTAACTTTGGGATTTATTTTTGAAAATATTTGCAGTTCCTGCAGTGCCAAGAATGGCCTGATCACATTTTGATGCTGTAGAATTCTGAGGCTTTAGTTTAGCAATCAGAAGTTTGTGAAGGTGATTTTTCTTATTTTTTATGCTATATTTATTTATATAGTTATGAAAGTTGAATGGAGTTTTGTTGGGAATGGTGATTGCTCATGTTTCAGAGGTTTTGATTTCAGAGAAGACACTCCACTTTCCTGTGTTTAAAAAGTTCATGTGAATGAGTTATCAGACTCTGAATTACCATATAAACCAGACACCTGGGCTTGCCTACCTCTGTATTACAGGCACACAATGTTCACCAGCTGTTTATGCACTGATCAGCCCATGCTTTGAGAATAAGGTCAAGGCAAATGAAATAGCCCTAGAATGCAATATTTGTCACTGGGAGAAGGGTGCTAAACCCAAAAGGACTCTTAGTTCTTCTCTATGAAAGACAGCTACATGGCAATCAAAGATGCAGAAGAAACTGCTGAGCTTTCCTCCCCGGTCTCTCAGTAGCATGACATAAGTGTCTGAAGCTCAGTTTTAGTCTCCTTATTTCTGCATAAAAACACCAAGCACATCGTGCTTTCTAGCAGTCCCCATCTCCCTTGGCAAGAAAAGGGTTTAAGGATAACATAACTTTAGGAATGCTATTTTCTAGGAGCGTGAAACTTGTCCTTCAGTGCTGTTCTCCCTATGTAAGGCAATAAATGGGGAGCTAACCTTTATGAATATGATCTGCCAAAACATTCCTGTCCCTCTCACCATTACCAGCATCAAATCAGCAGTATTTGTTGTTCTGTATGTAGGCGGGTGCAAGCATGGTTGATTCTTATCAGCCACATGGGATTTTAGCAGGATTAATCTCATGAATACTGCTGTCTTACTGCCAGCCTCTGAAGCTATTTCCAAAAACTCTCTGGGTCTGCCTCTAGCCCTCAGATTTGCTGACCAGCAAAAGTTTTCCCTGAGTTTCCTCCGTGCTGAAAAAAAGAGGCACTGTCCTGGGAAATGCCTTTTCCCAGTGGCAGCTGTGCTGCCATTTCTCATTTGACTTTCCAAGAGGCGTCACAAGATTAGTTACAATCTCTTTGCAGGCTGCTAATCCAGAGTGCTGTATTTCAGTGCCTTGCTGTCACTCTGAATATGCCATTAAGTAGACAATAAACAGAATAGTGTTTATAGGTGCTACACTGATATTAGCAAAGATATATTGATACCCTTGCCTCAAGCCCCGCTGAAATAGCTGTAACACCCCCAAGGCAATTCCACAGGACTACTCAGGCCAAGAGGCAAAGGGTGATGCATAGTGCTCCTCATTCCTTGCATATGGGCAGCATCAACTTTCAAACTTACGTGTTGCTGATAGTTACTGCTGTGGAGGGTCTTTGGTCTTTGTATAGGATTTTTAAGCATGTTATTAGTTTGCCGAAATAAAACCCCTGTTGGTATGGAGCTAAAACAAGCTGGCCTGAAACTAGGATGATTTCACTGTCTTGACAAATATATACATACTGATCAGCTGTGATAGGCTGTGCCAGTCCATAATAAGTTATCATGCCTTAACCGTGTGTGTGTCTAAGTTAAAAAGAGTTAGGGCGTAGGTAGCCTACCGCTTACAGTACAAAAGAAGATATTTACCCCAAAGAGAGAAGAGCCATCTAACAAGAACCTGTCTCTCCCACCAAGAGAGCAGTGAGAGCCAGTAACGTGCTCAGTTCAGGTCAGTCAGTGAGGGAGTGCACTAATCACTGACCTGAGCCCTCAGGCAGTTGTTTGTTTATGCAAACCTTGTATACAGCATGTATACAAAAGTTTCTAGTGTCTGTCTTTGCCTTTGCTGTCTGTGGTCATCTTGATATCATCTTGATATCATAAGACAACAGTTCTCACCTGCCCCAGCCAGTGATATTTGCTCTGTAAAAGCATTTCTTATTTCAGCATTTCACCTTTGCCTAATCTAATGTGTGTGAGCTGGGGCTGGCCATACGGGCCAGTGATACCATAGCCTGAGTACCGCGCATCTGGTTGCCAGTTGTTCATATGGAACCGCATCGGACTGCTGCTGCCCTGCTTTACTCTCTGGTCCACAGAAAATATTGAACTTTCTGTCACATTTTCAAATGCTTGCTTTTGTGGCTATTACTAACATTATTAAGTTAGTAATAGCTGCGATGATGGTGATGATGATGATGATGATGCCACCTGTTAGCGAGACATACTTTACACCTTGAGCCTTGTATACAGTAAACAGAAATAAATGGTGTTGCTAAACTAATTCCAAATCAGAATAAAAAGGATAGGATTTTTTCTTCTCTTTGGTCAGTGGTTGAGGTAAGTCACTGCTTTCTGATAGGAGGCATCAGACTGCTCAAAGTGTTGTTGAAATGAGGGTCAGCACAGGGACACATGGAGCTGTTAGCCCCTGGTAGCTTTCCCATACACTTTCTTTAGTTCCAAGTTTACAACTTGGCACACAGCTTCCGGAAAGCAGTTAGACACCTACTGCTCATCATTTGTCTCATGTATGTCAGCACACAGTCCATCTCGGAGTTTGGGCAGGCTGTTGTTAGATCCAAGTAAAGATGTTTATGAGTTTATGAAAGAGATGTCTTTAATCTGTGTTTACCAACATTTGGCTGCAAACTGTCAGCTGAGTTTCCTCAGAGTCATTAGTGAGGCCCAGCAATGATGGCAACTGCCTTCATGAAGCACAATGAGAAAAGCTTTTAAGCCCTACTTTATATTTCACATAAATGTCTCTTTCCTTGTGCTTGCTGCTAATGGACCACCACTATGTGACTGAAAATGCCAGTTTGTTCTGTTTGGAGGAGCTGGGCTGTATCCCTACCAGTGCTTCAGGCCTGACTAGCATTTTGCTGAAATTCTCCTAGAGGCAGTGGGATAGTTTTATTTTCGCTAAGCGATAGGATTGTCCTGGGAAGCAATATAAAAAATAAGTGTTCTTGTGTATACTTATTATCCCAAGCTAGTCATCTGGGAAACCTAGTCAACGAGGCTGCATTTGCAGTGATGTTTGTTTAAACAGAGCAGCATGAAAATTCACAGAAGTATCTCCACAGCTCCCTGAGCATCTGTAGTGCTTCTGCACAGCTCACCCAGCCTGTGTCTCCAGGCTGTTTGACTCAGACAAGATAGCAAGTGAATTCACAGGTAGGCTTGCAGTCAGCAGGAATTTCCACACCTCTCTTAGGCCAGGAGCCGTGTCCCTGCTGGTCAGTGACCATGTGCTCCCCGTCTCTCAGGGCTCTCTCCTGACCGAGAACCAGGCACGGGCACGCACAGCGCTTTTCTGTGAAATGTTCTGTAAGCTGGCTGTGCTACAGAAATGATACAGCCGAGTGCTCGCTCAGGCAACAAGCAGGAAGGTTCCTTATCTATCTCTGTTGGTCTACTCTTATGCAAATGCCTCTATTTGCCGTGGCAGGAACACCAAGCAATATTAGAGGCTTACCCTTCATTCTTTGGAAAGTTTAGCCTGCAATGGTTTGTATTGTGATTTTGCTTGTAAGAATGACTGGCTTTAGGTGGATGCTAAGGCTTTCATTTATATATCAAGGATCCAATCCTGTCACACCAAAATGTGTGGGATGCTTTCCATTGATTTCAATGGGACACAGCAGCTGCTGTGTATTCAGCATTTATTTTTATGCAAACCAAGGAAAAGCTCATTCATTTTGGTTAGAAACAGAATTGCATACAGCCCTATCCTTCCCCTGTACTATACCTCCCCCCAGGTGGTGCAAGTTAAGGTAAGATAAATTGAGTTTATTCACTTACAATTAGGGCAACACGAAGGTTACTGGGTGGAACACTAAACAGGTATGTGTGCCCTTTTGCTTTTATTTATCAGGACATCTCTTGCTCTAGTAGGGCTAGTTTCTGAAAATGGCTTGGCCATGTTCAGTTTTCTACAGTAGTCATTGCCCTGCAGGACTAGGCTGGTTCAGAACTGTGAAAATGCCTGTAATCTGGATTTCATATGCCCCATTTGAACGTTTCTATTCTTTGTTTCTGTTTTTTCTGTCTTTTGAATGTTTTTGTCTTGCATTTGTACATGTGAATGGCATGGTTTTGTTCAACTGAATTCCTTTTCTGCAGATTGTCTCCAAATCGTAACTCAAGCTGTTTAAATGTGAGTGACTTTTTAAGACAAATCTAATCAGCGTTTCTCTTGGGAGCAAAACCAAATGAGCTTTCCTCAGGTTTGCAATTCAGTCCAATTATTTCACAAATCTTTGTTCATTTAATTCCTCTGAAGCGGAACAATCAGAAGAAATGGGTTGGAACTACAGTGCAAACAGGAAATTATGATTTTTTAACCTAAAGAAAATGAGATTTTCAAACACATTTATTTATTTTTTTACTTACTTACTTACTTATTTTTAAAGCCTTATTCTTCTGTGATGCATCCTGGTGGTGCTTTATTGCAGAGCATAGCAGTCTTGAGAGAACTAGTAGAATATTGTCAGTGCCTCTTACAGCAGAACCACATAGCCAAAGCCTCAGATATTGTAAATAAGCTCAGCTCTGTTGATTGCCCTGGACCTACACTGGTTTAGACCAGCAGAGAACTTGAAGTTCACTGGAATGAAAGGATGAAGTATCGCTTCTTGGGTAATATGATGACATACATTACCGTTAATCACCTAATGGATTCAGGAAGACTTCCAGCAGTGCCACTAAACACTCCTTTTTGACAACAAAGGATGATTATATACCAGAATTTTCTACTTTGGTTATTTACCATCTTCCCCATACGACCTGAACTGTCTCCGTGTCTTGACTGTTTATTATAGCAGCACATGGTCTGTGAGGTGTACTGCCTCAGCTGACTAAAAAACTGCGGTTGTTTTTATCTCAGGTTGTTTTAGCTCCGATAACTAGTGCCAGGAATTGGCCTCAAGGTGTGGAAGGACAGCTCTGACATGTCTGCTTCCAGCTTGGGGCCTGATTCAACTCAGTGAAATCAGTGAAGCTGAACTCTGCATCAGTGCTCTGAGCCCAAGCTAGCAGAGAGCAGGGCAGATTTACAGAACTAAGGTCACAGTCTCAGCTGGCTTGATCCTCTTCTTAGATCTACTTTTTGCCTCACAGATTAAGCATTCTTCAAAATGCTGTCCTTCTGCTGAACACAGGAGGACATTGCAGTGAATCTTCCAGCAAGTGATGAGTTTTGAATGCTTCCAGTCTATCATGGGCTCAGGATTTCATCCTACGATGGACTAAGTCAAGGCTCTGAAACACTCCTGTTGCAATTACCTTCTGGTTTTCTGGTGCATTTGGGAGAAGTTACTGCTGCATCATCTGTCTTTTTTTTTTCTTTTTCTTTATTTCTCAGAGGTGACTGATGATTAACCTGAAAACTCACAAGCCAGCTGGTCCTGGAGTTAAAGGGAGCTTCAAAACAGACTACTCTGGAGAAATGGAAAGCAGCTGGAGAATATCTGTGTGAAATTCTTTCTCAGAAGATTGTGAAAGTATATGTTATTAAAAAGTGCAGTTTATGGACTCAATAATTGTGAATTTTCCCCCCAGTTTTGTTTCTTTTTTTGATTTTAAAGAAACTAGCTTAAGATTATGTATAATTTTTATGGTCATATAGCCATTGTGTTATTGGCAGTATTTCTCTAACTCACAGGCATCTAATTAACACAATAAAATGGAACTATTTAAAGACCACACCATGATATGAGAGGCAATTCATTATATGCAAGTAAAGGCAAATAACAAGACAGACAGTGTCACAAAATACAGAAAAAAGGGAAGCTGATTCCCCAATTTCTCTCCTGAAAATACTCTAAGCCGTGCACTACAACCAACTTACTGAAGACAAAGATTTCCTAAAATGTATTGTGTGGGAAAAAGAAGATTAATAGAAAATACTTTGAGACACATCACCTCAGCTCACCAGCCATTTTCTAGCAGCTATAGGATTTTTAAAGCACAGATATTCACTCTGAATTGATGTTGGAGAGACTGTACTTTGTGTTACGCTCTGAAGGAAGAAAGGGATACTGTAAAACTAGAATGGGAGAGCTCTAAGAAGCAAAACGTTTCAGTGGAAGCCAAAGGAATGTGGACTCTTCGTCATATCCCTCGGGTTGGTACAGAATATTCCTGCATCATCTGCTTTGCTGATTGGTGAGAGGATAAAAACATTTCATCTTGGCAAGGCCTTTTGACCAGAGGTTGTATATTTGGTCTGGCTGGTACGGAGTTAATTTTCCCCACAGCAGCCCTCATAGTGCTGTGCTTTGTATTTGTAGCTAGAAAGGTGTTGATAACACACCAGTGCTGGCACAGCACCAAGGCTGTCTCTCCAACGTTCCCCCCTCACCAGTAGGCTGGGGTGGGCAAGAGCTTGGGGCGTCATAGCCAGGACGGCTGATCCAAACTGACCAAAGGGATAGTCCGTACCACATGAGGTCTGCTGAGCAGTAAAAGCTCAGAGAAAGGAGGAGAGCATTCGTTATTAGGATGTTTGTCTTCTGGAGCCACCACTATGCGTACTGAAGCCCTGCTTCCCAGGAAGTGGCTGGACATCACCTGCAGATGGGAAGTAGAGAATAAATCTTTTTTTTTTTTTTTCCTTTACTTCTGCACGTGGCCTTTGCTTTATTAAACTGCCTTTATCTTGACCCATGAGTTCTTTCCATCTTATTTCCTCCCCTCCTAGCCGGCTGAGGAGGGGATTGATAGAGCAGCTTGGTGGGCACATGGTGGCCAGCCAGGGTCAACCCAACCCACCATGGTCCTTTTTGGTGCCCACCATGGATCCTCAGGAATTCAAGATAAGGACAGTAACTGGGAGGTGAAACAGGCAAAACATGGACTGAATACAGCTAGAGAGCAAAGAGCATAATCGTTGTGGAGAATTTTGGTGGTTGTAATTGTAGTGAAGGGGTGAGGGGTGGATTGTGCGTAAATCGTCCACTTTTGTTGGTGTTGTGGTGATGTTATTTTGATTTTGGTGTGGGGAATTCTTTTTGTTGATGTAAGTGAAGTTTGTGAAGATTGTAGATTGTGTGATGAATCTGTACTTTAGTGAAAATTCTTAAATACGTGATTCACTGAGACGAGGGATGGAATATATTGGATTTTGCGAGGCAAGGTTCTGGTAGTGGGGGGGCTACAGGGGTGGCTTCGGTGAGAAGGTGCCAGAAGCTTCCCCCATGTCTGATGGAACCGATGCCAGCCGGCTCTGAGACAGACCCGCCGCTGGCCAAGGCTGAGCCCATCAGCGATGGTGGTAGAGCCTCTGGGATAACGTATTTAAGAAGAGGGGA
>JAVJGI010000014.1:70662618-70752382 GCA_035590275.1 Ibycter americanus
TTTAGATAATACAGAATTAATGCATATATTGGCATTATGTATATACATGTAACATAATTTAATGACATATATTAAACTGAGGGATACATTTAATTGTCTTGAAGCAGTATAATAAAAATGACATACGGAAATGGAAGAAACACTAGTATATGTTTAGTGCAGAGTTTAGATAATACAGAATTAATGCATATATTGGCATTATGTATATACATGTAACATAATTTAATGACATATATTAAACCGAGGTATACATTTAATTATCTGGTTAATGTGCATTTTTGGAATAAAAAAACTTAATCACAAAATAGATAAAATAAGCAGAAGGGGATCAACATGAAGTGGAATGGGTTGTCCTAGCACATGTATTACCTAGCTTTTTTTGGTTGGCTTTCTAACTGTAACCTTCTTTTAATGAGATTTTAAATGCAATTTTGCTATGGATAATAGGTGTGACGGTGTAAGTATTCAGAAAGTCCAGAGACTAAAAAGAATACAGTGTCATGTAACCCTTTTCGTTGGTCATGATGAGTTTTCTTTGTTACACTTTTACTAGCACTTTTGTCTGACTAGTGCAAATAAATCAAGAAACAGGTATCACATTGTGTGTGTCAATATCACTAGCTATTCTTCAAATGGTTGAAATTGCTTTTTGTTGTTTCATTGTTTTAATGAATCACTCTTTTTAAGTACTGAGCACATTTCTTTTGGAGCCTTCACAATATGTTTTTTTCTCCATTTCAGCTGTCATTTAGATGTTGATATGTAAAGCAAAATGGCAAAAATCAACACCCAGCACTCCTACCCTGGTATGCAGAGACTGTCTCTCAGAGCTACTGATGAAGATATTGAAAGGATTGAAAATGGCTGTATCAGGTAATATGTTCCTTTCATGACAGTCAAGAGGACAGATTGTTGCATAATTTGTGGCACTCCTCTAGCTCTGCATTATGGCAGTGTTACATCTTGATATTGTTGACCCAGTGCACTTAACTGACTTAATGTATATGGAAGTACATAAGAGACAGCAACAGGAAGATTGTGATGGCTTGCAGTTTTGCAACCAGAATCTGTCTTACCTCAGGAATAAAGGCCTTTTTCGTATCAGTGGGAATTACACCAACTCATTAAGGAGAAATTTCTTTCTTGAGTCACCATGCAAATAGCAGGGTCTGGGCTTCCTACAGAGTCTGTGGGAGTTGGAGAAAAAGGGAACCTTCCAGTGCCATGCAGTGAAAAGCCTCAAGAAGTGTGGTTTTTTTTTTCTTTTGTTTTGTTTTTTTTTGTTTGTTTTGTTTTGTTTTTTTGTTTGTTTTTTTTTTTTTTTGTTTGTTTGTTTTTTGTTTTTGTTTTTTTTTCAAAAGTAGCCCCTGTAAATCACCTAGTTCCTGTGATAGGGAACATTTGTAGTGTGTAAAGAATATCAACATTTTTGTATTGGATTTTCAGAGTCTCTCACTGTGTATATAGAACTCTAACAGTTTCTTCACATTCACCTTTCTCTGTTTTGATGGTTTTGAATTGGCTGTTTCAACGTACCAGTGAGCTTGCACTTAGATTTTACGTAGTACCAGTCTTTTGCCTAGTCTGGGCAGAGCCTGCTGGGCCTGCAGGGAAGTGTCTGATGATCCACAGCACCCATGCAGACTTGGCTTGTGATGGTCAGCCACCTCTGCTATGTCGACCTTGTCAGACTGCCTCTTGCTGTTCACAGGTGTACCCTGCCTAGAGTGCTCAAAATCCTGCTGGGCTGATAGGACTGCCTGCGTTATGATAATTTTGGATTGCATGCCCCTAGCATCTAGTATGGATGTGATCCCTGTCCTGTTTCAACTGGTCGTTTTTTTTCCTTTCTGCTTTGCAGGTGTACCTACACTAGTGAAAATGGAGCTGCTTGTATTCTGCACAGCATGGCTCGCTGGACTTAGTTATACTACCCCATGGTCTCCTTAGGGAGATTTGCAAGTGCCCTTTGTCTCCATTTACAGTGGTATCTCAGAAATAGGGGAAACAGATCAAAATGAGCCTCTTACTTTCTGCTTTCTTAATGTCCTTTTTGTAAAGGATATCGGTGATTGGCAACAAGAAAGGAATTACTGGCATGGATGTGAGAGTGTGGTTATAAGGGTTTAAATGTAGGATTAAATCACTGCAGTCATTTGCAGTTTCAGAGGCCATGACTTGCTTATGACAGAGGGACTGAAATATGAATTTATTACGATGATGATGGTCTTGAAGAGACATTTATTTAAAAGAAAGTTTGCTGTTATCAGCATTAATTACAGGAGTTCATAGATGGGTAAAAATATACAATCTTACTCTGTAAAAGAGATCTTATATTTAAGGATTTTGGATTGCTGAAGTGATTGCTAGTAAGTATATACAATGCCTTTGTAATACCAGTCAAAGAATTTGGATACTTTTTTTTAATTCAGATTTGTTTTAGAGTATGTCTGTACCACCAGATAGATCCCATCCAGAATTTTAGCCCTTCTTTGTCTTGTAGCAAAACGTACAACTATAGACATTGGAAAAAACCCAGGTTTTCTAGAGTAGCAACGTTTGTCCTTTGCCTTTATCTTTCTCCAGCTCCTGTTGGCTGTAGTTCAACAGAGCAATTAAGCACATTACTTAGTTGTTATTAAAGTCAGTGGGTGTTAAATTTATGCTTAATGCTAAGGATGTGCTTAAGTGCTTTTCTGCTGTGGAATGAGGTATTATCAAGAAACAGCATTCACTGCAACAGGTAACAGGGAGTTGCTAGTGATCTTTAAACTGTCATTCTCAATTATGCTGGAGTAGGTGATTCATGTGCCCATATTCTTACAGTGTAGTATGCTATAAAGTTGGTCCATTGTTTAAAACAAAAATCAGCAGACCAAAAAATAACAAACAAGTCTCCATTTTTAAAATCCAGCCTCTGTATAGAAACAGCTCAAATAGGACAAGCAGCACATTAGCCTATAGACACAGCTTGGCTATCTAAAAGTTGGAAGTAGGGTTCAGCTGTCCTTGTAGACATCTGGATTTCAGTGTCTTTATGTGAGTAGGTGTCTAAGTTCCTGCTGTCATCAGTGGAGATGTAGTCAATACTGATAGTGGTACCTAGGGAACTGTTCAGCTTACCCTGAAGTTGAATGTGTTGATTATGAGAGGTCCTTAGTTGTCTAAAATAGTCATCTAAAGCTATTTAAAGTGATCATCCCCCTGTACTCAACACTGGTGAGGCTGCATCTCAAACACTGTGTTCAGTGTTGGGCCCCTCACTGCAAGACAGACATGGAGGTGCTGGAGCGTGTCCAGAGAAGGGCAACGGAGCTGGTGAAGGGCCTGGAGCACAAGGCTTATGAGGAGCAGCTGAGGGAACTGGGGTTGTTTAGCCTGGAGAAAAGGAGGCTCAGGGGGGACCTTATCGCTCCCTACAGCTGCCTGAGAGGAGGCTGTGGGCAGGTGGGGGTCGGTCTCTTCTCCCAGATAACAAGCAACAGGACAAGAGGAAACAGCGTCAAGTTGCACCAGGGGAGGTTTAGATTGGGTATTAGGAAAAATTTCTTCACTGAAAGGGTTGTCAAGCATTGGAACAGGCTGCCCTGGGAAGTGATTGAGTCACCATCCCTGAAGGTATTTAAACGACATGTAGATGTGGCACTTAGGGACATGGTTTAGTGGTGGCCTTGGCAGTGCTAAGTTAATGGTTGGGCTTGATGATCTTAAAGGTCTTTTCCAATGTGAAGGATTCCATCTGAGATATCGTGGAGTATCTGAAGCATTTAGCTGGGGCTAGTGGATATGAGGTGAGACCTGTGTGCTTTGGACATGTCGGATAAAGTATTTTGAGATGTTCCAAATGGTACTAGACTCCTGTATTGAGGCAACTGAATCAAGCCCTAAGATGGCAATTGACTCAAATGGGAACTTAGATTTTATTAGGCACCCTAATTTAGGTCACAGCCATCTGAAGCAAAATCCTGCCCTTGAAGTCTGGCTCATAGTCATCAGTCAGAAGGGCTTCAGCAATTCCTGTTTAACTGATCAAAACATCAAAACAGTTACTACTAAATGAAAATTCTGGATTATTTACATACATTTTAGGTGAAAATGGTCTTCTAGGGTTTTCAGAGCCAAATTAAGTCAAGGCGAAAGACAGGTACAGAGTAGGTGCTAATGTACGTATCCTTCCCAGAGCTTACTCTGCTAGATACCTTGAAAGCATGGGAATAAATTGGCTTTTAGAGAGCTGAAGGGGCATGGAGCAGAAACCTCAGTGTCAGTGAGTTTTCTCTAAGATACAGTGACATTGCTGCCCCTGGGGAAATAAAATATTTTTCAGCATAAGGTGAGGAGACGCAATCATCTGCTGACGTTTCTGCTTTGCAACCTGCTCTCCATTTCTTGTGTATTTATTCCCTTCTCGTGTTGATTTCAGACGGTGTAACACCCTTGGATGGTAATGGCAGTGGTTAGTAGTTTGCTGCAGATAGCAAACACACTTATGGCGTCCAGATGGGAATGAGCCTCTTTGTGAAAATCAAGTAAAAACTATGCCACATGGGTTGAAGGTGTTACCTCAAAAGCCCCATCTGTAACCGTCCCTCTGTATCAATATAAAGCTAGCCAAAAAATAAGGCCTCTTGTGTTATCTGAACAGGGTTGAGGAAAGTCAGGAATGAGTATATGAATTTTGCAATAAGGAGTTATAATAATGGAGAGAAGAGTTCATTTTAGATTTACTTTTTGACTTGCATTTGTGTGAATTAAAGTGGAATATGTTTGCGATTGCTGTGTAATATTGGACAGGTGCTTTCCTAAGAGTTGCCTGGCGGAGTCCTTTGCGTATTGTTTTCTGATCCTGTTGCAGATATACATAAACTGTATTTGTAAAAGTGAAATGCAAGCGCTTTATAACACTGTTTCCACAAAATTATTTTGATTTTCCTGAGTCGTCTATGCATGTTACTGATACAATTTTTTGTAAGATAAACCTGAATTTATTTAGAAATGGTTATATTTAGTTATAACATAAACCTAGTTATAGAAATTCTTTATGCACATATACAGTAATCAGAAAATTGTTTTTTAAAAACAGACAAGAAACCAAAATAAAAATATAGACTTCAGAATTTCACTAGTTGAGTCCATAATCCGCCCAATTTGATTCCAGCAGTTTAGTCTGAGGGTTTTGCCTTTTTTTTCTCCTACAGAATACAAATTTTTCAGGGAGGGTGTCTGATCACTTAGTAGTAAGAATCTGACCAGAAAGTAATTTAAATAATTTGAAATTTTTAATTAGTTTTATGGGACACTGGATCAGATTGGAAGGTATACAGATCAGGTCACATTAAGCGTGCTATTTTCTTTCATCTATATTAAAACATTTCTTCAACTTACTTTTGGCTCTGGACACCAAAAGCCATACCCTGGATTGAAAACATTGGGTTTTAGAGGGTGCCATTAAGTGCTCTGTAGTTACTCTAGCAAGAGGGCAGACAGTTGGTAAAACTCTCAGTGTTACAGAGGCAGAAAATATCATGAGCGTGTGTAGGGACAGTGGAGCACAGCTATCCACGCCGCTGAGGAGTGTGGATGGGATGGTCATGTATGCAAGCATTTAACAGATGTGCTTAGCAAGTATGACTGTGCTGATTAAGGGGAGCTAGCAGGACAGTATTGCTTTTGGTGCCTGATCTAGCTTGTTTAGAGCTCACTCAGCTATCTCTGCACTATTCTACATTGCCCTCCTAGGCATTTACTTAAAATAAAGCTGAGCTGTCATTCCTAGCCTTTTATTTATTGTCAGCAGATGCCCAAGCATAGCAGTGTCAGTGATACAGGAGACTGGGACTAAACAAAGTTTACAAAAAAGAAATAAGAAGGGTAGTTAATAATGTTTTTTTTGACAGCAATTTTCAACTCCTGCTTGGCTTTTGTTCTCACTGATAAGCCAGCACAGTTGTATCAAGATAGAACATCACATGGTGTTCGCTATATTTCAGTATGCCTATAGAGGTTAATAAAATCGAAATAGATCTCCTTCTGAGACTTCAGGAAAAGTCTGATTGGCCTGATTTCCTGGGCCTGACTTCTGTGTAGGTTTTTCTTAGACTGATAAGAATGCACTCTGATAATCTTTTCTCTTTTTTAAATTCTACTTGGAAGGATACCTAGAGTATTTTAATCCATGTTTACTTTATTTTCTGTATTATTCTGTATTTTTCTGTATTATTATTATCTATATTCTGTATATTCTGTATTATTCTGTATTTTGTGACCCTTATATTTAATTACTTATATTTAAGGGAAGATAAAAAGTACAGTCACTAAACACAGTTGAGTTACTGCAGCTTAGTGAGATACTCCTCATTATCTGAGTCATTGATTGAACACAGACTTCTAATCAATCCAAACATGAAATAAAAGATACTGGTTTAAGCCTCCATGAAAGGCTATCTATTTTTGCAAAGTACTTCCCCCCCTCCCCGGCCCCCCATCTGAATTGTGACACTTAAAATTATTTTCTAAGAAGTCCCACTATCTTCTCTTAAAAAGGTATTTTTAGGACTCAAAAAAGTAATTATTGGTAAGTAAGAACAGAAGTAGCAATATTAGAATTTATTGCTGTCTAAGATCACACAAAATGTATATTTCTCTGTAAAATGGAATAAAAGGGCTTAAAAACAGCCATAGCACTGCAGTCTGAAAGACTGACTAGTCCAGTATCCTTTCTCCAGCAGGTCTGTAGGCAGATGCTCCAGGAAGAAGAAACTAAAAGTGGGCAAACTGCAAGTATCTGCAACAGACTTTCCTCTAAAACTCTCCCAGCACCCAGCTCAGGAGACTTGTATTGCTAAATGCGGGCTCTGTGTATCTGGTAATCTGTAATGGATTTCTGTTCCATGAGTTTGTTCATTCTCCCCTAGAAGCCGTGTTAACTTGGACATCCACAACATAAATTAGATTGTAAAAGTTTTTCAATACTAGGCAGTGTCTATTGGTGTTTTCTTACTAGAAGAGAAGAAGAAAACAATTGAGAATTCTGGGACTGTGAGGATCTACCTTTTTTAGCATGATTCTTTGTGTAGAAATAATACAGTTTTAATTCTTTGTCAGATTCTCAGCTGAGAGTACACACAAAATTGAGCTGTTAATTATCCTTTTGTGGGCATTCAAAATGCTGTTGCCAGTTTTTATGAAGATATGCAAGTATCAATATAGTCAGTGTTTTCCTGGCAGTACAGATTAACAGGCTCATGAGAGAGTTGCTGTTTGCATTACAAAGGGGGAAAAAAATGATCCTTAATGGATGAGACAAAGTCTTGTAAAAGTGAATACTGAAGTATGAAAGACACTGAGAAAACCCTTGGAGTCTTATAAAAAAACCCAGAGTGAGCCCTGGTGAAGTCCAGGTCCCAGAGAAGTCAGTTTCAAAACTCTGTTACTGAAAGATGAGGCTAAAATTTCGTCTGTTTTTCTCAAATGCTAATTATCTCAGTGCTAATAAGTAGTCTCACAATTACGGGAACTCATGGGAGTGGGCAGACACTGCACGTAGCTTAACGTTATGATCGCTGTCCGCAGTTGTGTGCAGCTGGGCTGTCGTAGTGTTTTCCATGGGTGGCAGGAGCCTGAGGTGCCTCGTCTGACGGCGGCCAGGGCAGCCCTGGAGATCTGCAGCCTGTTCTGCTGTGCGGGAGGTGAGGTTTCAGGTACGAAGCGTGCAGCGTTAGGGCTGCAGTTGTGCCGCTGGTGGCAACAGGCTGGTAGGAACAGCAGCGGCACTGCTCAGGGCTAACTACTGTAAAATCATTGTTTTCCCTTTCAGTCCAAGCAAGAGTGAAAGCAAAAAGAGACGTGTATCTGCTTTGAGTCGTGAATAGGACCTGCACTGGTAGAAATTCCAGATTGTTAAATCCAAACAACGTCTAGGAGAACAACACTGAAAAAAGCAGTGGGCGGTCACTTTAAAGCCCTCAGGGGGTGAACTCCACGTTGAAGGAAAGCTGCTGATGCCTTACAGGAGGTGTTAGAGCAGAAAACATGCTTCCCATAATTGTGTACCTGCACACCAGTGTAGTACTGACCAGTAAGGAATCACCTTCTGAGCTTGCTGGAACAGATGACAGAGTCTCCACTGACTTCATTTTGCAGTTGGATGGCTCCAGAAAAACAGGAATATAGTCTTAACTCTGTGTTTATCAAATGCACGCCATGTTACTAGGAAGAGGACAATTTGCTGCATTGTTTCCTGATGTAGTGGTGGAAAGAATCAGATGGGGGGAAGTCTGCTGGAGGCTGTATGGAACTCTTAAAATAAAAATTTTCTTTTGCAGAACCCATTCACTGTGCGAGGATGCGTCTTCAGAACTGCAGAGAGTCATTTCTGTGGAGGAAAGACATGTATCTGAACCCGAGGCGAGCTCATTCACAGGCAGGGGAGCAATGGCAAGGTAACATGCTAATACCATTTCCAGTATTAAGTTTAACTTGTTGAAAGAGACTGGTCGCAATTTGGAGGCAAAGTAAAAAGAGCCAGCCATCACTTTTCAAAGAAAATGGATGGAGTCCAGCTGAAGAAAGTCTATAAAAAGTAACAGAAGCTGCTTTTGACCTTTATTCTAAACTTGTCACTTACTTATTCCCAATAAAAACCTTAGAATCCTAGGGATGCTGAATGAGCTCACACAAATTAGTCTGAATACAAAAAAGTAGATTATTTTTACATGATTAGATTTGAAAAAATATTGAACACTGAGGAAATGCATGAAGTGAGACCAAACTGTAAAATAAATAGGTAAGTGTTTGGTTCTGGCTGACAGCCGATGCAATGTTTGTTTCCTATCAAATAGGACGTAATGATTGTTCGCTTGTTGGTAGATGGCTCTGGTAACAGAGGAGACAGGGGCTCTTCTGTTGGAAGTGCAAGTGTTCCTCTCAGTTTTTAGAATCTAGTTATGTTTATAATGGATTGGGAGCCTTAGTCAGCAAAATCAAAGTCAACCATTTGCTTCAGTAATTTACTTTACTGAGACTTAAACGTAAATCTGAAGTGGAGCTTCAAAAACTTACTGTGTCTGCTTTAAATATTTCCAGATGAGACTACAGAGCTCTGTCTTCAGATACATTGCTACACACAATACAGATCACGCTCAGTTTAAGCATCGTGTATTTCAAAGAGGAAAAAAAAAATTATTACAAAACTAGAGTCAGTTAGAGAGTGTTGTTTACACTTCAGCTTTTTGGATAGTGGAGAATAAATTTTTATTTTCCTGCTTGGTTTTCAGATAGTGACACCACTGCGTGTAGATTACTAAGTCTGCCACAAGTTGGTTTTAGGTGGAAAACGTTTGTATGTATGTGTGTTGTGTGAAAACATAAAATACGAGAATATGTAAATTCATATTGCGAACTTCCTTTTTAAGCTTTGCTTATGTTGTTCTTTACCTTTTTTCAGGATAGTTTGAATTACACATGTGTAGCTACACTTTATGCTCTGAATATACAAGGAAGCCTGTGATGAAGGCATGAATGTGTAGCGATTTACACATTATGGTAATATAACATGCCTCTTGAATGCAGATTCTCAAAGACCTAAGACAACACCATTTGATGGACTTCAGTGAGTATCTTACTTCAAGATACAAAGGACAAAGAAGTGAAAATTGTATTTCTTTGTTCAAATAGAGAGGCTCTCAATCTCATTTAGTAAAATATGTTTGCTCCTTAACTGACAGGCCTTATCAAAACACTTTATTTTCTAATGTAAGTAAGAACATCCATAGTGGTATTTTTCCTTACCACTCCTTATGTGAAAGCTGAGTTCTGCTCAGGCAAAGAGAGAAATTCTGTAGCTTAATTGTATGCAGCATTTTTTGAATAGTGAGGAATCTATTAAATAATCTCAGACTTTTATGTGGAGCTTTTCTTTCGCGCTCTTTGTAGGCTTTGAATTCTCTTAATTGTTGGCAGTTGTAGATGATTTACATGATGCTATCTTGGTGTAGTGCTGAAGAACTAGACATATATTTTTCTAATTTCTGATACGTGATATTATTCCTACCTTTTTTGTCCTTTTTATTTCAGGGTAAGAGAATCTGGGCAAGATCTATAAGGGGATGTAGTTAGCCCCTTGAGAACTGCAATCAAGAGGCAAATATGCTTTACCATAAGGTTTAAGTTGTTCATACCAACCTATTTGTGGATTCTGAGCATACGTAGTACTAGCCGATACAGAGAAAATGTAAAGAGCTTGTCTTAAGTAGCCTGAGGTCTCTCTAAGAACTTAAGCATTGTTCAGGATTTCATTATGCTGTTTTTGAGGCCAAGTTTGGGAAACCTGAATTAACACTACTTTTGTCCAAACTAGACTGCTGATGGGAAATAATGCAATATATTGTGTGGGTAATAAATATAATCACTTTTGTAGATTTCAGTCTCCATTATTTTCAATTTTTCAGAAAGATGTTTCCTTTTGAACTTTGTCAGAAATCATTATAAGGATTCGTAATGTGAATTGGTGGGTAGAGAAAGAGATACATATTGATACAGTGATAATTTAATTACGCTGTCACAATTTTTTGCTTATCTTATTTCAGTGCTCTGCTAGAAATTTAGGATGAGGAAATAATGCTTCCTATGCATTAGACAGGTTTATATGTGATAGTCAATTAATATGTTTGCAGACAGGCCCTTTAAAATCACGGGGAATGTGGCTGAAATTTTGTCATTCCTTATTTCAAAGTCCATCCTCCCTCACCCAGCTATTCAGCTTTTATTTCCACTGTGTGTACCAGCCCTTGAGCATGTGATCTTGTGAGTATTTTATATTTCCTAATTCTGTCAGTCCAGGATTCCCCCGTTATCATGTCAGAAATTTGTCAGTAGTCAGCTGCCCCACCCAACGAATTGGTTTGCCCCCACGTGGCAAGAATATTCTTCTGCTGCTCCTGTGGTGCTCGTAGAGTAGAGTAGGAACTGATGTGTGAGATACTTTCCTGATCCGTTGCAAAATGTGATGTATGAAATTGTGGGAAGTGACTGAGTTCACACAGTTAATCCATCAATTTTAATTTTGTAGGCAAGTGGAGAAGGGGAGAAAAATCCTCCTGGGCTACTCTTCGTGGGGATGATTGGAGCCATCTGATGTTCTTGTCTGGTGTCTGGTTCAACGTTGTATGTCTGTTCTGTGCAGGCTATCACGATTTGTCATATCTGTGAGGTCATGGGCCACAAGACACCTGCACCATGAAGACCAAAGACCTGATTCTTTCCTGGAACGTATCCAAGGGCCAGAGCTCATAGAGGTGTCCAGTAGGCAAAGTAACATCCGCTCCTTTCTGGGTATGCGTGAGCGGCCTGGGGGAGTAAACAGGTAAGAAGATGTGTTTATACTTTAAACGAAGATGACTGAGGTTATGGCATTTTCTTGGTGATTAGGCTGTAAGTTTTATTTTAAGAAGAGGATAAGGAGCTTAGTGTGGGAGATGAACAGGGTATCTAATGCTGTCCAGGAATCTTCACGTAACAGAAGTGTTGTGGCTTTCAGCAGAATTTCTCTTTCCCCCTCAAACACACTGTGGCAAAGATCTTGAAGTAAAGGATTCTGATCATACTGCTTCAGGCAGAATGGTTTCTCAGAAGTGGAATTTTATCATATGCTACCTCTGCAACTTGATGTTGCTAAACATCCTCTCTGCTGAAGATGAATGCAATTTCTATTTCAAGAGTCTAGGTTGTTGCTAGTTGTGGCTTTTCAGGACATTAATATTATGCACATTATCTGCAAGCATTAGGAAACTCCAAACACACAGTTGTGCAAAATGTGTCATTGCTTTGTTACACCTGCTCAGGAGTTCAGCTGCTAACATTACAGAAGGCTTCTGAAGCAAAAATGAGAAAATCTTCTGGCTGCTAACTTAACTTACTGGCACATACTCAGTCTTTGGTATGGAAGACAAGTTCAGTCTTAAAGTTTGTACAATAAAACAACAGAGGCTTGCAAGATAAACCTTTATGTGTTTACAGTCTTTTGACTTGATAAATTATTACTACTTTATAAATACATGATACATTTTTTTAAACAACTCCAGGTAAAAGAGAAAAATGAAGTCTCAAGACATGTTGACTTTCTGTTTGGCATTATGCTTTGAAGCATAGACTCCCATATTTTTTTGCATTAAGATTGGTGGGTAAGCAAGTAATGAGTTGATTTGTTTCAAAATATCAGCTAGTAATTCAGATTAAAGCAAGAACCTTTGAAGAGCTATGCATGATACAGGTTACCTTGATTTGTTGTGGTCCAGCACAGCCTTTTTATCTTCACTTGATCTACTCCTTAGAAATTAGCTCAAAAGTACATTTTGTTGAATTAGCCAGACTGAATTTTCAGAAGTCTGGATCAGTAGCAACTGCAGATTTGAAGTAATTAGAGAGGACAACATTGATCCTGGGCCAACAAACCTCTATATAAGGCTATTAGAAGTGAATCTGGGAGTATCTTTGCCTTCTCAGTTTTACACTGCTGCCACGTGACAGTAACTCCCAGTTGTTCTACCATGAAGGCTTAATTCTGGTAGGTGTGCTTGTTACTTATCCACAAGCCTTGACACTGCATCTGTGAAGACTTGAAAGGATTGAAGAAAGCTTAAAAAAAAAAAAAAGTAGCCAGATGGGTACAGGGCTAAAATTAGTGAGATGCATGTTGCCATGCACTAATACACCTGAGAACAAGCTTCAGACATCAGATGTGGTCATAAATGTGCATGACAAGCACATGGTAAAAAGAAACCGCTCCCCTTGAAGTAGTTATGCAAAGGCGCTTATCACGGCAGTCAAAGTTGACCTTCCTAATCTCATCAGTGCATATGTGAGAAGCTAGTAAGTCAGTCCATCGTGTTGCTAAACACGTGTATGAAATACCAACAGTCTTTACACCCTTTAATGTGTTTTATTTAACCTGTTGCAGTCACTGGCCCTTGGCCAGGCTTAATGTCAACTATAGCAACAACACCAATGAAGAGTAAGTACTGGTAACTCCCAAACACCTTTCTGCCACTAGTTCCTTCTCTTTTTCCGTTTCCAGCCTAGTAACATTTGTAGTATAGACTCCTTATCTCTTCCTAAGCCTTTCCCAAGAATACAGTTTAATTATAAAGAAAGATCTAGTTTTCTTAGTATGAAAAGCATCCTTCCTGCTCCCTGTGAACTTATTTTTGTCTGAAGTTACCCTTACCTCTCAAGGAGTGAATTTGATTAAGCATTTAGTCCCTACCTCCTCTAGTTCAGCTGGCTGATTTTACTGCATTGCCAATTGATTTATTAATTCTTCGGTTTTTAAATTATATTCATATATTGATTTTCTAATAGTGATTTTCTTCTTCTAACATACTAGTCCCTTTTTGCAAATCAAGTGCCACCCCCAATTTCAGGCTGTCAAATGAGAAGTGGATACTGATCGGGGTACCAAGAAAACACTCATGTGTGCAGTATAAATGAAAACTAACAGTCTTCTTAAAATGTGTGTTTCAGTTCAGCAGATATTGTTGGTGTAGATGTAGAGGAAGTGACAGGCAACGTAGTAAGACTTGCATTGCAATGGAAGGTCTGACAGAAGCTGTCCTTTGGAGCCTGTTTTATATATTTGACAAGATATTTCACATTGTTACACCAAAGAGAAATCTCGTGAAAAGGTGAAGAGCTCCTGTAATTTAAAATCACCCAACACCAATGTATGTTGCAAGTCTTAGACCACAGCTATCTGAAGGACATACCTGCTCTGTAGCATTCAGCAGCAGATCTGTTCGCACACATGATGATAGTTAATCTTTTTTCATTGCTTTCCAGATGAAAACAAATATTAAAAATAATCAGGACAGTTTCTGATTATGTCAGAAATACTGCTGGGAAACTCTTGGTTTTTTCTCCAAATAGTTCCATCATGGGCTAGTTCAAACTGTACATTTTAAATGAAGCCGCAAAATCTTTGTGCACATACCTGAACAAGAGGCCTTCCTTTTCCTCAAGCAACTTTTTAGTTTGGTTTGCATAACCTTTATTAAAAAGGAAAATCAGTATGCAGTGAACGGTGACAGAAATGTGTAGAATTTTATTCAGATTGGTATAAAAAAAGTGTGAAAAGCCTGCAGCTTAGCCTCCTAGTCAGGGCCCAAAGGACCGATTAAGATGGAAGTGCTGCTTTCTTACTCTGTTTCTGACAATGACTCATGTACCTGGGGCAAAACTTTCATCCTTCCAAAAAGTTTCATTATTTTTAAATGAAGACAACACCTGTCTGTCTACTTGCCTGACAGTGTGAAACATACTTGATTTGCAAACTACATGACAGATGAGAAATGCAAATATTTGACTCATTCAAAGATTATGACAGTGTTTTTATAGGGGCTGATGAAGATATGTTTTCTAAGTCAGAAGATGCATGCTCCTTTTAATGTGCTGGAAACACAGAATGGATGCCATTGTATTGCTGTCAAAGAGGGCAGACACAAATAACACTTTTATTAGTTACTGGATTCCAGTTTACTCAGTAGCATTGATAAAATAAAAAAAGATGCAGGTCTTTTTAAAGCTTTGGGTTTTTCATTATGTTAAACACCTAAGAGTACCAGCCCTTGGGGAACTGTAGGTGATGCTTTCAAGTCTTTGATTATGGCCAACCTTTTCCGCTGAGTGACTTCCACCACCAGACTACAAGTAGGCGAGGGTATGATGTTGGGAGTTACCACAATGGAAAGATGAACAGAGGGCACAGAAATAGAAGAAACTCACTTACGAAAGATACCTGTAGTTGACAGATGAGTTTGTAGGAGATCTCAAGCCAGAGAAGAAGTATTGGTATTAGATGCCACTGCCATGTAGAAATCAGCCTTGGTAAATGGAAAACTGTTTCTTCGAGTTGAGATGCATGTGTAAATAGAAGATCAGTCAACCCAAAGGTTCTTTCCTCCTCCAGTTATGCTCCCTTGCAGTGTATCATTTTAAAAGTTTCAGTGGTGTTGGTCAGCTTGGTAGGTATTTCTTCTCTGGACATGGAGGAGTGTAGGATCTCAGCATTTTTTAGCAAATGGAGAAGAATGTCTGACCAAACACAGACACCTGCATCTGAACTAGGCAACCCATTCTTTCTTTACAGTTGATGGAAAGAAAAAAATGCTTTTAGGGCACAAATCATGTTGTAGATAGGGAGTATGAGGAATGGATTATCTCATAGATACAGTAATCTCAACTGTAGAGATCTGAAATAGGTTGGCTTAATCATGTTGACTGTAAAGCATTTCTAAAATAACTACTATGTAGTTAAATGCGACACGCCTCTTTTCTCTACATTTGCTGCTTTTGTTCAGGCATTGACTGGGATTCTTCTCCAAGGCAATTGTTGAAGCCAGAGGTAATTAATTAATTATAGCTATGTTGCTTTTGAAGAACTGTGAGAGGAAATTCAGCCTTATTTCATTTAATTACCATTAAAGCTTTAGGCAGTCACTATGAAGTTTTGGATATGCAAAGAATACTGACAGTTTGTTAGGCCATTTGAAGTTCTATTATCATTTGGTAGATTTCTTTTTAAATGCCTGATTTTAAAGAATGAAACAAAGTGGAAGCATTTAATTAAAATCAGCCGGGTAAACTGATGTCTGAAGAGGTCAGGAAAGCGTGGGTGACTAATGCGCAGAATCAGCCAGCTGGTTACCTGATGTGATGGTGTGGTGGTGTTAGTTTGAGAGGACTCAGCCTGTAAACCATTTTTACCAGTTGGATCCCTGTCCTACTCTGTCCGGAGTCTAGTATAGTTTCCTGTACCTCAGCATCCACCCTCTCTCTTAACTGCTAGAATATTGGTAATATTGCTAAGCCTTACATTATGTTGTACAGCAAAAAGGAAGAAAAGAAAGAGGTTAAAGAGGAAAAGAAAGAGGAAAAGAAAGATGACAAGAAAGAGGAAAAGAAAGATGACAAGAAAGATGACAAAAAAGATGACAAAAAAGATGATAAAAAAAAAGAAGAGTAAGTATAAAGAATGAACGTGTGCTTGTAACACACCTCGTACACTACAAAGCATGGTGTGGCATTTCATAGTTACACTTCCATGACAATTATTGTTCTGTAGACTGCAGAACTGTCAAATCTTTAATACGTTTTCCCCTTGGGAAAGGTGCAACTGCTCAAAAAACTTATTGCGTCTTTAAGACCTGTGTTTAGACTTGTCACAAACAGCTTTCTAGGTCAGTAAAAGGGAATTCAGCTACCTCTGGCCACTTTGATTTGCTGTGGAAGATCACTTTTTTACTATGAGGGCATTTTAGGACAGCAGCCTGCTTTGCAGATCTGCACAGGCTTTTCATTGTTCCACAATGTCCATAATGATTCAGAGCAGATGAACCAAAAGTCTGGTTTGGACAATGAGCAAAAATCTTACATGTAGAAAACTACAGATTTACTAATAAGTTTAGGTGTTACACTGACTAGCATATTTAATTGCTTAATATGGTGCAGTTCATTAAAAGTAATCACTAGTGGTCTGCTGATGAGCAGATGCTGTATTTCTGCAACAAACCAAGTTCATTTGAATGCTTTTGACAGAAATGGATCCTGCTCTTGTTTTGTTCCCCCAAAGCTGACCCAAATGTAGTACAATTTAGTATTAATAGCCATTAAAAATAATGATGATAGCAGATAAAAAGGGAATGCATTTGAGTGGACTTCACAGTTAAGGAGTATGTTAGAGTAATATACTGCAAGTTTATATGTATGTATATGGTAGCATGTGCAATGTAGGCTTGGGGACATGTAGTTAGGAACTGCTTCCAGAGGTGGTTTTCAGCCTGGGCAATGTGAATGTGTTTTTCTTTCCAATCTTACTGACTTTTTCCAAAGTTGGGTGAAGCAGATAGGATGAAGCTGATGTTTGGTATCTCATCTGGAGCTGCCTGCATGGATACTTTCTCTTCTTAGGCAGCTCTGAGTTCATCATGAGATGAGCTGCCTCCAGAAGAGGGAGATCCAGCAGGTCACTTCATTACATTTCCAGTGTAAATTTGCACGTGTTACTTTACAGGAAGAAGAAAGAGATCTTTGTGTTAGATCCTTCAAGCAATATTTACTACAACTGGCTGACCATAATTGCAGCACCCGTGTTCTATAACTGGTGTATGCTCGTGTGCAGGTATGGATTGAAGTTAATAATTTTAGGTTTCAAATTTAGTGTCTCACTATGTTTCCTATGTAAATCATCCTCTGATCTCCCTGCAGTATTTTTTGGCTGGCTTACCTAGAAGATTTACAGTTCATATACCCATTGGGATATACGATACACATACCACTGAGAATAGATGACCAGTGTTTCTTTTTATCTTTTTGTCTAAAACCAATTTGTTGTAACTTGCAACAAGAGTTCTTGTGAGCGGCTGGCTGTGGCCTTTGTGTGCCACCTCCTGGCTAGATGCAGAGGTATGCCTTGGCCACTGTAGGCTCAGTAACCACTGCTAGAGACTGGTCTCATCACGCAGTAGACAACAGAAGGGAGGGGTGTGGGCAGTGTTGGGTCATCTGAAATTAATATCATGCATCTATAGATATTTGAAGGGCAGGAAGATTTTACTCGAGTATTTATTTTCCCTTGCAAAATATGGAAATCAGTTTGAGTCGAAGTAATGGAGTGCTGTGGAAACGGTTCGCTTAGGCTGTGCAGATGGCAGGGAGAAAGGAGGATGGCTTGCCATTCAAAAACAGATCTTGTATTTGGGAATTATCTTAAGGGACATGTGTATCCCATGAAATGTGATACATGTTTAATTGTAGAGATGTGTGTATTCCTCCATAAGTGCACTTGTGTGGTATATATGTGTTTAAGTTTTGTTCCTGGCCTGAATACCTTTGAATTCTGAAGGATCCTAGTGTCTGTTTAGACATAGCTCTAGTTTGCAGATGTCTAGGCATGGAGATATGCTGCCTGTAATTCTTCAGTGCCAGTAATGTGCACTAACATGCTGCTGGGACACACATTGCAGGTACTCTGCTTATGCAGTTGGTGTAAATTTTTTTTGTTTGTCTGTCCTTGTTTCTTTAGAGCCTGCTTTGATGAGCTACAAGCTGACCATCTTAAATTATGGGTGTTCTTGGATTATAGCTCTGATATCATCTATGTTGTTGACATGTTTGTCAGATTCAGAACAGGTGAGTCTTTCTGGGGTTTTACAGTTTTCAGATACAGCATGGGTATAAAGGCTGGAAGCAGAAATTCCTGTGGAGTCTGACCAGTGTAGTATCCTGTCTCCAGCAGAGCCCAATAGTGGGGGCTCTGGGGAGATGAAGCGTCTAACCAGCTTGGATTGTTTTAAGGCTGGACATCCCAACACCTGCACTTCACTTACCTCTAAATTCAGTTCTGTCAGTGCCTGACAGGCATGCCAAGTGCTGACTGGAATAGCTACTGCTTGAGGAAGGGAGAATAAGGCACTTGGCACGTCATGATCATGGTATATTGCTTGTGCTCATTAGGTTGAGCAAGAAACCAACGGCACCCCACAAGTGCTGCTTTCTTAGCCAAGTTGTGCAGCATCCTGCTCAGAAGTGATGATTGAGTTGGTCAGGTGCAAGACCTGGCACCCATCTCAGCCTCCAGCCTGCAGCCTTCTGCTGGAACCGGCAGTGCTGTCCCTCTGCCACCAGCTGTCCTTCCTGCAGCCTCTGCCGGGTCCTGGCTGGGTCTCCCACTGCCTGCTGGTGGTATAGGGGCAACCAAGGAGGGTGGTGGTGTGGGATTAATCCAGGCACCTCTGCTTAGGTCCTGCCTTCCTGAAGGTAAGTGTGAACCTAAAGATCTGTGAGGACTGTGCCATGTCACCTTCAGCTTCTTGTCCCCGTCTCTGTAGTCCAGACAGGCTGAGAAGATTTAATATTGGAGCCTGCCCAGCTGATACACATTCTAGCCTTAAAGGGAGATCTGTTTTAAACTATAAGAGGTCATAATATAGGCCTAAGCAATCACATACAGTGATCCACACCATTAAATTGCTAGAATAGTCCTTGACATGCTTTGGTGCACGCGCGTTGGTGGTCTGTGCCAGCTATCACTCTCTCAGGCAGTGTCTGGGCACAGCTGGAAGGACAGCAGATGTTGGGTGCTCTTCACGGTGTCATTTCTGAAGGGGGCTGGGAGAACTTACATGTGAATAGAAGCTGTCATGGCAGCTGGTCTCAGGGCCAGAAAACATTTCTTGGTTTGTTCTATTTACTGGTATGGATGCAGCCCCAAAATGTCCCTTGAAAGGGTCCAAAACCACACTGATCACTCTAAAAATGAGAGTTCTTTTAAATCTTTTATTTTCACATTTATTTTGATTTTTTTTTTAAACCATGCTGACAGCTTGACATTAATTATGGCTTGTGAGAAGTTGTAAACATGATTACAAGACAGAGGCTAAAATGCTGTCATGTTGGGAAGCAGTCAACTCATGGCAAGCCAAATTCTTAAACTTAGCAAGCACCTTGTTCAACAAGAAGTCTATTTCAGATAGCAGCCTAAATCACAAGACTGCTATATTTGGAGCGGGGCAGGGGGGCTTAATCTTCTTTGTGTAGTTAAAATGTTGACTGTGCCAACTAGATTTCTCTTCTGCAGTTATACCTGTTATCATTTTGGGAAAGAACCGAGCAGAAATTGGGCATATCCAGGCAATGCAAGTTACAAAATTTCCATAGGCTGTCCTAGTAATGATTATACGGCTCTTAAAGCAGGTTGGAAGGTCAGCTTTGCGGGCCTGGATCAGAACTGCAGAATTGCTGCAGAGATCCCTTGAACGCTTTGGTACAGGTGTCTGCTGCAGTTTCAGGCACTCAGATAAGGAGATCGCTTCTTTTAGGTGCTGAAATCTTTGTCAGCTCTCTTAACGCCTCCTGGCTCTGTCTGTGCCTGCTGCCTTTTTCTAAAAGTCTGCAAGGTCCACCTGCCCTGGGGACAGAGGTCCTGGAAGCCTCTGGGGAAGAGTGTGACTCCCTGCTGTCTAAGGGCAGAGACTGGCTTTGAACTGGGATCTGGGTAGCCCTGCAACTACCATGATCCACACCAGCTCCTCTGTGGTGCATTCCTGTCTGGCTGCAGGGCCAGTTTCACTGTATTTCACCTACTTGGTGACTGCACTGTGGAGCAGAAAAGATCCATGTGTCTCCATGGCTGGTTGTGTTTAGCATACCCCACATTTTGATGCTTTCAAAAGCTTTTACTATAGGACTTCAGTTCTGTGATAGGGGAAAAAAAAGGGCTAAGGAGCTTTCATCTCCCTTCAGGAGAAAGGTGTTTTCAAAGTTATTTTTAATAATAGTGAGCCAGAAATTCATCTGCCTGGCCAACTTTTCTGTTCAATTGCATGACTCTGTTAATAAGAGCATTACTGGGAGGTAATGCATCCATGGCACAGGAACTACTTCCATTTGTAGTCACCACCAGTTTGCAGACACTTACGCACACACATTCCAGAAGTACAGCCGGGCTCTGCAGGACGCAAAGAAATGCAGCTTGGTCTTTCTCAGCAGATGCTTCCCTGAGAAAACTGCTGCTTGTAGATTGCTAAGGGATTAGCAAAATGTGATAATCCCTGATACACGAGAAATGTTCTGCTTTTCTCTCAGTGGACTTTTCCTCCTGACTGGCCTAGCGGGCAGGCAGTTGATCTCCACTTGCAATTGCATCAAGTATCTTGCAGTGTAGTTAAAATGTTGACTAAAATGTTTAACTACACAGGCTGTTCCCTGTGGAGCTTTCAGAGGTAGACAGCAGCACTGCAGCTGTACTGCTCAGGCAGCCCTTCTATGGGAACTCTTACACAGATGCAGTGTGCTTTAAGGTCTCTTACCACAGTTTATGTCTTCTAATTATTTTTTTAGAATCTAAAATACTTTCCAAAGTCTTTGGATGAAGAAATACCAACGTACAAAATTCTGCTTAGTACCTCTCTCACTAGAAACACAAAAAAGGTGCAAAGGATTTTCCCCAAATGAAAAAGAAAATCCTGTCAGCTTTAACATTTGGCACAAGAGGAAAAGCATGGCTCGGGGTGGGGAAAAAACTGGATTTCTTTATCTCAAGGTTATCTATATTGTTTGGAAAAAGTTTCCATCAATCCATTATGTGTACTTATTCTTGGTTTTTATTTAAAAATATTCCACTCTGATTTTATACACAACTGCTTAACACTTGCTTAACTTTAGTTATGACTCATGCCAATGATTCATGAAAAATGAGAGAGTTTTGCAAAGATAACTAAAAGAAAAAGATACAGCTATCCCAGAATAGGGTGGAAAACTGCAGGGAGTACTGTGGTAATTATAGAGTCACTGCTCTTTATCATTATATGTCATCTTTGAAACTCAATTGAAGTATTTAAATTTGCACTTAAATGTTTTTCATTAAATGAACTCATAGTGTATCAATGTCTGTACACAGAACAGTACAAATTTTAATGTTCTCAGATATCTGAAATGTAAGTCATTCAGTACTGTTGATGATATTTTTATTCTAACAAGGAAAATATGTATTTTTATTCTTTGAAGGCTTCCTTGAGCAAGGCTTGCTAGTTAAGGATGAAAAGAAATTACGAGATCATTATACCGAAACTCTGCAGTTCAAACTGGATGTGCTGTCTCTTCTGCCAACAGACCTGGCATATTTAAAGATTGGTTTGAACTACCCTGAACTGCGATTTAACCGCTTGCTGAGGATTTCTCGGCTGTTTGAGTTTTTTGACCGTACTGAAACCAGGACAAACTATCCAAACATGTTTCGTATTGGAAATCTTGTTTTATACATTCTTATCATCATCCACTGGAATGCATGTATATACTTTGCAATTTCGAAGATCATTGGATTTGGAACTGACTCTTGGGTCTACCCCAATGTGTCCATTCCAGAGTACGGGCGCCTGTCTAGAAAGTACATTTACAGTCTGTACTGGTCAACGCTTACGCTGACAACCATCGGAGAAACACCTCCCCCGGTGAAAGATGAAGAGTATCTCTTTGTGGTCATCGACTTCCTGGTGGGTGTGCTCATCTTTGCTACCATTGTCGGTAACGTGGGCTCCATGATCTCCAACATGAATGCCTCCAGGGCAGAGTTCCAGGCCAAAGTGGATTCCATTAAACAGTACATGCATTTCCGAAAAGTGACTAAGGATTTGGAAGCCAGGGTTATTAAGTGGTTTGATTACCTCTGGACCAACAAGAAAACAGTGGATGAGAAGGAAGTTCTCAAAAATCTACCTGACAAGTTGAAGGCTGAAATTGCCATCAATGTCCATTTGGACACACTGAGGAAAGTGCGTATATTCCAGGATTGTGAAGCTGGACTTCTCATTGAGCTGGTGCTGAAACTGAAACCTACGGTCTTCAGTCCTGGAGACTACATTTGCAAAAAGGGAGATATTGGGAGAGAAATGTACATTATTAAAGAGGGAAAATTGGCTGTGGTGGCAGATGATGGCATAACCCAATTTGTAGTCCTAAGCGATGGCAGCTACTTTGGTGAAATCAGCATCCTAAACATCAAAGGTAGCAAATCTGGCAACAGGAGGACTGCCAACATAAGGAGTATTGGTTATTCGGATTTGTTCTGCTTGTCTAAAGATGATTTAATGGAAGCCCTCACAGAATATCCAGAAGCCAAAAAGGCTTTGGAAGAGAAAGGGCGACAAATTCTGATGAAAGACAATTTAATAGATGAGGAAGCAGCAAAAGCAGGAGCTGACCCAAAAGACTTGGAAGAAAAAGTAGAAAAACTTGAAACAGCTCTGGATACGCTGCAGACTAGGTTTGCGAGGCTCTTGGCGGAATACACCTCATCTCAACAAAAGGTGAAACAGAGACTTGCCAGAGTAGAAACCCGCGTGAAAAAGTATGGTAGTGGCACCTTATCAGTTGGAGAAGCAGATGTTGAAAACCCTGAGGAGGAGAAAAAGCAGTAATGGAGTATTTGTATTTCCTCATTTACTGGAGAAAGTTGAAGCGTGTGAAAGCCATAAGTGTATGTAAATATGTGTGTGCATACATAGACATGATTATTTTTATATGAACTCAAGAGAATGGTTTTTAGCATTTTTAACTGAAGTGGTATTTTCTTGTAAATAGAACATTGTCACCTTCTTAGGGGGAGATTTGGTCTGGTATTTGGGTACTTTTTTGTACTGGGAGTGGGTTTCTTACAAGTCATGCTCAGAACGTCTATTGTGTATGGTACATGTAGGTCTGGACACATTGTCTCTTCCCATGCATGTTGCATTGAGAAGGCATTGTACTTAAAGTAGAAGGGATTTGGGATTTTTAAGGGCTTAAAAAACGTTTGTAGGCTATGTGCTCTACCTTGCTACCTTAGTAGCTGATCAAATGCATGGACACACATCCGGGCTTCTCAAAAGTCTTTGTTCTTCCACAGTGAAGCATCTGTGCAAAGAGTTGGACTACAGCTAAGCAGCAGCACATACCTGGCCTATGCAGTGTAGCCCTGCACCTGTATGAAACAGCCATGCATTCAGATGCTTTAGTTTGATTCTTTCTAATGAGCTGGGCTCTGCACAAAGGACTGTGCTGACAGAGTAGCAGTGCTCACTCACGTCCTTTCTGGCATCATCTGTGACGGCCTTTGCTGCTCTGCAACTGCTTCGCTTGGGGAGCGAGTGGGAGATCCCTTTTTTATTTCCTTTTTTTTTAGCTTAGCCCCATCTCCACTGGCAAAACCCTCGCTTGGGAGGGAGTCCCCAAAAGCTCAGTGGAGGAAGGCATCTGTGGCAATATGGCTTCATTAAACCTGGGAAGAGAAAACAGGACCCTGGTGCATGCAGCTCCTGCGTGTGGGAACTGGAGTGAATTCCAAACTGGAGTAAATTCCCTCTCGGCACAGAGGGCAGTCCCAGAGGCAGGCTGCTGAGAAGCTGCATGGGCTGGCAGAACAGTCTGTCCCTGCCTGCCAGCCAGCTTCATCTCACGACAGGGTTTCTGCGAGGCAGGAAGAACAAGCTCTGTGTTGCAGTCATTCCTGCCACCAGGCCTGTGTTTCCTTCCTATTTATTTAATTTAAGGATGCCTACTCCACCTCCCTTTGCTATTTACCTCCAGCTTTTCTCTGAAGTTGTTGTCGCACTGCCATGTTTCCATTGGGGAGAATGAAGGCCACAACTGCTCAGGTCCTGCTGACAGGAGCCTGGTTGTGCTGGTTGCTCTTCTACTCACTGCAGGGTGGTCATCTCTGCCATCAGTCTGGCTCCGAGGTGAACAGAGAGGTCTGGTCCCCTCAGCCTGCTGTGACATTCTGGGCAGAATGGCACCGAGGTGGTTTCTTGCTCCGTCACATTGCAGCTTCAGGATTTGCCTCTTACACACTCCTCTTAGCCTCCTCCACCCTGCTGATTCCAGTTTCTTTCCAGGCTCCTCTCCTTTCCTCTGAGGGGATTTCTTTAATATACTCCCACTGGGAAGATACTAGCTTTCATTTTTTGCTGTACAGTATTTTTCTGTCATGTAGGTTTCCCCTGCATTACTTTCATCCTCCAGTACCTCACTGACTTCAGTTAAGTACTGAGTAGCAGAGGCTGTTCAGCAGCTATGGCACGGGGGCTGGATCCCCCAGAGGCTTTAGGTAATGCCATGGGCAGTGCTCTGCCCTTTAGTTGGCCTCAGCCCTGACTTAGGAGCCCTAACAGCATATGGGAATAGATGGCCTGTTGGAAAACAGGTAAGAAACCCACCGAGAAGAGGGTGGTTTACCTAGATGGTAGTGAAACGTAAAGAGGCATTTGCTAAACTGTGCACAACTGCTCCGAGTAAGTGCTCACCTCTGGGCAAGCAGCTGTCCCCCTCCTATTGACGCTTTTGAGCCTGGTGAGAGAGGCAGATCCGACAGGGACTAAGGAATGGGGCTTTGCCAGCAACACTGGCAAAGGGACCACCAGGCAGGAGATGTCCACACATGGCCCACATCTAAACTCCTGTTATCATCTCATCAGCCTAGAAGCCAACTAGACTTAGGTATCTACTGTAGGCTGGGCTTAAGCTCTACATCAAGACTTCCACTGACTATAACGAGGGCTCTGGAAAGTAGCCAAGACCTGTATGTGGCCAGTGGAGTTCAGGAGTTTTGGTCCTTCAGCTGAACCTCATCTGTATTTTCTCCAAGGGCTTGAGACAAACAGGAGAGGTAAGAGAGGCTGCTTTTGGCAGGGGCCTAGTGCCCTCGCTCCCGCACCAAGGAAGGCAGGGCTGACTTGGAGCTGGGTGCTGGCTAGCTGCAGTGTGCCACTGTAAGCACGGACGGCGTGGTCACAGGCTGCTGACCTCGCAGCTCTCGCCTTGTACCAAGAGGCAGGTACCGCTCTCGCCTTTGGCTGATGGTCACTGTTGTGTTACTCAAACGCCGTACCCAGCAGGGGTTTCATACTTACTGTCACGTTCTACATCAGTCATCATTCTCTGTAAATATCTAACTAGCTACCTATCATACTACAGCTGTTCCAGCCTACTAGGTATATACGAATAGAACTGTTTAAAAGTATTATTTATACCAAATTTATACCTGTTAAAACCCCCCCACAAACACAAGAATGCTTCTTTACCTGCCGGATCACAACAGCTTTATCTATCAGTTAAATACATGCTTGCTTTTCCCTTTTTCATGCCTCTTGGTCTGGTTTTCGCATGCCAGAAAAAGAGCTATTTTGATGCTATTGGCTTCAGTCACTTCAAAATATACAGCTTTTGGCATGATGAAATTACATCCTTTGGTGTCTTTCATCTGTGTAAGATGTTTTCTCCCCTTCTTTAATGTGGCTACAGCATGTACATTAAAATATTTTTGAGTAACGTCCAAGCAGCTCTGCGTTTTGTCTTATCCATATCCCTCTGGATTTTAGTGTTTCATGACAGACTCTGATCGTGCCAATATTACACGGCCCAGAAAATTGTTAGCTGGAACGAAGATCTGAAGTGACAGAAAACTGAGTGGGAATGGTGGTGTTCTCCCCTCACCGCGAAGCAGCTGGCACACCGCTTTGGTCTCATGCCCAGTTTTGACACCATCGCTGTGCCTGCAGATACCACACAGGCATAAGAGCCTGACCGCCACCCTGCTTCCCCAGTGAGGCACGGAGCCTGCCGGGCTCCTCGTGCTGCTGCCACCTTGTCTCCTGTCCCCTTCCCCGGCTCTATGCAGGATGGCACAGCAGGGATGGTGCCTTGTCCAGCAGAAACAAAAGTGTTTGCAGCTTTCTGCTACTTGCACACACACGTCATCTACCAAAAATCCTCCCCCCTCCCTCCCCAAGGCATCAGGCAGCACCTGGCATGGGCTGGGCTGAGCCTTCAGCCCCACCACAAGAGAAAGCAAGGCACGGGACAGCTCTTACAGAGCATGCGAACGTAAGCCCTGAATCTGCACACAGGGCTTTAATGGCCACAGCGCTCACTCACCTCACACAGGTACAGGGGCCAGCCTGTGCCCAGGCAGGTGGCCGTGGGGTGGGACTGGAGCTCCAAGCTGCCTGTGCTGTGAGCGAGACACTCGACAGACATGGCCTGAGGTGTCTGAACATCTGCGGCAGGTGCAAATGGAGGGTAAAGCTGGTGGAGCATCACCGCCATGCTCCAGGCGCTGCTTGGCACGAGCTTTTCCAGGGGAAGCACCTCGAGTCACGGGCCCTGCTCCCCAACAGCAAATGATTCAAGCCTTGCTTGCTCTCCAGAGTGCTCTCATAGCAGCACCCCATTCTCTTCCCCTCATCCCCTACTATTATTTTACTTCAACAGTTTTTACAGCAGAAAGCTCTGCTCTGAAGATTCAGTGAACTGGACAACAGAAATGGTGGTAACAGCAAAATGGCACCTGTATTTGTACAGATCCCTCACACAGCCAAGGGTTGGGGTTAGTGTGACTGCGCAGAACAGCCCGGGGAAGGAACAACCCTGCGTTTAACCATTTTCTCTAAGGCATCTGCTTTTCAGTTTTATTCCTGCCAAATATTTAGAAACGTACAACCAGAGAAGGCTCTGCTTTACCTTAAGAAAGAAACTGTTCGTTCTCCTTTCCCCCACAAAAGCATCAGTGCTTTCTCTGGGCTGGTCTGTGTGTTGCTGATTTGGAAGACACATTCGTTTCTGTAGGGCTGCTGACAGCAAGGATGAGGGAGGGTTTCACAAGCCAAACCTAGTCTAGGTTGTCCAACAAGATAATGCAGTTAGGCTGACTAGAGGAGAGCTGCTCTTCATCCTGGAGATTTGTGAGATGACAGCATTTGTACTTGGCTTCAAAGTCCCCCAGCTCTTCTATTAATGTTTCCATCCTGGAACAGACAGAAAGAATCAAACCCTTGTTTACATAATTCAGCATTCATAAAAACCCTTTGCCTATCCCTGAAAGCAAAATGAGTTCTGCACTAAATGGATCTGGCAACTGTACAGGCAGCTAAAACACCAGATTTCAGCTGTGACTGCTTTCCTGAGGGAAGCCATCAGTCCAGGAATCCCCCTCTCCCCCCAGCCCCATCCACAGTCCAGAGCCCAAGGAGAGGGCTGCCTGGGGGCTCCTTACAGGGAGCAGGGCTCCCCCATGCTCCCTTCCACCCTGCCTTGCATGGATGGGGAAAGAAACACACACAAGCCCTGAAGAACAATCTCTGGGGCTAAAAGTGGTTGGGCCTTTTGTTTCTGAAATTCAGATATCTCAGCTGTTTCCAGCTCACAAAATCAAAGCCTGTGGCTCGCCTCTGCCAACTGCCCTTGCAGCTTTGCTGCGGAAAATAGAATTCTGCTGTTCTGTGGTTGCAATCCTCCTCACCCTGAACCCTAAGAGCGGAGTGAAGGTGAAAGGGAAGACTCATGTTATTTAAGCAAAACTGGTTTCTTCAGCCTCAAGAGGAGGACAGCAGGGTGTCCTTAGTTTCAAGGACGAACATGAACATTAGCTTTACTCCAGCAGCAGCAGCAGTTCTCACAAAGACATTTCCTTCATCAGTTCTACCATTTCTGCTTGGCTTCTGCAGGGGCAGTGCAGGTTCCAGTGCCAAAGGCTGTCCTCCAGAGAGCCTGAGGACACCACCACCCAGCTTTAACAGAGACCTGCCTTGTTTGTACAGGTAAATTGGGGGTAGATTACTAAAATCAGCAGTGCAGAAATATGAAAAGGAATTTACTAATGGTTGCTATTCCATTTTTCTTTCCTTAACGTTTGTAGTGGCTGGTATCACCCTTGCTGTAACAAGGCAACTTAAGAACAGCAACATGGAAAATCAGGAAAGCACAACAGTATTCCAGACTGATGGGCTGCTTGATGAATAGCTATTAATTTCTCAGGTTTTTTTCTGTTTTGACGTGTCATTTCTTTAGTTTCCTGACAGGAAAAAATCCCTGATTGTCTTCTTATTCCCAACAGTGATTTCCCCCCCATTGCCCTGGAAGGGGAGCCACCCCACAGCAGTCACTACACCTGCAGGTGGATAGCACAGCAAGAACCAAAGGGCACTACCTGCCTTTCCAGAGGAGGAGATAAAGCAGCACAAAAGGATCTTTTTTTTTGGCACAGCTTGCCTCCAGGGCTGATGAATCAAACAGACCGTGCTGCAAAGATCTACTCTTTATAGGAGAGCCAACTGTCAGTTGCCCACTGAAGTACAAATATTTCACTTGCAGAACAGTGCAGATAATTCATCCAACAAACTTCAGTGGGATTCTCACTATTTTCAAATTATTTGCAGATGTAGTCTGTTTAAAGCAAGTCCTTGGGGCCGCTTGTTCACAGGTACTCATCCAATGCTTGGCACAAGGAAGCCTCTCTTACAGCAGCAACTTTGGGCACACTGTGATGAGGGAAATGATTCAGAAGCGGGTTTTTTTAATGGATTCTGCCTACTGAAACCCCAACGCCTCATCTCCTTGAGATAACACAGCTGCCTCCAACCACACTTGCATGAATGGCAGGAAAAAACCCTTATGTCTAGCAACAAAAAGCTGCAGAGCTTTTCTAGGAAAGCGCCTCATGCCTTTCCAAACACATCAGTGCCCACCACAGCTCATTTATCCTGCTGGCCACGGCCAGGCTTCTCCATGCACGGCTCAGACCGGAGCGCTGACAGTCTGGGTGAGGCTCCCGGCTACCAGGCAGACTGAGAGAGGAGCTGCCCCAAGTAAAACACTTTCAGTTCAGGGCTTCAAGACTGACTGCTTTAAAAAGGGTTCACCTGCTGTAACCTAGCTGCACCAGCCACAAGCGCTGGCAGTCGAAGGGGGATGAGCGTGATCGGGAAGGAGGAGTGAGCAAAGAGCCATGCAGCGCCTCGAGGCAGCCAGCGGCAGTTTTTGCAGCGAGAGCAGGGGTGACAGAGCCATCCCAGCGAGGGAGAAGCACCAAGCAGCTCAGCTTGCTGCCAGCGGGGAAGAGAAGCTGTTACAGAAGAGCCAGAGCAACCTGGAGCCCTGGAGAAAGCAGACAGCCAGTTTTCTACGACAGATTTACCCATAAACTTTGGTGGCCAGAAGGGGCCCACGCCAGACTGACAGATGGCAGGGACATCACCAGCAGAGCATGTTCCCCCTCCCCAGCTATTGCCGGTGCCAAGGGCCGGAGAAGTGCTGTGCAGCACAGCAGAGCTACCTACTTCACGTAGGTTTCAGTCCTACAGGGTTTCACTCACTTGTGTGAAATTGCAGAGGAGACTCAGAAGGTGATGAAACCAACGCCATCAGCCACAGGGAGATTCCAGAGGAGGCTGCAGCCAACCTTGGAATGGGAGATTCCCAGAGGAAAGGTGAAAACAAACAGGACAGCTGCTGGAGGCTCCAACCTTGCAGATGATGGCAAGAAACTGCCAGAGCAGCCTATTCTTATCACCCACAGCCCTGCAGCAGTGAGGCTCAGAGGCACCATTGCTTCTGGACCTCCAGCTTCCCCATTGCAACTGCTGCTCTGCAGCGGGACGCGGCAGCCAAGAGCACTGGCGCCAGGCCACCTGCTGTCCCTTCAGGAGAATCCAAGAGCACAAAGGAGAGAGTGAAGGGACTAAAACTGTCCTGTGAAGGTGCAACAGCAGCAGTGGGTGGTCCCAGAAACAGAGTCCCAAACCCGGGAAACCTTTCCTAGGGCTGAGACACTGAGAACGCCTCTCTTCTCCAAAAGCAAAGCCAGCCAGGAAACTGGCTTGGATGATAAAGTGAAACTGCTTATCCAAAAAGCTGCAGGACTGGAGCAGGATTTCCTCTGGAAGGCCTGAGGACCACTGTCTGGAATGACTCCTGGCACAGAAGCGACGCTCCCACCTGTGCTGGCTGCTGGCCGCTACTGCTGGGGCACAAAGCAGAGCCTGGCAGGGCAGAGCCCAGTGGCTGCAGCCCTACTTCAAAGCAGCTGGACAGGAATTTTGTTAGAAAGGATATACACATGGGGATTTAGTTTGGGAATATGAGATCCTTCCCAGAGACCCAAGGTGAAAAAAACTGGCCCAAGATCTACCCTTATCAGATACTCACATAAAGAAGTCGGTGTTGTTTTGAAAATAAAGTATCCATGTTGGTGAGGCCAAAATGTCACCTGCTTTATTTTAGGTCACTTGCTACCAAGTTCACAGGATTCTTCATGTGCAAATGACAATTAAAAAAATTAGTTAAAAAAAAAATAATCAATGTACATAGCACAAGGGAGATTATTCTTTTGAAAACATGCTTTCATCTAGGAAACATTCTAGTGTTGAGTTTCCTATTTTTTATTTAAATCAGTTATATTAGGAAATAATAAAAATCTCCTTAATTGTATCATATTAGTTCACCTGATCTGTACCCTTTGCTGGTCAAACACCGAGTGCTTGCAAAGGGAAATAATTATATCAAACGCAGCAGCAGATAATATATGGCAGCTCAAAACTTAGAACAGAAACATTCAAGTAGTTGCCATTTTGTAGACAGTTACTTGTGAGCATCATTGCTGCTGTACTACACAGACTGGAAGCAAAAGGATGCAGTGGAAAGACAGATTTAAGGGACTTTCTCTGTATGTGAACCCACTGGCACAGCAGAAACTTACACCAGAGCTTTTGGTGACATTGAGAAGAAAGGCTTCACATCAGCTTTGCACATGACAACAGTTCAGTCACAAAAAACTGCAGCCGCTTGGAGATTGTCTTCACTTGACATTGCTCAGTACTACTTGTCAACCAAGCCTGTGTGAACAGCAGCATTCCTGCACATGTAGTTTATAGTTTTAGCTGTGCTGTGTGCCCTTCCAAAGGCAGAAGTCCAACTCCAGTGATCACTGGCTCACTTTCAGTCAGCTCAGTTTCATTTTTAAGTCAAAACTATGCAAACCTACCCAGGAAGATAATGTAGCAGTTCCTAATGCCACTTTATTATCCTAAATAGAATAACGATTCCCACCCTCTACTTGTATCTCTAATGTCCTTGTCTCTTAGAAATTTCCCCCTATAGAAATCCTGAAGTGGGATATATATTGAGCAACAGACATCCACAAACACAAGTGTACTAGGTAGGCTTCAATTTTTTATAGGACTGTACTCTGGATGTATCCTACAAATACTGCAGAACAGAAAAAATCCACACTCACATACTGCAAAGTGGCACATCTGCAATTAAAACCATCTTCCCACCAGCCCTTGTCTTTCCCAGATCCTTTACAACCCTTGCAGTTAAAAAAAAACCAACTTAAACACACCCCCACTTCCTTCATCCTCCCTAGTCTCTTTCTTAATCAAGATCTGTTTTCCAACTGCTTCTATTCCCACATAGTTACTTTCTTCTGCTGACCCATCCCCTCCTCTCCCATCTCACCCTTTCACTTGCTCCCCCCACCAGTCAATGTGACTTCTCCAGCCAAGCCCAGCTCCCACCCAGGGCCCATCCCATACACCAGCCATTGCAAAAGAGGGACCAATGCTTCATACAGTAGGTTTCAGAGAAATGGGAATTTGCATCCGAGTGAAAGAAAAAATTTTTGAGGGGGGTGGGGGCGGAGAAGGGTTGATCATTGCTTTCAAAAATCACAAGCCTTTTCTACTTGCAATCTTATGCCCACAAGATTCCCTCCTTCTGTTCAAGGAGGACGCAGGATCCCAAACCAACACCTACCATTACCCCCACTTCTGCTCTTCAGAGAGCAAAACTCACAGGAGGCACAATCCACAGACACATCAAGGACGAAGTTGTTTTTCCTGCTCCCCATGGATTCTGTCACAGCAGCTTTCAGCAGGCTGGGCAGTCCCTGATCCACCTGGTCCGCAGTTGCAATGCATGAGCTGCCCCGTCTCAGGCTTGGCCACGGTGCCACTTACCAGAAACTCAACCAAAGATGCACTGGAAACTTCTGGGACAACGGCAGGAGGGACATTCCCACATTCAGTGACAAGGTGGTACATCAGGATGCAATGTCAGCGGCAGGAAAGCCCTCCGACTGCAGGCCAGCCCCTCATGTGATGATTTAATGACAGCAAAGCTATGAAGACAGAAACTTTATAGCTGTGCAGCATACAGCCAGTCATCTAGCAAATAACTTTTGAAATTACTGCTTAGAGAAATCCAGCAGCAACACACCCTTTTCAATTTTGTCAATGAAAATAATAAAAATCAATAGTTGAAGACATCTTTAGAGGGAGCACTGCAGAAAGATACACGCCATTATTAGTTCATGGGTTTTCCAAATTAATCTCTGTAAGTGAACTGTCTAAAGGCACATGCCAGCATCAACTCTTATTTCCAAAGCAGTGTCCCTTCTATGATAAGATATAAAACTGAATTTCTTAATAAAATTCATTTCAAGTCCCTGATGGTCTTCTGAATTTGGTGACAACTTTGATCACTTCAGTAATTCTGAAAGTTTAAAGTTGTGCACAAGTACAAATGGAAACTGTAGGTAACTTATCACAAACCCCCGTGATTCTGAGACTAACCATAATAAACCAAGCTCTTGTCAGGAAAGGCTTGATTTTGCATAGCTGCAAAAGAAATTCCTGCTCCATCTTGCATGCTGAAATGCTGGAGTTTTTCTGCATAATAAATAGGGTACAGCTCAAACATTCAGCCCAACTAAAGTATCTTCCTCCTGAAAACTGAGACAACCAGGAAATTTTTAAACCCCTGGCGAGATTAAAAATTCTCCTGGAGGTAATTGGCTACAGCAGTGCCAGGGAAGCACCTTAAAGCTGATGCTGTTGGGGTTGTCCTGCTGATCAGCAGCATGGAAACCTGTGTCCCACTCCTAGCTCCACAGAGCAGAAACCCAGGCAAGCATCTGGGTAGCTCACACTGCCAGCCAGCTGGAGGCTCAGCCCATCAGGTGCATCACACCTGCATGGTTTGATGTGGTATGAAGTACCTGCTTCAGCAGTGAAGACCACCATTGGATGAGAGGCATGGATCGACTACCTTAACACAGAGCTGCTTGGAGCTCCGGGCTCACTGCCAGCCCATTCCAGCGTCGGCTTTCCTCAGAGCACAGGGCTGGAGCAGGTCTCCTTGGCTGCCACAGTCCCATCTCAGGCTACTGCCTGCTGAACGGAAGATAAGCCCAGTCAGAAGTTCACAAAACACTATTCCTTAGTTAACTGAACTGCGCTCACTCCTGATGGCTGCTCCTGAAATCTTTTTGGCAACAAACAAAAGCTTTCATCTTTTAAAAGGCGATGCTCTTTTCATGCAGAGTCACACACTAACATTCCTTTAGAGCTAAACAAAACTATTCCTTCCCTCTTAATGAAACCTGAAAAAAATGCTGTATTTATCAGTACCTAAGATGATTCTTCTATCGTATCTTGCATTGCTATCATTTTTGAGGTGTATACTACAAAATACAGATAAAAAAAGCCTGATGTCCCCTTTCAACCAAGGTTGGAAACATCTTGGCAGTCTATTAGGGTGCAGAAGGAAATGCTCAGAGTCATTTTTTAATTGTCAAACGAGACAAAGCTGAGATGCCCAAAATATTTTTTTGTTACTAGACACCCTGAGGGGAGAGCACCAGCACACTGGCATCGGACTGCTGCCTTGGCAGAGGAGTCTTCTGTCTCAAGTGAGAGAGGTATTTCAGTGACACACAAGCACACCTCAGTTTCAAAGGTAAACTTTGTAGACTCAAAATTTGCTAAACGCTGCTGAAAGACTAAGGTTGAAAGACATTCTGGGTCTGCCTGGAACCCAGAAAAAAAACCCTAACCAACTTAAAATGGCAGTTTCCCCACTTTGGCGAACCTTTCAAGCACCAGAAGACTGACCAGAAATTCTGTAGGGCAGGAAAGCAGCATGCAGCTACAAAACTTCTAAGATTTACTAATTTTAAACCTTATAAATTGCTGCTGCTGGACAATCAGTACATTTATAGCAGCGCTAAGGATAAGGTTTCAATACAGTGGCATTTTGGGGGAGGCAGTATATATTTAAATGGGAAGTCCGTCAAGTATGAAGTATTTATATCTTACCTGAAAACAATTCCTTTAAAAGCATAAGTTGTTTTTCAAGGTCAATGCAATTATGTATTATTTTAATCTTAATGCTAAAGGAAAACAGAAAGTGCATATTTGCAATGTCAGCAACTTCTGTTAGAGAACTTTGTATTGCTAACCCACCACATACTCTGCCTAGCTTTTGGACCTATATAAAAAACCCAACATGAACCTTACACACTTGTCAGCTGGGTGTAACCACCATCCTAGATTGGATTAAAACAAGTTATAAGGATACAGCTTAACAGTATTAGATTATTGACGTAGTACATACCACACAGCAGCATCATGGTGTAGTTCATACTTGTAACAAAACACCTCAAGGCACTCTGCAAACCTTGTTCTCACCACCTACAGTAGAAGGTGCCCCAGATCTGAAGGAATCAGCAAGCACTTGTCAGCCACCCTAGAGAGGTAGCATATCTTGTGTTTTCCTCTTCAAGGACATGCAATGAGGTGGACATCAAGAAGGCATGCCCTAGGTGCCACCTCAAGATCAAACACTGGAAGACAGCCAGCACCGCTCCCTCCCCAGCAAGTCTCAATCTCCATATCCCAGCCATCTTGCACTGGCTTGGATTTACGAGGGGAACATCGCCAGGCCCCACATCACTACAGTTCACTTCTGGAGAGTTTTACGTACCTGTAACCCTCAAATTATGCTGTACTAATCAAATAATTTAATATCCAATTTATCAAAGTAAGGAAGTCACTTGTTTTCTTTTTCACTAAACCATGGTGAAAAAAGGTCACTGTTTTATTCAGCATCATAGTTACATAACAGTTGTCTGCTTCTATTACTAGAAAGAATTTATTAAAATAGTCCCGAAAGACATCTTTTCTTTCTCCAATGATTTCAAAACTACGCCTTTTAATGCCAATTCCACACAGTCACGGGTTTGATCGGTAGTAGTCAGTTATAGCAATTGTCAAGGCACAAGCTCAGCTCTGCACATCCGCTGCAGCTTGTATTATAAAAGAGATATGCCAGTTACATCTTCACTTAAAAACGCATAATCCCTTTATCATATATTGCAACAGGAGAAATTAACATTAAACACAGACTACGAAAGGTAAAGGATTTATTTCTGATATGATTTGTAGAGTTAAATTAAAAACCTACTGAATACTTTATGTAGATGAACATAACCTTAGTACTTACTTTCTAACAGTTTAATGGTTGGAAGTGTACAACATGAAGTAGGCCTTAGGTTTAATATTGTTCAATTTTGCTTATTGTTAGATGAGATTAAAATACAGTAGCCATCCCTTTAGATTATGTTGCAACACTGATCATGTGCCTTGATAAGTAGGAACAACGATTCATTAAATAAATGGTGATGACATAACATGTAGGGAAGACTTTGGATTGTCTATTTAAAATGTCAACATAATAGGCAATTAAGAATAAAACTTCATTTTAAGTGCACTTCCACATGCTTTGTTTATAATATAGCAAAAACTTCCTATCTTTTTTCCAAACACTTCACTCCCTACTCTAAAGCTGTTCAGTTGAAAATGCACTTTCCCCAGTAAACTTCTCTTTTTTAAAAAAACCATAACTAAAATGTCTACCCTTTTATATGCTAAGAAATGTTTCCTAATTAAAAACACAGTTTATTACAAGACATGTGAAGACAACATATAGTGAAATGAATTTTAATTGTGCTGTGACTAAAGTAAAGTTCTCAAGGCTGCAATTTAACATTCCAAGTTCTCCCTTCCATCTTTATTGATTCTTAAGATTTTGCACAGAAACTCTTTGGGGGCTAGAACAGCAGTAATTGCATCACACTGTTTTCCAAGACTTCAAGTTTCAAAAGCAAACTCTTCAAAAAGTACAGTTCTTGATTTGATTAGATACAGGGACAAAAATATAGCACATACTTGAAGATTACATGGTCTACAAATGATGGCAATATTTTCCTTGGGAGAGTACAGTTTGTTTTCTTGTAAATACTCAAAAAGGCTCAACTTCAAGCAGTAATAAACACAAGCAAAAGTGATTTAACCCTTAAAATAAATATTCAGGAAAACCTCTCTGTACATACAAGTGAAAGAATATGTAACACTTTCACGCTAAAAGAAAAAATAAAGATTTTGTTCATATAAGCAGCTGAAATCTGCTGTTCCAGCCCAATGTCCCCAGTAAAGAAGGGAGGCACAAACACAGGTGACTACTGTAGCTCACTATCTTATGGCCTTTTTGGATAGGGACATCATCACCATCATTTTTTTAATCCCTTTTGTTATATTTATTACAGCATGCCAAATCCTTTGGCATATGTGATGGCCTTCAATAATCTTTCTTTAAGCTTTTCTTTGCTTGAGTACTCCGGAAGCAAAAGTACATTAAAGCATGTGTGAGATGTAGGTAACCTGTGGGGAAAACAAAACAAACAAAAAAAAAGATTTCAGTTCTGGGAACATGAAAAGAAATACAACGCTATTTCACAAATCCAAAACAATGACTTTAAAGAGAATCTACTTTGCTTAAAGATTCAACTGTCAGATTTAACTAAGTTAGTAACTTAAGAGCACAGAATTTGCCTTCATTTATAAACAAACAAGCAAAATGTAGATTATTTTTCTTTTACCTCTCTGTATCTGGCCCATTTTTGGCTATGATCATCTTTAATTTTCCAAGTCCTCCCACAGGGGCTCTGTCTGTGCCTGTTGTAAACTGTAAGAACAGTCTTTTCTGTTCATCTGTAAATGAATGGACTATTTCCCAGAATTCCCTATCAAGGAAGAAATAAAAAAGTAAACTGAGAACTTTCTTTGGTATAAACGAGACTTTCCAAAGTAATTGAACTTTGAAGCTTTAGTAAGTCTAATCAGTCTTCACACCAAGTTTACAAATTGCATTCATAAACCAAAACAGTAATGTATTTACCAATCAATGAGATTCAGAAGCAGAAATATTACCAAAACACTGCATTTTAACTCTTTTTTTAATGTTAATTCAGCTTATAAGTGATCTGCAAACATTCTTCCTTTATTTTGTAATTCCTATTTCCTAAGGAATTTTACTGGGTCCACTACACTATCCATTTCTACTACCTTCTTAAACACCACAGTAAATAAATGAAGCTGCTGCGAAGATTTTCTATCCTAGCAGGAACTAGTTAAGTAGTTAGCAAGGTCTAGAGGACCGAAGATACATGCTTCTCTGACCCTTGTCTTCAGAGAGTTCTCTAATTAAAGGGGACAAGAAAGTAAAAACATTAAAACGTTGGATTTACTTGATTTCTAAATAAAGTTCTACACATGCAAACAAGCCAGTGTTTGTGATTAAATTTTTTTTTTTTAAACAGCAGAGCAGTGGTATTTATTGAAACAGCCCTGTTCATACTGGGGATTATTTAACTATACGGTGTAAGAGAAAGACAAAAAACCCAAAAAAACAGGGAAAAAACCCTCTTAAGCTTTACCAAAGTTCACTGGAAGCTAAAAACAATGCTTGTACTGTCTGCGCTTTCCTAACGACAGTACCTGAGTAAAACAAAATTGTACATAAGACACTTGCATCCTGTACTACAAAAATACTAAATGTTACAGTATTGAATTCATTATGAAGAACAGGCATGTAAAGTGCTTTTAATCTTACAGAAATTAGAAAAAATTACCTAATAATAAGAGAGTCTCTTGTATAGCCACCATCATATTCTGTAGTTTCTTCTAGTGCTTGAAAATCTAAATTCTGTAAGAAGATTACATTTTAAAAAAATGACCACTAATTATATACTTAGGATCAAAAAAGCTCTACTTTCTGGTGTATATTCAGGATTCTTACCCTACTTCCACAAATAAGTAATTCAATTTCCTCTGGTCTAAATAAATATTTCAAAGGAGATTCATTGGTCACCATGTGGAATCCTCTCCGAAAGGCCTTGAACTGCTTTTCTACTGATTTATTGAGTATATAGTCAGCATACAGATTGACAAATTCCTGTAAGGAAAAAATCCCCAGAAAAACCTTAGCACTTTGACACATGCCACTTGAAGAATCTCCCAAAAATACAAGACCCCAAAATACATTTAATTCTGTAATTCTGCATAGATTATCTGGGCTCAGCTTCTGCTCAGCAATAATAAAAAGTAAGTCTCAAATATTTCTGAAATAGGTCAAACACCACATCCAGAAGCTATATATGAATGTATCAATGCTTTCTTTTAAAGAGAAATCTTTTCTGCTTACAACCACACTGTGCTATGGCAATTTTAAAAGGCTTTTAAACTTAAATTGTAAGTGAGACCAAACTTTTATAAAGGGCTACATAATTCTGCAGAGTATGTAAAAATTACAGATTATGTTAAAAGAGAAATTATCTGTGTACCTTTCTATTTTCATTTGTAATAGGAATTTTATCACCATTTTCCTTTAAATCATGCATCATTGGATTGCCAAAGAGATCCGTATGAGATATTTGAAACGTTATCATCATATCATCTTCCACACTTCCTTCATACTCTAGTAAGTCTCTCAAACTCTGGTAAAGAACCTAATAGAAAAGAAATACATCTCTGTCATAAGTAAGTTTCAACAGATTTCACTGAGTAATACCAGAAGACATGAAATCATCTGCCTCAAAAAGGGTAGTCACATTCTACGACACAAGTGTCCTAAGATCGCCCATAACAGTTCAAAGGTATATTAAGCTCAGTGTTTGTAAAAAAAAGCCAATAGCAGATATTAAGGAAAGAAAAAAAAGAAACATGGTAATGAGCGGTAACTCCCTTAGAATAGCCTATCAGTACTCAGGAATCTTCCTAAATGCAATGGTCAGCTCTGTAGCTTAGAGCCACTGACCTCTTCCTCTTAACTCTTTGGAAACTGTATTTACTTTTGGCATCCAGAACATCTCACACCAGTAAGCTGAACGTGTATGTGTTCAAGAAAACACTGTATTTTATATCAGATAAAATTCAGGCAGCAGACTTTTATCGTCTACATCTTGATATAAAACTCAAAAAAACCTAGGAAGTACTCTTGAAGCAACACAGATGGGGCAGTCATTAAAGTAAGAAAACATTTACGCATTAAAAAAATATTCACAAGTTAGGGCAGAATTTGCAAAGTGGAATCTGAAATTACTTGTAAGAGTTTGCTCTGTTCAAAGGAGCAACCAGCCTTCCTCCCTGCTATGCCTTAGGAAAAGCCCAAGACTCTCTCGGAAACCAAAGGCTATACAGAAAAGGAACAATTATTTGGCGGAGTCACAGGTGTAGGACTCAAGAATGCAAAGTGAAGGTAAAAGCAACAACTGAGTGCACTGTATTTTTATAGCAAAGTAGAAGTAATACATTTCCCCTCAATGTTTTAATCGTAGAAAGTTTACATGTAAGCCTCATCCTCTCACTATCTGTGTCCTTTTTATTCTTTCACAGCACCTTTAAAAATAACTTGCACTGAAAATGACTGGACTCAGAACCGTTGGTGGTGAGGGCTAGCGAACACCCTATCCTCCATGCTCTAGAGCATTAGAAAAAGCATTGGGAGGCTTGACTACTGCAAATTTAATTTTTGGTTTGAGAAGCTCTGAAGTAAGTGTTTAAGTCATATTAGAATACAAAGAGTTTAAATAGGATTATTTTAAAAGAAGTCAGTGTAGGTGTCAGAGGAGACACATAAGAGTAGGGGAGAAAAATTCAGAAATTATTTGACTGCCTTGTTCCACAGAAATAAATCCACTTTTTCTGTCATAAGAAGTTTTGAGTATGTAATAAAAAGTATAGGCAACTGGGAGCACTGTGTATTTCTCAACATCATTTTACTGATAAACTAGTCAAAACTGGCATACTGTTGTATGTAGCCATCCAAAGCAGACCGGATAACCCTTTTTGATTACACATGCTTCATTTTCTGATTAAACAAAAATGACAGGCAAGTTCTTTTAAACAGTATCATTTTACTCATCTTTTCTGAATAGCTGAAGATTTTGCATAACTGCTTATGAAAAGGGAAACGTCCCACCATTTGAAATGAAGCACACTAGTAACTCATACTAGCTAGCATGAGGGAAAGCTACTGGTGATCTTTGAAGATGGAGCAGGGCCCAGACATCCTGCACACATGCTTCTATGCTCTACCTACTAAAGCATGTGCCCAGCTTAAGGCTTTTGTGTAGCCACTTGGCTGCAGAGGGGCGGGGGAAGATGGACACCAATCGCTGCACCCAAACTGTAGGGATACCCATGAACTGCCTCATGTGTCTTGCTTTAGACAAAAAACCAGTACCAACATCACACCTTTGCATGTCTACAGTCACTTTCACATTTTTCATAGAAATCTACTTCTGCAAATAGATATAGCAATTTAGGTAGTATGTAAAAAAACAGAACAAAGCTTTATCAATACCCAGCCCTATTTGTTGACTTGACAATTCTGCCTCTTCCAAATGAGATATAGTAAGAGTTTTTATTGTTTATGAATTTAACAAATACAGACTCTTCACACAGGTCACTGGTTATTTTGCTTCCACTTTGACAGTGATCTTGGTGTAATTTAAGTCTAGATTAAGTTATTGCATGAAATATGCATTAATAAACTCAAAGAACATAATTAACTTACAGGATGAGAGTCTGCCAGATCACGGAAAGTTCCTTTTTTGCCCATTAGCTTCCTGTAGACAACCATGGGGAAATGTACATCCAGTATACAGTTATTGTAAATAGCCAGACCAAGTACTATGCCAATCAGCGTAAACTGACCCTCAGTTTCAAAAGAGGACGGATTAAACCAAAACAGTTTTGTAGATTCATCATATGTGAACATCCCTGTAACATTAAAAAAAAAAAAAAAAAAAAGACGTTGAATATGGTTACATTTCAATAAAAATTACCTGTAAAACATACGATTATAAACCTATTTGCATTAGAATGCCTCTAAAACATGTTTAACTTCACATTATACTGAATTTAATGGCAAAGAGAAGCTACTCACCTTAGGGTAATTGGAGCTGCTCAAAGTACTGCTACTCACATTACCACTAAAAGTATGCAGAAGACCTATGATACGACATCCTGCAACACCCACTGATGCTGTACACACACAACCTTTCATCCCCTTTCATTACTGAGGAAGCAGCAGCACGTTGTCAGCATAGATTGTAACTTTGATAAATACAACAGTGCAAGAAAAGAACACAATCAAAACCCACGTGGATGAAATAATCCTGAAGAACTCCAATTACTACAAAGTTATAGCCTTTCCTCAAAGGCTTTTCCAGGCCAGTTCTAGCAAAGGAACAGGACTAGATGCAGCCTTACTAACTGGAAGCTATGATGATCAAGCAGGGATTAACTATCACATATGATCTTAAGAGTTAAGATGCCCAACAGATTTGTTTGTTTAAAGGTACCCAACAGGGTCCCCTGTTGCTGCAGCTATCACACACATCATAGCTTGAGGGGAAAATATAACATGGGACTTGTTTCACTTGTTTCACAACCCCTTCAAGGAGGGGTTGCAATTTTAACAGTTGAAAAGGAGAGGTTTTGCTTTTTCTCCCCCCATCCCTTCATCTGATTCAGCTCACTATTTCAGATGACCAATGTCCTGCCAAGTTCACAAGCTGAGTACCTTCACAAAAGGCTTCAACCAACAGCTGAACCGGCACATGCGAGGAACTGGAGGGAGCGGATAAGACTGTACAGACAAGAGAAGGGCAAAGAGTCCTTTACCATTTTGGCTCTAGCAAACCACTAGATTAGCTCTTGTTTATGAAACCAGAGTTTGTGTACAGGCAATAAACTATTTAAATGAGTCCCACAGTAAACCCCATTTCTCGCGTAACTAGATACTGAAAGCAAGGCAAATGAAAAACCCAATAGACTTAAGGGGAGAGAGAGAGAGAGACACCATCCTGGACAAGTATAGTCCCAGTGACCTGTTGCTTGTACAGCTAAGTCTCATGATTTCCAGGCAGCACCTAAGGAAAAGTGGCAAGCTCCTTCCTTCCAACACACCAGAAGTTAGATGCATGTAGTTCATGTTCTTGAACACATTTGCCACAAGGATTTACCTTGTTGGCTCTTAAATGATATGCTTATTTACAGCCTATGGAGATGTACAAATTGATTACAAAGCCACACAGACAGAGCCACAAAATTACCCCGAAGACTGAAAACAAGATCTGAAAATAAGATGTCATCTTCAGCCAAGAGATAAAGCCTGAATTCTCATTCAATGTAACAAAATGAACTGCAAACTTATTCAGAGACTCTGTCTATTCCCCAAAGTTCAAGATTATTTATCTCAGCAAGGTGCTAGGACAGGGTCAGCTATTAGGGGAGCACACAGTCTAATACATCAGGTAAGGCAACTGGATATCAAAAATGGATGAGCAACACAAGCATATATAGGAGAAACATAGAAGAAAAACATAGGAGAAAAACAGAAGCCTGCATTCCATTTTCTGCATTGACTGAAGTAACTTCTGGGTTACTAGCACAGTCAAAGCAATGATTTATACTTTCTGAAAGATGATGGAAGAATTAAACAGCCAAAACAAACAACTGCAGCAAATGTCTAATGATGAAGGACTAACAGTTCACCCAGACCCGCATCTGGAAACTCTAATATGAAATACAGTGTTTTATTCACTGACCAAAATTAAGGCTATAGTACATCAAAATCATAGTAAAATACCAGAAGAAACTAGAAGCTGCAATAAGGGGAAAACAATTGTATAGTGTTGCTAGGAATATTACATGAAGTTATTCCTTCTTCCCTTTTACCATGGTGACTGTTGGTACTAAATCTAATATTTCATCTGAGTTATTGGCCCCTTTGAGTAAAACTTTAAGGTAGTTTAATATGAAAACACTTGAAACGTAATGGTAAAGAAACTATTACAGCAATAAACATCACTCCACACATACCCATCAGAGGACAGACATTTTAAATTCCATTTAAAGGATTTCCTTAACTTTATCTGGTAAATAAAGTGTTTACAAATCAAAAGTCACACTTTGTATATATGGTGTGTAAACTGTTATACTGCAGTGTGTATTAATAGGTGCAAAAGAAAAGACTGAATGCAAACTACATTTTCTGCTTTTACACATTTATGCCTTTCTTTTTCAAAGTTGATATGAATACAAAAATCATACATACATTTTTGTATTTTGAATATAGAAGTATAATTTAAAATATGCATGCACATCTATTACCCATCTTTACACACAGGGAGCACATATACACTGGCTGGATCTTAGCTGAATCAGACTTCAATTACTAAATAGGAGTATTTCAACATAGGCACCCCACACAACTCAGGTCAGAAATATGTTTCGCATTGGAAATACAACTTCATCAGTCAAAGTACTAAGACTTCCTTTTTTTGCCATACTCTAATTTATTCCAAGTAACCTTGCTAATTCAGATTCCAAATCTCTCCAAGTTTATAGCAGTTATTAGAGTAAGTAAGACTTGTTCTATGGATCTGTATCACTTGTAACAACAACTGACTTGTGTGCAGTGAAAGGGAAATGCTAGATTCTGGTACCAGTTCTGGGGACTTCCTCTTTAACCCAATCAAAATTCATTTCTGTGTTTCTTCATCAATCTTCTAAGCTACAAAATCAACAGCTTTCCTTTTTAAACAGTTCAATGAACCCAAATTAACTAATGGCCATAAGCTGTTGAGCTTCTTTAATGGAAGCCGTTACAGGAACTACAAAGTGAATCATATTTCACATAAACTATGAAGTTAGTATAGGATCCTGGTAGGTCTCGTTTCTATTCTAACTCAAAGTATTTTTAAAATTTTAATCTTTTCAGAACAGCAGACAAACTGCATATTAATAGCAGCATGTCCTTGCATGTGTAAAGATGGAAGCATAAAAGACTGGTAGAGGGAGCAAGGGAAATAAAAAAAAAAAGATGGAAATGTGACTGTTAAAACACAAATATAAAACTATCTCCAATATATGAAATTACTGCTAATTCTTAACCAACTACAATCAAATTTGACATTACTGCCATACTTTGGATCTGTACCCTTCTTAGATGAAATCATTAGAAGAACTGAAACTATCAGATCTTTTAAGCTGGAGGAAGGGGAGGAAATAACTCAGAAACTCACCATAGTCCTACTCTGGTTTTATTGCAGAAGCTCTTCCTCTTTGGTATGATTACTAATTCTAGAAGCTAATCACAAAGCAAAGCGAGGAGAAAGGTGAGAGAACAAACAAAGGAACCCTGCAAAGAAACCCTATACTACTGATTTTTATCTACACAAGCAATGGTAGCTTTCGCTAACTATACAGTTATTTCTTTCATCGTTCCTCCTCAGGAGGATGACTGATGATGCCATAGTGAGCCTCAACTGGGTCAGTACTCATGATCACTAAGAAATCAAGAGCTTCAGAGAAGCAGTAGCAGATACAGGCAGGCACTGCATAAATATAGAACAGCCCAGGTTGGAAGGGATCTTAAAAGACCATCTGGTCCAACCTTTCATGGGAAAAATCTCATACATTAGTAAATTATTAGAACACGTACCAATATCTGGATTGAAGATTTCTTCCACAACCAGTTGAAAAAATTCTTTGGAAACACCTCCTTCATCTACCCCTTGCTCTCCTTCAAATTCAACATACAATTGCTTCTTCAAGTCTGCAGGATTTTCCATGGCAATCATCTCTAGCTATTGAGTGAACAGACAAAAGTAATTCATTAATAAATCTGTTTACTAGAAGAGTCAATTGAGTATCAAATACCGAAATCAAAACTACCCTCCAAAGCTAAGAAGAAAGCAAGTTTAAGTTACAACAGTAAAATATCAGAAACCAATAGTAATGCTAAATCACTCTAAGAATGTATTAGAATTTGGGGATTAATGCAGCAAGAAACTGGCTAACAGATCTGATCTGTTGGCCTTCTCCATTTCTAGTCTTTTAAGTGCTTACTTTAAACAAGTTAGCATTGTGCTAATTCTCAGAAAACAGTATGAAACCAAGATGCATTACTAGGATAATTAAATTCATCTGACAATGAAAGAGACTGCAGTCTGATCTACATGTTTGACAACAAATGGTTTTGTGAAGGCATTACACAGATATGTTTTCAGATCCTTCATGTGATAATTTACAGTGGAAGACAGAACACAAGCCTCTGACTAGCAGTTGCGTATCACAAAGAGCTGAGGAACCCCCCTGCCCCAGAATAAACCCACACTAATATATTAGTCAAATCCATCCCCATTCCTCTTGACCCTAATGAAGAAGTCTCAGAAATCTCTTGCTCTTATTTCTTCAGTGCCTTTGAACAGGTCTACCACATTGCTTCCATGAAAGTGAAAGTTCAGTTAAGGTCAAATAGAAGTTGTGACATTTCATAGGAAAGGGTCTCATGTCTATATAAAGGCCATTACAGGTCTTTCACTTTCTTCCAACAAAAATGTATCCTTTCAGTAAATCAAAAGTTATGCAACAATATTTTGCAGCTGAGAAGAAATATGCTGCTTAAAAGCATAAACGTTGGTTAAACCTGTGCAGCATGATTACATTAAACATACCTACATGGCAAAGAAAACTCAACAGCAGTAAAGTAAGGCACAGATGGATGTGTACACCAAGACTGTATCACTGGTGAGATTTGCCTCTAATCTGGGCCAGTGCAAACTGCACTTACCAGCATGTGTCCTTCGCACGCTGAACCATTTATTTTTATTTCACTACCCTACCTTACGCAGACACACATGCCAATCCATTCTTTATGTGCCAGAATTTTACTACAGAAGTATAAAGGAAAACAGGAACAGAGCAGAGGATAAAGCCAACAATGACGACACCATCAACTCATAAAATGACACCACCAGTAAGATACATTTTCTCCTGGTAACCGCCAAGTTAGCCATGTTTCAAGCAGCATAACAGGGGCAGATGGGTGACAGACTTAAGGCAGTTGGTGTAACGTGTTTGAAGACTTTGAAGCTCCTCACGCAAGAGAATTATGTGGAGAAAGAATTGCACTAACTGGTACCAAAAACCAGTATGAGGAAAATGGAGCGTAACACTACAGAATATAAAGCTCAGTTAAAAAAATGGAGGCAAGCCACGTAGATTCCAATAATGAATGCAAGTCAGATTAGCTAATTGAGATATCTACTAAATTATAAGATTATCCAGAAAACTAAGTTATGTACTACATAAAATATTCAGTATTCTATTGTACATCATTTGCAATGAACTATTTTCGCCCTAAGGAAACCAAATAACATTTATTCTTTGAAATTCACTGTATTTTATCAAGAATACTTCTGCAGCAAAAACATGTTGCAGTCCCATCCTCCCTCCGCCACTGGTATTTCCATCACATGCTTTCCACAACAGCGTAGTTTTGCATCTTGCCTTTCATGCGAATCATGAAATTATGCATCTCATAGACCTGTAAAAAATTTTTCCTCCTATCCAGGAAGAAAATGGAGCTTACGCCATGTTCCAAATACAACTGAGACTTTTTAAAAACAGAGAATTAGCATTTATTTTAAGACCATAAGTACAGGTTATACATTCAAGCTGGACAGACAGAAGTTCTTCTACTTGAATCCCTTCTACTTACAACTGACACTAATAATGCTTTCTTTTCTTCTCCCCAGTCATGACTTCACTGGCTTTGTAGTATTTACCACCAGCAATTTACTATTTTGTAAGGTTTATGAATTTTGATGAGTTCTGAGAAAGCAAGTATTGCCTCTGCATTTCTTTTGGGACAGCAACCCTTTGTCGTAGTATGAAGACTTTCTTGTGTCATAGGAATACACTTAGTATAAGGAGAGTGGCTAATACTTATACATATAAAGTAATTAAAATTATTTCCAAATGATTTTTTGGCTGAGAACTACGCTGCAATGAGGTATGTAAAAGAAAAGCAATATTAAAAAAATGGGAAGGACATACTCTTAGTTGAGCAAATGTTGACTGAGTAGATTTGAATGGTGCACTGGATGTCTGTGAGGGAGTCAGAGAAAGGATTACCAAAAAGCCAGTACTTTGAGTCAAAGCCTAATGTTCTTTGAAGTAGATTCTATAAACAGGACAATGTTGCTGAGCTGCTCAACTGAAGGTTGCGGGTTTAGCTGCTCCTTTGAACATCTGCATCTCAACACTGATGCTTCACAAGAAAACTGGAACTCCGTGGAAAACACAGCATTAGTCATGACAGTAGAGAGGCACTGAATTTTAGTAGAACTGCAGCAGTGTTTCTACAGCAAGGAAATATGAACTTCAGTTTAAGGTTGTCTGTTTTTTTAAATAATCAGAGTTGTCTCAGTCATGTCAACACAGATGCTGCTGAATAAACCCAATCTATGTGTGTGTGTGAATTCCCAAAGTTTTAGAAGCTAATATGTTTTCTGTCATAATGGTTTGACTGGCAAAGCAGATGATGAAGTCATTACATTTTCCAGGGACTTCTCAAAGAGCATGTGTAAAGCATGCGTGTAGCAGCAGCAGCAAAAATTGATTATCTATAAATTGAAAAGCTGAAAGCTGAGACATGATGTTGTGAAGAATAGCTGTATTTTGTTGGCTGAGACATGGTCTTGTGCCACAGGATTAAGAGACTGTATGATGTTCTTTGCTTATGGAACAACATTGTGCTTTCCTGAAAGACTGGAATCTTCCACTGCCTAAAAGAACTATGACAACATTTAAAAGCTTAACATAACACCACAGTTTGGCTACCTTCTTAAAACTGATAGCAACTGAAGCAATCTCTATTCAGTTAAAAATGATCAAAAAACCCCTCAAGTTCTAGCAATATAACATAAAAGTTCTCTTTAACACAGTCACAGGAATACTTTCTACACTAGAAGGCAGAAGTGACATGAACACAACTACTTCAAGTTTGAAAGTACCCGTGACACATCATCATGTAAGTTGGTCACTACATTTTTCTGCAAAATGGTATGTGAAGTCGTATTTAAAGTGACTTAAGAAGCATCCTCTCAAACTGTACTTTATGGTTCATGCATACACTTGCCAGCAGAGCTTGCATGCATCAACAGTCACACATATTCTGCATGCAATCAAGGCATACATACCAGTGTCAAGATTTTCAAATGAACACACATCAACATCAATTTAGTCTAAGAGAACCTCAAAGCTCCTGAAGTACTTTGTTGCTAATATACTATGAGAGGATCTGCCTACTGGCTTCGGTTGCCACGTAAGTTTTTGCACATCAGTATATTCAGCAGTCTCATTTACAAGGAAGAGAGGCTTGCTGCCTGCCAGCTGTCTACATTCAATGTGAAATTTACCAAAGTGAGTTTCTAATTTGCAAGTACCAGCCAGACTCTGCTGAAGGAATCCACCACATTTTCACTTGCAGAACTTGTGTGTCATAACTCGCACCCTTTAAATTACTGCTACCTGAAAATAAATCCACATACAATGTAGGGCATGGGGGTGGGAAAAGTAAACTCAGAGGAAGGGGATGAAAGAAATAGCTGTTGGGGGATGAAGAGGCAGAAGAGGGGATTTAAGGATAAACTTTCTTTCATTACTACCACATCCATGTAACACGACTCAGCAGGAGGACAGCTAACCTCTTAAACCCATTAAGACTCCAAAAAGCATGTTAACTGCTTTCAACTGCAAACTGAGCTACCACCTCCCAGATATAAGGGTACCTTAATAAAACTGGGGACTAGCACTTCACCAGTTCCAAAATTTCCCTCCCCACCCCAGTGACTTTTCAGGCCAACATACAAACAAATAAATATACAATAAGTATATAATACAAAGAAAGCATGTTTCATTAAGTCCACTTCAACAACAACAAAAAAAGTCTCTGATGCACGTTTCATGCATGCAAAGAAATTGAACAATGAATCTGTAAATAAAATTTTTTGCTTACATGTATGTGCTCCAGGGTGAACTAAGATTCTCATAATAAGCAACTTCAAACAAGTGATTGCTTCAAAGTTATTTAAAAGTTACTGCTTCAAATTCTCAATAAGAGAAAAAATCCTCCAGGTATAGTTAAAAAAAAACAAATCACTTACCAGTGCTCACATTTGTTTTAGTGAAGTCCAAAAAGTGGGAAGATGTACATACGAATTCTAAAATGTTTAAATATTAAGTATCGATAAGAGAAAAGCAGCTTGGTGATAACTTAATTAGCCTGTCTAACTAGCAAAGAAAGACCAGTACTTTGTCCATTTGCAAGAAGAAATTATGAAGGCTGGTCATTACATTTGCTTGAAAAATATCTAACATCAATACGGAAAATATGAGTAAGATCATCTCAACCTCATTTTAATCAATATATCTGAAAATGCTTTTATCAGGAAGTTAAGAGTCATTCCATATACAGTCAAAAAAAGTCTGCACTGATGTTCTGTAAAGACACAGGTCTAGTGACATGAGTATGTAATTACTTATAATTCAAACAAGACTAAGTATTCAAACCCCATGAGTAACAAAAAAAAGGCAATTCAAGGGTAAAAATATTTGTAATCATAATAACTTACCTGTAATGTAAGCATATTTGGAAACATTTTGCCACTGAACAGATTCTAAGAATATGCTTTTACTACTGAAGACTATCATTCTGGCAAGATCTTTGTGATAGTTTTCAGTGAGACCCTTCCAAAGTTCAATACTGTACCCAACACTGCAACCATCACTGATGCAAACCCATATAACGTAGCTTTCATTCAGGTTTGATGCTGCCAGTGCTGCTACAGAAGCACATGGTACCCATCTTTGACTATAATCAGAGATAAAGCAAGTTATTTAAGGATTAGGACATAAGATTGAACATCTTCCTCCAGACCTGTTTCATAGAAATTAAGAAATGGAAACCAATGGTCAAAGCTATGAAAATCACTCTCAACCTGTTACAGGAAGTCCCTATAACAGCAGCATGCAATCTTACACAGATCAGGCACTCGCTGAAGAAACTGCAAGATGACAGTGTGGAACAGTATTTTCCCTACAATACTTTCCCAGCTACCAGCAGACTTGCATCTTAGACTTTCTGAGGTTTCTGTGTAGGTCACAGCAAAATGCCCTGTCATTACCTTTCGATGGATCTTTCTTTCACGAAGAGCTACAAGTTCTGGGTAAAGACATCCATAATTTTAAGATACAGTGTGGGCAAATTATGTCTTTTTGCTTGTTAGGCCTGCTTCCTGATAATATGACTGGGTGCTACCAGTTCAGAAAACCAGTATTTCCCATCCAAATTAGCCATGCCATCTTTTATGTGCTCTCCGTCACCATCTTTACCATTAAGAGGACTTTGCAATCTCTGTGAAGAGACTCCAAACTCTCCAAATGTGTTTCTATTGCATCTTTTTTGATATTAAACTGAGAAGAAACAAATGAAAGCAAATCATAGTCAATAGAGACTGAATTGTTCCATCCATTCCTTTCTTAACTCCTAACACTTCCCCAGGAATATTTAAAATCTCTTCCCTGAGTACTGATACTTTATATCATCAGTTAAAACATATCAATAGTTAAAAGGTGACTTCTGTACCCACTACATACATTTATCAACACAGTTGTCTCTAAGCCCACATCATCTCACAACAGCTACTTTGTTGTATTTTTGAAGTGGCACATACTCCCTTCCTCCAGCTAGGATGGCGACTCTTCATTCATCTCCATTTTACTGAACATAATCTATTTTCCACTTTTGAGAAATGCCTGACCTGCACATGGTCTCGTTGACTAACGCTGCAGTTCAGCTCAGACTACTTGCATTCAGAACAATTTTATCTTTTTTCTTTATTTTCTGTCTCGGAATAAACAGTTTAAAATTCTTACTCTCCTGGGGGGTTTGACAGAGTCAGATCACCATAATTTAGCATGTTCTGACAGCTTAAATTAACAGCCCTAGGAGGATCCATGGCAACTACCCAGGCACGTGCTCGTAGACTGCTAGATTGTGCAAGGGCTGCTACAAGAGCATCACAATTTAAATTAGTATGTTTGAGCTTAATCTGATTTAAATTACCATGGTTTCCAACAGCCCAAGAGTGTGCACAGTGGTGACTGCTGTGGCCCCACTGTGATACAGCAGCTGCACCAACTTGATGTTGCCCATGAGCTTTCTAAGCAACACTAAACATATTTTTTGTCCTCAAAGATTTCAACTTCCTTCCACAACAAGCACTATGTGGGAGAACGCCCTTTCTAGTATTTACAGGTTTTCCTTCCCATCATCATCATGAGGAGGAAGGTCTGCTTCCTCTCTGCTGGAACTGATATTAAAACAAACACTTCCCTAAAACCAAGCTCTTATGCTTTTTTAGCCCATCCTCTCCTAAACAGATGGTACCGTCCCTCTTTTTCCCAGTATGTACGTATCTCAAAGCTGAACAGTCGAGGAAATAAACTCCATTACACTAACATGACAAAACACAACTGGATACAACAGTAAGTCTGATAGGTAGTGAAATTACAAAGAGTATTCTTTAATTAGAAAACTGTACACAGCAGGCTTTAATCTTAAAACAGTGTATTTCTCATTTACCTAAAATTGGGTTTACAGACAGAACCCATTTCTACATTGCAATTTTATTTGTCCTGCTGGTACTGGAGACAAATGTTTTCCCTCCTCAGTCATATCATCAGCAATTCCCATGAAGCAGCTAACCCATCTGGAAGTTTGTATGTACACAGAAAAATCAAGGTGGGAGCTTGTTTAGGGCTCTCACAATTGAGCTTCAGTACCAGTTAAAAGTCACCAGATTTAACTAAAAGTAACAGCTGAGCTGAGAGGCAAAACCAGGTACTTTCCTCAGAGTCTCTCCAAATACCTGCCTGGCTCTTCAGCAACAAGCTGTAAAGCCACGGTTAAATTTAAAATTTTGTGAACAATGTTGTGCTTTAATAGCAGAACACAGAAAAATAACACCTTTAAGGAAAAAAATAAGAGTCCTAAAATTAAAGAACATGTTTATCTAAAAAAGTTTACAGTGGAATACTCTGTATAGTTTGTATCTTGTATAATTCTCATCTTCCAAAGATATGTCAAAAAATAGCTTTCAATTTTACTTTAAAATCCAGCATATTCAGAAACAGGCTGCTCTCACAGTTCTCAGGTACTAACAGGTCTGTCTTCTTTCTCAGTTACATCATATTTGCACCAAATTGCAACAATGCTTAGAAGTCCACATGAAGAGCACACAACTGAAAGGTTTTAATTCCAACTTCCATCTAAAAACCCCTACTATCAGAAGATGATCCAAAACACTCCAGAGGACAAAGTACTGAAAGAGAAGTTGGTCATTCTCACTATTAAGAGCTGTAACAGCACAGAATCTATTAAAATTCTTAAGGGGAATAAGAACTATTTGGCACTTCAAAACATTTAAGTCTGCAACCGCCCCGAGTAGAATTAACTCCGCTGAACACACAAATCTCCAGCAGCACACTTAAAATTCAAACTTAATATGGTACAGGTATTTGAGTTTCTTCTAGGGGAGATCTAGTAAATAAAACACTGCACTTGCATGCAGTCCTTTTTCAGTTAGTCAAAGTCCAGGTAGTTTGCACTAGTCAGAACCAACAAACCTAAGTTCCACGTTACTGTGTGACTTACCCGGACGAGCGCATCATCTATGATGTGATCACGTCTCACTTTAAGTCGCAAATAGGGGTTGAGCTGCTGTCCTTGAACTAAGCTGTAGAGCACAGTTATGCGTCTTTCACTGTACATCCGGATTCTATTGTCATAATACAATCCCAGGTTCTTGGTAACAGCATTCAATATGAAGGGGCAGGTCATAAAAGAGAATTTATTTTCTGTTTCTACTTTGAAGAAAGTGTAGTCTTTGTCCATTTCTAGAACATCATTCAGTGGTTCATTAATAAATTCTTCAAAAGGGATAAGTGGTTTTCTGCAATCTATAGTTTTAACACCAAGTTCAGTTTCCAGTGGGTCCACACGAGGACCTTTTTTATTCCTTCTCTCCTCACCCAACAGCTCTTGAAGAGTTAGTTCACTTGATTCTGGGATGGGTTCTTCATCTTCTTCTTCATTATGATCTGTATCCACATCCCCTCCTACTACATTTGCATAGTAAACCATTTTCAAGCACTTTGAAGCAGCAACAACAGCATCATCATCATTCACTAGGTTACGACTATTGAACTCATTGCTTATGACTTTGTAAGTAATAAGCTGCTGAAATGTTTCCATCATTCTCCGAATCTGGTCTGCTCTGTACTTAGACCACAATCTGACCAGTTTTGCTTGAGCTGCAAGGGGTAGTTTGCTCATTGCTTTGCAAAACAATGGTAGAGCCATTTCCAGATATTCTGGGCTATGAAGATTGCCATTCTCCATAACGATAATAAACAAATTCAGATAGTTAGGATCCCGAGAGTACACATTATGGTAAGTCAAGTCACATTCCACATTAGGTGACAAGTACACGAGTGCATTTAAAAAGGCAGTTTCTATTTTTTCATTAGAAAGTAATCTATCATAGACCCGTCTGACTGCTTCAATATCTACAGACACTTCATCTGGGCCTAGCTTTTGGAGGTTATTATCTCCCTGTGTGTTATCACCTATTCTTGACGACGAAGATGATGATGCACCTGAATCTTCTTCCATAGCAGCAGCCGAACAGGCAGCTTTTTCCTTTTCATCTTCATCTTTGTCTTCATCCTTTCCTTGAAGGGACTTGAGCTCCTCCTTGGTGTGCTGTTTGGCTTTTCGGAAACTCTGTACCAATGCTTCAGCACTAGAAAATACTCTCCCAATCACCCGGATTAAAGGGGAATAATCCTCTTTCTCTCGACACAGTTCAAAAATTTCATATATCTTGTCTTCTGTTAGAAAAGTCACATCTATAAAAAGATAAAGTATTAACTTCATTAAGATAAAAATTTAAAAAAATACTTGTACTTTGCTCATGAAATCTGTGTATCATATCATCATTAACACTGGAAAAACAGTGTCAATGCTGGGTAAATTCAAGACATACTTCATAATTTCATTAGCATGAAGAATCATGATTTCATTCACTATGATTTTGTAAAATATATTATTCATGGATGTTGATCAGAGAACATGCTCAATGGTAAAAGTGTTTTCCAGCCAATTAACTATATTTGGAAGTTAACAGTATTCTATCATTTGAACAAGAGCAACTAAATCAATCAGTAAGATGTTTAAAGGATTTAACGAGTCTTCTGGTAAATCTGCACAGTTAATTAAGTCACTAAACTATACACAAACTAAACTGTATCAACCTCTTTTCAAACACAGCACATGCAAATGGACTTCACACACTCGTTCTCCCCCCTTAAAAACAGGTCTTGAAGAAAGAATTCAGTAATTTGTTTTGTATATTAATGGGAATGTAAGATTTCTTACTTCTATTTTTAATGCTTTCTGCAACTGTTTAGTATAAAAGCTGATGCCTGAAAATCCTCCCAAAACCACAAAATATGCTCAGAAATTTATGCTGCCCTCTAAATTATACACTCAGTTAGGCATATCGGTTATTTCTTTGTACATCAGGCCTCACAGATAAACAACTTGAGTATACTCATCAATGTGCTATTCAGATAAACAAGCTGCTTTACATACATCATCTGCATGGGCTCCAAATACCTGTCTGTTCCCCTTCACCTGCAAACCCCTGATATGAAGTCATCTGGTGGTCCATTTGTTATTTGGAGTCTTCCTTTCTCTTTAGAAAAGAGAAGGAGAAAACATTACTTATAGCTTTCTATGCTACTTCTCAAACAGAACCCACAGATGCTTTCACACCAAGTGATGATTTGGAGTAGCATTACCACATGATCAGACCCTGAAAAGGTGTTCTAGGCTAAGCAGATTCTTCTAAACTGACACATAATTTAAAACTAAAACTGAACCTGTTTAATAGCATCTCTGGAGATCTAAAAACACACACATCACAGCACTGTGTTCACCAACAATGCTGGAACAACCACCCCTGCAGAAAGAAGGAAGCACACCATTTTAATAAAGACGGTTATATGTTAAAGTATTTTGAAATGTGATTGCCTACACTAACATTCATTCCAAGCAATCATTCAGTTAAAAAATACAAACTAAATGATGCAAAGACAGACAACCTATTGATTTTCCACAGAGCCCCAAGCCATTTTTAGAGCACATATAACACAGGAAAGATTAAGCTTATGTCATGCTACTGAGATTGACTTCTAACCAATCTGAAGACAGTGAAAAAGCTTCAAAATTAAAATCTGTCCTGTTAAAGAAACAACAGTATTTAAAATATTATGAAAGGATTCAAGCTTAGTGCAACATCTTCCATTTTTATCTGCTCTAATGCAGGCTCAAGAAGCAAACTTGCCTAAAAGAAACGTAACTGCCAATACAGATGCTGTTCCATGCCATAGCTCCTCAAAATGAGAGCCACAGCACCAAGTTCACTGACTCTGGATTGCAGTCGTTATTCATAGCATAAGAATTATCAGCAGAAGTTGACACTTTAACAGGATAACACATTTCAGATTTCCATACTTACAACAGGAACTCCCCAGTCAATCTTTCAAAGGTTTTAGTATTTAAGGAGTTAACCATGTGCTATTTCCAGTTAAAACATTTAGTATTACCATCAGCAGTTTCATAAGTTTTGAGTCATATCCTGTGACCATCCTCTAATTGAGCTGCCATAAGGGCCTGCCCCATTTTTACTTTACAGCAATTAGAACAGCTGCAGAAAGACAAAACGTAAGTGAAGCTTTCTTCTAACTCAAGTCAATTTTTGCTGAGTTGTGTCTGAACACGTAAGCTTTTACATGCCCTCTCCTCTCATTCTTTCTACTGCAACTAAGTGATCCAGCAAAGTAAACTTATCTTCTCTCAGACCTCATTCTCAGCAATACTCCATGATGAATCCATCCATGAAGTCAAGCTTTAGCAGTAATCCTTAACTGAGAAAAAGACTGCATGTGATCCTATAAATCACCAACATACTCCTTAACTAGAAAATTTATTAATTATCTTTTCATTATCTCTTAGGGAAGCTTCGTTATGATTGTATGCTCACTGCCTGTCCGCTGACATTCTCTGTTTTCAATTTAATGTTTTGGTGATCAAAGTTGAAAATAGCTTCCCAGGTAATTATAACACTGATTTTGAAATTGCACTCTCATATATATATGACTACATTTGTAACCCTTGCTTTTCATATATTTGCAATTTCTCTATTTCCTTCCTCTTTTTGGACTGCCATCTAAGATATTATGGAGATGCTGACAATGGTCTCCAGGTAAGTAATTCAAACAATTATTTCTGAAGGGCATTTCTTTCAATTGATTTAGAATTTTCTATCCTATGTCAAGCATAAAAGCAAGCTACACATCCTTTTCCTTGGCTTTCTTAAACTTAACTGCAGTTTTCCCAGTAACTGTTGCTGTAGATTAACCTTAAAGACTTTCAGAGCACCACATTCCTTAGACATCATCCAATTCCAAAAGGTAACTAAGCGTCTCAATGGTCTTTAAGAATGCATTAATGCTCTCTGTCCATACAGCTACAAAGACAGGTCAATACTTGTGATGCTGTGACAGATAAAGGCTGAGTCATTGTTTTAGACAACAGACTGCCTCTGGAGACAGTTTGAGAAGACTCTTAGATATCTATCTTGGGGAGAGAGGACAGCAGGGTCAGTGGGAAGGAGATAAATTCTGTATGTGCACACCTCCGTTAAAAATACACAAAATCAAGGGACAAAGCACAAAAGACATAATGTGCCTCTTGCTCATTTAACAGTATACCGACTCCCCTTTCCTCTCCTTACTGTTTGCCTCCTAGCTTACTCAGATCATAAATAATTTGGGGACAAATTTAACCTTGCATCAGATAAAGAACAAACTGATGCAGGTATTGACTGGAGCATCCTAGGTCTCTTGTAACACAGTATTATGTTTTATTGCTGATTCTGTGGGGCTTTTTAATTCTTTGCTGTAAGCAGTTTCACCTTCTTTAGCTAAATTGAATGAATCTGAAGTTCTGTGTTTATACCATTTATTGCAACAATACTTAAAAAAGGTCTGCTGAAAGGCTTTGATTTCATTTAGCTTGTGATTTCCATTTGCACCACAGGTTTTGGTGAGAACCAAGACTATTCTTAAACAGAGTAAATACATACTACAATAGTCTGAAAAGCTAAACAGAAGTTAGAAAAGACATACAGAACAGTATTTCATTTTTGTGCACTGGCTTAGAAATCACTTTGCTTAAACTTTTTTAGCTTGGTAGATGTATTGTCCATCATCCACTGTATCATTTTTTGTTCATCTATTAAGTTTCTTACCATAGAATTTGGAATTAGTTAAAGTATAACTTTTATAACCCATTAACTACAGAAGAGTTATGAAATAAGCAAAACTAAAGCAATCATACAACAGCATTTAAAAAAACCTCTCCATATTTGCAAAGCCAGTAATCATAGAAAACAACAAATGCACATGAATCTTAACAGAGATAGGGTAAAGATTCAGATTTGGAATCAGTGTTCAGCATTAATCCAGCCATTTTTCATAATCCACAGTAAAATATTTGATTGCCTAGCATTGTATTTTACTTAAATCGTCAGCAGAACACCGCCACAGTGAATTCTATAGGGTTATACTTGTGCATATTAAGTGTATTTTATTTTAGGAAAATTCTAAAATAACATCTTACCTTTAAAGTCATCTCTTGGGCCTTGCATTTCCTTCTTGTTCATTTTTCTGTCAGTGCAGGAATTGTTATGGGCACCTTTGGAATTGTTTTCTAGGTAAGCTGAGCTCGTTCCTTTCTTGGAGGGATGAGGATCACAGAGTTTTGCATTAATCTTATAAAGCTCGAGGGCCTTAATGGCTGCTGCATTGTTATCCATACGGAGAAAAGTTGGACAGGAAGCACAAAATTCATTCGTGCAGGCTTCATTTCCACAGCCCTCAGTTAACTGGTGGTAGTAGCGCTCTATTAGATGCTTTGCAGCTGCTCGCTTCCTGTAGCAAACATTCAAACAGTAAGTACAAGGATTAGTAGAGCTTTCACATAAAAAGCTCATTCAAAAGCATCAGCAAGGCAGAGATTAGTCAGGCACTGAAACACAAGATTTCTGTGTCAGAGAGGACACATCAGGAGATTTTTTTAAATGCAGGATTCTCATCTTGACAAATGCAAATATATTTAACTCACAATTTAATTTGTGGGTCCTACGTAAGTGAAAGGTAAATCCTGTTTATGCACAGTTTTTAGCTTTACATTCTAGTGTTACAGTGTACACAATCTTTTCCAGTTCTGAACAATCTCTATTGTCACTGAAAAAGAGAGGAATTTAGATGCAAAGCAAGGCTGCAAGTGAAACAGAACTGAATCTCATACAGGTGATTGAGTCTGATGTATAGTACTGAGGTATGGTTGCCACTGACAGAGGGAAAAGGGATGAAAAACAAACAATCCAGACATTTTCTTAGTAATACTATCAATACTACACTGATAGGATATAAACCCTTTAAAAATCTAAACCTTTTTTTTTTAAACCAGATTCCAGATGACTAAGTGATCAGATATTTAGTCTATTTAAATCTGTAGGAAAAAATATTCCTTGGTTAATTGAACTGATGACAAAACAACGATCACAGATGAGCTCAAGGCTAAATACATCTCTCCTCAGCTTAATAAGGTGTATGGTTCACTAAAAAAAGCTATTTGCCAAATCCTCCCTTTTCTCCTGCAATTATACATGGCAAGTGTGTATTTTGAAGAATTACAACTGTATTGCTATACAAGTCAGTGTGCTCAGTACTATATATACACACACAAGAAAATTTAATTGGCCAATTAATACGGTCACAGACTTTTACAATAACATGCAAATGGCAAAGAAATCGCTGTAAAGCTGCAGGTAACTGGGACAGAAGAAGCTGCGTGCAGCACCAAGAGCATCATATTTGATCACATTTTTGAAAGAAACCCCCAAACCTTCACTTAATTTAAGAAAAGTTATTAATGAAAAATATCAACTATGACACATTTCAAACATTCTGATTAGGTGTAACATGCAGGCTTTTAGCCTAACTTTAATGATATAACATTATAAAGATTAAAACACGGGAAGCAAGAATTCCCATCAGAAATTGTGATATTAACTTCAAGTTGCCCTTTCTGACGTCAGTGTATGTACAGATTCTGCATAGAACAAGTACATGAGAACTGAAGTGCTAGACCCACTGGTACTACTCAGCACCTAGCTGTTAATACTGGCTGGTTAAGTGTTAAAAGAGTTTCAAAGCAGCTGATTCAGAAAGGAAAATGTCCTCAAGTTCTGCAAGTAACTAGTGACATGTATATTCAGCAATTTTCACCTTTGCTCCTTCCTTTTCACCCTTCAAGATGTCATGATTCTAGAGAAGAAAGTATTTCTTACAAAGAAAACCATTACCTCAATGTCTACCAGACCTTCCAAATGCCCCAGTGCATTCAAAGACAAAAAAATTGAAGAGAAAGCTTTCCCTGGCACCTCGAGACAGAGGTGGAAGCCTATGAAAAAAATAAAAAAGCAGTACAAGCAATACCATCAAAACCTCTGCTGTATAAACAGGGAATAGCTGTATTCTGATCCAAGGAAAGAGTTCTACCCTCGCCAACTTTTATATGTAGACTTACGAAAACCTGCCTCTCTTCACATGCATATAAAAATGTAAGTTTTTTTTTTAATGTTGTCTTTCATACTTCAGCTTTTAGGATAGAGGCTTTAAAAAAATAACAGTGTTTTAATACAGCTTAGACCAGTACATGATCTCATAGACTTCTATTTCTGAATGCCAAGACTTCATATTTCAGTAATCTCAGACGTTCAGATTTAGAGTGCAAAATATTGTCATTTGTAGGCAGGTAAGTAAATCATGTGAAAGCCTTTCTTGGTTAATATAGAATTCTTACACCTGAGCTATGGCCAGCTGTCTCACTAACATGCTCCTTATTTACTACTCTTGCAGTCTCTCCGATGCATTACTTTGACGCCTTCATGAAAGTTCTTTCCAACTCAAGTTGAAAATTACTGTTCTTTTAATTTTCTTCCCTCTCTCTCACTGATCATGTTTTCCACAGTGCATGTGGAAATGGCAATTATTTCATATATACACTATCATTTTCCTCATCACATTTTCCATTGATCTTTATTTCTCCATTGCAGCCTACAGGTAGATCCCAAGTTTTTTACCATAATCTTATGACCCATGAAATACACCTACGAATGTTATATGGATTATTTCTCACTGCTGTTCTAAGTGTGTATATATATTAGGGGTGTGTGTGTATTTATTGATTTACTTAAAGCAGCTGGAGTTGTTATTCAGATTAAATAGATCATGAAAAGCTGACCAATTCCCTAAGAGAGAACTTAGATTTTCAAACTGGAGAAATTATTAGTCTTAGAGGCACGCTCACCTTTCTAGCTTACGTAACAACTAGTTTGAGTAAAGTTTCAATGTATAAACACTGATACTAACAATGCATTTTATTGTATTAAACAACACTCCACTTTAAGTCATATCTAAGAAGCCAAGAGACAAAGCTAAGCTTAGACTTGTCTATCAGTTAACTTCTGAGGACCTCAAGATTTTTTGCTTCCAATATTTAACTACCAATTACTTCTCAAACTGTATCATGCCTACAATAATGCTGTTTGTACAAACATTTTCAATTTTGACTCATGGCTGTAGACTCATTAAGTGCTGTGAAATTCTATTAGACATGGAAGGTCCAACTGAAAGTTAGGATTTTTTTTTTTTTTTAAAGCAACTATGGAAGCTAACAATAGTGTACAACAGTACTAGAAATTCCCCACCTCCCTCTTCCTGATGGCTATTCCACAGACTTTTGACATGGCCTCAGATAAATTATTTAAATGAACAGAAAAGGTGGAGACTTAAAGTGAGGATACAGACAGAAGAAGGTAGAACAGAATTTACTGAGCCTTCCATAAGAGCTACCCTTACTGAGGTCCATCCATTAAAGCACTGACAGAGAATGCAGTTCCAAGTAAGCCAATGGGTGATGTTACAGAACAGGAAGATATTCCATATCACATTCCCACTGGGGTAATTGAGGAATTATTGTCACTGTCCAGTGCCAACTGCACACATTTCCTATATTATGCAGAAAAAAACATGTAGCATACCTTCTACGTTCTCCAGAGGTGAAAACTTGATCTCTTTTTACATTCCTTTTCTCATTTAGCATGCAGAAAACTTCAATTCTTAGCCTTAGACATTAAAAGTTCATCAAGAGAGGTAACAGAAAACCCCTCTCTATTCTTAGCTCATGCTATACAGTGAAGACTGCAGCTCCCTTTAAGTTCCTATACAGGGTTCTAGTGAGGAATAACTTGTCCCTTATGAACTCAGTGACTGGTTTACTGTACATTAGCACACAGACACCTAGTCTAGTTAAGGCTACAGTGACTGACTTGCATATATGTTTGCAAGGACTCACACTGCTGTTGTACATCCAAGTATGAAACTCCATGGGTGTGGGTGCAGTTGTAAACAGTTCACAGACATACCACAGGCACATCCTTATGCCTTAAGGGTAACTTCCCAGACAGTGGGCCTTGTATAACCTTCTCAAGAAAGACACACTACTTCAGTGAAGAGAGGCACCTAAAATAAATGTCATCTTCCTTCCCCAAAGTCCAACAATTTCACAAGCAAATTTTTATATTTAAAAATAAATTAGTATTCACTCACTCACTTCTGTAGTACTTAAAGAAAAAAGAACGCCTTTAGGCTTTTAGATTGTTCTTTAACCAATAAAAAGCCAGATAATAAGTACTTAGCATTTGTAATTTAAATGCTGCCAAAACTGCAGTATCACTAGAAATGTGCACCACTGAGCCTCTGCCTTTCTAGATACTTAGGCAAAGGTGCATTGGGCTGCATTTTGGATCATAAAGTAATATTTGAATGTCTAAAACCTATACAAAACAAGAGATTGCGTGCACTGGTTCACAAGTTCCTATGTAACAGCACCTAATTTGCATTTCTCAAATTTTTTAAACTAAACACAGAGAAATGCTACATAAAGGAAACTTTTGCAACAGAGAAAATCAGAAGTTTAAGCATTTAAAGAATTTTAGAAAAATCTGAAGTATATAATTCCTTAAGAGTTCACCTACAAAGCAAAGATTTTTTTCATCCAAGTTTCAAAACTTGCCTGAAGTTAAAAATACCTGTTTAAATGCATCATTTTTGCTTCAAGTTTACCTAAATTTTAAAAATATGTATGAAGGTTTCATACTTGTCTAGAAATATCAGTATAAAATATTTCTGAATCATTTCTGCTTGGGACACAGCTACTTTTATATTATTTCTACACAGAAGTCTCACATTGCTCCAAGACAGCAGATTTTAGTAAGTGGAAATTTACAACAGCCTGTTTTAAAAAAACTGCTAGGAATTCAGAAGTGCCAAAATGTTCATAAGCTGTTTTCTTTCTTAATGTAAAAAGCCCACCGAAAGTATTAATGTGCATGGAAACTAGAGGAAAAATTATGTTTGTCTTTTGGATGGGAAGAAAACAGGGAACAGTTTTTTTAGTACTAACAGCAAAACAACTTTCAGTATATGCCTTAACAGACAGGAGCATAGAGACTTACACACCTGCAACAATTACACTACACTTTGGAAGCAAGATGACCAGCAGATCAAAAACTGTTTAAAAAAGTATAGGTTATGGATGGACATCTTCGTGAAGTTAAATACTGTTTTCTGAGAGTTTCAGTTTCAAACCTTGCATGTTGGGTTTCCTGCTTCTGTTTAGTCAGACTAAGAACAACAGTGCTACAGAAGACAAGCTTCCAGTAAAAGCACTGCCCACACAGACCCTTCTGAAGCGGCCTGCACACCCATCTGCCAAACGCTCCACCGAGCGCTGGAGCTGAGCGCTCTGTTCCAGCAGTGCTGTAACACTTTCTGTGCACCTCAGCCTCTGGCACCCCAGCGAACATTCGCTGGCAAATGCACACGCGCACGGAGCTCGCATTTTCCAAACCTCATTCTTTCCAGTGTGGTGGACCCCAATAGCTGGGGTGCAGACCATGAACTCCCTTGGACTGTAGCGGCTTCACCAAAGAGACCAATCTCCCCACCACATACTCTAGATCTACTGTGCCTCTGGGAACATCACGTACTGATAAAGTCAGTCATGGCACTTCCTCAGGAAGGGCAAACCTGAGAACAGAAGAGTTGTACTGGCTTTACGTAGCAATGCACATAGACAGCTAGAGACAGGGGTCGAGAACACAGCACGTATCTCAGTCTTGTCTCACAAATTACCTTGCTACAGTCCTATTAGGAAAGCACCCTTCATTACTGCCCTTTCCTGTTCAGGTTGTTAGCTCCAGGACTCTACAATACCATTCCACAGGCCAACTGGTTTCATACCCTGGTTCCTATCTGCCCTTCGCAAGAAGGAAAGCAGTGCCCTGTCACCCATGTGATCCCTCCAACACTCAATTAGCCATAAAATTGAGAGATAATGCATCAATTATACCCTGGCTTTTCAACCCAAGCAATTTCAGAAAAAATCCTGCCCCCGCCCCATAACCAACCAAACATAACTACAGGCCTGAAGTCACTAAATAACTGATCACGGGGTAACAGTCATTAGGCAATTATTGTAAGCTATCAACATATGTAAATGGTAATGACTGTAGGCATACTTGATTTTTAAATACTATGCTCACGTTTTCAGAATCAGTGCCTTTTGAAAAGGCAGGGAGAAATACAGCCTTCATAAAAAAAGCCCATACATTTATCTAACTATAAAGAAAAGTAACTTGAATTACTGCTGGAATAAACTTATTACTAAATTTAGGACTGACTAAACTTAAAACATCTTAAGCTCATTGAACAAATTAGTTATTCTTAATATTTTAAAGAAGAAAAAAAGTACACAATTGTTACCAGCTGTTAAAGTTCCAAAGAATAATCCTGTGTAACCACACAAAACATTTCAACAGTTCTCCAAATTTTGTTTTAAATTATCAAGCAAGTAGTCCAAAACTCTACTACTCTGTACTGGCTGTGAGGCCACAGTAAGACCAGCTTTGTCTTTATTGGAAAGAAGTGAAATGACAGTAACTTCACATACTTGGAGAAATCCTTCAGTCTGTCTTTTATATTCAGGACAAAACAAATAATTAATATTTTATCAAATATTAAGCAAAAACCTTCTTTAGTACCTTCCATGTTGTTTTCCCTTGGTTAAAGAAGTCCTGCCACTCAAGCAAGTACAATTAAACTTCACGTTGTGCTCTACTGAACAAGCTTAAATATGTCAAGTATGGAATTTATATACTGTATTCTGATCAGCAGCTCATCCAAAGAAAGGAGATTAATATTATCTCTGCAGTGAGATATCAAAAGATACAGACAGTAACTTGAAGCCACTGATTCTGATTGTCTACTTCTGGACCACTGGAGTGTTTCAGTAGAAAGCATGACACGAGACAAACTATTCCAGATAAAAATACTGATATAAGAAGAGGACTGACCATTGCAACATGTAAGACTGACCTGTAGAGAAGAGACCTAAATGCTGATCAACCCTGTATTCTCTTTGTACAACTGGAAGAAAAGAGGCCAAGTACAGGAAAGGGGCAATCACACCACTCTGTTTTCAAGTTATTAAAAACTCCAGAACACTTTTTTTGTTAGGCTTCCATGGCAGTGTTCTTTTGCGATGCCTTCATTCTGCACAAGACAGCCCTAGAAGGATGACCATGATCACACAGAAACTAATTGCAAATAATACCAATCATGAGACTTAAACACCTGAGCTTCCAGTTTAAGAATAGTCCAGAATTTGTGGATTAGACACCTCCAGAGAGAAATATCTCCTCTTTAAGCTTTCATTTTGTTTATTTTTAACTGGTAAATTTACAGCATCCAACAAGCTCCATGGGAACCAAGGTTTGTAATACATTTGCTTTAGTTGTATTTTCTAGTGCAAAAACTGGAATTCCTTTTCTTTCAACTCATTATAAAATTCAGTCTATTTATCTTACTGTGCTTTTGCTCTTGGAAGCAAAGATAATACAGACACTGAATTGTAACTTAAGTAGTTGCTAAATTTAAAAAAGTAATAATTCTTGAACAGAGTCAATGCAGTCTTATTAACCGATGAAGTTTCCTCAAAGGAATCACTGCCTGGCTAAATGAGGCATTGCAAGAGGCTTTGAGAAGAAATTCTGTAGTTCATTGTAGACAGACCACAGCGTAACAGAGTGCAAGGCTACAGGTGTATATAATGATACTTCCTATATCTTTTCCTCCCAAGAATGGTGATAAAACCACCAGCAAATGCCACAAAAATACCTATATGTGACAAGGTTTGAGGCCACAATCAGTGTCCAGTGGTTATGGTATGCAAACCCACCTGTGTTTTCAGCTATGAGGAAAGTAAGGCATTCTATGTCTAGAAAGCACTAGGATGGCATCTGAAAGTATGTATCATGAAACACACATACAGTAACTGTACAAGTATTCATTTGCAATGGTTGTAATTTGGTTTTCTGGTATATTTTGAGGCTGCTGCAGAATTTTTATTTTGCCATTCTTTCAAGGGAAACAAACCAGCTATCAAATTACTCCAATGTGAGGTCACTATACATCAACTATAACTGTAACAAGACTTCAAATGGGAGGGGTGGGTGTTCAACGACTTTAAAAAGAGAGAGAGAAATTTCAAAAATCACAAAGCATCCCATCCTCCAAAAACAGAAGATGAATGCACAAAAAGCCATCATATCAAAATACCCAAGCCTTTGCCTTGATGTGTGACAACATACAATATGCAGAGTACAAATATACAAACTGATAAGAAGTCAAGTTATTGTTAAACAAGTAAAAGTTATGTAATTTAGTGCTAAAGAGGTTTTAAGAAAGTTATACTAATTGAAGCCGAAAATTAACGCAGACCTGTGACAGGACCAGACAGGAAGAGATGCTGATCTTAAAAATTCAAAGACTTGGACAAATGTAAGGAAAAAAGACACCTAACTATGAGCTAGCGCCAAGATGTTCATCACACAGAGCCAGAATTTGAAAAATGTGAGATAATTAAGACTTATCCATAGAAGAACTTGCTGCATAACAGTCTGAAAGAGTAGACTTTTTAATTATTTATTTTAATTCACACTTGTGAAACATTATGTGACTATGTTCTTGGTATAATGCTTTGCAATGCAAAACACGGTAACAAATAAAGCAATTGTATCAGCCAACCAGAGTAAAAACAAATTAACCATTCATTGTGTAAATAAGGTAACACTTCCTAGAGATCCTACATTTACTAATGAATTATAGGCAGGTAAATAACACAGTAACTATTTTAGCTGCACAGTAGGCTTGCAGGTCACAATGTATTACCCAGCCTGCCATTCCACCTTATGCGGCAAGCACAACTATGCAGCAGGATTGCAGAAATTCTCTGTAGGAGGTGATGTACACATCACATTGTGATACAGGTTTAAAAAATTTAGTTTTGCAAGTATAACATGCATTAATACTGTTTAATTACTACTCAAACACATGAATCCCTACAGCTAGACTGACTTACATTATTTTAGACAGACACCCAAAATCTACATAGTCAGGGCAACTCTTGATGATCATGCCACACCAAAAAAACCAAAAACCCAAAAAACCTCCAAACCACCAAAAAAAATCCCACTAAGCTTTCACACAGAAAACCTTGCTACTGTAGATTATTTTTTCAGGCTCAGTTTTAAGAAGGACAACACATACGCACAAAAAAAGAATTGTCAAACTGCTAGAAGGAAAAAAATTGTACTGCCTTCCATACAGTGTTTGCTTCACAGCCATCAAGTTGCTTGTTTCTAACACATCTTTCCTTACAATACATAAAAAGCAGGAGTCCGACTGACAATATCCAGTGGACTACAGCCAGTCTACAGCCTGATTTCCCCCCTTTGGCTAGGCCAGGAAAACAAAAGAACACAACTCAACTTGCCGCAGGAACAATAAACCACAATGCAGCAGGGGCTGCTACTGGAGCAGAAGGGCCCATGGCAGGGTTTTTGCCTTGCAACCTCTGTCTCTACCACATGTCCACATAGCAACAGCCAGTGGTCCCCTCTCAGGTCTGGATCCCTGCAACCTGTACTGCTAAGCAGCCAGACAGCACTTCTGTAACAGATGGCATGAGAGAGGGAAAAGCAAGTTCATTGTCCCAGAAGAAAAGCTCCTCCTAGTGCAAGAATCACTGCAGTGAATTGCTGAAAACATATGGGAAAAGCATTCCTTGTTTCCTTCTCATCACTTTTAAGGTTAGGTATGCAGTCCCATGCAGAGGGGCTTACCTCAGCTTTACTCCTCCCTAAGTTGGGCATCTACAGCAGAGAAGTCCTTGAGCAATTCACACTATGTCCCTAGCCTGCAAAACATTCTGAAACTGGCATTCAGCCCACAGTGTGTAAAATCCTACACCACGTGGGGGGAGCGTGTGGAAGAGACAGTTTATGGTCAGAAGAGAAGTCTGCGGCAGAAGAGAAGTGAACTCAGATCTTTTGAAGCCTCAGACAGCACCCTAACCATTGGGCTACACTCCCTCTATTATTTTGGAACTCGTGCTGTGAGCCAGAAAAGCAGTGTTTATGGTTTCCCTACCTGAGTTCTGTAACAGGACAGTTTGAATAGCAAGAAATCTTTGTTTGCTAACTCAGAGAAGAATAGAGACTCAAGGAACTTTTTTCTTTTTTTAAAATGGTCCTCTCACACCTGCAATCCTTTTGAATTTAAAATGAACATTTCAGCCTATCACAATCTTGCTTCTAGTTAATCTTGGCTTCCAGGCTAATGAAGACAGACCAAAACAAGGTTCAGAACTGTGAGCAAGATGCTACATGAATACCCTTCAGTGAAAGAAGTCCAGTTTTCCATTTCTAGAAGTAACTAGTATATAAATTGCCAAATTGTCAAACCTTTCTTTTCCTCTTAGCGCAGCAATTCATCTGCCACAACAGATATTAGCAGGCATTGAGCCTTAGTACTGAAGTGTCTTCAAACCCATGCAAGATGTTAGTGAATAGCAGGTAGAAATTACACCCCTACTGTCAAGTCTGAATATAGGCCTTAAGATTTCTGACACTGTATTACGCTACCATCTACTGGTTCACATTAAACCTCTGAACTTCCCCTTCAACCCATATACCCTCAAAAAAAAGTAAAAAAAAAAAGTCATCATAGTTTCTACAGAGGCTTAAAATTATTTTTCCATAGCAAACTATTAACTTGAAATTTTCTAAGGTAATTCCACAGTTCTACTCAGCTTTTGCCATCTTTTTTTTCTAAGCAGGTGCAGAAGTAACTTACATATGTTCAAAATATTTTAAAACATGATATACCAAACTTATCCACTCATTTACTTACATTCGGCTAGTTTCAATGTTTTCAGAGTGAGGTTCTCCTGGTGATCTGCAAATACAGATACAAGACCTTCAGCACTCTTTGTTATTTTCAGTCATTACAATATGAAGAGTTAGGAAAGGTGGAAAGTGATGATAATGTATTATTGCCACTAAAAGCATCAACTTTTATGTGCTTGCACATTTGTTTGTCCAAACTCCAGAAGACAGTTCATAACATTAAAATCTGACAATATAATTAAGCCAAATTTCTCTAAGGAAGACAGCACTTTTTCCCCACAGCTTACACAACAGCAGCCATTAGAGAAGAGTTCTGCTGGCAATACTTCTGTATTCAGGTTGTATAGTGCACCAATTCTGGGCTAATTCTTCATAACCACTTCTGTAACCAAAATGTATACTCAAGGTTTATCAGTCATCAACTGTTACCAACAGATTCTCTGCACAGTTGGACTCTAAAATGCGGCAGTTCAAAAGCAGGTCTCCACAGAATCTCAAAACAAATTTCATGTCTCGCTTGACTTGAATTTATGGACGTAAGTCTCACAGACAGCTTTCTTTTTCTTCCTTCCAGTCAACAGATCAGCCAGTAATATTCAGAATTAGGTGCTACTGCCCGGCATTTTTGAACACCCAAGCAGCACCTGTATTCAGCTTGCCAACACCCTTGACTTAATTTACAAATTTAAGGGGTATAGTTCCGTATTAAATTAAGTAGGCTAAATTATAGATGTTTAGCTCCTCCTTATTCCCATCTTCTTCCTTACGTGAGCACTGATTCAAAAAGTTAACATTTAATTTATTTTTTTTTTAGACAAATTATTTTTTTCCTCTCTTCGGGACTTCCTCCTACCCAGTGAGTTTGTAGCCAGATGACAGCTTGTAACTGGATGAGCCAGGAGACAAGGCAGTACAAATGCAGTAGTTTTGACTTCAATCACTGTAAGCTGCCTTGAAATCATATCCTGAAGAACCTTATCCAACCTTAACATGGGTCTAGATTCTGGTACAGTTGAACCAGAACTGCTACACTGGATACATTGCGCAAGGAGTGGAAATAGAGCACAGCCATTAGAGTAACACTCTGTAGCTTACATGAACAAAAATGTCTTTCATGACAGAGCTTTCTCAAAACAGAAGCGAGCTAAAATCTGCAAACAGAACTCACTTTGTAGGTTTAAACAGAGTTTGCTAGGGGACTTCAGTTAGCACAGCTAAGCAGGCTTTATCATAGTTTTACCAGGGAAATCTTTGTAGGAATGGAATTTCTCTATTTACTATATGACTATCTATACTATTCTAAATACTATTGGAAATCTCCACCTTCAGCCTGAAACACTTCCTTTTTTCCTATGTTTCATTGCACTACCTTACTGGATGGTCCCTCCTATTAAAGTCTGGACTGTTCTTCAAATCTTTTACTAAAATCTTAGCTCCTTTACTGACATACCAGATCTTAGCAACTTTCTGGATTTTACCGAACTGTAGTATATTAACAGACCCGGTGCCTAGAAAGCATTTCTGGCAGACAACTTAAAATTCCTAGGCTAGCTGGATACTGTGCAGTGAGAGATGATGCAGAACACAGGAAGTTATTTGTTTATATTTCACTAAGTTATAAAATTCAACTGACTAGGGACAGAATTCTGAACCTACTATCAAACTAACTTTATGCTCATGTTTAAAATGCAAATACCCCCTTAACTGGAAAATAACAGAAGAACTGCCCAGTCTCAAAATTTGCTATCTATTTACTCCCTCCAAATGATGTTTCCCTTACTCATTAAAGTTCAAGACTGATAAGATAGTTGCTGACAAAAATAATGCTCGACAGCAAAACAAATCAAAACCTCATTTCCCTTCAACTCTAGTGACCAAACCAAGTCACTAAATACTTAGAAAGAAAAGAACCTCAATTTTTTTTTCCCTAATTATTCACCAAACATGTAAGTGCTACAAGCCATACAACCTGAGGAGCAGTGGAAAGAAGAGTGTTTACATTCATACTGGCTAGCTCCACTATTCACATCCAGGACTTCAGAAACTGAGCAAAGAGCTTGGAAGTTTGAGGCAGTTACTATCTTTCTTTTAGCCATAGGAAATACAACACAATGAAGCTTTGGGTAAGACTAGTGCTTTAAGTTGCTGTGAAAATACAAGTGAAATAGTGGTGTTAAAACAAAACCATCGAGAGAATTAATCACTTTGAGCCTTTAAAATACACAGCAGTATGAAAAATTACAGAAAAAGAGCAGACAGGCATCTAAACTTAGCATGTAAAAAAGGTAGCCTGGTGATCTGCAGTACAGACATGTAAACACAGATATCAGTATATCCTCATTTTCCTATCCTTATCATTTGTGTGAGTTTTATCTGGGCTTTGAACAGATGCTGCAGCTCTGTACATGCTATTCTGCAAAAAAGGTTTCTTCTACAAGACAAACAATGTAAGAGAACAAGTTTCAGGAAGGTTCAGAAAAAATAAAACCTAGCCAAGTCAAAAAAGGTTTGGTCCTCTAAGGTAAGTGGTTCTGCTGAAAACAGGGATCAAATTCCTTTAGCATACTGTTTTTTATAACAGGAACAGACCTACAATAACTGTAATTTGCAGAACTATTAATGCACTTACTAACCGTATTTTAAAAGGTTTCAGATGACAATGTAAGCATCAAATAAAATGAGCTTTTAGTACTCGTGGAAACAACGTGAAAGATCAATCTAATTACAGGAATTGTAATTGTTTGTTGAGAAGCTATTTGTTCTGTAATGCCCAATTGTTTACAAACAAGATACCTTGTTACTTCTCTGAGCAGGCAACAGTACTGAAAAGCAACTGTACAGTATGGCAAGACATCCTTTCGTCATGCTTAAAATCTGAAACAAGAGTTCTGTTCAGAGAAAATCTCAGAGCAAATGCTCTTATAAATTTCAGCTTTGAATTAATCGTAGATACTGATCACAAGACACCACCTAATCTGAATACTGCAGTATGAGCTAGCAAATTCAAATGGTGGCTCACTTCCAGTAACGCAGGGAGCAACTTCTCCATTCCGCAAGCCACTCCTTTTTACCCCCATTGTACCTCCCTAGGAGAGAAAAGTAAAGATATGCAAGCCTACAGATTTCAACATCATCAAGCCTCCTGGACAAATGTTTCAAACAAGTTGAACAAATTGCTGTAGTAAGTATCTTAAACAATCTATACAGAATTTCAGTATGACAGTAAAAACCACCAGAGACTTAAGTGATAGCATTGCTCTTAAGAGGGATACCATGAACCACCACTGTGCTCATATTTTAAAAGCAGGCAAGTAAGCTTTGAAATAACTCTAAGCAAGAGGGCAAGTCAACTTTGCCAGCTGACTTATCTTAAACAAACAATATACCTTAATATTTATGGAACTAACTTCAAGTCATACAAAATTAAATACTTTAAAAATAAACAATATACTAAAAATGATCCTGAGAAACAACATAAGTATATGCTTACCTTTTACAAGCTGTGGCCATTCGGTGACATCAGGGTGATCACAATTTTGAGTCACTGATTAAAAATGAGTTGTCACACCAGTCCTGTATCACGCTGGGCTAAGCATAAGCTTAACAACTCTGAATAAGTAAAAATAATTCAGTTAAAAGTCCTTACAAATTATTTTCAGCTAGTTCACTAAAACGTCATAAAACACAAGAACAATATTGATGCTAAGCATTGTTTTATCTGCAAGATTAAGACCTACACACAAAAATTAGTTTATTTTTGAATGACATACTAAGATTTGTAGAGTAACTAACTAGTAGAGTTAATTACTAGAGTAAGTTTGTAGAGTAACTAACCAGTACACTCAACTGGTGAACTTGAAAATTCATTAACTTATTTTTAGCTTCAAACCCATCCCCAACCCCCCAAAACCAAACCCCATCTCTTGGACCACTAGAAAGCACCCGACGTCAAGACAAGCATTCAAAGATTTGGAAGCATGTGCATAAATATAAACTGTAATTTCTAACTAAAATAAAATTCCATTAGTTGTTTCCCTGCTACAACTCAATACTGGTTCCTAATGAGGCTCTGTGTTCCCAGGGGAGCAACACGTAACTTGCACTTTGCTGTATGCCTCTCCCCAAAATGAAGCAAGCTAAAGGTATGTAAAAGTTTCAAAGGAGCAATCTTTGCTATCTGTGGCCAAACTTTTAGGTTCTTTGCTCCATTTACGCCACATGTACTCTCTCCTCTCCCTTAAATTTTCAAAAGTGTATTTTACCTGTCAATTGTTTCCCGTGATCTGGCTCCACCGGTATAAATTGAAGGGTTGGTCCTTTACTTTGTCACGCAGGTGGCAGCCAATGATCACTCAGCAATACTCCTGCCCAGAGCGCCCTGGGACCACCCCAGCTGATTACTTCCATGGCTGAAAAGGAACCAGTTAGTCTCTTACCTACTGCTATTATCTACTCTAAACTAAAGTTAACTGATAAAATATTTCCAAAAATAACCCTCAACACTCAATTCACCCCATTCTCTCTCCCACCCAAGCTCCTAGGTGCACTGGACAAAGTTTGTAAAGAAAAAAGGCCTCTGATGGAGAGTCAGATCACAAACAGCATTATTCACTTCCTGTTAATATAAAGTTTTGATTACAATTGAAGTGTTATTACTGTATTTTGTGAATAAAAAGTTATCTTACTTTCTCTGAACAGCAGGTAGCTATGAAGACAGACCTCTGTACTGTATTTGCTAAGTTTATTCCTGCAGCTCTAACCTAGATGAAACCCCACATTTGTAGGTTGCCACGCAGCGGAAGCCTCATACAGAAGCAAGGTGCACAAAGGCTAGTGAGGTGTTGAGAGCACACCCGCAGGTCTCTACAACACCCACAGCCAAAACAATCCGATACAAACGCCCAGAGAAGCACAGTTGGTTTTAAATGTTTCAGCCAAGAAAGCTTTCGTGCTTCAGTTCAACCTATTACAAGAGTCTTTCAGGAAGGTCTTAGGTTTGTTGAGCAATCAAGCATTCTAAATGCTAATTTGTATCTCTTGACTTGTTATAGATACAAAATCACTGATAAGAGAAGCAAGTCCCATGATTTGCTTAAGTTTGTCAGAAAAGCTGCCGACTTCTGTCCTCCTCCAATTTACCATCCTGCTACAAACTCTGCAACAGAATAAAATTTGTAGTAGTTGTGGAATGATGCTTATTAGTTTTATTGGGTACATTCCTCAAGGCAGGAGACGTGCCATTTAATTATTTTAACTTCAGTAATATTTGAGTCTTCTCATCTAAACACAAGTACAGTTGAGATATGCAAAGTAAAAAAAAAGAAGCAGACTACCAAAAACCTATGAAAAAAAACAGAGGTTCTCTAGTACCTATGTTTTGCAGGTGTAAATTAAAGTTTAATGAATCAATGACAGAAACACAGTACAATGAATAAAAGTCAGTTGGAAAGGTTCCTCATCTGTCAACATTAAGTGACAAACAGGGTAAAGATTTTCAAATTAATATTTGCTGACCATCAGCTGTACAGAAAAGCAAACACCAAAAACCAAGACACTGATGCAAAACTAAGAAGTCTTAAAACACTGCTTAGGGCATTCTGATTGAGACCTGACAATGCCCACTTTCAGGCAAGTCTTTGCCTTAAAGGAAGAGATACCTATTGTAAGGTATCTTTCTCCTAAAGAAAGTGCTTTCTCCTAAAGTTAAACCTAAATTTTTGCTGCTTTCTGAACTGATGTGAAATGGCTCTGTAAAAGTGCATTTAGAAATTAACACCGCTTCTAGCACTTTACCCAAGTAACTTTCAGTGTGCTGGTCAAGGACAGTGGTGTAGTCTCTAAGGTCTCATGGGTTGGGAAATACGCATTCTGTTTGACTGCTGGAAGTACCAGCTCATGTTCTAGAGCACACCAAATCAATCACTCCCTACTGAGACTTGTATCACCCAGACCATGGGCAAAAGCTAATTACAGTAGTCTTCAATTCAAATGGAAGCATGTTAGAACATCAGGCTGACAGCAACCTTAGTAAAACAGGGTTTTCCTGAGGCTGTTTCATGTGGGAGAAGTCATGAACATGATTATCAACAGTGAAGGAACACACGAAGTGTTGGTGCTGGATTCAAAAACCATCAGATTTTGTAATGTTAAATAATAGGCTCTGAAGCAGCAGCTCCACAATCATGGTCAAGACACATCTGTGCCCAGGCCTGACACAGATACAACTTTGTTAGTCCGATTTACCACACCACCATACTATCTACAGCAGCTCCATGAAGAGCGGCAGTATCCCAGCTGGTATGAATCTCACCAAGCTGAATTTAACTGATCTAAGTTTTGTAGTGAAATTTGCCTCTACACATTGAATTTATCATGAATCAGAGCTTTGAATCAGGTAGTTGCAGCACTTCTAATCTGTTACAGGATACCTTAAAACTAGATCTATTGTACTGCAGTCTAAAAATCTCATGCTATTTTCAACAACCCAGATGCAAGAAATCTTAATGAATCATTTTCCCTTCTATTGCTTTGTCTTACTTTCCCCATCTATCCTTGCTGCCACTCCTGTGGGACAGAATATGATTGGCAAGGATTCCCTAGCACAGATGAAAGAATTAGTTTTTCTAAAACCTTACTCATTCACACATCAGCAGAGTACTGTCTGCTGGTAAAGAGACCAGCATGTTGAAACATGGGGTGGGTGGTGAAGGAGACTGCCATCAAAGATACTTTATTCCGAATCTAGTTTGAACAAAGGACATTTTGACTGCTGGATCTAAACAAGGCAGAAAAAAAGACCCAGTAAGAGAGTCAAAGAACACTACTTGATCAGGAAAGGGAAACTACACTGATGAATACACTAAAATCATGGAAAAGGGCATTATGAAGAATAGGAAACCGACCTAAACCAACTGCTTTTCTGTCAGGCATTCCTTTACAAAAAAATAATCTCTGGATATAACTTACTTTTTACAAGGTAGGAACAACAGCCTCAGAGCAGACATTTATTCTTATCACTCAGAACGGATTCCTGTGATCTTCACTGTCATGATTAGCGTGGCTTACAGTTTAGGCTTTCACAGACACACATAGCAGCTGAAGGTATCAAACAAGGTTTGTGCCTTTGGAGTATGTCCGAGAAACCTGAGATGGCTGCTAGACTCTTTTGGACTGGACAGGCTCCAGTATAGACACATCTATAGCTGCCTAGTGACTATTTACAAGAGGTGGATTCAACGAGGACTACAACAACCCGTTGTAATTTGCAAGACAATACACAAGATCCGTGCCTTCACACCATGTACCCAAAGAACCTTGCATGTTTTTGAGTAACCCTCATGGAAAGGCAACAGGATAAATAGCATTTATGCAGTAGTGTGAGACAACAGTCATTTCTCCAAGGTGGAAAAAGTGCAGACTTTCTGAAAAAAATGTTCTTATCAACTCAAAAGGAGGGGGGCAATAAATAATAAATGAGTGGAAAAGCAAGAAGTCAGAAACCAAGTTCAGATGCATCAAAAGGGACTAAAAGCAACTTTGTGGCATAGCCTGATGAGTTCTTCTCTTTGCATATTTCATTCAATCTTGAAAGTCTGGAATCACAAACATGAGCCAAGAAGAGGTCCTCAGCTTCAACATACAGAACCTAAAGCCACACCATGGAGAACGTAAGTACCTATTTGTAAACAATGAAAAATAAAGCCAAAAAAGTTCCAGCTACAAATCACTTCATCAAAAGTTGTCACTTACATGGATTTCATATACCTATTACTTTCTCTGTGCTATCTGATGTTCGTTTTCTGTGACAGCACAGCAATCTGGCAGTTGACACCCAGGATCTGAGGTCTAGGAAGATCCCTGAGAGGAAGAACACTTATTTAAACTATAACAACTTACTGACCTTACTGAAGGATGGGTGCCCTGGGAGGTGGTATTTGTAGAATTTAAGTTTCCTTTACAAAAGAATTTTTAAGTATCCACCTGAGTAATCCTTGCACCAAGTTTTTTTAAGATTCTCTTTTTGACAGATGATCTAATGAAAACAAGGGTGATTCACCTGTACAAAGAAGTACCATGATCTTCCTTACCTTTCAGTGCCAGAATTTGAGTTGCTCAATTAAAAATAACCATGTCTCAAGAAGATACCACTAATGACAACTTTTGTATGTTTTCTGAAGAATCCCTCTGAATCCCCCAAGAATTAATTTGATACATTTCCAGAATGACTTTGAGTACCATGATGAAACAGTCATCATCTATACAGTAAGAGGTGCCCTCAGGACTACCCTAGCTAGCTTACTATTTCAAAAAAGGAACCAACAACTAATAAGAAAGCTGGCCTTTTATAACTTAAGATTGACTGAAGTGTCCTGAAAGAAACTGTAGAATATTCACAAATCCCTAAGTTCAATCTGCACTGTCACTTGTAGAAAAAAAATATATTAATAGGCATGTTTGAGACTTAATTTCTTGATGCGGTTGGAAACATCAATTACTTGTTGCCTGCATGCTGTTTCCAACACAGGAAAACATGAAAAGACATAAGATTCCAGAAGTTTTCTTCATGCAGCTAACACCAGGTTGAATTATCAATGATCCTAAAGTAAAATAAAACAGCCACTAATAAAACCTGATGAAATAAATCCCAACAAAGCTGCAAAAAAACAGTAGTAAGGCATCTATATGATTTTTTCCCCCCCCACTTCCTGGTAAACCAAACCATTCAACTAGTAACAATAAATACAAAATCACATAGAAGACCAAAAGAGTCAGGTTCTATCCTGGAAAATGCCCACCTAAAGTGACTAAGGCAGTCACAACTGATGAGCAAACGCACACATGCTCCCAGTTGTTACAGCTAGGATGACAGATATGACTCATGAAGGGTTCCTGGAAAGGTGTCTGTTCATCTGCACGAAGTACTTCAGACATGTTCAAAACTTGAGCCCAGTTCTCCAATTATTTGCTATTCTTCAAAAGTGTTCCAGAAGTAGCAGAAAAAAGCCACAAAGACAGCATGAAGGTAGCAGAAAATGCCTTGTGATTAGATAACGGAAACCATTCAAAGTTATTCAAGCTAATCAATATGGATACAGGAAGAAACTAAGTCCTCTCATAGCACAGAAATACATAGAAAAGATCTTTCAATTAAAAGAAAGCATATGAAACCCACACATGACTAGAAACTGAAGGCTGACCAATTCAAATTAGAGTAGGAACACAAGCATGCACAATAGTGAGATCAATTAACACTTGAATAAATTATTTGGGGTGGGATCTGAATTTGCTTCTATCTTCAAATCAAAGCTGGTTCCATTCTACAATTTATACTTCAGTAAAAACACAAGTTACTGAGTTTAATAAAAGTAGAATATAGTGCATCGGGATATAAAGAGACCAACTACAGATTTTAAAAGCTTCACCCTATAATATCCGTATACATACTTTGCCTTGATGTTAATACTTCACAAATCAAAGCAAGAGAAAAAGGTGTACTGTTTACTCTCATCCTCTCCCCCTACCGCAAAGCTAAAGGCCTGTGTGTTATTCTCATTTTCTACAACTGCCCCCACAACTCTGAACACAGATTTTTCCCTTCAACATTTGTTTTTGGTTTGATATTTCAGTAGATCATAGAGGTACTTTCTTCACCTTTGTAAAAGGGGGAAAGCCTGAAATTATCTTTAGCTTCTGCATTTTTCTCTTTGACCACAACTCATTTTTCTTCCACTACACATACTCCTTATTTTTTCCAGCAGAACCACTTGTTTCTATCTCAGTTATGCCTGCTACTTCAGGCTCCCTCCAAAGTGATACACAGTTATGAACGGAAAGCCTCTCCTACATCTGGAGGTGAAATCCAATCATCTATTTAAATTTCTTTTAGTAGCTCTCCTTTTACTGGCTGGGTATCAAGTTAAGTTATTTTCCAAACAGGTAAGTTTTACAGCTTCACTTCAGCTTTTAATATTTAAACTTTTATTCCATCTATCTTTTTACTTATGCTTTGTTATTTGCTTTCTTTTGCCACCCATCTTTCATGCAGCCTTCCACGTAAAGTATATTTCTGTTCATCCAGTTCTTCAGCATCACCAGCGTTTGTTTATATACAGTTTATATTAAGACCAAGCAATCATGCAATCCTGTAGCATAACATTCAGCTTTTCTGATGTTCCGTTAGTATTTATTACTCACAAGTTGTGGGGGATTAGAGGGGAATTCTTCATCAGTTTATGAAGTGCATACCATTACAAAGACTATGCATACAGTGGCAAGTGGTTAAACATTCAAAAAAAAAAAAGCAGCCAGCAGAAATAATGGCAGTAAAGAAATAATGGCTTAGGTTTGAAGAAGAGCCATCATACACACAACTGGTATTGAAACCGGAGAGCAAGAAGCAGGTGGGTGGTCCCAGTGGTGCTGTGGGTACAAAATTGAATATACGCTACCTGCCAGATGCCTGCTAGAGTAAAGGACCAATCTATACAATTCTGTCAGGAACATCTGGATTGTGATAAGGTAACATTATATCTTTAAGAGATTTACAGTTTTTAATTAGCACACACTATATTTAATGTTTCAGCTTAGAATCAATCATTTTATCTCCTGTTTATAGCTTCCTACAAAACAGAACTTAAACAAGAAAAAACACACCCAACAACCCTTATGCAAGGTTGAGATTTCAAAACTTTAAGTATGTTCCTATGTCAAGTATCTTCAAAAGAAAAATCTAGACAAATCCACAGCGTATAAAACTTATCTGCAGTTACTGAGTTCTTCCCCACATTTTAAGTGGTTAAACAAGAAAGTACACACATAGCTTAGAAGCAGTTGTTGAAGTAACTACATACAATTTTATATATGCATTAACAGACCTATTTAATATGGTTGAAAAATGACCTTAAACAATATATTTTTTTCCTGAATGCAGCAATGCATAAAGTTTCAAAAATTCTCTATGTACCAAGTTGCAGAACTACAGAACTTAAGTGACATTGGAGCGGTGCAGCTGTTCCATCCTACCATGTATCTCTCCACAGGACTACAGCAGAATAAAGTTAGAAAATGGAAATTAAAATAACTACAAGTTAAGGTTCCAACCTTGCTGTAATAAATGTACATATTTTTAAACTGGCTGGACGTTTAAGAGCCTAGACAAAAAGAAATACCACGTGCCCATGTTGGCACTGCTAATGAAGGTTAAATTTCTGTATTTTCTAACATTCCGATTTGCAAATTTGACTTACACTGATGTTTGCTTAAGTTTTCTAGTAGCTCTGAACTTATTTTTCAGGTCATACTTAAAAACTGTACAAGCCTCATTATAAATATGCTCAGTAGCAAGGAACAGAATCCCCTGCCCCAAACTTTCAGAAACAGCACCAATTCTTATCTAATCCATGGAGAAATAGATAGATGGTGAAACCGAGTTTGTTTGCAACTGTAAAACAAATTAAAAGGGAATTCATCAACGATGTATCATTGGTATTTATTTTCTCCATGAAAAAAAAAAAAAAAATCAAATAACCCAGTTTTCTAGAGAACTATGCCTAAGTAAAAGACCACAGTCAAAAGAAATGGGGGAAAATGAATGTGTGTTTCTTCTCTTCCTTAATTTATTTTCAACTTTTTTTTTTTTAATCAGGGAACAAAAGTATAATTATTAGCATACACACAATATAAGTGAAAACATAAACATACCATATCTTTCCAGAGCTGCAGAAACTTGTCCTTTCAAATTCTAAAATGGACTTCTACAGTTCTTGTACCTATAATGCAAAACATTACATTTCAGTTTTTGCACTACACTCCATACCAATCTGAAGCTCAATACAGCTTCAAAATGATACAATCAAGAATGGCCATTCAATTAGTCACAAGTTTGCAACTAAAGGAAACATACTTATCACAGAGTATCTCAAGTTGGAAGGCACCCATAAGGATCATGGAGTCCAACTCCCTGCTCCTCGCAGGACTACCTAAAACTAAACCACATGACTTCCCAAATTAAGTCATACCTCCCATAAAAACCACATCAGAAAATACTTAGTATGTTAGGGAAACTACAAACGCAGAAAGTCCATACACACAATGTTCCCTATTCTTTCCTCTGTAGTGATGCAATAGAGTTTTACAATTCCATTCATCCAGTTCCTTACAAAAGTCCATTTCCTCCTCCTTGAAGATTTTGGCAAGGTTTCTCCTTCCCCTCCCCACCTCCCACCCCTTTTTTTTTTTTTAAGAATTTGTATTCATAATTAGAAAACAAACCCACACCCAACACTCAAAACACAGACAGAACCACATCTTTATCCTGGCTGCACAAAACTGCTGGAGTTTGGTAAGTTTTTCTATAAATTGTTCATTTTCAGGAAAGCCATAATTAACAAGGGACACACAACTAAAACAGACTTCAAAATGTTTTCAACAAATATATAAAAGCACAATGAATTTCAGGGGGAAAAAGGTGACAGAAATGGGCATTTAGGCATATAACTAAAAAAATCTAGTAATTACTTTCCAAAGAGGTACTCATTTGGCACAGACTATCACATTTTCAGTACTGTAAAGATTTAATACTTAAGTTTCTTGGTTCTAACACTCCATTAAGAACAAACAAATAGCTGATTTAGGTTGATCTCCAATATAGATCAAAGCTCCCATGAAGAAAACCCTGATTTGGTTACCTTAAGAGTACATTCAGGTTTTTCTTAAAAGATGTCAAACCACAGAGAACCGTCCAATACCAAAGGCCCAATTCATTATCAGGGATGTGAAGTGGGGTGATCCTGGACTGACACAGTCATGCCAGTAAAGCTCTGCAGCACTAAGAGTTTGTACACAATTTTTTGTATTTAAAGAAAAAAGTTAATTAGGGCACCCTACCTGCTTCATGAAACAAGATTGCTATTTCAACAAACAATTACGGTAATTATGTGAATTTATGTACAATTAGGATTAATGAGTTAATGTTATGCAACTGTGTCAATAAAGCTTTACTACCATTCAGAAGAAAAGAAAGAATAAATTTATCTGAACAGTGAGACAGTAACTGATTTTCCTATGTGGAGGTGGCACTTCTACTCCATACCAACAACAGAAATCCAGAATATCTACCTTACATTCTACTAAAAAATAATTCTTCATTCACAACGATGCCATTAGGCAAACTCAGTTGAAAGTATTCTGGCAAATGTGACCAATTTCACAGCTTGTATCACAGAGTTTCTAGCTTAAACTCCAACATATATATTTGTGCACGTACACACACAGAGCAATGTCATCTCTATGAAATTCACTCACTCTCTGCTAAGGTACTAAAGCTCCAACATTCACTGTGCACAGAGTACACACAGAGTACAAGCAAAGCACAAAGTACAGCATGAAAAAGTATCACAAATACATCTATCTGGGATCTTATGACTATTGCCCAGCAATAGGAGAAATGAAAACAAAGGTTCTCAACATAACTGAAGCTATGCAGTTTAAGACAGTACAATTTACAGAAGAAACAAGACCATAGTTGGAGGAGATGGAGACAGGGGTCCCGCTTGATAACATGTAGCTAATGGCAGAAGAGCAAGTAATCCCAACAGCACAAAACTGAAGCTCCTGGACTGCCGGTTCTCCTTCCTCAGTCTTCCCCCAACAGCTACCACCAAGGCAGAGCAGGAGTTACTCAGTCTACTAAAAAAATTTGCTCAAAGGCTACATGACCACCAACATGAAATGCAAAATACGTAATGCATGTCTAAAAGGAATGAAAATAATTTCATGAAGTCAGATGTGCTTTCACATTCACCTTTAGTATACTTATTAGCATTAAGCCACAACTGCCTAAAAAAAATGCAAATGGCAAATGTGACTAAAAGCATGGCTAACACTATTGCTTCCACTCAACATAAAGAAATCTTGATCTGTCACATGCCCAGAGCCAAGAGCTGCTTGTTTACAACCGTCATACGTTTTCAACAAGGAAGAGACTTCAAGGCATGCAATGGTGTTAACAAAGATGGTAAGCCACTGAATTAACGAAACCGCAGCATACAGAACTGCAAAATATTAAAGAAATTAATTATAAATCACAAAAAATACTTTGCAACTCTTATGTCTGGCTTGATGAAAGACATCATGAAATCACCCCTATCAGGTATTTAAACAATGTTTCCCACTTTTTTTTTTTCCAGGAACTGTCACAACACAGGAGCAGAAAATAGATTGTTAACACATTTCCAAATGAGCATAATTTTCTTCCACAACTGACATTCTTATCTAACAGCATTAGCCAAATAAAAAACAACTATTGGCTCGACCATAGCCACCAAGAAACACCAGTATGTTCTGTGAAAGTGAAGCATCCTCCTGTGCCCTTCACCTCTGATGGGACTTGCAGGTTGTGTGGACTAGAAGTATGTATTTCTATGGTCCACAACAGACAAGTTTTGCTACAACAGCTGAAACACATCTACATGCTGCTGCTGCAGCCAGTGTTTGCTAGTATACCTTGGACTTTCTAAAAATAACGTAGGATATATACACGTATTAAACCACAATATGAAATAAAAAGTAATCATTATCTGAATAAGGCTATACAAATAAAAGATGAAAACATATTGGAAAAAAGTTCTGAAGTAGTGATAGACCTCCTCAGTATTATCTAGCTTTGTAGGAGTTTTTGATATCTTTTAAGATAACAAAAACCACCATACGGTAAAATCAAAATATTTTAGCCATTGAAGTAATCAGCTCAAACACATGACTAACCATAATGCAAAAGAAAAACTCATCTACAACTATGGTAGCATTTCCTGAAGTATTTTGACCTGCAGCCCATTTTAGAAGTTCAGCTCCTTTAAGAGTCACGCCACCACGCTCTAACACCCCAAGCCTGCTGAACCGCAGCTGCTCCAACCTGGGTCCCAGAGCATACCAGAGCAGGAGCACACAAGCAGTGCCAGAGCCTGGCTGCCTGGACAAGTCTGGCATCCCTCAGCACGGTGCGAGCTTGGCAACATGTTAGATAGCTCTTGAGACTTCCCTGCACACAGCTCCTTAAGGAAAGGAGGTGTTTATTTGTCATTCTAATCTCCTGATTTCACCAATTTCTTTGGTGTAATGATTATCAAGGAATTATCAACAAGTCCAAAAAGGGGTCCGCCAAAGGGAGTAGGACTGTGGTCTCTTCTACGAAGCAAAGACTAAGACTAGCTTCACTCCTAAAAATCTAGCTTGGTCAAGACAGCAGAAGTCCTCCCACAGTCTCCACAGGATACCAGAGTGAAAAGCAGATGATGTGGACTAATCCCTGTCAGACAGTTATGCAACAACCACCAAACCCAAATACAGGTTCCACAGTTTTCTGCTTGTGATCTCACTGGTTGATGCAAGGCCCAGCAAGACCAAATGGGTTTCAAACTGAGACGCTGTACCTTACAGGTTTCGGTACACTTTAGTTTTGTCTTAGTTACTTAGGTCACAGCTTTGAAATTATGTCATACAAGTATTGAACATGAAGGCACATGGAGGACAGGGAGGTGATTTGAGACAGCCAGCACGGCTTCACCAAGGGCTAGTCCTGCTTGACCAACTTAGTGGCCTTTTACAATGGAGTGACTACATAAATGGACAAGGGAAGAGCCAGAGATGTAATCTACCTGGACTTTTGTAAGGCTTTTGACACAATCACCTACAGCATCCTTCTCTCTAAATCAGAGAGACATGGATTTGATGGGTGGACTGTTCAGTGGATGAGCAATTGGTTGGATGGTTGCATTCAGAGGGTAGTGGTTAACAGCTCAATGTGCAGATGGAAATCAGTGACAAGTGGTGTCCCTCAGGGGCCTGTATTAGGACCAGTACTGTTCAGTATCTTCTGGTGTGGTTGACGTGCCTGAGGGACAGGATGCCATCCAAAGGAACCTGCACAAGGTCGAGAAGTGGGCCCATGTGAACCTCATGAGGTTCAACAAGGCCAAGCGCAAGGTTCTGCACCTGGGTCAGGGCAACCCCCAGTATCTATGCAGGTTGGGCAATGAAGGGATTGAGAGCAGCCCTGCAGAGAAGGACATGGGAGTACTGGTGGGTGAAAAACTGGACATGAGCCAAAAACGCACACTCACAGCCTAGAAGGCCAACCATATATATACTGGGCTGCATCAAAAGCAGTGTAGCCAGCAGGTTGAGGGAGGTGATTCTGTCCCTCTTCTCTGCTCTGGTGAGACCCCACCTGGAGTACTGCATCCAGCTCTGGGGCTCCCAGCACAGGAAAGACATGGATGGACCTGTTGGAGTGAGTCCAGGAAGGCCACAAAAATGATCAGAGGGATGGAGCATCTCTCCTGCGAGGAAAGGCTGAGAGAGTTGGGGTTACCCAGCCTGGAGAAGGCTCTGGGGAAACCTGATTGCAGCCTTTCAGTACTTAAAGGGGGCATAAAGAAAGATGGGGACAAACTTTATAGCAGGGCCTGTTGCAACAGGACAAGGAGCAATGGTTTTAAACTGAAAGGGTAGATTTAGACTAGATATAACGAAGAAATTTCTTACAATGAGGGTGGCAAAACACTGGAACAGGCTGCCCAGAGAGGTAGTAGATGCCCCATGCCTGGAAACATTCAAGGTCAGGTTGGACAGGGCTCTGAATCAACCTGACCTAGTTGAAGATGCCCCTGCTCACTGCAGGGGGGTTGGAATAGATGACCTTTAATGGTCCCTTCCAACCCAAGCTACTCCATGATTCTATGAAAAAAAAAAAAAAAAAAAAGTAGTACCCTCCATATCAAGCAGCCAGTTGGTAGACCAGTTCAAGTTTGGCCTAAACCATCACCGCTGTAATGCAGCTCTAAGACAGTTCCACTGTTGACATATGACATAAGCGTGATTCCCAAAGGTAAAGTATGTGAACACAGAGCATGTTTTTAAAGCTATTTGGATGGATGCAAATAATAATGCTTTTTGATCCGAGGTTATGATCAGCCACGTACTGTGAATATCCTTTCCAAGCCACCAGATTAAAAAAAACACAACAGAAAAGTCCAATCCTCTGCTTCGCTAACCAGAAGCTTCTCTTAAAACACACATACCTCTGTTCTAAGGAAATGCAAGTTGCTTCAAAAGAAGGTCACCCCTCTTACTGAAGACAGTGAAGTGAGGGTCCAGAGGGAAGCCACTCATTTAGTCCCACTCAGCTGAACAAGTGCAGCTTCTCCTAATTCTTCACCACTCTGTAAAACATGGGTAAAGAACCATGCAGGATGGTAACGGAAAGAGTATCTGTAAAGACTGACTTCCACCCCCCTCCTCCATTCAGCAGTTTGCATAATACAGGGAAGCAGGCTCAACCTATCAGAAGTAAGAAGTAGTTAATGCTTCCTTTAAGAGATTCATTTATAAGAGAGAATGTGAGAATTCTGTGAGACAGAACGCTATGGTAATATTTAATTTATAATGTAAGCTTGCAACCCAGAAGTTTTTCTGTCAGTAATTTATGCCAGTCCTAGCCACAAGAAGGTGGAGCTATTCAAAAACAGCAATTTAAAGTGCTGTTTGGTCACGTGTTACATTGCCAAGCATGAATGCTGGATCTCAACTTTATTGATTGTATCTATTTTATATTTCTCCTATGGGGTTATTTTCCTGAAGAAACATCTCACCAGCTGGTATAGCTACTGAAGTGTTGCTTCATTACAAAATATTACTTTTACACTGTATTTGCTTTCTGCTAACTAACCAGATACATTACACACAGTACTATTCATATGAACCAGCTTTTTTGCAAACTTTTATTCATGAGCAATACAGCCTTACGAGGCTGTCAGGCACTGCTTATAAATACAGGAAGTTAATGCAGTAAATGTTAAGGTCAAAGTATTTAAGGTGACAAAAGTTACTTCAATCATGCAATTTGCTCATTGCTGTGTCTCTGGGACCTAACTATTTTGCAAAGCTTACAGCACTCTCCGGGGGTGGGGAGGAGATTATTTTCTAAAAAAAGTTAACATTATATTCTAAATGTTACAGACTGATAGCAAATGTATTACCCCTCTCCTTCCATGTACAAATCAGAATTTGATTAATGACAGAAAACCTTTCAACACCTCTTTTCTATAAAACTCATAGCTACCTTAAGTATACTGGATACTTCAGGAAAAAGTGTAAAACATACTTTCTTTGTTTAAAAATCAATACCAATTCATTTACTAAAGTGAAGCAAAAACCTGGCCCACAGCACCAGAAACAAAGATTGATACTGGAAATGAGATATATGCCTACATACTTTAGGAATTCTCTCCCCTTGTCCCTCAACTGCACATTCTATTTTTAAGAGTTAGTGGCTTTTTTCTTCCAGTGTACAAATACACTGGTGTAGGGAGGGAGAAAGACATTTCCTGCATTTAAAAAACAAAGATGAATTCTCTCTGGACATTCAGTTAGTAAACTGAAACCAAAAGTAGCCGGAGAGGGGGGAAATAATAATTAACATAACTTTCCTGCATAGCAAAAACTAAGATGATGCATATTTACAAAAAAGTAAACACTAAATTCATTCCATGATAACTGTCATATAATATACTACGCTAATTATTGTTTATACAAAATATTATATGCTTAAACATGTTCACAATTAAACATGTTTATGACTATTAAAACTTGACTCAAAGATATTCCTCCCCCCCCGCCCCAATTATGCGTTTAGTTAAGCGGAACCTCTGAATTCATAAAGAACTAGTGAAGAACACATCAAAGCACATACTGATAATGAAATAAGCATGATTTTATACTGAGGTACATATTTCATATTTCCAAAGCAAGTTTTCTCCTACAAAAAGTGAAGTTAAATGAAAAAATAAAAATAAACCTGGTTTATTTTCTCAAGTGGATTAGAATAGGGACAATCTCAAGCTGCTCTAACAGGGACTCTAACAAGCTGAGAACATCCCTAGATGTACTTAACATATACACACAGTTTTAAATTCCATTCACAAAAGAAGTATCATTTGCATATGTCTTTAAGCAGCAGCAGTAATTAAAAAAAAGACTAAAAGTTTTGTTTCTTGTTAAAAAGGGGATCAAACCCACACAATGTTAGAGTCCTGAAGAGGACCTGGACTGAGAGATCTAGGCTTTGAAACACACTGCTGTGAAAAAGTTAACCACCTCTGTTTTTTTAAGTCTGCCTTTCCTTCAGGATATTTTTTGTTTGTTGTTGTTTTTTTTGTTTTGGGTTTGATTTTTTGTTTTTGTTTTTTTTTGTTTGTTTGTTTGTTTTTGTACATACAGCCATACCCCTAAAAAACCGCAAACAAATCAAAGCATTTATTTTGCCATCTCGTAGCTTGGTGCTTTTATTTCTAAATTCTTGGGAGATACTCAGGATACTCCAGTGAGAGAAACAGCAAACAACTCCAGTAAACAGAGAAAGAACTTGTTAATTCCAGTATGAAAGATGCTACATTAAACTGCACACGTTTAGAGTGGAATGGAAGGTATTCATAAAAGAGACAGGAAGTAGCTGTAATATTGCGCAGAAATAATTTCAGTTAAAGGTACTTTTTAGCCCTGTAAACCTAAGCAGTGGTCTAGCTTTTCTTCCAAGGTTTGTCTGTATTGAATTGACAGAACATTACTGTTATGAAGACAAGTCATAACCACTGCAAACTGCATCTGTTCTAGAAGACAAATGTATGTGAGGAAAACTATCGAATATCCATAGCAATCTGGTAATGCACATTTCATATTTTCAATTCAATGCACTAGTTAAACTCTGAGTTTCACAGTATTTTCAAGTTTTAGAAAAAAGTACCTTCAACTATTTCCAAGATGAAAGGGCACAGAGTATTGTGCCACCATCCAAACCAAGCAGTCTGTGAGAACCGTGAAGTCCATTTTCCAGCAGTTTTCATTCTTATCAAGAGGAACCTCTCACATCCATTATTCTCCCACCCAGTCATAAGTGTCTAACAATGCAGTTAAACTTAAGAGCGTAGCTTCTCCCTTAGCAGGGAATCTCTCCCTAACTGGATGCTATTTGCATCAACTAGGAACTTGATCTTATCTTTTAGACCTCTCCCTTTCAAACCAGTCAAAAAAAATAATTATAAACTGACAATACAATCACGTAGGTCTTACTTCATTGGAAATCAAAGCTAAAATCAGGTACAATTTCTCACTGAGGAACTTTTCAGTAGAGAGGCATGGTAAAAGTAATTTGACAAGCTGATTCTCACAGAGCCTCAGGTTCGCACTGACTCCTGCCGAGGCAGGGAAGTTTCCATACAGACACAGAGGGACCATCCCTGAAGTGATGTGTAAGTCACAGGCTTTATCCCAGAATTAGCACATCAGTTACGCAGAAGGAAACAAACAACTATTTCCATTAGCTGAAGAAAAAAAAGAAAAAAAAGAAAGAGTAACTACAAGTCTATAGATTACAGGTTCTTGCCACTTAGAGGAGAGCTGTGGAACATGTTTTGTTTCCTCAGCAGCAGTAACTTCTGAATGACCACATCATGTCATGTTAGACACCTGACTTAAAAATCGACTGTGAACCATAACAACCCATGGAGTTCCTTTAACAGAAACACTGCAGGGACAGGTAAAAACTGAAACCCTGGAAGCCCCGCAGTCAGGAGCGCCAGGTCACATTTACCAGCAAAGCAGCCTGTTCACGGGTTAGCAGATCCAACTCTTCAGACTGGGTGAAAGATAACACGAGCAAGTGAACATACTTTGTTAAGCAGGCCTTGCGCACTAGTTAGGCACCCTCGCAGCGCTTCGCACACCCGTACCTTCCCGGCTGCCACAGCCGGCCATGCCGAAGGCACCGAGGTGCCCTGTGCCCACGGCAGCCCCGCGGAGCGGGCACCG